>OZ014489.1:16182658-16791257 GCA_963965965.1 Trididemnum nubilum | reverse complement strand
TCCACCTTTTCCTACTTTTCCGCCTTTTCCTACTTTTCCGCCTTTTAGTTAAAGGCGGAAATCATGCTAAAAGGCGGGAAAGTTGAATTTAAGGGCGGTTGGGGTTTGAGCTAAGGTTATAGTTGATCCTAACCAAATCCTATACCAATCCCGATCCTAAAACTACTCCTAATAACCTTTCAGCACGATTTCCGTTTTTCTTAAAAGCGAAAAAGTAAGAAAATGAAACATGACTAAAAGGCGGAAAAGTAGGAAAAGGCGGAAATCATGCTAAAAGGCGGGAAAGTTGAATTTAAGGGCGGTTGGGGTTTGAGCTAGGGTTATAGTTGATCCTAACCAAACCCTATACCAATCCCGATCCTAAAACTACTCCTAATAACCTTTCAGCACGATTTCCGTTTTTCTTAAAAGCGAAAACGTAAGAAAATGAAACATGACTAAAAGGCGGAAAAGTAGGAAAAGGCGGAAATCGCCCTAAAAGGCAGAAAGGTAGGAAAGGGCGGTTGGGTTTGGGATTACGATTGGCGCTAACCCTAACCTAACCCTAATCCTATCCCTATCCCTACCTCTAATGGCCTTTAAGCACGATTTCCGCCTTTTCCTACAACGACAAAGTAGGAAAAAGCGGAAATCGTGAAGGAAAAGTAGGAAAATGAAAATGGGACATGACTGAAAGGCGGAAAAGTAGGAAAAGGCGGAAATCGCCCTAAAAGGCAGAAAGGTAGGAAAGGGCGGTTAGGTTTGGGATTACGATTGGCCCTAACCCTAATCCTATCCTTGACCCTAACTCCAACGGCTTTTTAGCACGATTTCCGCCTTTTCCTACAATGGCAAAGTAGGAAAAAGCGGAAATCGTGAAGGAAAAGTAGGAAAATGAAAATGGGGGAACGGAAGATGATTGAAAGATACGAAAAGTATGGAAAAAATGGGGGAAGAGGAGCTCATTGAAAGGTAGGAAAAGTAGGAAAATAAATGGGGGAATGGACGAAGCTCATTGAAAGGTAGGAAAAGTAGGAAAACGAATGGGGGAAGGGAGCTTATTGAAAGGTACGGTAGGAAAAGTAGGAAAATGAATAGGGGAATGGGAGCTCAATAAAAGGTAGAAAAACCAGGAAAATGAACAGGGGAATGAGAGCTCATTGAAAGGTATGAAAAGTAGAAAAATGAATGGCGAAATGGAAGCTTATTGAGAAAGTAGGAAAAGTAAGAAAATGAATTCAGTAGGAAAAGTAAGAAATAAAAAAATAGAAAAAATTCCGCATTACGGAATGGGAGCTCATTGAAAGGTAGCAAAAGTAGGAAAATACAGTAAATGGGGGAATGGAAGCTCATTGAAAGGTTGGAAAATGGATTCGGGAATGGGAGCTCTTTGAAAGGTAGAAAAAGTAGGAAAAGGAATGGGGGAATGGGGGCCTCATTGAAAGGTAGGAAAATGAATGGGGCAGTTTGAGTTTATTCAAAGGTAGGAAAAGTAGGATAATGAATAGGGGAAGGGAAGGTTATTGAAAAGTAGGAAAATGAATGAGGGAATGGGAGCTGATTGAAAGGTAAGAAAAGCAGGAAAATGGATGGGGGGATGGGAACGTCATTGAAAAGTAGGAAAAAGAATGAGGGAATGGGAGTTCATTGAAAGGTTGGAAAAGTAGGAAAATGATTGGGGAAATGGGAGCTCATTTAAAGGTTGGAAAAGTAGGAAAATAAGTGGGGAAATGGGAGCTCATTGAAAGGTAGGAAAGTGAATGGGGGATGGGAGCTTATTGAAAGGTAGAAAAAGTGGAAAAATGAATAGGGTCGTAGAAGCTGTTTGAAAAGTATGAAAATGAATGGCGGAATGTAAGCTGATTAAAAGGTAGGAAAATTAATGGAGAAATGGGTTTTGGGAACAATAATCTATTTTGACTCCATTTAGGGATTTGTATATTTACTTCTGCAAAGCGTGGGAGTTTTTGCACGTGTAGCTAAATTTCTTGGCAGTAGTAAAGCTTGGTATTAGCCATGGGACGCTTGTTATTAGCCAGGCGGTGCACAAGATGAAAAGCAAGTGTTTTGTGTTTTGTGCAGAAAATGGTTTCACCTCAAATGTCGTGCAAAGTGTGCGGACATAAACGAAACTTACTTTTGTTGCTGCAGCGAGTAGCCTTACTAATCGAGCGGAAGTTTATTTTCATTCGTGACAGAGAAGTGAGCTGAGCGGGCTTGTTGTTCTGTCATTGTTCTGGTTACGCAAAATTATTTTGGAGAAGAGAATTTGCTTTCCTTCAAAATTTTACAATTTTGCAGTGCGTACTTTTTCGAGGAAATGTTTAGGCTAACTACTAAAAACCCAAGTGTAACGTTAGCCAAGTTTAAACAGCAAGGTACTCCAACGTAGGCCGATTTTGGCAATTTTACCTGTACGTGAGTACTATTTAAGCAATGCTGACCTGCAAGGGGGAGCAGTGGATACACCATTTTGATTTGAAATTTTTAAGAAAATTTAGCACATTTTCTACTTCATCGTTTAGTGTAGACCAGCATTTCTTGTATGCATGAATGGTTCTCTCTAGAGTAAATAAAAATTTTTTACGAGAAAAGCGGCTTTTACCAATAGTCCGGATTTTATCCTCATGAGAATTTTTTCCGCAAGTGCCTACTGAAAAAATCCGCACGCGGATAAAATCCGGACTATCGATAAAAGCTGCTTAACAGAGGTGGAGTCCTTGAGGACGTCCTTGGCCTCGAGGACGTCCTCGAGGACACATTTTGAAGTCCTTGGCCTTGGCCTCGAAGGTTAAGTCCTTGGCCTTGGCCTCGAGGCCTCAAGTCCTTGTTAATTGGCCTGTCCTCGGCTCGAGGACAGCACTATTTTTTGAATTGTTAAAATTTTGTGAAGCGCTTGAAAAATTTTTTTGAAAACGTTTTTTTGTGGAGATCGCTTGAAAAATTTTTGTGAAGACCTTTTTTTTGGAGAGCACTTGCGCTTGTGTCCTTGGTCCTTGGCCTCGAGCATTCCTGTCCTTGGCCTCGAGAGTGTCTGTCCTCGAAAAGGCTGTCCTTGGCCTTGGCCTTGGATTTTTTTGTGTCCTTGGTTTTGGCCTCGAGCCTTGCGTCCTCCACTCCACCTCTGCTGCTTAAGCGAATGAGGAAGATCTGAAATGAGGTGTAACTTGTAACTGAATTATTTTGTGTTGTTTGTCTACATTTTGATAAACTATTCAGGCTATTTGTTATATTCGGGCTATGACATTTTTTATGGCAAGTTTTGAAGCTTGTAAGTAGCGACTGCTATGAACTCAGTGCTGCCGTTGAGGGTAGGCTTGGTAGTCTCTAACCTCAAAAATGATGTAAGCATCGTTGTAATTGACGAAGTATATCTTCGATATTAGACGAAAAAGTACAGCTTTTTCCCATTGAAGACTTCTTTTTCTTCATCTGAAACTGACCGAAAAAGATAGTGACTGCGGTGATCTTTTTTTTTTTTTTTTTTCTTGTACACGAGCCTACACACTTCTTGTTTGGAGCCCTCCCACTTTTTTGTTTAGGACGGCAGCACTGCATAAACTTCAATTGAAAAACAGTGCTCTGCTGTGCACAATTTCCGCATTTTCCTACTTTTCCGCCTTTTGCTACTTTTCCGCCTTTTAGTAAAGTCCCGTACAGGATCCAAATTAGGGGAGTCGAATATGGAATTAAATAGTCTGGGTAATTTTATGATTCAGGATGAAGTTAGAGCCTCCTTATAAGCAGTGCTGGGCACCGCAAATTTGAACTCTATTCCGCAACCGCAAATTCCGCAAAATAGCAATGGGTGGTCCGCAACCGCAAATCCGCAAGTTTGCGTTACGTTTGCGGTAATTTCTTGCACTTCCGCAACCGCAAATGACTTTTCACTTCCGCAAACTTGAACCGCAAACTTTGCTGCTTTTTTTTCCTGGTTTGATATATGGAGGAGACCTATAGCAATATAACAATGCTTGATATTTTCCATATCGGCTGCAGACCAGTAATAAACATCAGTAAGTTTTCTTGATTTAGTTAATATTCTATTTTTCTAAGTTATATTATACATGTCAGCAGCAGGGCCGAGTGGCAATGTACGCAGGTTTGTTTAAACTAAGCTGTGACCGGAGTTGGATTTCGGCTGCGACTCCGGTGGCTGGAGTAGACTCTTGGAAGAGAGCTACCTCACCTGCCAGTCACTTTCGTCGCTCCTTCTAACAACAGTATGTTCGTTGAGTTGAAAATCCTTATTTGATTTACATACTTGTGCAGTGCGTGTACTTGTCATATAGGACAAACAGAAATGCACAAATTTTTATTGAGTCGCAGAAGAGTAAAAACTCGAGACGCACGAACTTGCGTTTTTGCGTTCTTGAAAATGATACTTTACAGGCATACAGGCTAGTATTCACCGCTTGAGTGACAGAATGGAGGGGAGGGGTTTGTTGTCGATGTCACTTCCTGCTCCCTTAATTACGCATGGCAATTTGGAGATCACGATTAAAATAACTTAGTTTCAAACGTTATAATTGCAGTTAGTGTTATTTTTTGCTTCTGTACTGGTGCAAAAATTTTTTAAATTATTTTGAAAGGTGTTCATATAAAGGCAAACTTTTGCAAAGATGAAAATGTGCTAGGTGTAAGAAGAACAAGCCAAAAGTTCGGTTCCTTTATTTTATTTCAGTAGCAATACATTTCCGATTAATGGTTACATGAAATTCTGACGCTTGAACTTCTAGTCGAACTTTGGATAAGAGCAGTCTTTTAAAAGCTTTTAAATTGCATACAATATAATTACAGTGCAGACACTAGCGTACCTTGGATGAAGGCCACTGTGCCATGGCCTTCCCCTCAGACCCTGAAAATGAAACACGATAAAGCAAAACGAAACAGTTCCAAGCGGATGTACGTTATTACTGCGTAAATGCAAAATTAAATCGCTCTTTATTTTGGTTTGTTTTCTTTCTTCACAAATGACCTAGCTTTTTAATTCCGTAATGTTTTTGAAGCATTTTTATTTTACGATTTCATTCTTCTAGTAAGTTTCGTAAAAGCTTTATACTAAAACTTGCGTCCAGAATGCACGAAAACGCGTATTTGAAGTGTAATTTTGCAAATTTTTGCTGGAGCATGCTCCCGGACCACCCTACAATGGTCTTGCCTTCCGCGCTCTCCATAATATTGATTTGTGGTGTCACTTTTTCGGCCCCCTATGGAAGCTTTTTGCGTATGAAACTGGGTGCAGATATTAGTTTTGTTTGAAAACTCGCTCTCATTTAAAATTTTATGTTTCTCTTTAGCGCTGTGCAGTCAGCACTCAGCAGCTAAGGTAATCACAAAAATAGAAAATTTGGGTTTTAAGTCTTGGTTATCGGTATACAACGTAGGTTAAATTAATGGTCACTGTTAAATTAGAAATTTGTTTCGACAATGGCCAGTTTGTTGGTGGTGACAAAGATCTACAAGATCAATGTACCGTAGTAATCTACGCGCCAAAAAGTTCGTCAATATGATTAACTTTGCTCGTGAATCTTGGAAAGTTATGGAGTAACGCCGCAACTGCTCAGAAAATTATGCCATATCTTAAATAAAAAATAAGCTAAGCAATTTGACGCATCATTTGCGCAATACTCAAACTTTGGAAACGAAAAAGGCAAAGTATTGTATTATGTATACATCACCAAATATCACAAAATTATTCAGGATACAGAAATTTTTTTCAGGATTCTAAAGCGGGCAGTGACATTAATTTCCAAAAATTTTTGAAAATTTCTTGAGCGGCAACGCATGTATAGTCTAAAGCATGCCTTCCAAACAGACGACCTACGAAACAAAAAGACTAAAAAATAAAACTAACATGAAAAATGTTGGTAGACCTGCAGCCTATTTATCTACTGAACATGCTGGGCATGTCATCAAAGTCGTCTTGTGCAAACCTTTGCCACTTCAAAAAGTCTAAGTTTTCCTTCACAAAAACAAGCCGTTGGAAGTTTCTTGACCTCAACCCAACTAATTTTGCTGTAAAATAGCAGCACCTCTGCGAAATAATCGTTACACAGCAGAGGAACTTGGTGAGAGGGTGTTGTGGTGTTGTACATCAGAAATACATCCACCCAAATCTGTCGATACATTGAATCGTAAAAGCGTATTTTTTTGGAAATTGCAGAAACGATCCCAGTGATGTTGTTGATTTGCGGATTTGCGGTAGATTTCAATTTTTTTACCGCAAATCCGCAAATGTTTGCGGTAAGAAATCGGTTCGCAAATCCGCAAACCTAAACCTTAAGTCCGCAATTTGCGGATTTGCGGACTTGCGGACCAGTTTGCGGAAGTGCCCAGCACTGCTTATAAGGCTCAATAACGTTTTTTATGGCGTTATTCTAAGCTCGAAACCTTGAATAACCCAATGTATGAAATAGACGGGTTAAAAAAGTTGACGGGAATGTAGGCCTATTGAAGACTTCGATTTTTTGTTTTGATACACGTTTTGAACTTTTCTGCAGAATAAGATGCTTTCATTGCCCACCGTACTTGTTTCATAACCGCTACAAACATGTGTTTACAGTGTATTTAGATACACTGCAAAGTGTATCTAAATAGCTTAGCATTGTTAACATCCTTGATAAGACTTTGTTAAAATCTTTTTCTTAATTTTGAAACTTTAAGAAGGCGTCGTCATTGCTGTAAAAAACGCAAAGCTTTAATCTCGGTTTCCTAAAATGTTAGCATTTTCCAACCATAGAAATATAAAAAGATCAAATCCACCATATAAAAAGAACCGATATTATTGTCGCATATTTTTTGATATTGGTGATATTTTTTTAGACTATTGCAAGTGTGTATTATAACTTATTATCACTCTCAAGCGCATGAGATGTTGATAAAGTGTTTTCAATTTTTGCAAGTTCCATTCTTTCATCGCTGCTTATAAAGAATTCAGACCAGAAGCTTTTTTTCAGTGCGCAAGTATTTCATAATTGCATTTGTAAATTACCTCGCTGAATATTTAGCCTGTCCACATTTCGAATCAGCGTGGGCTAATTTGGCCCGTAGGTGGTCCAAATTCATCCTTAGGGGTCAAATCTTGAAAATTTGGAGGTCCCATTTGGGGGGATCCCCAACGTGTCACCCTCCAATTCAGACGGGCACTAGCCCACTTTGATATCTACATTCGCTCAAACTTTGGATTCTCTGCGTTTTGCAAGCAAAATACAGAAAGCTGAAGATAGAAAAAAAAAGGAAAATGATATCCAAGTCGGATATTATAAACATAGCCATAAGAAAGACGGTGAAAGTGTGTTCTAAAACAGCTAACGTGTTTTTATCAACATCGGTATTTACCGAGATATATCTGTTCAAATTTGACCATTTTCTGCCGAAATTTTGTCTCCATAATTGCAGTCACGTGACTAAGCGTCCCCAAAATTGTTACGTACAAAGTTTCTATAGATGCTCTTATGCTGTGTCCAAATTTGAGCTTTCCACGTCCAACCGTTTTGAAGCTGTAAACGACTAATATTTCTTTGACACAAAAACGGCCATTTTTTTTCCGGTTTTCAGATTACTGAATCGCGATGATGTCACCCTTGATCCTAAAAACTATCATACAAGATGCATTTATCCACAACCAGGTTGTGTCCGAAATTCAACTTTCTGTGTTTAGCCGTTATGAATTTATAACGCTTTGATATCTTTATATGCAAAAAATCGGCGGGTAAAAACAATGGTACCACGCGCGAAACGCGATGTATAAATGACCTTGCATTTTCCGGATATGACTAAAAGGCGGTAAAGTTGGGAAAAGCTGAAATCGTCCTAAAAGGCGGAAAGTAGGAAAGGGCAGTTGGGGTTTGGGTTAAGGTTAACCCTCATCTAACCCTAACCCCAATCCTAACCCAAATCTAACCTTAATCTGCTTTTTAGCACGTTTTCCGCCTTTTCCTACTTTTCTGCCGTAGGAAAATGGGGAATCGTGCAAAAAACTGACTAATTTTAGATTTGGTTTAAGACAAGGGTTAGACGAATTCACCCTTTTCTACTTTTCCACCTTTTGAGACGAATTCAGCCTTTTCCTACTTTTCTGTCTTCTAGTCATGTCCTCATTTCCCTACTTTTCCGCCATTTTTTTGCCAATTTCTAACCAATCTCAATTTATAGTTCCAACATTTTCTACTTTTCCTACCTTTCCCAACCACACAATGAGCTCCCATTTCCAAAATTTCCAAAAATTTCACTTTTTGAACCAACAGCTCATGCTTTCCCTACCTTTCAATGAGCTCCCATTCCCTCATTCCTTTTCCTACCTTTCATTGAGCTCCCATTCCCATTCGTTTTCCTACTTTTCCTACCTTTCATTGAGCACCCATTCCCCCATTTATTTCCCTACTTTTTCTACCTTTTAATGAGCCCCCATTCATTTCCTACCTTTCAATGAGCTCCCATTCCCCTGTTCATTTTCCTACCGTTCAATGAACTTCGTCCATTTTCCCATTTACAGTGTTTCCCTACTTTTCCTACCTTTCAATCAGCTCCCATTCACTCATTCATTTTCCTACTTTTCCTACCTTTGAATAAACTCAAATTCCCCCATTCATTTTCCTACCTTTCAATGAGGCCCCCATTCCCCCATTCCTTTTCCTACTTTTTCTACCTTTCAAAGAGCTCCCATTCCCGAATCCATTTTCCAACCTTTCAATGAGCTTCCATTCCCCCATTTATTTTCCTACTTTTGCTACCTTTCAATGAGCTCCCATTTCGCATTCATTTTCTTACTTTTCCTATCTTTCAATGAGCTCCCATTTCGCCATTCATTTTCCTACTTTTCATACCTTTCAATGAGCTCTCATTCCCCTATTCATTTTCCTGGTTTTTCTACCTTTTATTGAGCTTCCATTCCCCTATTCATTTTCCTACTTTTCCTACCGTACCTTTCAATAAGCTCCCTTCCCCCATTCATTTTCCTACTTTTCCTACCTTTCAATGAGCTTCGTCCATTCCCCCATTTATTTTCCTACTTTTCCTACCTTTCAATTAGCTCCCATTCCCCCATTCGTTTTCCTACCATTAAATGAGTTCCCATTCCTCCATTCATTTTTTTATTTTTCCTACCTTTCAATGAGCTCCTCTTCCCCCATTTTTTCCATACTTTTCGTATCTTTCAATCATCTTCCGTTCCCCCATTTTCATTTTCCAACTTTTCCTTCACGATTTTCGCTTTTTCCTACCTTGCCGTTGTAGGAAAAGGCAGAAATCGTGCTAAAAGGCCATTAGAGTTAGGGATAGGGATAGGATTAGGGTTAGCGCCAATCGTAATCCCAAACCCAACCGCCCTTTCCTACCTTTCTGCCTTTTAGGGCGATTTCCGCCTTTTCCTACTTTTCCGCCTTTTAGTCATGTCCCATTTTCCTACTTTTCCGCGTTAGGAAAAACGGAAATCGTGCTGAAAGGTTATTAGGAGTAGTTTTAGGATCGGGATTGGTATAGGGTTTGGTTAGGATCAACTTATAACCTTAGCTCAAACCCCAACCGCCCTTAAATTCAACTTTCCCGCCTTTTAGCATGATTTCCGCCTTTTCCTACTTTTCCGCCTTTTCCTACTTTTCCGCCTTTTCCTACTTTTCCGCCTTTTAGTTAGGGAGTTTTTCCGTCTTTTCCGCCTTTTCCTACTTTTCCGCCTTTTAGCAAAATTTCCGCCTTTTCCGCCTTTTCCTATTTCCGCCTTTTAGTAATGTCCACTAGATCGTAAAATTCACTAGGTCGCTAGACCGGACTAAAAATCACTACATCTAGTGAAAATTCACTAGGAGTGGCACCACTGTTCCTTACATTGCATTATGCGGTCAGTTTTTGCTACAGCAAGACTCGTTGGTTTTAATTGTGCCGTCACCGAAAGGAATCAGTTATCTTCTTGCTACCTTCGCATGAACTGTGAATGAAATGTTCTAAATTGTATGAAATGTGAATGGCGGGAATTGACATCATAATGAGATTTCCGTAGAAGTGGCTTTCTCGGTTGATTTCAACTAAAAGCTCTTTGAAGCTGGATGCGGGAATACACGCCATTGCGGCTTTTTTGAGTGTTTGTATAAGCTAAAGCGCGAAATCTTTTGCCGAGGAATGCAACAAGTGTTGTTTTGCTGGCTAGCATTTGATGTAGATTTTGGCTACTTCGTATTACAGCTGCAGATTTAATTTTGTCGCCAACTCAAGACATATTACACTACTTTTTTTATAACAATCATACTTCATAAAAACCAGAGGCTCATTGCTGCTCAGAATCTAAAAAATGCCAGCCTCCATCAGTAACAAAACGATTGAAAACAAAAAAGAATAAACTTCAAATCTTAAAAGCAACTAAATTCTGTGCTAATTCAAAACGATGAAATTTAAGTAATTTTCCAGCATTTACAAGCAAAATATTGCAACGATTTTAATATTACAGAGTGCTGCTTTAAACTGCGCAAGCAACTCAAAAATATTTGGATGTTCTCAACTCAAAAAAAACTTTGTACTTTTTCGCTTTTGCGGTTTTACGATGCAGCAAAAAAAGCAAAAAAGTCTTTGCTCAAGCTGCCAGAGCATTCGGAATTGGACTCCAAAATAACTTTTAAAACATGTTCGTTTGAATTGACATGAACGTTCTCTGAATTCAAGGAACAGTATTAAGAACAAATGAAGCAGCAAATTGGCAAAAACTATGAGAAGCCAGCTCAACTTACAATTTATTGGCTCTTCTAAAACAAGTGTAACCTTGGTTAATGTAAGCTTGCTTTGCCTCTGTGAACATGCTTGCATCGATTTTTAATTGCTAATTTTTGTTACGCTTGAAGCACAAATTATGATTGCGAATTGACTAATAAGTTAGGTTATATTTCTCATTCAGTAAGCTAAACTGTTATTGCAACGTATCTTAATTTTAACTAAAAGTTTGTTCTGTTTTCTAGAAATAAATAACCTAAACATTAGTATAATTTTTCGAATGACAAATAGTTTCTAGAAAATGAATTTTTGAGGAAATGTAATTTCTGGAAAATAAGCTTTTGGGGAAATGTAATTTCGGCCAAATGTACATTCTGGCTAGTGTAAATTCTGGAAAATAAGTTTTCGGGGAAATGTAATTTTGGCTGAATGTACATTCTGGCAAGTGTAAATTCTGGAAAATAAGCTTTCGGGGAAATGTAATTTCGGCCAAATGTACATTCTGCCAAATGAGCATTCGGTCTAATGTAATTTCTGACAAGTGCATGTTTAGGAAAGTGTAATTTCTGAAAAGTGCATGTTCAGGAAAATGTAATTTCTGGCAAGTGCACGTTCAGGAAAATGTAATTTCTGGCGAGTGCATGTTCAGGGAAATGCAATTTTTGGAAAATGCACGTTCAGGGAAATGTATATTCGGGATAATGTAGTTTCGGCCAAGTGTTTTTCGGGGAAATGTAATTTCTGGAAGGTATTTTTTGGGGAGGTGTATAGCATCCCTTTGCATGAACTGCGAATGAAATGTGAATGGCGGGAATTGACATCATAATGAGATTTCCGTAGGAGTGTCTTTTTCGGTTGATTTCAACTAAAAACTCTTTGAAGCTGGTTGTGGGAATATACGCCATTGCTGCTCTTTTGAGTGTTTGTAAGCTAAAGCGCGAAATCTTTAGCCGAGGAATGCAACAAGTGTTGTTTTACTGGCTAGCATTTGATGTAGATTTTGGCTGCTTTGTACTACGGCCGCAGATTTAATTTTGTCGCGAACGCAGGACGAATTACACTACTTTTTTTTTATAACAATCATATTTCATAAAAACCAGAGGCTCATTGTTGCTCAGAATCTAAAAAAAAATGCCAGCCTCCATCAGTAACAAAACGATTGGAAACAAAAAAGAATAAACTTCAAATCTTAAAAGCAACTAAATTCTGTGCTAATTCAAAACGATAAAATTTTAGTAATTTTCCAGTATTTACAAGCAAAATATTGCAACGATTTTAAAATTACAGAGTGCTGCTTTAAACTGCGCAAGCAACTCATAAATATTTGGATGTTCTCAAGTTAAAAAAAAACTCCGTACTTTTTGCTTTTGCAGCTTTACGATGCAGCAAAAAAGGTCTTTGCTCAAGCTGACAGAGCATTCGGAATTAAACACAAAAATAACTTCAAAAACATGGTCGTTTCAGGCCCGGCGCCAGGATAGCGTGACTGGGGGGGCAGAAATAAATTTGAAGGGGGGCACGGGAAGTTTATTTATGTGTATTCGAGAGGGGCATGGGGGCACGAGAAATTTATTCCAGTGTGGGTCAAACGAACGAGGTGAAGACCAAAAAATAAAAAAAAGGTCTTCAGTTCAAAAATTTCTACAAATTCTGGTCATCGTTTCAAAATTCTTGCGATTTTTCACGAATTCTTATGTGTAGAACAAAAAAAAAAAGAGGTCTTCGTCCCAAAAGTTTTATGAAATCCGGTGTGAGTCCACAAAAATTACGAAAATAGGGCGGTAAACACCAATTTGGGAGTCTTAGGCCTCGATTTGCACTCCAATAGCCCCGAGCCTGTTAATTTTTTCGGGGCACAGTCCTCGCTTGGGGGTGCACAATTTTCGTTTGGGGGGGAACAAGCAGTGATTTGGGGGGCACGGCCCCGGAACGCCCCCCGTGGCGCCGGTTCTGGGTCGTTTAAATTGACATGAACGTTCTCTGAATTCAAGAACTAATATTAAGAACAAATGAAGCAGCAAATTGGCAAAAAACTATGAGAAGCCAGCTCAACTTACAATTTATTGGCTCTTCTAAAACAAGTGTAACCTTGGTTAATGTAAGCTTGCTTGTCTCAGTGAACATGCTTGCATCGATGTTTAATAGCTAATTTTCGTTACGCTTGAAGCACAACTCTTGATAGCAAATTGAATAACAAGCTGGGTTATATTTCTCATTCAGTAAGCTAACTGTTATCGCAACGTTTCTTAATTTTAACTAAAAGTTTGTTCTGCTTATTACAAATAAATAACCTAAACATTAGTATAATTTTTTGATTGAAAAATAGTTTCTAGAAAATGAATTTTTGAGGAAATGTAATTTTTGAAAAATAAGCTTTCGGGGAAATGTAATTTCGGCCAAATGTACATTCCGGCAAGTGTGAATTCTGGAAAATAAGTTTTCGGGGAAATGTAATTTTGGCTGAATGTACATTCTGGCAAGTGTAAATTCTGGAAAATAAGTTTTCGGGGAAATGTAATTTCGACCAAATGTACATTCTGGCAAGTGTAAATTCTGGAAAATAAGTTTTCGGGGAAATGTAATTTCGGCCAAATGAGCATTCTGGCTAATCTAATTTCTGGCAAGTGCATGTTCAGGCGAGTGTAAATTCTGGAAAGTGCATGTTCAGGAAAACGTAATTTCTGGCAAATGCACGTTCAGGAAAATGTAATTTCTGGCAAGTGCATGTTCAGGAAAGTGTAATTTCTGGAAAGTGCACGTTCAGGAAAATGTAATTTCTGGCAAGTGCATGTTTAGGAAAATGTAATTTCTGGAAAATGCACGTTCAGGGAAATGCAATTTCTGGAAAATGCACGTTCAGGGAAATGCAATTTCTGGAAAATGCACGTTCAGGGAAATGTATATTCGGGATAACGTAGTTTCGGCCAAGAGTTTTTCGGGGAAATGTAATTTCTGGAAGGTGTTTTTCGGGGAGGTGTATAGGATCCAGGTAATTGTGTCTAAAATAAACTAAAAATGCGTTTGTACGCTTACAATTTTTGGCAATGCAATTTACTGTAGCTTACGATTTTAGGCAACGCACTGTATATATGTATATGCCTTTAGTTTTCAATTTAATTGCAAGAGAAAAACGAATTTTTTTGTAATTTGCAATCTTTTTTATCTGTTTATAAGTAGTCGGTAGCGTGATACTTTTTAGGGCAAAAGCCAAAAACTTCGTTTCAAAGGTCATACAGTAATCAACCATGCTGAAATTAGTTTAGTTACTTTTCCAGAGTAAAAAAGTCTGAAGTTTTTGAGAATTCAAACTCTAGATGACGGTCCGCTTAGGCCAAGGCCCAACCCTTAATTGAACATATAGGTTCTTGTGTATGTTTAGCTTTTGTAACGTTATATTTTTGCTTGCATCACTGACGCAACTTTCAAAAGTGTATAAATTTCAAATAAAATATTTACATTAAACTTGGCAATTGTCTATTGCATATGCTAACTTGTACCCTATTGTTTGAGTTGAGGCTTTGACTCCGAAGCGGTGCATTTTATTGTCAGTCAAAAGATTGACTTTTAATCATTTAATTGTGGTGTTTTGACGTGCGCAGGCCAAAGTTTTAAGGTTTAATCGTTTTGCGTGGTTTTGGCTTAAAAGGCACAAGCAGAAAAGCCCAGGGAAGAGTCACCAGAACGGCAATTACTTAAAACAAGCAATGCGAAATGTTATCCTCCCAAAAGTTCAAACCTGCAGCCTTTGGATTACCTGTCCACTGCTCTACCACTTGAGCTAGAGTATGACCCTTCGCTTGCTTAATTTTGTCTATTTAAATCCAGAACTGTGATATTGGTAATAACTTAATTGTGATGTTTTGACGATTGCAGGCCAATACTTTAAAGTTTAATCAATTACATTATGTCGTTGGTTTAATCGGATACTCTAAAAAATCGCGAATGAACAAAATCTCGAATGGACAAAAACCCAAATTGAACAAAAACCCGAGCGGACAAAATTCCGAATTGGACAAAATCCCGAATCGGACAAAATCCCGAATTGGACGAAATCCCGAATTGGACAAAATCCCGAATCGGACAAAATCCCGAATTGGACAAAATTTCGAATTGGACAAACTCCAGAATAGACAAACTCCAGAATGGACAAAATCCAGAATCGAACCACCTTTAAAGATAGAGAAAAACAGGATTAATAGTGTACTCACTGCTGGCTTATAAGCACTATTAAATATAAATGTTTAAAATAAATTAGCGAGTTTTGTTCCTGACAAAAAAGTAAGCTTTTAAGAGGAGAAGAGGGAGCTGGCCCACGAACAAACTTTCTGAAATTGAAATTTTTTCTTTTTCCTATATTGCTTTTTTTTTGTCAAGAACAATATTTGGTATGAATCTTTGTTTTTTACAAAATCAAATATTAAATGTTTTTTGTCGGGAGTAAAAGGATTTCCTTTGAATTAAACCAAAACCGGCAAAAAAGCAATAGAGTGTAGAAAATTACACTTTAGTTCTCTGATTTATGTGTTATGGTCATTGTATGTTTTAATGCTGCTTTTTCTTTTGAAAACATAAGCAAAAACACCTGCCGAACATGAATTCAAGAGAAGTGCAAAACAGTTTGACTAAGAAACTTACAATTTATTTTTTCTTTATTTTAATTTTTTAATTACATTATTTACAAAAATTACACGGAAGGTTTTTGGCAAAACATTATACCTTTTGTCGCAGTTCCTGCTTCAGCCAGTGGCGTTGTGGAAGCTAGCAGCAAAATCACCACAAACGAAAGATAATTGGAACCGATAGCTTTATAACTCAACAGATCATTGTAGCTGATAGGTTGTACAACCGAGCTGATTAACCGCAATCGGAGCGCGTTTCACAATCTCTCAAGCTCACAACCTAAGCAACAGCCACTATCTAGGCAACTACTTACGCCTGCTTGAGGGTTGTACAACTGATCCGGTAAACCGCAATTGGAGCGCGCTCCTTTTGGTCCGCCACACTTTGCAAAACCATCTAAACAAAACAACAAATTTCTGGTTTCCATACAGAATAAAATTAATTAACACTTTTGTTTACTTTTGCAGTCGTTCGAATTACAACCAACTAATTACGTCAACACACACGCTTAAATAAGTTAAATAATGCTGTTAAAACTTGGATACGTGGGCGAAAAAGTTGACTAAAGTTGTCACTATCAATACATTTGAAATCTAAAGAGAAGCAGTAGCTGTTGTGATTGATTTTCAAATTACTGTCAGCCCATAATGGTGAGAACAATCAAACACTATCGAAGCAATTAAAAATCAAAAACTTTGTAAAAGCTATTTTGATCGCTTAGGCAGTGTTTGAACGTTCGATCACTTATCACTTTGTCTTGACAGTAATTTGAAAATCAACCATACTCTTTAAACTTAAAATATTTGTTGTGGCAACTTTAGTAAACTGTTTCGCCCGCTTATTCCACGTTTAACTGTATAGACCGGCAGCCCAGAAGGTTTATTTACCCCAAAGACGGCGGAAGGTTTGATGCGCCTAAAATACACGTCTTTACTCACCTTTTAAGAAAATGTTTTACTGGCAAGTCAAAAGTTCGGCTAAGACCCCCCAAATCCACAATTTATGGGGGGTCAAAATGGCCTTTATTTACCCCAAAGACGGCATGGATAAAAATTGCTTAAAATCGTTCTCTGGGGTCCACTGAACAATGAAATGGCGAAGACAGTAACTTTAGGTTCGGCTAACCCCCGACAGTAACGAATTTAGGGGGGTCAAAAATGGCTTTTATTTACCCCAAAGACGGCATGAATAAAAATTGCTCAAAAACGTCCGTTGGAGTCCACTGAACGCAAAAATAACGAAGACAGCAACTTTAGGTTCGGCTAACCCCTTGACAGTAACGAATTTAGGGGGGAGCACAAAAACTGACCGTTTTACCTGGAAGACGGCGAGGGTAAAAATTGTTAAAAAACATTCTTGCAGTACGCTGAACGCATAAATGGTTAAAACAGTTACTTTCGGTTTGGCTATCTCCCTGACAGTAACTAATTTAGAGGAAAGCTCGAAAAAATTGCTCTTATTTATTTGAAGACGGCAGGGGTAAAAACTGCCCAAAAACGTTTCTCGGGAGCCCACTGAAAACAAAAACAATGGCAATAAACTTTGGTATCTTCAAACTGATTTCTTACTCTTACTGCAAAAGTCATTGCACCACTATATACGGCTTTACAGTATTGCTTTTGAAAAGAATCATTTTAAGTTGATGGCGTCATCAATCATTAAGTTAAGTGATAGTCGATTAGGGCAAAAATGCCGTCGTTTTCAATGACGTTACATGTGAGCAGTTATTTCGTTTTCACAAAAATCGTACTACTTCAAAGATTGCTCACGAAACTATTTTGCAGTATAGATTACGTCCTTGAGCCGATCAGTGTTTGAGTGGATAGAACGTCTATCGCTGAAACGGTATACTTGGGTTCAATTCCCGGTCGGGTCAAACCAAAGACTATAAAAATTGGAACTCACAGCTTCTTCCCTTTACTTTCAGTAATGAAAGGGTAGTGTGAAGCTTTCATCGTGTGTGGTAGACTGGCGGGCAAGTGACAGCTTGACTCGAAGACCAAAACGTCCCTTTGCTGTCTCCTGGCCAAGGCAACTTGGTGAATAAAATGTAATTGCAATTGCAGTAATTTCAAGACGCACCGGTCCCGCACAGTTAATTTATTGTGCTACGGCAAAATTAAAAAAATAAAATTAGGTAAAGTTTCTATCTTATATCACACCACCAAAACTGCGTAAAATTTGCATCGCTGTCTCAAAGCAACTAATACGAGTATAGTATCTCAAAAACATCTAGAATCTCAAAAAAATATGATAAATTTACATATTTTCAGCATTCAAAATATTCTCTGGCTAGTTTACGATTTTGATTAAACATTGCACAAATCGCTCAGCGCAGAGAATTTTAATGATGACAAATCTTAGATTTATCAGCTCAAATAAATTCAAAGATCGTAAATTTGCAGTTCTTTTGGAAAGGCAGAGATATTTGAAAACATTTAATTATCATTATTAGCACAAACAGCAAGATGTTTGCTTGAGTAGTAAACTCGTAAGTCCAACATGCGTATTCCCAAAATATTAATTAACATAATTGGATTACATTACTAATGCAACAGAACCCAGTTCTAATCCAAAAACAGAGGCCTACTAATAGGAGAGATAGGTTGGCACAAAACGGCGGAAAAGTGTCAGATAGTACTGTATCACAGCTTGCAACTATCATGCATATCTATTTGACAAATTTTTCATACATCAGCAATTGTTAGTAAACACGACCTTGAGGAATTTGCTTCCGGGTGGCAAATCTCTATTCTGAGTATTAGTTCACAATGATCTGCGACTTGGAACATGTAAAAGTTATAAAAAAGGATCAAGTTTTGTTTAAAAGATACAAACGAACATTGAGTTGTCAAACACAAAATAAAAAGCTTTTTTTAGAGAAAATCCTGTTTAACTTTTTCAAGTCAAGAAGGATGATCGTAATTTTGTAAATCCAGTGGGGCTACTCAAGTTTTGCTGGAACTATATCTCTAACCGGCTCTATAAATGGAGCTACAAATTCCTGCGAATTGGCTAAATGGCACCATATTGTATCTTGTTAAGGATAGCTCCAGAATTTTTTTTTTGAAACTGGCCCATGTCACAAAATAGGTTACTGACCTCTGCTATGAAATATTTCTATCACATCGGAGTTATGGTGTGAGACAAGACTATAGAGAAACGTTGTACAGTAAGTTTGAACGATCTTAAGTAATAGATTATGCGGGGTCTTTGAAAATGTGACAAAAACATTATAGAGATAGAAATGAGTTCAAAATTTGGAGCTAAAGTTGGCAAAGTCGTCAATTGGGCCTAGTTTTGTGGACACTGGCAAAGTGTGCAAAGGAGAATCTAGTAGACTTAATTTCCAAAGAGCAACTAGCGAACGTAGTATTCGTTGCCAAAAAGCAATGATTGAATAATGGAATGTGGGTAAGGAAAGGTAGAGAACAAAATTTCAAACCATTTCCAAATAAATGCTCTATTCTACAAAAAAAAAGAAAAGCAAGAAACAGTGAGGTTGTTTTAGTTCAACAGAAGGTGCATCGCTGCAGTAGCAAGACCAAAAATACCGATCCAACCGCCCAAATATAAAAATCAATCTAACGGAAATGTTAGAAGTCTAAGGCACCAAAACAATTTTTGGAAGATTCTTGTCTTAAAATACCAGAAGAGCCAAATGTGACCTATGTCCTACATGCCCTTTTATCAAGCATTTGTCAATGCAAAAACATAAGCTTTATCTTCAAACATTGAATGATACAATAGTGAATAATTATGGTATATTCGGAACCTATTCGCACTAATGGAAAAACGCCTTATATTGCCTTCCAAGAACCTGATGAACTGTTGGTCCCGGTCTACGCTGGGTGTAAAATCGTGCGCAAATAAGCGCGTTTTAGTTTATTTCATACAGATAACAGTCGGTCAAAATTAACTAAAAACACACTCTTACACACACGATTTTACGCCTAATGTACTAGAATGGGGCAAAATTGCACGACTAATTTTTACATAGATGCCAACCAAATATTAAAAACTAAGTTGCTGTTGTTATTAACGTCATCATTTAACGTGGTAATTTCGTTGATCTGTTTGATCGATACCACCTCATTGTCCTTAGTGTCCTCATAACACCCAAAATAAATGCTATTAATCCCTAATACAAGGAATTTTTAAAATATTGCCCGTGTAGATCGTGGTTTTAAACGAAATCCGTGTTATCAATGCTAGAATAATGTGATCTTGCTGGAACTTGAATTCAATAAGTCTTAGTTTTTTGTGCAGTACATCATATGAATAATAGTCTCAAAGTTTTAAAATATTTTCAATGTGCGCGATTGCAGAAATCCCGTCAATCTTGATCATTAGCTACGTTTCTGCATCTGCCTCCAGTTTAGATGCTATCGTGCGCCTTTTTATGATGAAAGACGACTGCAGGCAAAATCAATAATGGGGTATCTAAAGTTAGGGTAATCGTAACAAATTAAATTTGGCGTAATTGACTCCATCCTTCTTGAGCCAACCGTTTCAGAGATATTTTACTTCAAACCCTACGAAGGAACCTTCCGAATTAAAATTTTATTGATAACCCTGACGTTTCAATGCTGTAGCCTAGCCCATAGAGGCCTATATTAACCTCTATGTAGGTCAAAAGGCTTTTGTGGTGTAGTCTAACTGTGGCGTTGCCTTAGGATAGAACTAAAATGGCGTCGCAGATGTTATCATTGTCAGCTAGAACTGCCAATAAAAATAATAACCAGAGATGGCCTAGGTCATGTTTAGAGTAAAATATCTTTGGCACGGCTGGGGGAAGGAGAATAAAGTCAACACCGATCTATTCAAATACGTTTGCTCTAAGTTTACCTAGCCCCAGCGAATTTACTTCAGTTCTCTTTTAAAAATGCCATGGGTTTTATAATGCGACATTTCAGAATAATGCTTTGATTCCAAATAAGCTTTATGCGTTTACCTGTTCCAAAATTATTGGCTAGCAGAAAAAATTTTACTAAAATTTTTGCAACGATGCACTCATTACGATAAACTCTAAAATTAATGAAGTTGATAAATGTCGCCTAATTCGCATTAGCAAAAGACTCAGAGATCGTAGGACTCAAAGCACTTAACAAAAGACTTAATAACGGAAAGAACATTTTGAATATTGGTAATACGCAGACTTATTAATTTATCACAGTGTTTAAGAATTTAAACTTTTTTTGAAATGCTCTGGGTGGTTTTGAGTCTGTGCTATAATTCAATGCAGTTTTTGTGGTGTGATATGGCCCTTAAAAATTTATTGAATAATTTTCCATTTATTACTTTCAATAACGAAGCCTGTATACTTCGTTACTTAGAGTAATATATAGAAAATTATTCCGTAATTTTTTGTAATTTTTTTTATAAATTTTTACTGTGACTTTTATAGTTGTATTTTGCTCTGATTTTACTTTGTACATCATCGAGCACTGTTTCAGAAGATTGACTATCAACAATTTTCTAACATTTGACTCACATTGAAAAAACAAGCTGAAGCGCAAAATCTAGATCGCTTGTAAAGACAACGTCACTGCAACATGACGGCATTTTTCCCCTAATCGACTATCACTTAACTTAATGATTGATGACGCCATCAACTTAAAATGATTCTTTTCAAAAGCAATACTGTAAAGCCGTATATAGTGGTGCAATGACTTTTGCAGTAAGAGTAAGAAATCAGTTTGAAGATACCAAAGTTTATTGCCATTGTTTTTGTTTTCAGTGGGCTCCCGAGAAACGTTTTTGGGCAGTTTTTACCCCTGCCGTCTTCAAATAAATAAGAGCAATTTTTTCGAGCTTTCCTCTAAATTAGTTACTGTCAGGGAGATAGCCAAACCGAAAGTAACTGTTTTAACCATTTATGCGTTCAGCGTACTGCAAGAATGTTTTTTAACAATTTTTACCCTCGCCGTCTTCCAGGTAAAACGGTCAGTTTTTGTGCTCCCCCCTAAATTCGTTACTGTCAAGGGGTTAGCCGAACCTAAAGTTGCTGTCTTCGTTATTTTTGCGTTCAGTGGACTCCAACGGACGTTTTTGAGCAATTTTTATTCATGCCGTCTTTGGGGTAAATAAAAGCCATTTTTGACCCCCCTAAATTCGTTACTGTCGGGGGTTAGCCGAACCTAAAGTTACTGTCTTCGCCATTTCATTGTTCAGTGGACCCCAGAGAACGATTTTAAGCAATTTTTATCCATGCCGTCTTTGGGGTAAATAAAGGCCATTTTGACCCCCCATAAATTGTGGATTTGGGGGGTCTTAGCCGAACTTTTGACTTGCCAGTAAAACATTTTCTTAAAAGGTGAGTAAAGACGTGTATTTTAGGCGCATCAAACCTTCCGCCGTCTTTGGGGTAAATAAACCTTCTGGGCTGCCGGTCTAGTACTGTTGAATTCGTTTAATCGCACGTGTTGATGTAATTTGTTTAAACATACACTACACCGTAATCAAATCTAATCTTTTATTATACTCGCTGCATTACGCCGAAGCGTGCAACGAGGACACACCCTCTCGAGGCCAAGGACAAAAAAGGTCGAGGCCAAGGACAGAAATGGTCGAGGCCAAGGACCGAGGACACAATTTTTGTAAATTATGTTGGTAAATTTTCCCTATTTTTTAAACGCGAAAGTACTTAAGGTATTGCACTTCGTTAAGTTTTTGATAATAATTGGAAAATAATAGTCTTTTTAAAATAATAACGACTGCCGTTTTGAAGTTTGGTACGTTAGCAGCTGATATTGATTACGCACCGTACTGGTATCGTAGCAATGAAACAAGGCCCTTACCTGTGAATGGAAATATAACCAGTACTTAAATTGTAGGAGGGACGCGTCCGCTCAACGGTAGTTAGCGTGCCCCATTGAGATTTGGCTTCCCCAAATGGAAAATTCAGCGTCCCCTCATAGAGGGTAAGCGGGAAATACCGTTTTACTAATTTGCTTGGTCTTCATTTCAATGTGGCGGTCAAATATGGCGCAAAAATACATATATCGCACAATAAAACAAATATCGCACGTTAAAACCACAAACAAAAAAATCTCCAAATAAAACCTCTTTGCTTTGTTCTTTATTTCATTTAAGCGGATAAAAATTGCACAAACTGGGGTGAAGATCTTGTTTTTTTTTGTTTTTTTGATCTTCGTTTGAATTTGGCTGTGAAAAAATTGCAACAAAAGGCGATTGTTTTTGTATTTTTCTGATTTCGGGGAAAAATTCATACCAAGTGCTATGGCATTGCGAATGCATCTGGTCAGGCTGCTTAAGCATCTTTCCATGCGATATTTTACAGTTTAAATGCTGAACGTAGCTAAATTATAAACGCAGAATTGTTCAATTTTAAGGCCATAATTTTATCACTTAGGGCCCCAATGCACACGCCCACTGATTATTGTTTCTCACGTTTTCAGTTGTTTCCAAACGCAAACTACATTGGTTGGTTAAACCACTTCTTTTCACAAAATTTTTCAAACATTTTTATCTGATAATATTGCAAACTAATGTGAATTTATGCTTTGAAAATGAATTGATATTAGTCCGGTAGAAATAGCTTTAACCCGGAAAAAATTTATAATAAGCTGAAATTTGGCACGATGACTCAGGACCATGTCCTGAGCCACCAAAAAAAATCCCCATGTTTTGGACGTGGGACTTCCCCCTTTTTCGGCCTTTAAAGTCTGCCATCTAGTGTCAAAGAGCGTTTACTATCAAACAGCCAATCCAAAAGCTGTAAAAGTGCCAAGTTGTAACTAAAAAGTTGGTTTTTAAGTTCAGGTTTAAAATTTTTTCTTTGAAGTTGATGACGTCATTGCTGGTGACGTCATTGTCATTTAAAAAAAAAATGAAGTATTGATGGCTCAAAATGGAAATGAGAGTTAGTTCTTTAGATGCAAACCAATAATTGCTTAAATCAAAGTGATGACGTCACAAACGCTTTTTGATGACGTCATCTGTCATGAGTTTTGATTGTAAATTAGAAAAAGAGTGTTTGACCAAACAAAACATTGCACCAGTTTGAGAATATCAGCATCATCATTTTGAGGTTCGAAGGCATTTTCGAATCCTTTGCCGAGGACTTTCGTCGTCCTCCAATACGCAATGGTTCAAAAAAAAAAACTAGCAAAATTATATGTCAATTAATACGCAGTGCAGCAACTAGAACGTTGTTCTTAGGGGGCAAAATTTGTTTCTGGGGAGTCAAAATTTTTGGGTTGGTCTACTTTTCTCCGAGTTCTCTGTTGATCTCAAAAATAAAATAAAAGACCATCTCGCCAAATCTCTTTATTTATCTCCTAGTTTTCTGTCGGTTTCCAAAAAAAAAAGCCACCCTCTTGAAACTGCCGCCAGGGAAAGAGGAGTTTGGGTGGGCACTTTAGAAGGGCGGAATTTTTGTTTAGGGGGCGCCGCCCCCTTTTGCTCCCCCGTAGTTGCGGCCTTGTTAATACGATTATGTCCCGAGCACGATAATACATCCGGTAGGAACAGAATTTCTACCGTTTTGCAATGTCTGACAATATTATTATCTCACGCAAAATGGTTTCTTAGCATACTTCTGCAATCTGTGGTACTAAATCTATTATACAGTGGAATAGGCCTGGCATCAGAACTAAACTTATCTAATCAATTAGAATAACATTTGAACAAACTTATCGGATTGATCTAAAACAACTCCTGATTAAAAACTTATCTAATCGACCAAGATTTTTGAATTAATATCTGAACAACATTGATTTAATTAATTTATAATGAAAACGCTAATATTTGACAATTTGCAGCCTTAATAATTCTTTTTAGCTTTGCTAATGCTTGCATTTTAAAATAAAATTGCAGATTAACTTTAACTGCGCAAGGGAACTTTTAGATAAACATTTATAGGCTTTCTTGCCCTAACTGCAAAATGCGTTATTTTATTTTAATCCTATTTTGGGAGGTTTAAGTTTTATCTGCTTAACTACTACCACCGGCGCAGCCAGAAACAAAAAAGGGAAGGACAAAATTTTAAAGCATATGCAAATCGAAACGTTTTTATTTACACAAATTCTATCAAACTACTGTACAAAGGTTAAGCGATAACCGGTTAAAGTACTGCCGTCGTTTATACAGCAGACGCATAAAAAAATAACTAAACGAAAAAAATAAGAATTAAAGTAGTTATACGATTTTAATTTATTTAACGATGCAACAGGGGATACAAAAAAGCGCGTTTTTTCACCTAGGCCATACGAGAAAATCGCAGATTGCCGTAATTATTCAAGCAAGCTAGCGTAATAATATTTCAATTCTCGAATAATTATAATTACATTTCATTTATCAAGTTGCCTTGGCCAGGAGACAGCAAAGGGACCTTTCGGTCGTCGAGTCAAGCTGCCACCTGTTTACCACAGTATATTGTGACAAATTAAGAACAAATGAAACGCACTATTCGCAAAAATATACGAACAACTCCCGCCTACACCTGAAAAATGATTGGTTTTTGAAAAAATAAGTGCTCCCTATCATAATTTATGTTAATTGACAGTTGACACCAGTCACAACATACTGCTGGCTATCTTCAACCAACGAAAAAAATGCGCTGTATTGTGGCGGGCCAATATAAAGTTTCGTTTAATTGATTTCTGTCCTCGCTGTCATTATTATCGTTGGTAGGAAATGGGATCTAAGCATTGAGCAAGAATAACGCGATAGCGACCGACCAATTCCTTGTACGGTTATCTTAATCAAAAGTGAAAAAACGTTCACGAAAAAACGTTCATAACGAAATGCAATGGGTTTATTTTTATTTATACGGCACGCCGGCAAACAAAATTTGGTTCGCGCCGAAAACTGCGTATAAAAATGCTTCCAGAACAAACTTTTAGGCCCGGCCACAAAATCGTAAACGTACGGGCATATTGTTAGCTTGTTTAAAACAACTGGCTGCTTGTACGCCAGTTAGGTGATACGCCGAGCTTACCGAATTTCGGTTTAAAATAAACTAAAGACGGGCTCTTGCGCTCACGATTTTACGCACAGTGTAGATCGGGATAAGGCGGACGGTGCCTGCGCGACTTTTAGCTCTCAACCAATCAGCGCGCTCAATTTAGACCTCGACACAAATTGGGCTACGTCGCCGGACTCAGTGCTCTGATAGACAACAAGAACATTGTTCATAATCAACACAGCTTTACGTTGTAATATGCAGACATAGAAATTGATTGACACAGATTTCCTAAAAACAAATTGGCGAACTATTTACTGCATTAAACATTTGACATTGCGCAAATTGTAGCTGTTAGATTAATTCAAATCAGCCGATCGCGTTCCCCAACTTAAACTGAAAACAAAAGTAAAGGATCAAGCTGAAATTGTGGTTTCGTTTTGGGTAATTAATAAAAACTTTTTGAGCAATAACATTTTGATTCCGTCATTTTTCAGATAAACGGATTCACTAGGCAGTTGGTCTAAATGTAGGCCTACATAAAGTCGTTTAGATTAATTACGTCTGATATCTTATTCCATGTAAACGCAAAAAGAAAAAGGTAAAATGCATGCAATTAAATGACATGCGTATATTTATACGCATAAATACGCGTGATCGGTAAAACGGACCCAATACAGTATGACAAAAAAATCAATTTCGACGTTCACAATAAACGGAGAATCATTCTCTTAGAAGAGATTTGCTTTCCTTCTGCGATTAGCGTTTTTTCCAAATGCTTTCAAATAAAATATTCTCGAAATTTATTTGAGTCGAAATACGATTCGTCTATGGTGACATTTAATTCGTGTGCATGATACGCGTCAGATCTCGGCCGCGCGAATTCTTGCTGGTATCTAATTCTACTAGTTTCAATTTGGAAAATGATGAGTTTTGAAACAAAATGATGAGTTTTGAAACAATTTGAAGCGTTTTTGGTGCGAAATCGCGCTGCATTCTGCCTCATTCGCATTCTGCCACAAACGTAAAGCGGTATGCTGACGAGACATTACCATTCCACGACAGCGCGATACGGGCTACGCAATGATCTTATTTTACCAAAATTGATTTTTCGATAGTAACTTCATTTCCATTGCTACGTTAAAAGTGATTCACTTTGCCGTTTCTCCTGCAAACGCTTTTTCAATCTGAGTATCTCGCAAACAATACAAGCTAGAGCGCTGAAATTTGTTGTAAGAGATAGAGAAGCTAATGACCTTAGAAAAAATTTTCAAAATAATGCAAAAGTTTTGATGTTGTTCATTTGCAACTCTGGGTAGAATTACACCTGAGTTGAGCATTTTTCAATTACCGTAGTTTTTTCACATTATGTCTTTTAAATAATTTTGTGAAATTGTGCAATTTAAAAAAGGGAGGGGACTGGTCTTCCTAATCCTCCCTCTAACGCTGCCGGTGTCTACTTCACCAGACTTTTACTGACAACACAGTTTTTTTACTTTCAATTCACTAAATTCACGATATAGTTATCAAAAAGCGTTTTTGACGTCATCACTTTCATTTAAGCAATTATTGGTTTGCATCTAAAGACCTAACTCTCATTTCCAATTTGAGCCATCAATACTTCATTTTTTTTTTAAATGACAATGACGTCACCAGCAATGACGTCATCAACTTCAAAGAAAAAATTTTAAACCTGAACTTAAAAACCAACTTTTTAGTTACAACTTGGCACTTTTACAGCTTTTGGATTGGCTGTTTGATAGTAAACGCTCTTTGACACTAGATGGCAGACTTTAAAGGCCGAAAAAGGGGGAAGTCCCACGTCCAAAACATGGGGATTTTTTTTGGTGGCTCAGGACATGGTCCTGAGTCATCGTGCCAAATTTCAGCTTATTATAAATTTTTTCCGGGTTAAAGCTATTTCTACCGGACTAATACCGTAAAGGGTATATTTGTAAGCTCAAAAGTTTTTGGCATTAAAAATAGGGGGCTTGTGGCGAGGGCAATATCCCCATGCCTCCGTTAAATAATTTTAGTGATTTTTTTGAAAAAAAATAGCAATGTTTGTGACTTCAAATAAGATTACAAATTTTATTTTTCAATGCAATTTAAAAAGAAAATACCGTAAATGAAATGAGCGTGAAGGTTTCGGCCGCCAAAGAACACTTAATTTACATATGGTATTTAATTACAAAAAACCTGAGGATCTCTGCAGGGTTGTATTAAGAAGGAAGGCATTAGAGACATTTGCCCCGTGCCCCATTCAAGAGGTCAACAATTGTCGAAACGAAAAAATAATAAACCATAAATATTTTACCAAAAACGCCCAATTTTTCGTGGAAGCTTGAAAAAAATTTATTAAGTACTCTAGGCATTCAAACAATTCTAGTTATATTTAATTTCACACATACTGTAATTCATAGGTGGGCACGTTAATGTAAAACGTTAGCTTCGTTAACCACCCGTCCGTTAACAAACTTCACTCCTCCGTTGACGTTAATTCGTTATTTTCAGCTTTAATTAACGAAAGTTAATAAAGCCCGTTAATTTGGTAATTTTTTGCGTGTAATTTACATTTCTTTTTATTCACTCGCTTCTAGAACACGTATTGACGCTGTTGAGCAGATTGTAAGGAAATATTTATTGCGGTGGGGGTCTTTTTGTGTTTTGGAAGTTACATTTTACAGTCTAATCTAATTTCAAAATAAAAATAAGTTCAAATGCAGTAACGAAGCTGTGATCGGAAAATCTTTGGAAATTGCGAACAGTGATAATTAATAGACCTATGAGGCTGCAGCTTATTATTTGCCACAAAAAAGAGCTCCTTTCTTGGGTTTTTCTTCTATAAAACTCGTGCTAATACGCAACAAGCGTTACCAGCGCAAACTGGTTTGTACCGGTACGATGAATGAATGGTGCAAGATATTAACGATAAAAACCTTAACGGAAGTTAACAGAACTTAACGGAAGTTAACTTAGTCCGTTAACACGAAAAAACTTTTTAACGGATTAACGAGTTAATGAAAAAGTTAGCTTCGTTATTAACGGATTAACGATTAACGGACTTGTGCCCACGTATGCTGCAATTTAATAATCCTTTATGCAGCATTTTTTTGTGAACCAATAGTTTGTTATTTGGGGTTCTTAGCGGTTATTTCCAACACACAAATTGTTTAGTGGATGTGGATTTGCCCCCCAGACCGCTTGCCAGTGATTAAAGTTATTCTTTCTCATCTCAAAGTTGTGTATTTTCAGGACAAGTGTGCGTTCTCAACAAGATACACTAACAAAATTACGGCAATATATCAACATGCCTTCCCTGGTAATACTGTTTTTCATTTCTTTGTCACACACATACTTTCTTCTAAATTCACTCTCAGAATAGGCTCGGTCATGATTTAGTATTAGCAACTCATAATGGTTGTCCGGACCCTCGGATTCCTTGTTATGGGTCTGGGTGGCTTTACAGTAGTGCTTTGCAGTTTTACCGTCAGCATCGGAAGTATTAGCAGAAATAAAAACAACAATTTTCACCAATGCGTTTTGTCTCCTTATTCTCCGATTAGAGCTTTCACACAATGTCAGTTTAAATAGATTTTAGTATGATTTGGCTTAGTTGGCTATCACCAGGCTTGTCTATGGGAATGAAATTTCCAATGGATGGGATGGGACAGCACGCACTGCGTTTCACATGGGACCTATAGGACAGAAATTGATGAGTAGGAAATTGAAAATTTGCAGAATAAGCACAGTGACTCGGAATATGATTGCCAGAATCATAACAAATTTTGAACTCTTCTGAACTTTAAAGTTAACAAAGTCAATAAATTTTGTCGTTTCGTCTCTCTCTGTGTACTTGTAGTCCTATCTAGTACACATTACAGTATACTTAAATTTTTATACATTTTTTATTTTTTATTGAATTGTATTTTGATGGGAATCCCATGGGATGGGATGAGACAGACATGAACTGTTATGGAATGGGATTAGATGGGACAAAAAAAATACGTTCTATGGACCAGCCTGGCTATCACATTGTATTATTTTTCAAATAAAGAAAAGAGACAACGAATTGACAGACTATCAGATATGTTGTCTTTTGTTTGTTTTTTGCTTTTTAACTAATCAAAAAAAAATTCTCTCCTCGAATCTAGGACAGGACATTTTCGAGGACTTGAAGGCTTCGAGGCTAGGGTCAAAGACTTGAGCTTCGAGACCAAGGCCAAAACCAAGGACTTGAAAATATGTCCTCGATGCCAGAGACGTCCTTGAGGACTCTACCTCTGGATTTGACCGCCCTGAGATTTGAACCTCAAACCTTCAGCTTCAGAGGCGAACGCGTAACCGCTCGACCAACTCGCAGTCCAGAAAAAATTCATATCAACACATATAATAACCATAACACATAATCATTGAACTAAAGTTTAGTTCTCTAAACTCAATTGCTCTTTTGCCGGTTTTGGTTTAATTCGAAGGAAATCCTTTAGTCTCCGCAAAAACGATTTAATGTTTGATTTTGTAAAAAACAAACATTTATACCAAATATTGTTCTTGACAAAAAAAAACAAAGCAATACAAGAAACAGAGAAAGTTTCGTTGTTCAAATATAGTACTGCCCAAAATTCTGGCAATGTTTTTTTATTTTGCAGTCTTAAAAGCACTCGTTGCTAGCAAAAATTTAGACCAATCTGCATACGCAAACAAGTTATTAAAAAAAAAAAAACAGAATTCTGCAAGCGTAAAAGTTTTGCTTCAAGGCTACTTAATTATGACCAAGCAAAGATTTGCGCTTGTCAGCGCAGATGCAATTGAAATAAGTTATATACCTTGACATTAAAGAACTTTATTGCAACAAAATTTACTGGCTCATTATCAGAACGTGAAGATAGTGAAGTGCAAGAAGAGGTGGAAATGGATTTGCAGAAAAGAGTTCACAAAAAATGGTCAAAACTTGGGTCACTCTCTTTATTCCACATGATGTTTTGAAGTCTAAAGAAATGGTTTCACGCAGCATGAGAAACAACATATCATCAACACAGCTTAGTGCTGTTGTTCATACAGTGTCAAAGACATAGCTGAAAGAGGAATAAAGCTAAACCACGATTTCATAGTAACACCTAAAAATGAAGCAAGATTTAAGAAATTTAACAAGTGGTAGAAAATTACTGAAATGCCCATCCAAATCAACGCAAAAAACTGAAAACACAAAAAATTGGTTTTTAGCTATTTAATTGATGTGGATTTTTTTAATCTTTATATTAGCGTAATAACTACAGTAGCTTTGGATATTTCAAACCTTACTCTGAAGATAGGCTACCTATTCCTTAATGCTCAAAGAGTGTTGAATTTCAAATAGAAATGCTTAAATTGCAATCAGTTTATGTTTTCTTTACGTTAAACGCAAAAATATACTTCAAAAACAGCAAATATTGTAGAGAACCAGCACAAAAAATTTCAAACTGACCTTGCTGGCTCAAAATTAAGTCAAACTGGCTAAAACTTTGCAGGAGAAACATTTGGGCGAATACACAACACCAAACTTTTGAACAAATGCATAGTAGCCAAAAAATGTTTTGGCAGGGCAACTGCAACACCCTTCTAAGAAACCTAGCAGGGTCTTATTAAGGAGGAAGGCATTGGAGACATTTGGTCCGTGCCCCCTTCAAGAGGTTCACAATTGTCAAATCCGAAAAAAAAGTCCAATTTTTTGTAAAAGCTTATAAAAAATGTATTAAGTACTTTTGTCATTCAAACAGTTATTGTTTTGTTTATTTTCACGCTTACAATAATTTCTTAATAATCCTTCATGCTGCGTTTTTTGTGACCCAATAGTTTGTTATTTGGGATTCTTAATGGCGATTTCCAACGCTCAAATCGTTCAGTGGACGTGGTTTTGCCCCCAGACCGCTTGCCATTGATTGAAATTATTCTTCCTTATCTCAAAAAGGATTTTTTGCGCTCACTTATTTTCAGAACAAGTTGGCTTTCTCAAGATACGTTTTGTTATGCACAGAGCTGGACAGCACTGTTTCGAGCTTTAGCTGTCATCGGCAGCCCTCAACTTCTCCAACAAAGTTATTCCCCAGCTTTAGTGGGTTTTTTTATTACAAAATTACGACAAACAAACAGAGCACATGTCACAATTGTTTTTAATGTTAATCAAATTTTAATCTTTTTATTCTTTAATTGAAGGTATTCCCCAGCTGGGCAGGACTTTTGGCCAAACTGGAAGACTCTTGGCCGAACTGGACATATCTTTAGGGCTTGCACAGTGGCAGAGGTTTGTAGGGAATAAACGATTTTTCACTTGTGGTACTTAAAAAAAAACAAGTGAAAAAAATCGCTGAACCCTAGTAGTAAGGACAGCCATAGGCTCTCCCTACCACAAAGGTTCCCCTTGTGTGACCACGAAAATCATAACCGAAAAGTTTGCCGTCCTTCGTGGTCGACTCCTGAGACATCATGACGACTTCCACTGGCAGTTAGGTGGCTAGATCAACCACCAACCCTGCAGCTGCAAAGCAGCTCGAGTCATAATACGCACAGAGCTGGACAGCGCTGTTTCGAGCTTAAGGACGTCAAACTTTTCGGTTATGATTTCCGTGGTCACACAAGGGGAACCCTATTGTTGTAGGGATAGCCTATGGCTGTCCTTACTACATGGGTTCAGCAATTTTTTTCACTTGTTTTTTTTAAATACCACAAGTGAAAAATCGTTTAATCCCTAAAAACTCTCTGCCGCTGTGCAAGCCCTTAATATTTGTCCAGTTCGACCAAGAGTCTTGTCCAGCTGGGGAATAACTTTATTAGAGAAGCTGAGGGCTGCCGATGAGAGCTAAAAGCTCGAAACAGCGCTGTCCAGATCTGTGCATATTATGACTCGAGCTGCTTTGCAGCTGCAGGGTTGGTGGTTGATCTGGCCACCTAACTGCCAGTGGAAGTCGTCATGATGTCCCAGGAGTTGACCACGAAGAACGTCAAACTTTTCGGATACGTTTTGTTAGTTATATCGAGATATACTCGTACTAACAAAATTACTGCAATATACCAATATGTCTTCCCTGGTAATACTGTATTACATTTCATTATCACTCACACACTTTTTGTTCTAAATTCACGCACAGAATGAGCAAGGTCATTGTTTAGCAAAGCAACTCAAAATGATTTGTCTGGACCCCCAGATTCTTTGTTATGGCTCTGAATGGCTTTACTGTAGTGCTTTGCAGTTTGTACTGACTGCGCACCGGAAGTATTAGCAGAAAGAAAAACAAAAATTTTTTACAATGCCTTTTGCTTCCTCATTCTCCAATTAGAGCTTTCACACAATGCCATTTAAAATAAGTTTTTGTATGGCTTGGCTTATTTGGCTATCACGTTGTATTATTTTTCAAATAAAGGAAAGAAATAACGAATTGACATAGCATCAGATATATGTTGTCTTTTGTTTGTTTTTTTTTTCTTTTCAACCAATTACAAAATAATGCTGTCCTCGAACCGAGGACAGGATATTTTCGAGGACTTGTAAGGTTCGAGGTCAAGGCCAAGGACTTGAGCTTCGAGGCCAAGGACCAGAAAATGTATCCTCGAGGACGTCCTCGAGGCCAACAACGTCCTGGAGGACTCCACCTCTGCTGTAGATATTGGGTTAAATACGACGTCGGTGACTCTTAATGGTATAAATTTAACTAATTTTTATTGGCAAGCTTGTGGTTGATAAGCATTAGCGTCTTTGCGACGCCTTTACAGTTCTAACCGAACGCAACGATTAGGCTACTTCGTTGGGTCGTTTCGATGCGCAAATATCAGTTTGATCTTGTCAGCAGAATAGATCCGAGCTGGAAAAAAAAGTAGACTGTTCGATAGCCTAGGTAATAAACGTCTGACAACAAGCGAAAATAAGGCTAGTAGAGTAATTAGAGTAGGCTAGTAGAACATAATAGTACGTACCATTTAAATTTTGAGTTTATTAAAGCAATAAATATCCTGTAACAGAATACTACTCAACGAAATGCCGCTATAAATGATAGCCATCCGATTAATTAATGGCAACTCGGTACATAATCATGAGTTTGTGATACTTTAATTGTAAGGTTTCTTGCATTTTGTACCATCGTAATAACACGCAAGGTCAATTTTCGCAAAATAACACAATTTGAATTATTATTCAAAGATTACGAACCAAACACTTAGGTACGTCTATCTGGCCTTGCCAATGCAGATCATTGTCTTTATCAGGTTGCTTGTCTGTACAGCAGTCGCAATGACGCGAAGATGGCCCCGCAAACCGATTACACGATTTGGCGCAATACAGCGATATAATGAAAGATTTGATTTGATCTATTGTATGTGGTATAAAAACAGGATCCATAATAAAAAAATATACTGGGCAACTGAATAAGAGGTTCTCCTTTGATGATCCCGTTAAGGGTGAAACAGACTGTTTAAGGGTTTCTAAATTTGACGGTGAATAAAATTATAATTTTTCCTGATCTCCGATCATTGAGCTCACTTCAGTTGGAGATACCAAAAAGAACAGTTAGTGGGCAACTGAGTAATTTCTTTTAAGTTTTGTGTAATGGTTTAATCGAAATGAAAACACCAGGCTTCTTTTGACCAGAAAGTTTTTACAAGTTAGATAACGGAACTTCTGTCTCATTAAATTTGTTGCTGTCATAATCGAACAAACTAAAACTGATATACGCCTACGCGGGAGTGTTTCTAAGAAAGCAGAAGAATTAAGTTAAGAAAAGTTAAAACAGTAGATCATGTGCTAACTGAGTTGTGTAGAATGCAGGTTGCGTTTTAGCTGCGATCTAAGTAAAGCAGCAAAATTTAGCTTTGTTCCAATGGACAAAAAACAAGAAAATAAAAGATACAAAATTAGAATTAAGCTGGAACAGTCTCTAAAGTAGAAGATATATAGTCACCGGCTGGATAAACAAAAAGGACTCCGAACGGGAATCGCTTTTCTGAAAAATTTTATTCGTCTAGTTCTAATGGTTAAAGATTTTAAATTTAAAGGGTGTATTTGTAGAAAAAAGCAACATGGAACTCCTTAATTATGCCATGTTCTTTTAGATCATTCTTTTTTTGAAAATTTTAGCTTTTAGCTCAAGCACAGTTAAAAATTACATAATTTTGAAGGGCTCATTTGCGGACACCTCGTACGAGTTTCAATTTATTGGTTTTCAAACTTGCTCATTTGCGGACACCTCGTACGAGTTTCAATTTATTGGTCTAACTTTATTGGTTTTCAAACTGTTTAGTTGATCAAAGAATCAGATAAAGAAAAAATAATAATAAACAAATAAAATAAAGAACTGTTCAATTTGGGGTAACGGGCATCACCAAAAAAAAGGCTTAGTCAACAATGAGTTTAGAAAATCATAATCCACACACCTGTTTTTCTTTAATTATTGTTACTTAATCCGGCTTAAATTTTGCCACTTTTTTAACAGTTTTTGGTCTTTAAAATTGCTTCAAATGGCCAAGCGCCCCAAAACTGGTATACACGTAGCTTTGATTTATCGCCGTTTTGTGTATAAATTTCAGCTTTCTACGTTCCGTTATTTGTGAGTTATAAATAGTAAACAGATTAATAAAAAGTTATGCTCATTTTGATATTTTTCTGGTTTTCGGTCCAAAAGTTGCGGTCACGTGAACAATCGCCAAAAAAATTTCACAACCTGACACTTTCATGTAACCCAATGTTGAGTTCAAATCTCAGGTTTCTTCCTTCAACACCTAGCAAATGTTTACAAATGGTGTATCGCCAACAAATTACGTCTAAACTCATAAAACTCAAACAATTTTGTTATTCCCCTCAAGCAAAATGTACCAGTCCCCATTTCACCTTATTTACTAATAACTTACCAATATTATCATGCGACAAAGCAAAATATTTAGGTGTTTTTATTAATTCGCACTTATTCTTCAATTCCCACATAAAAAGCGTTGAAAATAAAGTTGCTAGGTCGGTGGGCATTCTTTTAAAATTGAAACATTCTTTTCTTTCTACTTCTCTTCTCAAACTATACCACGGTTTATTCATTTGGAGCTCTACCCACAAATCTTACTTATCAAACTTACAAACACTTCAAAAAAATATGTAAAAATCATCGGCGGCGGTAAATAGATGGACCATGCTACAACATTTTACTCTAAACCAAAAACCCTAAAAATTCCTGAATTATATACACGCGAAGTTGCCAAACTGGTGTTTCACTATCATCATCAACCTCTCGCATCTTTATTGCCAAATCTTTTCAGTAAAATTAACCAAGTTTCTCAAAAATCTACACAATTATCAAGCACTGCCAATAATCATACCTTATACATACATTCCTCTTTGCAAAACAATCGGACTTCAAAAAAGTATCAGGTACCAAAGTGTTAAAATTTGGAATGAAATTCCAATAAACATTAAAACCAAACAATTTTTCAAAAGCTTTGAAGTATCATGTAAAAATCATCCATTAAATACGTACTAGTACGTATTACAGAAACTTTAATATACAGTGTAAAACATTGGTATTGCAATTTTGGTGAATTTGTCACATGCTTCATGATAACGATATATTTTTCATTAATTTACAACAGTTCAACTTGTAATCACGGTGGCTGCAGACTTTGAATAATTATACTGTCATAACATTCAACAATAATCTCCTTAAATGATGCTACTAGACAGCAGGTTGTTCGATCAGTCAGAAAAGAGATGACCGATGACAACTAAGTCTACGCAAATCCAACAAGGAAAATTACACAGACAGGGAAACCACCAATTAAGGTTTATCATGTTGTTTTCTTAAATAAAAAACAACTATTGTCATTCTTTTTCCAATATAATTTTGTTTACTCGTTTTAAAAAGATGAAATAGCTCTTTTTATGCAACCTTTTACTTTGTAATGGCAAGTCATTCCAATTTTTATACCCGTTATATTGAATTGAACTTTTTGTAGTTGACTTTTCATGTTGGAATGCAGCAGCCCAGTAGTCATTACAAGCAAACCTGGTCGGATAATTATGGGTTTCTGATGGAGTTGTAAAGTAGTTTTTGAAACAATTGGGAAGAGTTTTATTTTTATATTTAAACATAAATTTTAATATTTCTGTTTTATGTATAAATTTGACATAAAATCATGCAATTTAGTTTCTGGTATGTAGGCAGCAATTTTGTTTTAAAAGAACTTGAATTATTCATATTTTTAACAACATAATTTAGTTGAATCTAAATATTCTTAGTGTATTTGGTAGTAGTATTTCCCCAAGATGTGACGCCATAGTAAAGGCATGGGTAAACTAAAGTAAAGTAGACACATTTCAACACCGATTGAGAAGCATGGCGCAATAATTTGCACAAGATTCCTTTAGTCATAAAAAGTTTTTCAATAACAAGCCGTGTTTAAAAAGTTTGTGATCCTTCCTGATCAGCTTGTGATCTAGCATGACTACTAAATATCTGATCGCATTTTTGGGAAGAGTTACTCGATTTTGGGTGTTAATATGAAAGTTGCCGTTTAAGTTCGATCTTGAATTGGTGAATAGTTGAGAGTAAGTTGATTAGAATTGATCCAATTTTCAAGAAGTCCAAATTTATTTTCGCATTTCTTTTTTAAACTTTGAATATTGTTATCTGAACATAGCAATACCGAGTCATCAACATATAACATGATTGGAGAATTGCAAGAATTTGTCAGATCATTAATGTAAACCAAGAACAGAAACTGCCCAAGCACGCTACCTTGCTGCACTCAAATTGTAATCGGTAAAACAGTAAATGAAACTTCGTTGTCGTTGCTCACTGTACACTGCAGTCAGTTTAACAAATAGGACTTTAACAATTTGTAGGCATTGCCTGTAATGCCATAATGTTCTACCTTGTTAAGTAATATTTGAGGATTTACGCACTCAAAGGCTTTTTTCACAGAGTCCAAAAACATCACTTAAATTGATTTTTGGTTTTCTAATTCTTGGAGTATGGTTTTAAAAACATAGGTTATTGCGTGATTTGTTGAGTGTTTGTATCTAAAACCAAATTAAAATTTAGCTAACAAATTAAACTTTTCCCAAAATTTAGTGAGTCTTTTGCGTAAAATTGTTCCAAAAACTTTATTTATCGGGGACAAAATTGAAATGGGCCTGTAATTACTTAGTGTGGATACGCCTTTATGAAGAGGAATCACGGTAGCTAAGTCGGAGTAGCTTCTTATTTCAAAAAATTTCGTTAAAAGAATTTGAAAAATAATTAGAAATTAGAAATTTAGCTTCACAAATCAATAAAAACTTTGAAAAATTGCCAAAACTAAAACTCAAATTTGATCGCTTGTTGAAACATGCTGACGATAGGTTTCATGACAAAAAACATAAGCTCAGGAATAAGGGAGCGGTGGCTATTCAGCATTAGGTGATTACCAACCACTTCGACTTAAATATAGACAAAATTAATTATTTCTTTTTAGTTTCATTGAACTATAAGATTTTATGATTTACGGTATCAGCTTGTAGATGAAAAAACAAAAATTTTACCATAAGCCGCCTTCCACAAAGGCATTGCCCATTTACGCAACCAGTTTAATGGTATTTTTGCAGCGCTGATTTCTATGCCACATTTTAACAGTATTAATTTTTATCAAAATAGGCCCAACATTAAGTTATTTTTGCAAAAAAATGCAAAATTTTTTAGCACTGGGGCTCCGCCCCCAGACCCCTGAAACAGCCCACCCCATTGCAGATTTCTGGCTACACGCCTGACTCTAATCATGTTTTTGCTAATTTATATGCTACCAGAGTTCTCCGTAATGCCACGTTCTAAAAGATTTAATTTTTATCAAAACAAGCTTAAAATTAAGTTATTTTTGCAAAAAAACATAATTTTTCGAGTGCTGGGGCTCCGCTGCTAGACCCTCAAAACAATCAAAACCCCCATTGCTTATTTCTGGTTATCACCTGATACTAAACATGTGCTGCCACGGTGCTGCTCATACTTTTAAGCTATAGAATCTTAAAACGAGAAGTTATTGAGCTAGCTAAATAACAACGCTATCTACAGTAATGAAGTAGTACCGTTATCTTTAAAATATAACGTTTTGCAGCCTGCTATGAATTATAAAGGGTTACGCCAGGGAAGGAAAAATTACTTGTTTTGGTTTAATTACAATTACAAATACAATTACAGCCTAAAATTTTCAATTACAATTACAGTAGCTCAAGTTCAAGTAATTGTAACTCAATTACAATTTCAATTGCAATTACAATGAAAAGATTCTCAAAACGTTGCAACCAATTCACTTACAAACGAAGCTTCGAGTTTTGCCTATATCAACTCTTTGGATTGATTTTGTATTTCTATACGAGAACTATCAAAGCCCCATTTTCTTTATACTTTTTCTTCCATTAATCTTTGTTTTACTTTAACTGTTGCAATACATAATTTCGTTTGTAAGCAATTGTAATATATGTTATTGAATTCAAACCGCTTCCAGCAAAATTATGGTTTTAGCTAAAGCATGGTATCATATCGCAATTATTTGTGTAAAAGAAAATAGATTTTAATACTATCAAAAATTGTAAAAAAGTTGAAATTGTGTACGTTGCAACTTGAAGTTACTCCTACTATTTAACACTATTTCAACTTTTACCGATAATAGCACATATTTAGCATGATCAAACAAAATAAAACCATTAGTGTTGCTCTGACATGCACGCAAGAGCAGACAAGCAAAAAAGCTTACAAAATCTTAATATCACAAATAGCTTTCAAGTTACAATGGTTACTTAACACCGGTTACAGTCACATCTGACGTCATAGGTCAATTCTGTGTTAGGCTATTTTTTGGCGTAGAGTTAGTTAGTGCTAAGTTTAGGTTATGAATATGATTAACCCTACCTCTAAAACTAGTTCTTAACTATCCATAATCTACTTTGATGTTCGGTTTGTGAGGTTAGATGTGATTTCAACCGGTAGAAAGTATCGATATCGATTTGCAACCGGAGGAAAATTGATATTGCTCAAACACATTCTGTTATCATCTATCTTAGTGAATAACGGAGTAATTGTAATTAAAAATAGGCAGACAATTTTTCAATTACAATTACAATTATCGACTTTTGAAAATTTTCAATTACAATTATGATTACAATTACAGCAAAATCGAGTAATTAATTACAATTTTGTCAATTGCAATTATAATTTTCCTAACCTGGGTGACACCATAAAATTCCGCCCCGGGTATCACCATTCTTAGCGACGCGACTGCAGATTGCTGTTAAATAAACCAGTCAGTGAGCAAGAAAATAGCAGAGTTACCACTTCCAACATAACTACCAAAATTTCCACATTTCATTCTCTCGGCAAGTAATTGTTACGTCCATGTGCTCAAAAGAAGCAAAGTTCTTGGCCAAATTTTAACAATACAAATAAGTCTTCTCAAGAATTGAAAAACTACACATACATATAAAAAAACAACTACAACAACAAAAAACAAAAAGCAAAAAACAAAAACAAAAAGAAACAAGTTAAAGAAAACACTTTCCAAAAAAAACGTTTTTTATAACACTACTCATGCGGCGGTAAGAGCCGCCGTTAAGAATCACTGCTCTAATCCTTCATTATCGAGCACGTTTTGAAACCCTGATAACAATCACAGACTAAAAGAATTATCAAGAATATTGCAGCAACAGACAAACATTTTGAAACATAGATCATTTTTATATTAAACACTAAACGTTATCCACCATTCTTCTGGTCCTTTTCAGAGCAAAATATTAGATGTTAACATTTTAAATAGAAACTACCAAATGAGTTACTTTCAAAAAAGCAATAAAGTTTATCTCAACGCAAGTATGCAATTTTTAGGTAACTATTGTAGAATTATGCAATGCCATGAAAATCATATCGCAAATAGATTTAGTAGTCAGTACCTAACGTAGAGTACTATTAGAAATCTGAAAAACACGCAAACATAATATTACATGCTAACCTAATAAACATTTAGTGGAAAGGATGAACCATTAGTTTAAAAGCTGTCTATTGAGTCGTGGATTGTGTTTTATGAGCTAAACTTCTTGAATTTGTGATTCAGAATATGCTACAAAAATACAAGAAGCTTTACTCATAAAAAGCACAATGCACCTTTCAATAGCCAGCTTTACGCTAAAAGTTCATCCTTTCTATTGAATGTTTATTAGCATGTTTAGCAACAAAAGGTTAGCATGTAATATTTTTTTGTGTGTGTGTTTGTGTTTTAAGATTTTTAATGATATTCTACTGTAGGTACTAAATGTAAATGTGATGTTATTTTTATGTCATTGAATAATTTGTACAATTGTTACGTTAAAATTGCGTACTTGTTGCGTAGAGGTAAACCTTATTGCTTTGTTAAAAGAAACTTATTTGCTAGATAGTTTTTAAAGTATTTACATCTAGTATATTGCTCTGAAGAGGACCAGAAGAATGGTCGAAAACGTTTAGTGTTTATTAAAAAATGATATCAGCTGTTTTAAACTTTGGTCTGTTGCTGCAATATGGCTGATAATATAAAGCTCTTTGCCCAAGATTTACTGAATACATTTACTTGACCCTAAAAGACCCAAAAGGGTCAATTGACCCTTTTTGCTTTGTTTTTTTCTAAAATAAACAAAACATACTTAACATAGCAGGCTGAAATTTCTTTACTTTTATCTATTTTGGTTATTACACACCCCAAATAAGTAACAAAAACTTTTGATAAAAAATTTGTGCAACTTTTTCCAGTTTTACGGCAAAGCCCAAAGGGGTCAATTGACCCCACAGCCATTTGTTTGAATAAAGCTTTCAAAACATAAAGCAGTTCTACTCCTATTTAACGCATTCTTTGCAAACACATGCTACAAACATAGTGAGGGCAATTTCAAGACTACGACCAATAAACTCAGTCACCATAAACGTTTTCTGAATTCCATACCATCGGAGTTTTTGAGCTGGCTTTCGAACCACTTTGCAGAGAGTGCTTTCAATAAGATATGACGCAGCAATTCTAAATTCTTTTGGAGTAAAGACTGCTATTTCTTGCTTACTGCTACGTGGCATTATTTTGGGTAACAATTTGTCAATTTGTTTGTAACGAGTTTCCGGTACCACTTCCAGCAGCCTTTTACAAAATCTATTGTTCAGCTAACAAAGCTGATTTATGGTAAAAGCATTGTAAACAAAATGAAATACCGGTTGTTCCAATAGGCATAGTAGGGTAAGGGTTTTGTTATCCATAGGCGTAGCCAGGGGGGGCCCGGGCCCCCCCCCCAATCAAAATATCACTAACGACAAAAAGTTATGACAACATAGCCTAGCGATGTTTAGTTGCAGTTTTTTTTTTCAGTGATTACGCACAAAACAGTAATTAACAATAATATTAATGACAACAAGTGAGTCCCGGGGCCCCCAACTAACAACCAGGGGGCCCTTATTAACAACTAAGGGGCCCTGGAACTCTTTACCGACAACCAGGGGGTCCAGGACACCTAACTGAAAACCAGGGGGCCCGTAAATGACGACCAGGGGGCCCCAGGGCCCCTAACTAACAACCAAGGGACCCTTAACCAACAACCAGGGGGCCCCTTAACTGACAACCAGGGGGCCCCTAAACGACAACCAGGGGGCCCCAGGGCCCCTAACCAACAACCAGGGGGCCCCGGAGTGCCTAATTGACAACCAAGGGCCCCGGAGCCCCTAATTAACAACCAGGGGGCCTTTAACCAACAACCAGGGACCCCGGAGTCCTTAACTGACGACCAAAGGGCCCGGAGCCCCTAACTCACAACCAGGGAGCCCCAGGGCCCCTAACTAACAACCAGGGGGCCCCTAAACAACAACCAGGAAGCCAGGGGTTCCCTAACCGACAACAAGGTGCCCCGGGGCCCTCCTAACTGACGACCAGGGAGTCCCAGAGCCCCTAACCAACAACCATGGGGTCCTGGAGTCCCTAACTGACTACCCGGGGGTCCCAAGGCCCCTAACTCACGACCAGGGAGCCCCAGGGCCCCTAATTAACAACCAGGGGCCTGGGCTCCTAACCGACAAGCAAGGGGCTACGGGGCCTCTAACTGGCAACCAGGTAGCCCAAGGGCCCCTGAATGACGACCAAGGTTCCCGGGCCAGGGGCTCCTTAATGCAAATTTTTAACAATTTATAAGCAAAACCTATGAGAAATCTAAGAGTTTTGACCTAAAAGTTGCCACCCCAGGCCCTCGTTTAACGTTATTATGAACTTAATTATTTACTGCTAAAGTATTGCAGGAGGCAATGTTCGTTACTTTCTCCTATAGACCAAATCACTTACAATAAAAATTTTACACCATAATGCAAGATTCGAAGCGTGTTTTGGAATTTAATTGCAAAAAGAGGATTGAACAACTAAATTTTTTCGATTGGCTTTGAAATGTTAAAAATCTAGTTCTTTGAAATGGCTTAGAACTCGTGCAAAATGTGATCCAATGGGAACTAAATAGCTTTTTTTTCCAAAAACTTACAAAAATCGCCCAGCGGCTGGGGGCTTAGCCCCCAGACCCCCATAGCCACCGGCGGCTGGGGGCTCTGCCCCCAGACCCCCGTCTGTGATACGTTGGAGTACACTGCCTTACTCAACACGTCTTCCAAGTTCGACTTTTACACTTTTTAACAATTAGTTTTCGCCCTCACCCTTTACCAAAATCCTGGCCGAGTGCCATCAGGCTACGGCTTCAGATCTTCCATTCTACGATATCTTTGTCCCACAAAAAGTTCCTTTTTCGAAAATTTCTGATGACGTCATTGCATGTGATTTGTGGTTTGGGCCCCCCCCCCAATCAAAAATCCTGGCTACGCCTATGTTGTTATCCCATGCTAGGCTATGCCTATCTTGCCAACTTTACCTACTGTACTTGCTTACCATATCTACCAAGCCTACTACGTTTACCATACCTACCAAGCCTACTATGCTCAGTCTACTATGCAGGTCCGACACCACGGGAGGGCATTTCGGGGCTGTACCCCACTAAATCGCTGCTTATGCCTTCCAAAATGAGTAAACTTTCCTTCAAAGACAAAAAACAGCAGGTCAAATCAAGTATACGCCATGTAGTAGCCTAAGATTTTGCGACGAAGACATTTTTTTTGTTTTGTTTTTGGTCTACAATCCCGAATTTGAGGGAAAAACCAAGTTCGCTTCAAAAGACGCCGTCGTGCCCCCTCAAGCGAAGGAAGTGCCCCCTGGTTAGAACTGTGGCCGAGCGAAAGTAAGCGACCCGAAACCACGGGGAAGATTTGCGATGAAGACTTTTTTTGCTTTTTTATGTCATTTACCCCAACTTAGAGGGTAAAATTACTTTGTGCCCCTCCAAAAATTTTTATGCCCCCCAAACGCGCTGCTCTGGCGCCGGCCTACTACCATGCCCTCTAAGCCCACTAAGTCGGCTCCGCCGAATTAGCTTACTGTGTCTATTATGCCTACCTTGCCTGCTATGCCTATATTACAAACAAGAAACGCCCTTGAATTATAGATTCGTTGCGGGACTTACATCACACTAGAGATGTAAAAGAGTGTTAATTAAATAATGTTTGAGCTCATTTGCTGCCTACTGATTTCAGAAAAAAATATTTTGACAGCAAAGATTCTGAGAAATGCAATATTACATGCAAGGGGCAGTTCACCTCTTCGGGTCTTCTTGAAGAAAAAAATCGGGCTTTCTAGGGTTAATTATAAACTTTATTCATTCTTCCTCCTCTTTCTTTTTTTGGTAGCAGTAAAGCGAGATTACTATAATGGTTCTATAGCGAATTCATAAACAAACTCATAGGATACGAAGAAGCAAGCTATAATTTGGAAATTTTTGGAGGCAGCAAACTTCCACCGAAACTTAAAAGTATTTTAGGCTTGGTCTACTACTATAGGCGTAGAATCGAGAACGTGCAAGCGAATCATTTGTCAGTTTATTTTGAAAAATAAATTAGCGCACCTGGCGTACCGTCTTACCTGCGAACAAGTTGCTAGTTGGTTAAAATAAACTAAGGATATACTCCTACGCTTTAGATTTTGAGCGCAGTGTAGATCTGGCTTTTCGCACTGCTGGGTGTGGTTTGTATGCCATTTTGAGGGGCGTAGCATTTTCTTTCATGTTCTCTCAGGAAACTAAGAATGACTGGACCCATTAGCAAACATGCTACACTCCGGTGGGAAAAAACAGAGCAGCATGGACTTTTTCTTAATTATTTACTTCTTATACCATCATTTTTATCAGAGGTGGAGTCGAGGACACAAGGCTCGTGGCCAAGGCCAAGGACACAAAAAAAATCCGAGGCCAAGGCCAAGGACAGCCTTTCCGAGGACGGACACTCTCGAGGCCAAGAACAGGAATGCTGGAGGCCAAGGCCAAGGACCAAGGACACAAGCGCAAGTGCTCTCCAAAAAAAAAAAAAAGGTCTTCACAAAAATTTTTCAGGCGATCTCCACAAAAAAACGTTTTCCAAAAGATTTTTCAAGCGCTCCACATAATTTTAACAAGTCAAAAAATAGTGCTGCCCAATAGTGTATATCAAAAAATAGTGCTGTTCAAAAAATATGTCTGCGTAATCCAGACAAGGTCTTAAGTCGACTACACCTGCAGGGCAACTTTTTGGAATTTTTCAAAACGGTAATTTTAACCATAATTTGCTCGGGGTGGGGGGTTGCTAAAAATGCCCCCTTTTGGTTTTTTCGTGATAAATTTCTTCAAATAAAAGCTTTTTATTTCAAAATAATTTGACTTTCAGAAAAATTTCTTCGCAAATAACTTCTAAAAACTTGAAATTGCTAAGGAAAGGTAAAGTTTTCCAAATTTGAGGTTTGCCAAAGTCACTCATCGAAATCTAACAATTTTTGGCCGATATTTAAAATAAATAACGTCTCAAGACGTTTTTATTTAATTTAGACATTATAAGTTTCAGTATCAAAAACAAACTTATGTACAAAATCAAAGTCGACTACGACGTCATTTTTCAAGAATCTAACAATTAATCATGAAAATCGCATGCTTTGATAATTTGCCCTCACTGACAGACAAAAATCTCCTCTCAATGTGAAATCAAATTGCTGTGTAATTAAAATTTCCAAAACTATCAAATATCTGGGAGTTCTAATTGATTCTAAATTACATTTTAACAATCACATTTCTATGGTTATTAATAAGTTATCTCGAACCCTGAAATAATGTGCAAGTTTTGAAGCATATTTTCCTCTTAGCATATTTAAAAAACTCTATTTTGCTTTTTTTTTCAACCTCGCTTGTAATATGGATTAATAATGTGGAGTGCGACATGCAAGTCTAATCTTAAAAGATTTAAAACTTTGGAAACTCTCCAAAACCAAACCATGAGAATAAATAGTTCCACATATCATACCGTATAGTATTATATTTATACGCACTAAATATGTTCATGCATACCGGAATATAAGTCGCAGTATCAATAAATGACCTTTATTACTTTAGGTAATAAAACATTTATTGCTTTAGGTAATAATTTAATAAATGACCAGTATCAATAGGCGCACAGTGGCGGATCCAGAAAATTTTGTTGGGGGGGATGATAAAAATTTTAAGCACAAAACCTCAAAAATTCGGATGTTTTGTAACCAGGCGCGTAGCCAGAAATTCGCAATGGAGCAGCTGTTTTTGAGGTCTGGGGGCGAAGCCCCCAGCGCTCAAAGTTTTGCATTTTTTTGCAAAAATAATTTAATTTTAGAGCTAGTTTGATAAAATAATGCTTTTAAAATGCGGCATAGAAATTGGCAGTGGAAACGTGATTCAACTGGTTGCATAAACGACCTATGTAAAAGGAGGTTAATGGTAAAATTTTAGTTCTCTTATTTGGATGCTGGTAAATCATAAGCATAAAATCTTATAGTTCAACAAAACTCACCCGGAGTAATTTGTTTCATCTACATTTTATAGAGAAAAATAATTGGAAAAGGGCTAATGGAAAGAGAATTGAGACAAGTGATTAGTAATTAACCGATACTGAATAGCCTCTCCACCCCATTTCTGAGTTTAGGCCTATAATATATCTGTTGATAAAATCCGTGTTCAAGTTTTTCACACTAGCGATCAAATTTTATTGCTTATTTTTGGTCATTTTTTAAAGTTTTTTTTTTATTCGTGAGTTTTATTTTTGACAAATTAGTTCCCCTTAAGCATATGTTTCAAAAAATGCTTTAAATCACTTTTTGGTCTATTTCAGTGCAAAAAACAGTCTCAGAAGTGCTAAAAACGTGATATTTTTTATTTTGCATTTTGGTTGACAGGCCAACGGAGGGGCTATAGCAGTGGTGCCGAAACAAGGGGGGGATGGGGGTATATATCCCCCCAATAATTTGACTGTATACCCCCCAACAATTTGAGTATGGTCTTCATCTGCATCCCCTCCAATAATTTGACTCTGGTGTGCATCTAAGCGCAGGTCAGTACTTAAAAAAAGTGTTCCATTTCTGGTGAAGACCTTTTTTTTTGGTCTTCACCTGAATTCGGGGAAAAAAAGTGTTCCATTTCTGGTAAAGTCTTCACTTAATTTGCTCACCTGAAAAAAGTCTTGGTCGAGTTCATCCCCCCAATGTTGAAAATAGGGCAAAATTAGGGTAAAATTGCAAATTATCCTCCCCAATGCTCAACAAAGATTTGCACCACTGGGCTATAGCCCCCTTCTCCGGGCTACACTACTGCTTAGGATTAATGTTCTTGACCTCGCTTAATGCTCATTGTTTATAAGCCTAATATGTCACTTAAGAAATGATTTGCATTGTGTAGGCTATATCGCTGCAAAGTGCAAGTTGTAAATTTTGCTAATTCGGCGCTTCCAAATCAATCGGACCCGTAAAAGACTAATTTCTGTTTTGTAAAAACTTCGCTGTAAAAATTACATTTTCTGTCCCTCCCCTCACAGGGCTTTAGAAATTATATCACAGTCGCACAGCCTACCGAAAATTTACTGATTGCTTTTTTTCAAATAAGTTTAATATTCATATGCACGTTATGTTTACGCTGATGGGAGATGTATCCCCCATCCGCCCCCATAACTCCGCCACTGGTTGTGCTCCTATGCCTTTATCGCTGAAAAGTGCAAGTTGTGAGTTTTGCTGATTTGTCGCCATCAAATCAATCGGACTTGTAAAAGACTAATTTCTGTTTTGTAAAAACTTCGCTGCACAAATACTATTTTCTTGCACCCCCTCCCCTTGGCTTTTGAAATTATATCACAGTCACACGAGCTAACGACAATTCACTGATTGCTTTTTTTTTTAATAAGTTAAGTTTTCATATGCACGTTATGTTTCGGCTGGTGGGGGGATGCATCCCCCCATCCCCCCCCCCTAAATCCGCCACTGTAGGCGCACCATGAGAAATGTAACTCGAAAAACTCTAAAACTTGTGAAAAAGCTCTAAACAGTTCTGAATTAAATCGTGAAGATAAAAATAGTAAAATCCGGTCCATAAAGCGCACCTGAGTACTACAGAACACTTTCAATTTTTTTGAAATTTTAGTATTTTAAGTGCGTTTTATGGCCCAGAAAATACCATGACAGTCAGTGGAAATAAAGGTTCTAAACCCCTCAAACAAAAACTCAAAATTTTAAAACTGGAAAATTTGATTAGTCTAAAAACAGCTGAAATTACGTTTGGCTTTGAAAATTGCTGCATTGAAAAATTTTTTTCACTCTTGCTTTTTCCAACTTCTCATGTTTATGATCGATCAACTCGTTTCAAGGAAAGCAATCTATTATATTTGTCGAGTTATTGAACTAATCGCCAGGAAAGATCGATAAAGTTTAGAGAAGAGAAAGTTTGGAATCTAGCTTGTTTCCAGCAATTTAAAATACAAAAACTTAAGCCTAAACGTTGTTTATTAGAAAATAAATTAATTTCTGATAATAAATTAATTAGTCTGCGTTAATACGCTCGATCTTCTTGAACTGTATACTTATGTTATAGCGGTTGTTTACATTTTATTCTTTATTTATTAATTTTTAGTTTTTGTATTTCTTTGATTGATTTATAGATGGTTGCTCGATTTGTAGACAATTTAGTTGGTCATTTTGCAGCTTCACTGTGTAGGTGTTGCATAACAATGCTTTATTTGTTTGCACTTTTTTGTTTTTTGGTAATATATCACTTTTATTTGCTTACAGGATTTGCAAAACAAAGTTTTTTCTGTTCTGACGTCACTATGAGGACGTCATTAATTCAAAACTTTTTTTTTGAACTTCGGTGAACATCAATCTGCACGCGTAATTTTGTGTTTCTATGCTTTTTGGTTTAAAAGTTAAATGGGGGAGCATTTTTTGCCCTCCCTTTCAGATATACGTCGTTAGGATGCACATATTTTCGTATATACCTCGTAAACGTCGTTAGGATGGCATTTTGCACGTTAGGATAACCATGTGAAAAAAACTACTTGCTGAGATTTGGAATCTTTTGATAAAATCAAATAACTTAGCCCGTTAATCTTTTCCTTACATAAAAGTCAAGATTAAAGCTCGTTTAAAAGCATATCCATTTGGGTAAAACTTCTTAATAATTTTGAAAAAGCGGGGGTTTTGCGCCCTTAGCCCCTTTTTGGTTGCAACCAGCTTTTTTCTGGAATTTTCAAGCTTTCTGGGTTGCATTTTTCAACAACAGGCATATCTGTTTCCATATGTTAGTCAATTAATCAAGGGTAGACTGTATTTTCGAAGCGATTTTTCACTTGCGGAGCTTGAAGCCAAGATAAATGAAACCCTAACCCAACTGGGCTTTTGTATTAGAAACAGCCAGTGTAATAACGCAATAACGCAAGGCTCAAGTTCTGAAACAAGTTACTTTTGTTATAGTTATATACATCCAAGGATAGATTATATTTTCGATGCGATTTTTCTTGTGCAGTGCTGGAGCCAAGGTAAATGAAACCCTAACTCAACTAGGCTTTTCTATTAGAAACAGCCAGTGTAATAATGCAAGGCTTAATTTCTGAGGCAAGTTACTTTTGTTACAGCTATAATTAGCCTATCCGTAAAGCAGAATAAAACATGAAGGTACAGTTTTTTGTTCTGATCCTTATTCTAAATCTCGCGCTGGGCAGTGAAACTAGAGCAACTGGCTACAGTGATGACGTCTGCTTGTCGTTACGCCAATCTGGGCCGGAACCGGAAGTTATTCAAGGACGCCCCGGAAAACAAGGAGTGGACGGCCAAATTGGTCCAATTGGACCTAGAGGAGCCCCGGGACCACAAGGCAGTTGCACGTGTGATTTGTCCGAAGTGAGAGCGCTGCGAGATGAAGTGCAAATTCTTACAGGTAAGAAATATAAACTGTAGAATTGGATGTGGATGTGTTGTATTAAGAACCGGCCAGTTGGTTACGCAGTAACGCGTTCGTCTTTGGAGTGGGAGGTCTGAGGTTCAAATTTCGGGACGGTTAAATTCGGCATACTATGCATAGGCGTAGCCAAGATTTTCGACTGAGCGGGCCCAAACCGCAAATCACATGCAAGGATGTTATCAAAATTTTTCGAAAAAAGGGACTTTTCATGGCACAAAATACCGTAGAATAGAAGATTACAAGCCGGGGCCTGCGTATTGGCGCGTAACCAGAACTTTGCTAAAGAGGAGGACTTTTACCAGGCGTTTTTTAAAAATGTCTTAATCGGGGGACGCGGTGAACAAAGTAACTTTACTCAAACGTATCACAGACTGGGGCCAAAACCCTTAGCCACTGGGCAATTTTTTGTAATTTTTTGCAAAAATAGCTATTTTAATGCTATTTTGATCACATTTTGTACGTTTTTGGAGCCATTTGAAAGAAAGAAATTTTAAAATTTGAAAGCTAATATTGAAAAACTTATATATTGTCCAGTCCATTTTTTACTTAAGGTCAAGTTCAAAGCAAATGTGAAATCTTACATTTTTGGGTTAAATTTTGTAAGGGGCCCGGGTAGGGGAAGCAATTTAAGGTACATTGCCTCCTGCAATATTTTTAGCAGTAAATGATAATTCACTCGATGATTTGACTTGGAGATTTTTGTTTTGTTATGAAAATTTACCTGTTTTCGGAAAATATGTACCCAGGTACTTTCAACTCAAATTTAATAATTTGTTCAATCAGCATTTCTCCTAGCGATTTTTTTTCAAAGATATTTTGCCACGTAAAAACTGGTGAGGTGTAGTCGCATAAAACCCCGAGATTATACATTTATTATACTTCTGCATTTATGATACTTCTGTGTTATACAGTTAAATTGGTAGCCAAAATCTTGAATTGAGGGGGCCCACGTTTCTTGGTCGTCAATCTTAATATTATTGATCACTGTTTATGCGTTTATACAAAATGCTAAAAAAAAAGAAATTTAAGAAAAAGGGTTTGTTGTAATCATTTTTATCATTGGTGGCATTTCAACTGGAGGCGGGAGGCCCTTGGCCCGCCTATAGCTGCGCTTATGATACTGTTGCCAACTGTTCGCCACCGCTGCAACATTTCTTCGAAAGGAGTTGTGCTGCCAGGGCGCAACGACGCGGAAATGCTGGGCCCCGCAATCTCGTTCCACGGTTGGACGTATCATAGCAAATATGATGAAAAATTTAATTTTGATTTGATTCGATATTGTTGTGTTACTGTAGAGTTATAAAGAATTCCTTGCTATTTAGATTAATTTTTTAGGATATGGTTTGTGAGAATATGATGGTCTACTTCGCTCAAAATTAAAGAGAAATAATTTCTTTCCAAGTCTAGCTTTCTGGCAGACTGCCATCAATAATTACTTCTGTTTTAAATGCAAAAAAAATAGTAATCAAAGCAAAAAATATTGTAATTGAGCTAAAATTGCTGGAAACACATTTAGCAAAATAAATTAATAAAAATCTCAACATTTTATCACAAAAAATAATAATTACAAGTGTCAAAATTTTATTCAAATTGCATGCAAATAGTATAAATATGGTCGAATGGTAAGGTGTTCGTCTCTGGAGCGGGAGGTTAGCAGTTCAAATATCATGCCGGTCAAATTAAACATAGTTCTACCAACGGCTTACCGCCGCTGCGACGTTTCTTTTAAAGTACCTGTGTTGCTTGCAGGCAAAATGGAGCGAAGATGGGCCCCGCAGGCTCGTTACACGCTTCGGCGAAATGCAACGATTAAAATGAAAGGTTTGATTTTGATTGGATTTGAATAAAAATTTTGTTCTGCAGTTTTTTGGTCTGTTTGAAAACAAAATTTTTAATTAGGTTCAAAAAATTGCCAGTTGATGCAAAATTCGTACTGCTTATTACTGTACTGTACATTGCAGATCAGTTAGCTGCACAGAGCACGACTATTCAACAATTAAAAAACTCGTTGTCATGCGTAGCCTACAAAGGTAAGTGGCTTATATCTAGTAGTAGTGAAATAGAGTTAGTCCAACTTATAGCTTTGCGTAAAAGCGTAGGAGTTTCCAGTTAGTAATTCTTTTTCCTGAATTGATCAAAGCAACACCTTCTCGGCTGCCAGGGTACTATTATCTCACTAGTGTACAAACGACCGTTGGTAGGCTTTAATTTTACCTAAAAGTTTAGATTATGTAAGTCCAAGCAGGCCTTATTCTATTATTGGAACGACCAACGCTTGCGTCGCGTGTTCCTTTGTTTTTACTTGGCCATTTTCCAACTAACGAGTGCGAAATTTCAAACTTTTGCTTATAACTCAAGAACAGTTTGGTATAGCTGCATGAAATTTTGACAACAGTTTGAGATTAATGAGTTGTATGTTTGTACCAAATTTCGAGGCAATAGGTCACGTGACTTTAGTTTTAGAACCCGATAACCGCCCCGCAAGTTTTGCGTAAAAAGCCGTCTCAGTCAAAAACGGCTTAAGTACCGCAAAAAATATTTGATATGGTGGTATGTCTTAAGATACCCTTTCATCCCAACCAACCCACTTTTGGCCGCGATGAGGTTCATTTCTTTTTTTTCCTTTTTTTTCCTAATTTTTGTACGCTCTTCTTCTCCTAAACCACAAAACATCGAAATCTAATTTTTGTGTAAAGTTGTTGAGCTGCAAACGAAATTTTTTCTCCAGAAATTTTTTGGGGCAACTCTACGGGGAATTCCCCCAAAATGGGGCCCCAAAAATCCATTTTTTGAACGGCTTAAGCTAGAGTGCTAGTTTTTTTGCTATCAGTAGATATTTAAAAGACAAATATTTTGACGTAGTTTGGGGGTGCCACCCCCCCCCCCGGTGACCCCCCCAAATATTAATGTTTTGAACGACTCAACTTAGAGTGCCAGTGTTTTATGATATCAGCAGATATTTAACAGACAAATATTTTGGCGTAGTTTGTGGGTGCCACCCCCCCCCCCGGGGACCCCCCCAAATGGACCCCCAAAAATCAATTTTTTAAACGGCCCAAGCTAGGGTGCTCATGTTTTATGATATCAGTAGATATTTAACTGACAAATATTTTGACTCTACTTTTCTGGAGGTTCCATAATCAGATATTTTTAAATAATTGCTGATTTGACGGTAGACAAAAAGTACTTTTGAGCGTCACAGCATTAGCTACGCGTCAGTCGTTCACTGGGTTTGCTGGCAAACTCCCATCTAGTTTTACATTGGCTATTTTACCAACGCATTTTACAAGGGGGTGGATGTGGGGCAAAATGGCCCTTCTCTACAGCAGTAACTTCTAAAACAAAAGTAATCGAAATGCCAAATTTGGCATGCGGGTTGGTGTTTACAAAATCTTTTGAAGGTTAAGTTTTGAGTTGATGACGTCATTGTTGTGACGTCGCAACCACATTTTCGAAAACTAATGTAATTGTTTCGATGACGTCACAAACAATGTAAACTTTCTACGTAGCTTTGCTTTTTGATACTGAATCATAAAATGCTTAAGCTAAACTAATTACGTCACGAAAACGTCGTAAATGCGTTATTTCAGTTAATTATATGCTGGCCAAAAATGCTTAGATTTCAGAAAGTGATTCCGCAAACCTCAAACTTGGGGAAGATCTTCTTTCCTTAACCACTTCAAATGTTCTAACGTCATTTGTAAATAAATTTTACTCAAAGTCAAGTTAATTTGAAATAGAAATCCTTTTTTTTTTAAGATTTATCACAAAAAAAAGTCAGAAGGAGACAAAAATGCCTTCCACTCGGGGAGAAATTAAAGTTAAGAGACAAGCATTAGAAGCATTTGCGCGAGCTCCCTATAGATTTTGAGTTAGTTTTAATAAAACCTGAGCGCGTAAAGGAATAGAAACTTTTTGGGAGTTAGTATAATTCTAGGGCTTAAAAAAAAGTTCTTTTTAATGGTATATAAATATGTGTCTAATTTATGTCAAGGAGTTAGTTTTTACTGTTAGTGTGACAATAAGTTGACTTTCAAGGCCCCCTACCTCCGTGTCACAATGCAATCTTCGCGGGCCCGTTTGCATCTGTTTATTCGTAATTATTGATCTCATTCTTCCAAGCTGAACAGTGTGAAAATGGAATTTGCGAAAACCCCACGTCAAATTTTGATAAAAATAGTTTTTTGACAAATAAAACTCGTTTTAAACAGCTGATCCAGGATGGTATGATGCTGGAAATTGCTACCAATATCAAAGAAGTGAAACTGAGCAGAACTGGCAGGAAAGCAGACTGCTGTGTCAAAGAAAAGGCGGGGATTTGGCCCATGCTGGAATTCGAGACCTAAGCATTAGGAGGTATGACCTGCGTTAGAATGTATTCGTTTCATTCAGGCGAATGAACTAAGCACTCTGTGTTTGTATAACCACACCAAGGCAGAGCGGCATCTTTTTTGGGTTTCATTTACAAGCCTTTTTTTCAGGCTGTCCACGACAGTGGATAAACTGCTCGGCCCCAATAGAAAATAAACGTGAAGTGCATTTGTCAAAGCAACGCAATTTGGTCAGAATATTTATCAATCAAGATAAAGCGTTAATCGATTACAAAAGTATAGCCATAGAGTTGTTTACGGTAGGCTACTGACTTATGAACCAAGCAGCATCTATGCCATATTTGTTTAACCCAGTAGCGTAACCAGGGTGGGTCTGCAGCCTCCACACTTTGGTTTTTGCTCGAAATGCACAATAAGAAAAAATACCGCATTTTCCGCACTTGCCTGACATTCTTTTGCAGCAATATGGACTCGATACTGGTCTGAAGCTATTTTTGAAGCATTTACTTCGGATAGGTTAATATTTCTCAAAAATAGAGCTTACAAATCAATAAAAACTTTAAAAATGTCCAAAAATAAGCAATCAAATTTGATCGCTTGATGTAAAATATGAAACGCTGGCTTCAGCAAAAAAAAAAAAAAATTAGGGGATAGGAAGGGCTATTCAAAAATTACCAATAACTTCTTTCAAATCTCGTTCCGATTAGACCTTTTCGCAAAATTATTTTTCTCTAGAAAGAGCATCAAAATTAAGTTAAAACTTGTGAGTTTTTTTATATCTTATGGTAGACGGGCTTTTAATAAAAAAAAAGCTAAAATTCTAACTTTAGCTAACGCCGATATACTGTAACCCGTTTACGCAGTCACTTAAATTAAGTTTTTGAGGTGCTAATTTCTATGACACGTTTTAAAAGCATTGATTTTTCCAAAATAGGCTTAAAATGAAGTTATTTTTGCAAAAAAATGTAAATTTTCTGAGCAATTTTTTGGGCTCCGTCTCCAAACCAACTTGCCTCTGGCGGTTGAGAACGTTGTCTCCAAACCGGCTGCCGACGGCGGCTGCCCTCCATTGCAGATTTCTGGCTACGCGCCTGGTCTAACTACACCAACACAGATTATTGTTTTTTTGGTTCATTTGCAAGTTTCTTGTCAGGCTTGGCCCCGGGTGAGAAATATTCATACAGTGTCTTTCTGCGGGACACAAAGACGCATACAAGCCGAGTAAACAACTTTTCGATCTATCAATTGAGGTGTCACCGCAGGCGCGTTTTCGTTTTTGCCCCCCCCCCCCCCCCCCCCCCGATCTATTTCTTCCCCTCCACTGTACTTTTTTGGGAGGAAAAAGTTGCTGTTTTTAGCCGGAGAAACCGTTTGAATTCGTGATTTCGGCCAGTGGGGTAGAGGTTATTTACAATTTACGTCCCAACAAGTGTTGCTTGTTGAAATATCTAAGTGTAGCTACTGTATTAGTGTAAGTTAGACAACATCCTTTGTTTAAAATTTAATCATTTTCAAGTTAAGATATTAGGTCGTGGTGACTTAATTAGTATAAAATTCCGGAATTGACCAATGACCATCACTAATTTCAGCAAACTCTGATATCAAACGTTGATATACATTCAAAACCATGATATCAACTATAGACTAATTTCAGCAACATAGTTCGAGAAGTCTTGGAATCAAATCGCGAGGACGCTTGGATAGGCTTATCTGACGTTGAGACGGAGGGATCATTTGTGTTTCTTGACGGAGTTGTTTCGACCCAATCAAATACTGGATGGGCTCCTAACGAACCAAGCAATGGAGGTCAGAACGAAGATTGTGTACATTTCAACTGGATGGACCCCAACCATCCTCATAATTCTGCTAATGACTATCAATGTCATATTTCTGCATTTGCTTTGTGTGAAAAACTCAAAAGTTTGCTATAATATAATATTGCATAATATCGATAAGCATGTGATGATAACCGAAAATGGGAAGAACTGCAGTCATAACATTTTTCAGAAAAAATTTTTGATTTTCAGCGTAATATTAATTGTTAAATCAATACTGTATACATTTACAAAATTGCTTCTGAGAACTGAGAATTATTATATGTGCGAAATGCAATGCTCCTAATGTCCGGTTTATATACGGGCGTAAAATGGTACGCCAAGCATATCAAGTTTTTGTTCAAAAACTAACTTGAAAATTATGCAGTTGCACGATTATGACATAACGCACCGTGTAGATTGGGCATTCGGAGCGTCTATACACTGGGAGCAAAGACGTGAGCGGACGAGCGCATCCTTTGCTTGTTTTCACCATCTGGCAGCTTGTACGCTGACCAGGCGGTAAGATGACGTAGTTAACTTTGTTGAAAATAAATCGAAAATGCTCTTGTACGCTTACGATTTTAGTCACCACATTGTATATATACAGGCCTTTAGATTTCAATTTAATTACAAGGTAAAAACGAATCTTTATATTTTGCAATTTTGTTTATCTGTTTATAATTATAATTAGTCGGCAGCGTGGTACTTTTTCAGGGCAAAAGTCAAAAACTTCCTATTTCAAAGGTCATAAGGTAATCAATCATGCTGAACTTAGTTTTGTTACTTTTCCAGAGTAAAAAAGTCTAAAGTTTTTGAGGATCCCAACTCCAGATGATGGTCTGCTGAGGCCAAGGCCCAACCCTTATAGGTTTCCGTGTATATCCCGTGCATCTCCCAGCTTCTATAACGCTATATTTTTGCTAGCATTACCGAAGCAACTTTTAAAATTGTATGAGTTTTAAATTAATATTTACAGTAAACATGGTTATATTTTATTGTGTACAATAAAACGTTACCTAATGCTAACTTATTGCTTGAGTTGAGACTGACTCTAAAACTGTGCATCGTATTGTCAGTCAAAAGAGCGGCTTTTGTAGCGAAAATGTTTTAGTTTTGCACAACACATTAGTCTCTATCTCTGAGTTTTGGAGCAAAAAACTCTTTTACAAACCGGAAGGTGATACGGCTTAGTGAGCAGGACCCATTACCTGAAAATAAGAAACCTATAGTGGCAGCTTATGAGTCGATGCTTTAAGTTTTGTTCAATCATTTGCTCAAAAAGAAAACACCAGGCTTGATACAGAATACCGTTGACCAGATAGTCTTTACAAGTTACATTACGGAACTTCTCTCTTATAGAATTTATTTGGGTCGTAATCGAACAAAAAAAAAGATGAACTATGTGGATGTATTTCTGAGAAGCGGAAGAAGTAAATAAAAAGTTAAAACAATAAACCATGTGCTAAATACAGTTGTGTAAATTCCATTTCGGCTTTAACCTTAGCTAATCAAGTCAAAATATTTCATTATCACTCACTTTAACAAAATTTTCACGATGCATTTTATTATTTCTCACTCAAAGTATGTAACGAGTTTGCGGGGCCCATCTCCGCGTCTAACGCCTGAAACAACACTGCCTCGCTGCGTAAAAATGTCGCAGCGTTGACGAGCGATTTGATTGGTCAGAAATTTAAGCTCATACCTCTCGTTCCAGAGACGAATGCGGTACCGGTCGATTAGCTTAGGTCAACCTAAGCTAAGCATTATAAATTAACTTTTCGCATTAGACAGAAAAAAGAAAGTAGAAAATATCAATCACCAGCAAGATCACTATAAGCTCAAAGGATAAAACAAAAATATGAGGAGGTTTTTCAGAGGAAAACTTCTTTTAACATTATTTTTATAACCCCAACGTCGAACCCAAAATTTTGTCATTATTTATGTTTCGTTACATCAATCTTTTTTTGAAATTTTTAATTTTTTAGTTCAAGCTGTTGAAAATTTCACATTTTTGAAGGGTCTATTTGCGGACACCTTTTAACGAGTTTTCGTCATGTTTCATTTTTCTTTCACATCAACTTTTCTGAAAATTTTAACTTTTTAACTCAAGCGCTTGAAAGCTTTTTTCCCAACTTTTTTGGTTCGGACTATTTTTGTCATAAGCAAAATTTTCAAAGATACAACCTGTTTGAAGGTTATGGCAAATGGCGCAACCAGGGGGTTTGTAAAATATCTTAAAAAATTAATTGTAAAATATCTGGTTGTAAAATATTTGGTTGTAAAATATCCCCATCCGCCCATATAAAAACACAATCAGTTTCTTTTTTTTTAACATTAACAAAATACATTTGCCAAAATTTAATTGTGTTGTAACAAAATATTATTAGGACGCTATTTAAATGAAATGATACAGAACATAATGCCTAATACGACAATAGAACTAAAAGTGACAATGTGTGCAAGACATTTTTAAACTAATAATATTGCATTTAGTATACTGATCAATGTGAGTTTAAAAGCATTGTCTAGGCTGATGTACTTGCGTACTTACCCAGAGCTTGCAGACTCATTTGAATTCAGGAATTCGGGTTGGAAAACACTTGATAGAAGCTTCAAATTTTGGAGAGCCCATTTAAAAGGAAATCCCAACTTGGCACCCCCAAATTTTGTCAAGTTTTATTTTTTTTCTGTACATCTATCTATCATAAAAACTTTATTCGTTTTGCTCAAGAATCAAAAAAACTTTTAAAAGTTCCAACTGGCATGCCCATTTCTAGGCATGTCCTATTACCGATATGTACTGTACGACAAAATAATTTTGACTTTATAGAATTAAACTGTCTAAAACTAAATCAAGAAAATCAGATAATTTTTTTTTTTAATTTTGGGTAAACGGGCATCACCAAAATAAAGTTATAGTCAACATTGAGTTCAAAAACTACATATATTTTTTCATTCAAATTCAGTTAAGGGGGTTCAGGACAAGAGCACTTGGGACATTGTTTCACAAAATGAATAATGATTTAATGACAATATGACAATAAATGGATTTGAGCCGTCGCGACGCGTAGACTTAGCTTGTAAGATTTTGATAACAGATAGCAGATTTTACGAGTGGTAGATTTTGAAGGTTTCAAGTAGCGAGTTAGTAGCCTACTGGGTCATGGTGGTCGGTAAGCTGTTGGCAAAAAGTTTTGGAGTAGCCATATTGCACTGGAAACATATAGCCTAGAAACGGTAAGGGGGGCTAATTCCAACATAAAAAAATTTTTGGCTAACAAAACAAAATTGACCTTTGCCGCCTGAAGAGTCCCTTCAGCAAGGACGAAACGCGTCGCGATGGCTCAAATCCATTTATTGTCATATTGTCATTAAATCACTATTCATTTTGTGAACCAATGTCATGTGTTGCTGGCACGGTCTTGTCCTGAACCCCCTTAACTGAATTTGATTTATGCTAACCAAGTTTGTGGTTTGAGCACTTTCGGTTTAGGAATCTCTTGACTATGACCCTTGTCTTAGCCTTTCTCAAAATTTATATTTTTTCATTCTATATATAGGTATAAACTGAATAACAAATTTGTGTTGCTGGCATAACCTGAAGAGTGTTTAATGTTCCTAAAAGGTCCAGAGCTGTTCAAATAACACGCTTAGGGCTGAAAGTTATTTCATTTATTTCCTACAGGCCTGTTTCACGCGTTTCCGCAATCATCAGGGAGTAGATCTAAACAAAATAATAACAAATGGTTAGAAAAGATAAAATGGTACTCACCAGCGACGAACCAATCGATTATTTCATCTCAACCCACCTTTCTTACCAACCGTGTGACGGATTGGCTATGTGGCGACAACGAGCATTCACGCCCAGAAAAAGAAAACGAAAACGATGCTCGCTCTCCCCACACAGCCATACGTCTTACCTCTATGCTGACAAACCCAAAATGAAATTACAGTACAATAAAATGTTATGAAATGTTTTGGGATAGTTGTTTCTGCATAAGTACGGAATTATTTTACATGAAATGATTAAACTTTTTTTTTTCACGGCTGTGAGGTAGCACTTACCTCACATATCTGCTTTCCCATTAGGCTACTGTTTCATCAGCATCTGAATTCACACATAGCCTATCCTGGCATCCCACCCGAACCTTCAAATCACACACGAGGGCAATTTCTACACTTGCCATCGTACCCTCTTCTCAGATTACTTTGATCTAAGTCTGACAACAAGGTCACCAGAAAGAGGATACTCGACCAGTATCACATTGGCACTTCACTTAGCTCAACCGCATTGCGCTAGCATCACTAAGCATGGACACCATATATGACATCACATTAGCAATTTACCACAAGCGGTTGAGCTAAGTGAAGTGCCAGTGTGATACTGGTCGAGTATCCTCTTTCTGGTGACCTTGTTGTCAGATTAAGATCAGAGTAATCTGAGAAGAGGGTACGATGGCAAGTGCAGAAATTGCCCTCGTGTGTGGTTTGAAGGTTCGGGTGGGATGCCAGGATAGGCTATGTGTGAATTCAGATGCTGATGAAACAGTAGCCTAATGGGAAAGCAGATATGTGAGGTAAGTGCTACCTCACAGCCGTGAAAAAAAACTTTATGTTTCAAGTCTGCTATGTAACTTCTGAATAAAATGATTATATAATGTTTGTGACGTAATAAAAGATGAAAATTTGGCAGAGTAGAAAAATAAGATGCGTTTTTCGTAGGACAACAATTACAACGAAATAATATAATAATACACACCGGAATGAACAAAAAGAAGAAAGTGGGTTGGATGGAATAATTAAAGCAAACCAATCCAAGTTAGAATACGGACATAATCTACCCATGAATGTCAGTTGCAGTAATGAAAAATAAAGACATGAATGTCAACGCAATAAAATATAATCAAAATTGGGTTTACCACCTTTTAAAATTGCGTAATTTGAATTTATTTTTATGACGACATTTAGATAGGATTTCTTATCGCTTATTGAGGGTTGTTTCTTTATCTGACTTAAGGATTGCGATTTTCTCTTCTAGGCACAAATTGCCGCGTCCGCTACCACATTCGCAGGAACGCGCTGATGTATAGATATTTCATTTTATATCCGGTTTGTTGTTGTGAATGAGGTAGTTCCTATAGTATTTCGACAATTCGGTTGCATTTGATTTGTTTCTGTTCCGGAATGAGTGTGTGTGGTTATTAAATCTGGCTTTAAAGGTTGTTTGCCGGCTGTTTCATGGAAATGTCAGTAGCAGTTGATGGGGGTGGGGGTTCTTGCGGCGTCACTGTTGCTGTGTATACTATTGACTTTTCGTTACATCGCCCATTCATCGGACAGTTGGACGTGTCGCGGCAATTGCATGGTTTTTCCTCGGTTGTAAGGCTTTCTTCCAAGATCCTTTTGTTGTGATTCGATATTATGCTTTTCATGTTTGGCATGCAGCTATAGCTTATTTTGAGGGTGTTTCTGTTGCAAATTTTTCGGAGCTTGTGACTGGGATTGCCGAAATGTTTGTAAATCAGTCGCAAAAATTCTTTGCCGATGTTTGTGCGCACGTGCTGGCTAAAAGGTGGATTAAACCATACAACATTTCTCGATCTGCCCTTCTTTGGATTGCGTTGTTGCTGAGTCAGTTTGTAGGATAAGTTGGTGGTATGGCCGCTCTTTCGCTATGCATCTTGGAAAGCAATTGTTCGTCATAAGTTTATGACGTAATGATATTCGGTAGAAAACGTTGGTTTTATAACTCTCAGAAGTAGACAAGTGCGTAGTCAGAAATCTGCTGTGAGGGGTTGTCAGGAGGTCTGTAGGCGGAGCTCCCAGCGCTCGAAAATTTTGAATTTTTTTTGAAAAATAACAATTTTAGGCCTATTTTTATAAAAATAGACGTCATTATAACGTGGCATAGAAATTAGCAGTGCAAAAACATGTTTATAGTAGTTGCATAATTGAACTATGCGGGAGGTAGTTATGGCTAGAATTTCAGTCTCTTGTTTACAAGCAGGTAAATCATAAACCCTCAACCGGTAGTATAATAAAACTCTCAAGGAGTAATCTATTTCGTCTATAATTTATGGAGAAAGATATAATCAGGGGACTGATGAAAGGAAGTTTGAGAGAAGTGATTGGTGATTACATGCAGTAGCGTAGCCAGGGGGGGCGAGTGGGGGGCTCGAACCCCCCATTGGCTTGTGAAGTATGCAAAATCGCACGTCTTTGGTGGTTTTGAGGCTGATTTTTTGTGAAAAATTGAAAATAGCCCCCCCATAAGAAAACAGCCCCTCCTCAAACGTTTGGATTTCCGATTTGGGCCAAAAAATCAGTCTCAATTTCGGTGAAGACCTTTTTTTTTTTGGAGACCACCTGATTTTGGGTGGAAAAAATCTTTGAATTTCCAAGCTTTCCGAGAATTTTCGTCTCAATTTTCGGACAAACCGTGTGAAACTGATTCAAGAACAGTGAAAATTCGGGTCAAGGTCGTTTGCACTTTTCTCACTCTTTCAAAATAGCCCCCCTTTTTCCAAATCCTGGCTACGCGCCTGATTACATGTAACTAATACTTAGTAGCATAGGCGTAACCAAGGGAGGTAGGGGGCCCGGGCCCCCCAATCGCTTAACCACGAATGACAAATTTGTTTCCAAAACACTTAATGGTGTTTCAGTAGCCGTTCTAAGTTTGGTGCAGACCGTGAAGACCTTTTTTTTGTCTTTACCTGATTTTTGGGAGAAATTCAGCTCTTCAGTCCGGGAAGACATTTTATTATCTTCACCTGGTTTTTGGGAGAAATTCAGCTCTTCAGCTAATGCAGAACATTTTTTCGTTGGTTTTTAAGTTTGGTCTCCACTCTGTAACTTAAGTTTGGTCTCCAATTAAATTTTGGGCCCCTTTCCCCCCCAATCCAAAATTCTGGCTACGCCTATGCTTAATAGCACCCCCTTCCTCGAATTTTTAAACTTATAAATTTTGAGACGAAACCTATGCTAAGCATTTTTCAATAACCGATCAAATTTGAATATCAATTTTTGACCATTTTCCAAAGTTTTTTTTCTGCTTTATGAGTTTTATTTTTGACAAATTAGACCCCCTAAATAAACGCTTCAAAGTATGCTTTAAACCATTTTTGAGTCTATTCTACTGCAAAAGACAGTTCCAGAAGCGCTATATACGTGTTGTTTTTATTCTGCATTTTGGCCGGAGGGCTATAGCCCCCTGCTAGCTGTAGTCCCCAACCCCCCTGGCTATGCTACTGAAAATAGAAATGCTTAATGATGCTAGCGCAATGCGGTTGAACTAAGTGCTGCGCCAGTGTAATACTGGTCGAGAATCCTCTTTCTGGTGACCTTCTTGTCAGACTTAGATCAGAGTAATCTGAGAAGCGGGTAAGATGACAAGTGCAGAAATTGCTCTCGTGTGTGGTTTAAAGGTTCGGGTGGGCTGCCAGGATAGGCTATGCGCGAATTCATATGCTGATAAAACGCTAGCCTAATGGGAAAGCAGATAAGTGGGTGAAGTGCTGCCTCACAATTGTACAAAAATTCATGTTGATAGTCTGCTATATAACTTCTCTGAAAGTAATATGCAAGCTTACATCTACAGACTGCATATCCACAGACAGCATAAACACATTGCTATATGACAGGTATACAAAATTCTTGCAAAGTAAAAAAGGTATACCAAGCAAAAAAAGGTTGAAGAGCACTGACTTATACCGCATATTGCGGATATTGCGGTATAAGTCAGTGCTCTTCAACCTTTTTTTACAGACACCACTGCGACCCCCTCAACTTAATGTATAGTGGAGGTGTCAATTGTTTTTTGTTGAAGTGTCTCAAAGATTAGTTGCTTAGACAGAAAGTGGTTCGAGAAGGCTGAGTAGAATTAGAAAGCACACAAAATTAATACAATTAGAAATAGAAAATAATTAGAAAAAATTTTGACTGTGAATGATCGAACTTCACAATCGTGCCCGTAGTTTGAGTAAAACACTTTGTTTATATATCACAATCCCAGAAATAAGTCAGATTTGTTGCTGCACATCTTGCATTGACAGCTGCTCACGACAGAAATTTCAAGTACGTGGTCCAGAGCCGTTGTTTGTACGAAACTTACAGTAATTGTGAAGTTAGAAATGCTTTTCCAAACAAACTCATATATGATCCAAAGGTAAGATCTGAAAAAAGTTTGAAGAAAAAAAAAGCGGAAGAAGTAAAAAAAAAGTTATACAGTAGGCCAAAAGCTAACTAAGTTGTGTAGATTACGTTTCAGCTTGAATTTAAGCTACTTTAAGCAACAGAAATTAACTTTTCCTTTGAACAGAAAAACAGCCAGTCGAAGTTGAAAATACGTACTGTACGCTAGATCACTCATCACTGAAACTAAATGGCTACCAGTGAGATTCGCTTTTCTAAAAAACTCATCTGTCGAGTTCAACGGTTCAATATGTCAAATTTAGGTGTGTGTTTAAAAAAAAAAACTCTAACGTGAAACCCCTAAATGTGGCATTATTCATCTTTTGTTCACATCATCTTTATCCGTATATTTTTGCTTTCTATAGCTAGCTTAAGCACTTGAAAAAATACTACAAAATTTAAGTGGTCATTGGCGTACATCTCCCAAAAAGTTTTTGTCATGTTTTACTTTTCTTTCACATCAACCTTTCCTAAAAATTTCAACGTTTTAACTCAAGCAATTAAGGATTTCAAATTTTGGAGAGCTCATTTTAGAGGGGAATCCGCAATCAGGAGCACCAAATTCTGTCAAGTTTCTTTATTTTTTTACTATACGTATCATGAAAACGTTGTTTGTTTTGCTCAAGAATTTATAAAAATTAAATGCCCCAAGTGGCACCCTCATTTTTGTGCAGACTTTATATTTACCGATATACTTTACGACTAAACAATGATGACTTTTTAAAATTAAACTGTCTAAAACTGGATGATCAGAATCAGATGCATGAGAAAAAAATAATAAAAACTGCTCTATTTGAGGTAAATGGGCATCTCCAAAACAAACGTATAAATATATATATATATATAATAAGCTTTGAGTTCAGAAACCACAAACCTTTTTTCATCCGTTTTTGATGTTTACTGAGTTAAACCAGTTTAAATTTGGCCATTTTTTTCCGGCTTTTGGCCTTTAAAATAGTGGTCAAGCGACTGAGCACTTGAGTAATGACTACAGAAAAAAAATTAGCCTGCTATAGCATTGGATGAGTTTTTTGTTATGTCCGAAGAATTTCAAAACAATTTTTGAAAATTTTACGAAAAGGTCCCCCACCAACCCACTTTTCTGACCCCACTTGCCCAAAAATTGAAGTTTTCTGGTTTGTGGTGCACGACAGTGATAATTTGCTAGATCAAAAACATTTTAGGTGGAAGGGACATATGATTACACACAGTTTGAAAAAAATTTGAACAAAATCGAGTAATAGGGTCAAAAGTTATGAGAAATAAAGTCCTAAACTTGTGAAATGCTGCCTCTAGCAACATAAATGCAAAAAGTATTATAGTTGGCTTATTGGAACGACCGACGCTCGCGTTGCGTGTTCCTTTGTTTTTACTCGGCCATTTTCAAACTAACGAGTGAGAGATTTCAGATTTTTGCTTCTAACTCGAGAACGGTTAGATCTAGATGCATGAAATTTTGACAGTAGTTTGAGACTATTGATTTGCTTGTTTGTATCAAATTTTGTGGCAATTGGTCTCGTGACTTTGTTTTAAGGACCTAAAAACCGCTCCGAAAGTTTTGCGTAAAAAGCGGTCTTATTTAAAAACGGCTTAAATACGGCAAAAAATATTTCAAATGGTTATATGTCTGAAAATATCTTTTTATTCCAACCAACCAACCCACTTTTGGCCGCGATGAGGTTGTTTTTTCCTTCTTTTCTTTTCTTTTCCTTTTTTCTTTTTTGTCCTTTTTTTCTTCGTAATTCTTGTACGCTCTTCTTCTCCTAAACCATAAAACATCAAAATCTAATTTTTGTGTAAAGTTCTTGAGCTGCAAACGCAATTTTTTCTCCCAAAACTTTTTCGGGCAACTCGCCAGAAAAAAAAACAACAAAATGGGGCCCCAAAAAATCAATTTTTGTAACGGCTCAAGCTAAGGCGCTAGTTTTTTTTGATATCAGCCGATACTTTACAGACAATTATCTTGGCATAGTTTGATGGTGCCACCCTCCGCCGGGGAACCCCCCCAAATGAATCTCCAACAAATCACTTTTTTGAACAACTCAAGCTAGGGTGCCAGTGTTTTTTGATATCAGCCGATATTTAACAGAAAAATATTTTGACATAGTTTGGGGGTGCCACCTCCCCAGAGACCCCCCAAAATGGACCCCCAAAATTAAGTTTTTGAACGGCTTAACTTAGAGTGCCAGTGTTTTTTGATGTCAGGAGATGTTTAACAGACAAATATTTTGGCATAGTTTTAGGGTACCCCCCTCCCCAGAGACTCCAAATTGAACTCCCCCAAAAATTAATTTTTTGATTGGCTTAACCTTGGGTGCCAGCTGTTTTGATATCAGTAGATATTTAACAGACAAGTACTTTGGCGTAGTTAGAGGGCATCAGCCTCCAGGGACCTCCAAAATGGACCCCAAAAAAATCAATTTTTTGAACGGCTTTAGTTTGGGGTGCCAGTGTTTCTTGATATCAATAGGTATTTAAGAGACAAATGTTTTGACATAGTTTGGGGGTACCAATCCCCCCAAAATGGACCCCCCGAAATTTATTTCTTGAAAGGCTTAAGCTAGGGCGTTAGTTTTTTATATCAGCAGTTGTTTAAGAGACAAATATTTTGACGCAGTTCCAACGGCTTAGGCTTGCATAGGATGTTTTTTTAATATGATCAGTCATTATGTTGTCAATTACATATATATAATGACAATGTTTGAAATTCCAAACCTTCTTTTCCCACAAGCTACTTCTAATTAATTTCTTAACGAGAAAGCGAAAGTTTGTTTTTTAGAATCTCATTGTTCAACATGCGTCGGTCGTTCACTGAGATTGCCTCTTAGCAGGCTCCCATTTAGTTTCCACGGCACTTAGACTGCCATTCATCACAAGCGTTACTGTTAGGGATTATTTTTAAGATGCAAAAATATAAGAATAATTCCCAACTACTATCCACCCAAACCATATCGGACACCAAAAAACTCACAAATATAACACTTGGCATTCATTTAATCAAAAGTACTTTCTTCCACAAAAAAGAACAGAATTGGGTAAAAAGTCTTTTTCATTTATTGGACCTTACGTTTGGCAAAAAATACCATTAGAATTAATGGGTTTACCATTATCTAAATTCAAGACAAAACTGAAACAGCATTTAATTAGTAAGTATTAAGGTAAGTCTTGATATGATTTAGTGCACATTGATAGAGTTCCTTATCTGGCATTTGCATCAATGGATTGAAATAAAACATAGCTCCAAAAACTGCATTTCTTATTGTGTTTAATCATTCTACTATAAGATATTTATGATAGTCTGTATGCATGAATTACTGTTATGATGTTAAAATAATTATCACTAGACGTCTATTAACCCTTTAAAGTACATAAGAGTTGCAGACACATTATCACGTAGGAAATTGAGCTTTTTAACTAACATTGATCCAAACAAAAATTTTTAGGTAAAAAAAATTATTATTTTTGTTTATTTTTTTATAATATGGCATGGTACACCCGTGTACCACGATACCTCAAAGGTTAATTTTGTCATTTTATTTTGATTACAGCATTATTTGCTTTATTGCTTTGAATTAGCTCAAAAGGATGTAAACAAAAGTGTTTTTCGGTCATAACCAACTGCAAAATCTGCCTAATAAAAATTCTTGTGCTCAGTGGCGTCACGGGGGGGGGGGGGGGGGTCAGGGACTTTAGCCCCCGATTTATTTTCTCATTAATACTTAAAAATGTAAAATTTTGGCAAAAATTATTACTTTTTGATGCTTTAGCCCCTTCCCCTCCGATTTTGACCAGGTATCAGGTGCATTGTGATTAGTAGAATCAATAATTGAAGATTGTGGAAGAGTTTTTGTCCACTAAAAAGAAGGTTCTTCTTGAGCAGATGTTGAAAGTGAAAAAAAGCTTTTTGAAGATCATTGGGTTTCTCAGTGTTCATATCATTCCCAGCTGGAGGTTGAATTACAACCTCAATTTTGTCCGCATTATCATTGCTTTCAACGTAATCAAAATCATTTTCAAGAAATTCTAAATCTTCATCATCTAGAAGCAGTTGCAATTCATCATCACTGTCATCACCAAATAAAATTCGATTCACCACTTTGTCAGTGACTTCAAACACTTTATTTGCTTTATTAGGCAAACCGATAGCCAACCACTATCAAGTACATTGAAGTAACTTCAGGTACACAACTTGGTAATAGCATATCAGGTACACAACTTGGTAATAGCATAAATATAATAATATTTGATTGCAAAAAATCATTTTTATAGTAAACCAGCTAAAACGCAAAATCACTATGCGAAACCTTAGAGAAAACACTCTTCTGCACCTGGCAATAGCGTATTACCAGTAAAACTAATTTGCTGTATAAAATAACTACTCTACACTCATTACTTAGCCACTGTATGCTAGTTCAAAAATATGTAACAGATAGCAGATTAAATCACTCGGATCAATGCTTGAGTAGTCCAGTGGGCTTCAAATGATAGGCTCCATTTACAACTCACGTGCCACACATGGAATTGTACAGTAGGAACTTGATTTCTGTGATACCAGATCTACAGTTGTAGGCTACTGTACTAGGCTACCAAAACCAATATAGGTACCAGTACACCAATGCAGTTCATAAAATAGAGCTCATGTACCGCCAGGCCGTTGTAGTCATTGTAATGTGATATTTTACCGATATTGTAATGCTGGCTAGGCTAGCCTAAAAGCTGACACCTGAAACCCAAGACAGGCTGAAACTAGCAGTTTATTACTCTTTTGTAAGCCTGTCACCCAATAACATTTGCCAAAAAGAGGTTAACGTTTGCTGCTGATGAAGAATAAAAACTTTTGAAGCCGTAACTTTTTTTTCTTTTCTTGAAGCACAATGGTACATATGTGTACCATAAGGAAATAAGGCTTTCAAAAACTTAATAAAACATAATATTTCCAGCGCAGCGTTCATGGGGATAAACTACATGCTCTTTTTAAATGAATTAACTTGAAAAGCGCAAAAAAACTAATTGCCATACCCCTATTACTTACATTCCAAAACTGCTACCTAAGGACCACTTCAAGTGTCAATGTTTGTTGAACTCAAAAACAAAGAATAATTTTTAAGTTGCAAACTTTTTTTTTAAAGTGTTATTTCAAACTAAGTGGATTCTAAAAATTTGCCAAGCGATTGAAAAATATCAAAAACATACGAAGAACTGCACAATAAACTCATGGTACAGGGGTGTACCACGATACCTTAAAGGGTTAAATAACTGATAACTATGCACGCTAACGCTTACACGTAAAACATATTGAAACTGTATTTTTGTATTATATTAGAATATATAATAGTATTCAAAATCAACTTAACTGGACAGTACCGTATGTTATTGTTTGTAGAGTGTTTAACTGTCTCTATATATGATGCGTGAATGTGTGAGGTAGCAGTGGGCCTAGAAGATCGTATGGTCACTCCCACTGTTTCCTTGTGCAACTGCATATGCAAAGAAAGACTATTTACACAAATCCCCTTAAATATGACCTAGCTATCAAATATTTAATGATACTAATGTGAACATTATTTAGTGGCTTGATATGAACTTAGAAAAACTGTCCGATTAACAATATATATTACTTTTTCATGTTTACTCTAATTAATACTAACTACTGTTAATGCTATTGACACATCATTTGAACTAATGTAACGTTGCCCTTCTCATGTTTCGACTCGACAAATTAATGGTACGAAAAATATGGTTATTGGCCAAGTTGGTATGTATATTTGTGTGATTGGCTTGTTCTGCATGCTTTGCTGTGTTTGCACTTAAACTTCTCTCTCTCTTAATCCATAAGCTATTATTGGAGTTAAGACTTAGTTGACATTTTGGATTTGGTTTGTTTAAACGCGCTGTTTTTATTCAAAGTAGCAAACAAAAGAAATAATAAAAAAAAATGGCAGGGGTGATTAAGCGTCTTCGGCGACAAGATCACTGCGATTAATACACAAACGTTGGTAATTTAGAGCTTTAACGTGAATCTCACCAAACCCCAGTTTAAATAAATCGTCAAATGACGATATAACAATCCAATCACATCTACCTTTGTCTTTACCGCTGTCGCTGGCATCACCAGTTTTGGCTGATTCTTTCATCCGGATTTTCCGGTTGCAGCTGTGGCACATGACGAATCTGGGGCGACATGCTAGCGAAAAAAACGTGCTAGCGAGCTCGTAAAGGCCATTCTCGCTCGCTAAAAAGCGTTAACGAACAAAAAATCTTCGTAGACTAACTGCCATTTCTGAGCCGTCTCGCCCAACACACGTAAAAACGGCTCGCTCAAATTTCTTTGAGAGATGTTTGTAACTTGTGTTAGTACGTAATAAATATCTCATTGTGACGTCAGATGCATATCTACTTCAAAATAATGCGTTCAAGCGTATTGTATGTACTGCATTGTAATGGAAAAAGATACTTTAAGCTATGCGTGATTATTCTACGCAAGTAAATTCTTCAACTGATAACAATTAGTAAATGAACGACAGAATTTAATCATATTTTTGGATCAATGTAAAATAAGAACAACTTTTTCCATACTATAATTTTTTTAAATGAAGTAAAGCGCCCTTGAGGTTGTTGGTGGGTAAACTCATATGTTAACAGTAACTTTAGGTCTTCAGGTTTGAAAATTTTTCAAAAGTGAGCAAGTCGAAGCACACTTCCTTTTTAGAACCGGTAAATCTTGAGTTGAGACTGGCTGTTTTTAATTTTCTGCCAATATTCAGTCTCATTTGTTCTTGATTTTGTAAAAATTTTGAGAGCATCGATGTCAATTTCAGCGGGCATGTTTGAAACACTGTTTAATTCCTACAGCTCTGTCTGCTTAAAGGTGCGTTTAGACTGGACGCGAAGCAACGCGAAGCGAAGGTTGGCGACTTTCGCGAGTGGTCGATTACGTCACTCGCGAAGGTTGCCAACCTTCGCGAGTCTTCGCGAGTGGTTGCTAATCTTCGCGACTGGTCGCTTCATAGGCTAATTTTAATAACTTACTTTTAAAATGTATTCAATGAGCAGAAAGCTTTGTGTAGTTTATTATTGAAGCGCTATTATAGTAATCACAGGTTCTGTTTCGTCATAGCGCGCTGGAATTACCGGTAAAACGAAGATTGAGTTTATATTATGTTATCACGAAATAACCGTGAAGAAGAGTCTAGAGTAATAGCTCAGGTAACAAAACAATCTTGAGAAAAAAATTTGTAAAGTTTAAGTGAAAAACGAAGTACAGTAGATCGAATTTGGAAATGAAAAGACAAGTCATTTCTTCAAAAACGTAGTAGTACTTGGCCTATTTACTAGCTATCAATGATTTGTTTAGATCCTTCCACTGAAAACTTGCCCTAATCTGTTTTGACGATGACAGTTCTGGGTTTCAATGCAGAAACGCAAAAAGCTGAAAGCAGATGTCAAAAGTTCTCTTTGGGTGTTTACTCAGTTAACAAATCCTTAAACGCTTTCACCATCCATGTCTCATTATGGTAGTGGTAGATCTACAGGTATCTTGTAGAGTGTAAACCAATAGGCTAGTCTACAGGTACATTTAAATCATTAACTATGTTGTTTTTTTGATGTGATTTTTCTTTTTCAGGCAAGCATGTTATGATACCTGTAGTAAGCTTAAACAGTTGTTTGTATGTGTTATTTAGTGCTGTTTATGAAGACTCCCAATGTTAACGCTATGAGTGAAACTGAAAGCTGGATTTGTCATCAGTTATGTAGTGGATTTTTTGCTTATTGTGCAATGGATTGCTGTGTTGATTTGCTGGAGAAAGCAAAAAAACATAGCAGTTTTTGCATGATTTGACACTATCATCGAAGGACAAGAATTTAGCACAGTGATACCTGATACCAGCAGTTGCTTTGAGGAAAAGTCAGCCTCTAAAACTAAGTTTGGTGTTTTATTCGCTAGCGGAGCGCTTATCGATGTTTAGTGCGTAGTTAAATGCTATCGAGAGCATTTTATTAGTTTGCATTTTCTTGCGGTACCAGTAGGCTACGTTGCGACGGTTGCGTTTACCTCAAAGGGCTTCGCTTTAAACCACAGTTTGTAAGGTACAGACAAATTTATAGCAGTAAGGTCAAGCCCCCTCTTAGCATGTTTTTGGTTATGCCCCTGATAAAAAAAAACATTTAGATTTTTTCATTTGAAAATTGTTACTCAAGCATCTGAATAAAAGTGTTGTTAGTTCTCACATTTTTATGTAACTGACGCTTCCTTCCCCAGTCCAATTATTTTTATTATAAATGCTGTATCAAGTTTTTTGTTTAGTTTAGAGAATGGAACAATAGTAATGAACTTGCTTGGCGGGTCCTTATCTACCTATAATAGTAACCTCAGCAAAAAAAACAGAACTCACTTTCTACCGGTTAGATATATATTGGCTTTCTAGTTCATCTAAATACACTGACTGCAATTGCAATGATTGAACTTCAGACTTAAAATTGTTTACTTTGTCACTTTATTCACCATGTAAAGCAGTAAAAATTTTAAAAGACAGTAAAAATGTTTGCAAATTCACAAACAACTAAATTCAGATATTACACAAAGACACAGTAAATGAATATTTAACACACTTGACATTTCTATTTTCATCAATTAGGACTGGAGTGAAAAATCACTACCAGACTACAATATTTATAATTACAAAACTTGGGGTAGTCCAAAACCATTGCTTCCAGTTCAACGTGATCACGGTCACAAACCTTCAGAAACAAGAAGACTTTTAAGAGAACATTCAGAAGAAAAAATTCCATGTTTGTAGCTATTCAAAGAAGTGACTACTAATTAGGCCAATCCAAAAGTTCATAGGAATTTTTCGATTTTTGTATCTATCTAGCTCTTGTATGTAGCAGTGTAGCTTGAAACCAATTCTTAATACAGTTCTTTTCACCAAGTTGGCTTGGTCAAAAAGGCAGTGAAAAAACTTTTGCGAGTTTTCCAGTATTCAAGGAATTGTTCAATTGTGGTTACTTTTGAAACAACAAGATAACAAACAATGGATAAAAACACTATCAACACACTCAAAACTAGCCTGTTGGTGGGTTATTTTATATTCTGAAAAAAAAAGCATCATGTTAGTTTAAGTTTACTTTAAGACAAAAAAGCAAAAGCTGCCCAGCCAAAAGAACTACTGGACTGGTCTTCTGCTATGCTGCACAGAATAAAAAGTTTTGGTTTAAAAGCTACATGTCGTGGGGCTAGGCCTACTGCTTTGGTGAATTCATTATAATGAAGCTTTGAGATCCAGCATAGCTATGAAAAATCACTTTAGGATTTACAGCCTTAGCTGTCTAGATCCAAATTAACTTGGCTAGCCTAGGGCTATCGCGAATCTAACTTTGCCAACAACCTAGGCCTACTCTTTGGACTGATAAATAGGCGCTAAACCATACAAATGAACTATTTATATTATTTTCTAGCAAACTGCGATCGTAAAAATCAAATCAGTGAAATAGTTGGTTATCTTACTACAGCCTGCAAGCAAGCGCTGTTGCGCAACTGCTCGCGAAGGTTGCGAGCGGTCGCAACTTTTCGCGAGCTGTCGATGACGTCAAATTTTGGTTGCTTTGCGTCGCTTCGCGTTGCTTCGCGTCCAGTCTAAACGCACCCTAAGACTTAAGTGAAGGCTTTTTTCTTGCTTTTGCAGCGTCGTAAAATTGCAAAACGCTGCAAAAGCAAAAAAGTTGAACAACTGCCGAAAAAATTTCTCAATTGCTTGTGCAGAGCAGCAGAGCTTTATAACCTTGAATAGTTGCAATTTTGCTTGCAAACACAAGAAAATCACTGAAGTTTTATCGTTTTGGATCAGCACGAATTTTAGTTTCTTTGATTAATTTAAATTTTTTTTTTTGGTTTGATTTGCTGTTGAGGCTGGCAGTGTTTTTAATTTGTTCTTAAATTTTGAGCAAAAATGAGCCTCGTGTTTTAGAAAATCATTCTTAGGAAAGGAGTGTGTTACTATTTTTATCAACTTGCACTATTTAGCATTTTATCAATCGAAACAGCAAATGGTTCTCAATGCGATTCGCTTTTTTTTAGCAGTCTAATAGCAAACATGGCGACGATTTGAATTAATTTTCAGCAAAAATTTGCATGAGTTAGAAGTTTTCAACATTTCCCCATTAAATTTCTGAACCAAAAAGATTTCTCGCACGCTTAAAGAGTGCTTCAAGATCCTCTTTAAGTTGGCGAGGAAAATGTGACGTTTTTTTACTCGAACTGCTTTCCGCAATCGCTCGAAGAAATTTAGCGAGAAAGAATGACGTAACGGATTTCGCAAGGCAAAAACGTGCAAAAATGACCTCTTACGTTTAGCGAGTATTTCGTTCGTTAGCGCCTCTTAAAAAAAACTCGTTATTAAAGCGAACGAGGAAATGTCTGTCATGTGCCCCCTGTTGTTGCTTTGTTCTTTACACAGTTCAGTAACTTGTAGCGCAGCTGGGTTAAGTCTTCAGTGATAAAAGAGTCCTGAAAATTCTCAGATTTTGTGAGTTCAGCTTTCGTAAACATAAACTCATTTCGTTTTTTAAGCTCACGAACCTTGCTATGATCGGGCGCGGTTTGGCCCAACCATTATTCGATTTACCGTTATCCCTTCGGTTGGGCTTTTTGCCACAAACGATGGCATCGTTAAATATCCCATGCGTCAAGTTCAATATGATCTTGGGCAATTTAAAAAAGAATGTCTTCTCCATTGTCTCTTTTTCCGCTCGATTCTGGTTGTTACAGCACCGATCTGTTTATTTGCCCCACTAAATTTTCGAACTCGGCTCTTTTATTTGGTTCTTATTTTGATGTGTTAGTCTGCGCGTCATTGTGTTTTTTAATTTTTGCACGTTTTGTTTCAACGCCTAATTTCCGGCACAACGCGCAGCTCTTTTGCTTTTTTGCCGAGTTCTAGCGTTCAGTCACTCTTTTCATTTTGGGATTCAAAGCAAACGGACGTTTTATTTTTGTAAGTTTAGTCACACGGCATCGTTATTTTTATTTTGTTCCCTGGGTTAATTTTCAAATATATTTTACTGCCGTGCCGTGCCGTGTAGATCTTTAATTTATTACAATTTTTTTCAATAAACCTCTATCTACTGGACTTCAACTGCTATTTGTGGAAACAGCACGGACGGTGACGGCCCCAGTCTCGAATCGCTGGGGCAACCTAGGAAAGACCTATCTCACACTATAGTTACAGAGGGCGTCTGTAACATAGAAAGATAAAATATTTGTCTCAACCCAGAAGAATTTTGGAAAAGTTGGATATCGTTACGATCTGTTGGAAATTCATCTACTGCTCTCCTTGGTTTTGTATCGCCACGTTTCGCCGGGTTTCAAGTTGGTTCATCATCGGGTTCGATCGCTCTTGACTTCTTTCGGGCGACTTTCATTTCTTGAAGAATCCATTCTCAGCGGTGGAACTTCTCCCTTTGGCATCGGTGGAAGCTTCAACTCTTTGGTTTGGTGCCAGTGCACTTTTATTTCTCGAAGCCACATCGTTGCTGCTGCGGAAGACGCTATTCAAGCTCTCCGCCACGTCGAAAGATCGTCTCTACTGCTGTCAATTCGAGCGTCGTTCTCAAAGCTGTGGTGAAACAATTTGTTTCATTCAATTTTGGACTGCCTTGTCTATCGAGAAGGTATTTGTGGTATTTTTTATTTTTGCGGTGTGATTGTGAGTACTGTAGATTATGTCTGATTTACGTAAATTTTCGGGCCGATCATGCTCGAATTCTAGTCAACCTCGACCTGATGAGTGTGAACTTAGTGTCGATCAAATCGATGACCCATCTGTTAGTAATACTCAGTGTCTGACTACTGCTGCTGAACCCAAAAGTTGGAATGATATTCTTTCTAATTTATCCAAGGGTAATGATAATGGTTCTAGCGCCTCTGGGAGGGAATCAAACCCCACGGGCCCCGTTCCTTCGGCTAATATCCGAAGAAAAATTTTGACTATGCGCCGAAAGCTGCTATTAGATTTAAAATGTTTGCATTGTGCACTCACTGACTGTACATCCCCTGATCATTTTTTTGAGCACGAATTACCGTATTTCGGTTTCGTGGAAGAATCCTATGAAAATCTTTTGCGCACGTTGGACAGCTTAAATGACGTTGAATTTAAAAAGGAAATGTTTGAAGGTATCGTTGACTCCTTTGAACAATGTTCAAAATTATTCGAAAACTGTCAAACACGTTTTTTGGAACCCATTAATAAACGAGCAGAAACTAACTTTGATAACGAAGAGGAAGATGAAATTAAAGCTTCTGATAGTGTTTCTCAAATTGGTGTGAGCACATCAATTGTTTCTAAAAAATCTGATCTTGCACAGCAAATAGAATTTGAACGTAAACGTACTGAAATTGAAAGTACAGAGGAAATCACTAAAGCCCGTAAGACTCGTCTGCTTGCTGAGGCTGAAGCTTGTGAGGTTGAGGCTCAAGCCCAGGCTCGTAAAGCTCGTTTGCTAGCTGAGGCCGAAGAAGCAGAATCATTAGCTAAATTACGTCTTGAAAAAGCTAATCTTGAGGCGGAAGAAAAACTTGCTGCCTTTGAGGGGAGCTCAATACTTTCCACTTCGACTAAAATCAAATCTTTTTCAAGTTCACGTTCTCGTGCGAGACGTAATATTTCTAATCTTCGCGTAAAGAGCGAAAATGCTGCTAAATTGGAACATTGCGCTGAACAAAGAATTGAACCAGAACCTTTGCCTGTAAAACCTAAAGTTCCTATTGTTCGTAAAAGGCTGGTTAAAACCACCGAGTTAAAACCCCACGAGGTAATGAATCGTTTAAATGATCTTTGCTTAAATGATATGGTACCTGAAAATGTACAAATTTTCGGATCTCGCGATTGGCAGACGACTGCCTCTCGACAAGTTTCTGATGTTAAGGTTAACCCCTTTAATCAGTTAAATGAAAACCGTGAAAACGTAAATGAGAAAACCTCGAACCCTGTAAAAAATTACATGGCAAGTCGCATGAAAGTTAAAAGTGAGTCTGGGTCGCATGAATTGCCCCAACGACCGCAAGTAAACGAAGTTGCTAATAACAATGACTTGATACTACGCACCTACCTCGACAGGCAAGGACGCAATGAATATATTACTTTGGCTTCGCAAATCGGCTATGACGGAAATAATATCGCCTTCGTCTTTTATGAAAATCAGATCCGGCGATTAATGAGCGAGAGCCCCTTCGAGGAGCGGAGACTCGAGGTATTGAGAGCTTCATGTGTGGGCCAGCCGCGTGAGATGGTTAATCTGTTCTGCGTCCCCATGAAAAATATGAGCACGTCTCGACGCATTGAAAAAGCGCTGGATCGCTTGCGTCAGAGATATGGCGTTTCAGGGGGACTCACATCAGAACCTAAAGTTATGGCGGTGCGTAATGGTCCCAAGGTCTCATTTACCTCGACCTCTTTAAAACTATTTAATGAGGATCTAAATACCCTGGAAGTTTTTGCGTATGCTCACGATGAAGTTGAAAAGCTCTCTGGGCAACTTCTGATTGACACTGCTAATCGTTTGCCAAGTTTGCTGAAAAGAAGATACTTAGACTATCTAAATAAACGGAATTTAAACTTGAACTCTCCCGGTTTCGACTCGCTGCGTGATTTTGTCGTTCACGAGCTTAATACTATGACATCGGACTACGCTCAAGCGTTTTTTAAATCGGACGAAAAAGATGGGTCCCGCGAGTCCACGGGTGGGACTAAGAACGTGAGGGTTCGACAGGTTGCTTATGGGAGACAAAATGATCCCCAGGCTGTGACCGGGCCCCGCTCTAGGTTTTTTGACATGGATAAACGCGAGTCAAGTTCTTCCAGTGTACCACCTGGTGAACATGGTCGTTTGAACAAGCCTCCCCCGATTTGTTTCTTTTGTAGTAATGTTGATCAAAGACATTTCTTAGCTGAATGTGAAAAGTTCAAGGCTCTTAATCCCAGAGCAAAAAGGCAAACAGTTACGGATGCTAAAAGGTGCTTAAATTGTTTGTCACTTGACCATTTTGTGCGTAATTGTGCGTTTCCTTCTAAATGTCGCATCTGTGGGCCGCAATGTCGCAATAAACACGCTGGTGCTCTTCATGAATGTTATGACGGGGTTAATCTCGGGGCCGCTGACAGGGTAGGCCAAGTTTCCCGTCCTATTCCCGCCCCTAGAACTAATTGCCGGGTAAGCCAGGACTATACTTGCCGTAAACTTAATTCTGTTGATAATGGGGTGGTCCTGCTTCGCACGAGTGCAGTCAGAGTCATTAACTCTAACACGGGCAAATCGACTTTGGCCTACGCTCAACACGATACAGCTTCACAGGTGACGCTTATATCTGATGCCTTAAAAACTGAACTGGGGCTAGAGACTAACTCCGACCCGAATGTAAAAATTCGCACTTTATCGGATGAAACTGTGGACTGTAAAGGTCGCACCGCCTTTAAACTCGAATCGCTTTATACCGGTGAAAAATTCGTAATCGAAAATGCATTGGTTGTGCCACAGTTTTCAGATGATGATAGCACTTTGCCACACTCCGTGGATGTTACTGAATTAAAACACTTTCAAGGTACGCATGTCCCGGTTGCTCCGGAACGTAACCGCATTGACGTTCTGATTGGACAGTCTGATAAGCTGCTTCTGACTGTCCTTGAGGAACGTGAAGGCGTGAGTCCGGAGGAACCAAACTACGTACTCACTCGTCTTGGGCCCATTGCTAGTGGTGGTCGAGTTTCTGCCTCCTCGGGTTCCCTGTCTGCCTTGAGAGTTCAGGTTGAGTCTTATGAAGATGCTGCTTGTGAATGTGTTAAATTGAGACATGAGGTTTCTTCTCTCAGGGAGACTGTGAGGGAATACGAGAGGCAGGACGAGGCTCTGCAGCCATCGCTTAATGACGAACGTGCTAGAAATCTTGTTGAAACACGTATTAAAGTCGCAAATGGGCGTTATGAAATGCCAGTACCCTTTAAATCGGAAGTTCTTGAAGCGCTTCCAAATAATTACGAGAGCGCTCTAAAACGCACCTTGTCTTTGCGCCGTAACGTCGCTAAAAACCCTAAACTTAAACAAATTTTACTGGACACTTTTGCGGAGTTGCTGCGTGAGGAGTGGTTGGTTGCTGTTGAAAGTAATTCGCTTAATGTTCAAGCGTGGTACTTGCCGTTTTTTGTTACTAAATCTGCTAAACCAAGAGTGGTCTACGACGGTGCGGCAGTTGCGGAGGGTATGTCTATTAATCAGGCCGTATTGGCAGGTGAAAATTTACTAAATGGTTTGGTAGAGGTTTTAATTCGTTTTCGCTTGGGTAGATATGCTTGTGTCGCTGACATCAGCAAGTGTTTTTTCCAGGTAGGGATTCCTTGTGACCAGCAGGATTGGTTTAGAATTGTTTGGTATGAAAATAATGATTTGGATCACGGGAAGCCACAGGTGTTTCGTTTTACCAGGCATGTCTGGGGGATCAATTCAAGCCCCTATGTGGCATTGCTTGCTCTTAATCGTTTAATTGAGGAGAACCCGAGTAATGCTTCCAAGTTAACATTAAATGCTATTGAAAATAATCGCTACATGGATGATATTTTGCTTGCTAGTGACTCTTTATCTGATCTTGAAATTGTTGCTAAAGAAAGCATTGACCTTATGGAAAGCCGTGGATTTAAATTGCGTAAGTGGGTTTCCAACTGTCATGCTAAATCGATTTTGTTGAAAGTCCCGCGTTGTGATCTTGCGTCTTCAGTGAGTGAAATTGATCTGGGATCGCAACCTCTTCCTGATTCTAAGGCGTTGGGATTAGTTTGGAATACTGAGAAGGACATACTTTTGATAAACTTGCGTGAGTTTTGTGAGGCGTCTACTCGTCGGCAGATGGCGAGCCAGCTTGCGAGTCAGTTTGATCCCTTGGGAATGGCGTCGCCGTTCATCCTTGGGGCTAGACTGATTTTGCAAAAGGTCTCGATCTCCGGTGCTGACTGGGACGACGTTTTACCGTTGGATGTTAAGGATAAGTGGAAAAAGTGGCTTTTATCGTTGAATAAGTTAAATGACTTTTCTATTTCACGTAATTGCTTTGATGATTCTGGTAAGACGGTAAATACTGCTGTTTACCAGTTACATGGCTTTTGCGACGCATCCAATTTGGCCTTTAGTTGTGTTGTTTATTTGCGAAGAGTGGTGAATGGTGAATCACAAGTCGCCTTTGTTTTGGGTAAATCTAGATTGGTTTTGACACATCAGGCTAATTGGGTTATCGCGCGCAAGGAGTTAGAAGCGGCGAAGCTTTGCTGTGAACTTACTTCGAAAGCTGCGGCGGCGTTGAGTCATTTGAATTGCAGCGTCCATCTGTGGACTAATTCGCAGGTGATTTTGAAATGGATAACTAACCCTGATTTGCACCTTGTTCGCTTTGTTAAGCGCAGAGTTGATAAGATCTTGGCCTTTTTTGCGCCGGACGCGTGGAGGTATGTGAATACGTCCGCAAATCCTGCTGATGTTGGAACCCGCGAGAATGCTTGCAAAAATTCTGAGTCAATTAAATTGTGGATTGAGGGACCTGCCTTCCTCGTGGAGGGACAGGAGGACGTAAAATCGCTTAGTCCTGCTCCAGTTGTTCGTTTGGCTTTGTGTAAGGAGAATACGATCTTTGAGACTGACGACAAAATTCTTAAACTGATGCAAACTTCACGTGACCTATATGCGCTAAAAAAGCGGTTTGCCTACTTGCTCGCCTTTGTGGAGTTAGTAAAAGCTAAATTTAGACGTAAACCATTTCGAAAGCCAGAGTTCGATGCTGCTTCTCTGGACCGAGCCTTTGTTGAGGCTATTGGGTACGTTCAGAGGCAGTGCTTTGGACCTGCACTTGAGGTGTTAAACATTGGTTCCGCGGATGACTTTGAAATTTTCATTAAACGCTTGCGCAATCTTGCTGTTAATTCTGAACAAACTCGGCAGGTTAATGAGTTAAAAACGCTGCGTAACTTGCGACCTTGTTTGGGACTGGATTCGATTCTGCGTGTGGAGGGTCGTCTTGAAAACGCCGACCTCCCCACGGATACTAAACACCCTATAATTTTGCCCAGCAGACATGCTTTGACACGTCTAGTTGTACTTTATGAACACTCGGACGCGGGACACGCTGGTCCTTCGTATACTCTTATGAAGACTCGGCAACGGTTTTGGATAATCCATGGAATTTCTAGTGTTAAGCGCTATCTAGCGGACTGTGCTAAATGCTCCCTTAAAAAGGCAAAACCGATTCGACAGCTGATGGCAGATTTGCCATCTTTTCGCGTTACTGCTGTGAATAAACCGTTTAAGTTTTGCGGAACTGATTATTTTGGCCCTATCTTATTTAAACAAAACAGAAGCCAGTGTAAAGCTTGGGGCCTTTTATTTACTTGCCTGTGCACTCGTTGTGTTCACGTGGAGGTTGTCACGGGATTGGACCTTAACAATTTTATACTGGCCTTTTCTCGCTTCATCAACTTGCGAGGCCCTGTAGACACCTTCTTTTCGGACAATGGTAAATCGTTTTGTGCAGCTGAAAAACAGCTGCCGTTGCTGCTTGACTCGACTGAATTCCATAATTCTTTGCGGAAACGTTCTATTAATTGGGTTAGGATCCCTCCCTACTCCCCTAGCCAAGCCGGGAGTTGGGAATCTATGGTCAAACTGATTAAAACCGCTCTCAGCCAAGTTTTAGGAGAGGCCAGACGTTTGCCCTCTCTTATAGAATTGCAAACCTTCGTTTCCGATGCTATAAGAATTGTTAATGATCGGCCTTTGACTACCCTTAGTGATACGCCTAACGATCTGTCTCCACTCACACCTTCATGTTTTTTGGGTCAGCAGCTATCCCCTAACACCCCTGTTAGCACCTTTCACGATGAGGGGGATTTGCGCCGTGATTTTCAATACTGCGCTACGCTGGCTCAGCGTTTTTGGTTACATTGGATGAAGGGTTATCTCCCTTGTCTGCAAGGGCGTAATAAGTGGAGAACTTTACGTGAAAATCTTGTGGTGGGACAATTGGTCCTTGTAGGCGATGCAGAGGATTTGTCCAAACGGGGGGCCTACCGGTTGGGTCGGATTCACCGTCTTCATCCACAGTTGCGTGCTGGTAAGGAAATAGTTCGTAGGGCAACTGTCGCTGTTCCAAAGAAAAATGCAGCAGTTGGCGAAATCGAGTATATCCTTAGGGATATTTCCAAAATAGCCCCTGTATAGAGTGTTTTCTTTTGTTTACCTTTGTTGTTGCGTTTAAGTGTAGGCCTAAATAGTGTTGTTGATTTTAAACTGTGCTAGACTGTGCTCTTTTTCTTGTGTTGTCCGTATCGCTCGAAATATATCCCGAATTATAAAGTCCTTTGCCGTATTGCTTCCCCTCCGTCACTCGAATCATTATTTGTTTTATTTATGACACTGCATATTTTAAAAGTGAATTTTTCGTTACTGCTCACGTTCATCATAATTTAAAAAAAAAAAACCTTTTTACTTATTGTTTGCACGTATCGGTGCTTTCTTTTGTGTTTTGTGTTGAAACTTCATTGTTGATTCATTTTCAAGGGGCCGCTATGTTACAGCACCGATCTGTTTATTTGCCCCACTAAATTTTCGAACTCGGCTCTTTTATTTGGTTCTTATTTTGATGTGTTAGTCTGCGCGTCATTGTGTTTTTTAATTTTTGCACGTTTTGTTTCAACGCCTAATTTCCGGCACAACGCGCAGCTCTTTTGCTTTTTTGCCGAGTTCTAGCGTTCAGTCACTCTTTTCATTTTGGGATTCAAAGCAAACGGACGTTTTATTTTTGTAAGTTTAGTCACACGGCATCGTTATTTTTATTTTGTTCCCTGGGTTAATTTTCAAATATATTTTACTGCCGTGCCGTGCCGTGTAGATCTTTAATTTATTACAATTTTTTTCAATAAACCTCTATCTACTGGACTTCAACTGCTATTTGTGGAAACAGCACGGACGGTGACGGCCCCAGTCTCGAATCGCTGGGGCAACCTAGGAAAGACCTATCTCACACTATAGTTACAGAGGGCGTCTGTAACACTGGTACTCCATAGATACGAATATTTTCTCGACCATCGTAATGATCGAGATCATTTTGACTATAAATAGGGTCATTTCATTATATTTCAAAAAAAATTTCAGCATTTTTATACCCAGCTTCTGGAAAAGAGTCAATTAACCATTTTGTAGATAGAGGCTGGCGTACTGATCAACCTGCAAAAAAATTTTTCAAACCGGCCCAGTGGTTGCTGAGATATTGATAGTCACCACTAGGTGACAGACGCAAGTATGAAAATTTTTTAATTTAGATTTTATGAGTTTTAATTCTAGAGGTGTCAACTTGGTTTTTGCGTCTAAACTCATACTTTTTGAAGCAAGGATTCTGAATTTCAGGTTATTTTCATGGTAATTTCTTAAGAAAGTCTGTTATTTGAAGTTTTTTGAAATTTTGGGGGCTAAGTTAAGGCCCAAAAATGGGAGTAAAGGATTGCACAAAACAAAAAAAAAACAAATATGCCTTAAAGTCTTGACAATAAACATTTTTCATTGCTTTTTCGTTGTTTCATGACAATTGTTTTCTTCAACACCTATGTTGTATTTTTTGAAACAAGCTTCCAAAAATTCCCACTTTGATTTTTTAATTTTGAATTTATTGCTTGCTCTGTATCAATACAAATTTGATTGTTTCAAAACAATTACAGTTGTTTCATAATTATACAACAAAAATATGACTCGCCTATGTATCAGAATCAAGAAATTTACCTTACTGAGCAATAATCAGAGATCATTCTCCCCAGTGCTTCACTATAAGTTTAGTTGCCATGAATAATTTTCATTTGATAGGCTATATTTCACCAAATGATATCAATTAGTGATTGTTTGTGCAAATTAGGATATATTAAATTAAATTAACTAACTAAAATTAATCAAAGATATTTCGAACATTCTCACCAATTTCGCATGCATTATGTTAGAGCTTGCATGCAAAATATTTTAATTTTTTAGTTATTTTTATAGCAAAATTTTCAATTTTTGGGCCATTCATTAAAAAATTACGCAATAATTATTATCAAATATCTGAAAAAAATTAATAAACCTAAACTGTTAACAATATTAATTTAATAAATAAGGCCAATTAAAGTTTTCATCTCAATGTTACAAAGATTAACTTTTTTAATTGTTTTCATTATGAAAAAGATGTAGCTACCACTAAGAAATTATTAAAAAATACCATATTATAAAACATCTAAATTGCTTACTCACTTAGGTCAATTCTCATGTAAGCTTATTTAGTAATTTTGAGTGTGCTTAGTTGTACAGTTTTCTCCCAGGACCTTGGTATTCTTTTGTGCATGTGATTTTGATTATCATTCAACTTTATCAAAATCAAATTTTTCTTTATACTCGTTGTATTACACTGAAGGATGTAACGAGTTTGCGGGGGCCAATTTCCGCGTCATTGCGCCCAAGCAACACTGCTCCTTTTGAAGAAATGTCACAGAAGTGGCGAGCGGTTGGCAACACTGTCTGATTTGACTGGCCCGATATTTGACCTTCAACGTCAGAGACAAACGCGTTACCACTTGACCAACTGGCCCATCATTCAACTTCGTTCCAAGTGAAATCGCAATTGTACTATTAATAAGTTTGGAATCCTAGTTTCTTATTCTTTCAAATGACATACAGTATCAATGATTTGGAGATGAACCCACGCGTATAATATTTTATCATTTGCATCAACCGATTTGCTCGTGATAATTTTGAGCTAAATTAATTAAAACGTATATACACGATGTTTCAAAAGAAACATACCGGTATTGTATTGAAATGACACCAGTATATTGTTATGCTACGTTTGAAACACCCTGTACGAAGCTTTTGTAATGATTAAAATTTGTATAATTGGTCGAGCGGTAACGCATTCGTCTCTGGATCGGGAGGTCTGGGGTTCAAATCTCGGGCCAGTCAAATTGGACACGGTGTTGCCAACGGCTCGTCACCGCTGCGACATTTCTTTGAAAGAAGCTGTGTTGCCCGGGCTCAATAACGCGGAAATGGGCCCCGCAAACTCGTTACACGCTTTGTGTATTACAGCAAGTATAAGGAAAGATTTGGTTTGATTGATTTGATTTTTATAGCAAAAATGCACAAAACACCAATTACACCTTTGCAACAATGACTCCAATCTTGTGATTGACAAGCATTTATTACATTAGTCAGCGAGACCAATATAATGCTACAGTATGTATAATTTGTGGCCAAAACGTCAACTAATGTTCGTTGCATGTTACATGCAGCTGTATCGTTATTTGCTCAGCTGCATTGTATGGTAAAACTAACATACTCAAAATTTATTTCTTTACATATCCATACTTTCATTTCACTTAAATGAAGAAATTTTCATGAGCTGTTTATGTAGCATTACCTATCTTGGTAGCTGAGCATAACAGTAAAACAAATTGCTCTGTTTACACAGATTGCTAAGCAATTGCCATCCTAAAGTCTTTATCAAAAAGAAAGAACAACCTTTATTCTACCCAAAAATATTTTTGTTTCAAAAGTTTATCCAATCCTTCATCTCCAATTTTTGACTTCAATTTACCTCCCGAAAACCAAAAAAAAATATAACAGCATGAAACAAACAGTTCTGTTACATACATTGCTAATCAATTGTCATCTTAAATTCCTTATCAAAAAGAAAAAACAACCTTTATACTACCCAAAAATATTTTTGTTTCAAAATTTTGTTCAATCCTTTATACCCAATTTTTGACCACAATTTACCTCCCAAAAACCATCAAAACACATTTTTATAGCAAATTTAGCCTTAATTAAACCCTAAATTTAGATTCTTCATCCCTCAAAACACATATTTTGACACACAAACCAACTTTCTGCCATAAGTAATGGCCTCAAAATTATTTCTTGCATTTTTGCGTACTCTTGTCTGAAAACTAGTGGTGATTTTCTATATCTCATTCACGGACAGTCCGATATCAAAATTTTTTTTTATATAGCTTGTGCCATTCTATGTAGATGATCTACAAGCATTTTATATAATTTTCCAATCTAGGGTATTTGGCATTTGTTGAAATATAATGGAACAACCCGATATTTAAATTTATAGCCTGCTTTAGCCAAGCATTTTTTTCTTGATTTGCGTAACTTCTCTTTTTGTCTTATTCAGTTAATGCTTCAAAGTACTAATTTCGTCTTTCAACTTATTCATTGTGTTATTATTATCCATAAAAAATTCTCGATCTTTTTTTTTGAAGTGAGATTTGCTAAGATTTCGTTCTGCACTATTGGAATTAGATCTGTTGTGTGGTGATTTTCGACTCTGTGTTTTCTTGTTTACCATTACAAAAGTACTATTTCTTTTGGAGCAAGAAAAACACGTCTGCACAGAAAACGAGCTGTTGCTAACTACTATGCAATATTTTGATTTTTATAAAAGTTATTTAAGTCAAAATCCAGTGATCTTACTTTCGCAAATACTTGTTTTCAAACTATAACAATGAGTTTTGAAATTGCGTGACTGGAACAAAGTCAAGTAGAAGAAACGCGTAAATAGTTCCTGCATATGTGGTCAACAATACGTATTCTTTTGTTTGCTGCACCTTTAAAGATCAAGTGCCAAGGTAAATTTGCTATATTAGTTTTTATTACTACGTTAAAAAAAGCTAATCAGTAGCAACATTGAGAGGTTTGTTGTGGTTAAAACATTGTTTTGGCCAGCAAAAATTCAAAATTGCGATTTTAGTTCATTGTAACGCAACCGCAGCGTTACTTTACTGCAATTAGCAAGAGTGGTTTCAGACAGCTTTTGCATTTCAAACTGCTGTCACTATTTGCCTTTCTACTGCTGCATATTACAAATTTATAATATTTAACATTCATGTGAAGCAAGAAATCTTGTTTGGTTATGTATTACAAGTGAAGAAGTTGTAATCATATCTTGAATTCTGTAATCTGCAATAAATAAAAACTATTTGAAAGAAGTTAAATGATGACCTTAATATTGTCGAAGTAAGCTAATAAAAAGGAAAGTTCGCAGTTATTGTCCTGACTACTGAAGAGTAAAAATAGCTAGAGAATGCCAGTTACTTTTTGTAAACTATGTGTTAGACTAAATAGTTTCTGCAGTTTTTTTGAACACTACTGTAGGTCATGTGTTGCTGCACTAACTTGAAACTGCTACTGGAATTAGACTTATCCGACTTCTAAGTTATTGGACGATAGTTTTTTGTTACTTTGACGGACTCACGTGCACTTCCCATTTAAATACAAAACAAATTAAGTCTTAGTCAGCCATGGCTTGGAGCAATACAACTAACAACGGAACTAAATTTAAAAGATTTTAGTTTAATTTTTATAAAATTTAATTTAATAAATTTAACTAAAATTGAAAGCGGAATTTAGCGGAGACGATAAGTCAGTGGTAAAGCGTCGTTAGTGATCGAAACGTTACTGACCTCTGGCTCAATTCCCGCTTCGGCAATGCGTCGTCGTGTCGTAGGAAAAGACATTTTACGCCTAATTCCCACTGGGTCAAGCAGTTTACCCGTTGTGGTGGCCCAGCCTGAGGAAATTCTCGCAAACAGAACCCAAAAAAGTGCATCTGCGTTGGTGTGGTTATACAGACGCAGAGTGCTTGCTTCATACCAACATACGAGAGGAAATGAAAAAAAATTCGACACTCGTCTTATCATATCAATATGAACCCAGGCAATTTCAACCACTAAAAGTTTCTGTAAAAGTAAAGCAAGCAGCGTTGCGTCGTAACCTTACGCTGTTGCAGCGTTATTATACACCCTGCCATTAGCTCCACTGGTTTACAAGCCCAGAGGTTCTTACGGTATTTGTTATTGCTGTTTGACCAAAATGATTTGCTACTACAGTACACATTATCGGCTATGATCATAAACCAATATCGCGTAGTTGATAGAAGTAACACACTGTCTAGTGTCTACTCGTAGATGCTGGCATTAGTTTGTGAATAGCTTTAATTTATGCTTACCAATAACTAATTCAGCAGTACTGGTAATCTACCGGTCTCCGTATTAGCTAGTAATACCAGCCATAACAAGTAATTGCTACAACCCTGCACTAAATCTCACAACTAACAGCTTTGATGAAGAAAATTTGGCCAGAAATTTAATCGATATCATTGCTACTGAGCTCATCTGTAATTTTCTATAGCATCCACGGTTGTACAACCCGCGGGTTACGCAGGATCTTCTTCTGAGTAGCTGATTGGTTGTGCACAATTGACCTCTTTTCTCAATTTGCAAGTTTTTGCGCATAGCGTCTTTCAAACCTCAGTATATTCGCCGATTTGGCATAATTTAAACCAAATTTCTCAAAACTTCTTAGTTTACCCTTGTACTATCCAGTATTAGCCAGTGAATTAGTGTAGCATTTTTCTTGTCGCTTGATCTTTAAGCTTATTACCCAACACGCAATGTCCAGAAATAACAAAGTCAAATACACGTCAGAAATAGCTAAAAGTATGAAAAAGTTTTGTGTATTTTTCATAAATTTACGTTTGCAGTGGCGCAACCAGAGGGTCCAAATTAGAGATGGCAACAGCGCAGTGTACGCGGCCGCGCGCTGTTGTTGGTGCACCGCGCCGCGCAGCATGGCAACCAAAATCTATATTACGTCACAGCGTCAGCGTAGCGCTGCGTACTATAATTTTTACATTTTTTTTACAATTATTGCGAGTGAATTTTTTGTTGTGTCCAACAATGGTAGGTCATGATGCAACTATAATATGAATTGAAGACAATAACAATATCATGTTGAGACAATACATATGTATGGGGTACTAAAACAGTCAATTGCGCCTTCGGTTGAAGCTATCATTGGTTAAGTATATTTTTTTAGAATTCGGAGCAATTAAAATAGGCTATTTTGGCTACAACGAACTTAGTTTTGATTGGCTGAACATGTTTCTTGACCCCAAGAAAAAAATTTTGGTTTTGGTAGGCTAGACTAGGAAAAGTTTAGAATGTTTGGTGAGAAGATGGAACAAAGGAAAACAAAAAAATGTTGACGAAGCAGGTTTGTGTGAAACAAACATCAGAGCAGAGGCACATAGCCTAGCCACAAGCAGAGCCTCAGAGAGAAATTTTTCCAGGGGGTACGAATGTCGATACCGGGCCCCCAAATCTTATTGGGTCCCCCAAGCCATAAATCAATCACCCAGCACCAAACTTGCGCAAATTTTTTTCCGATTTTTTGCTCAAAATTAGTTGAAGAGCAAAAAAAAGGTCTTTACTGAAATTTGGTACGATTTTTTGGCCCAAATTATGTGAAGAGCAGAAACAAAAAGGGCTTCACTCAAACTTGGTCCGATTGTTTGCCCAAAATTAAGTAAAAAGCAAAAAAAAGGTCTTCACTCAAATTTGGTCTGATTTTTTTGCCCAAAGTTGGGTGCAGGCGTAAATACGCCCCTGGGTGCAACACCAAAACTTTACGCTGAAACCTGATCTCTTCCGAGCCCCCCTACACCCGGGTACGATGTACCCCCTGAAGCCCCTCTTGCAGGCTCTGGCCATAAGGTACCCACCCAGTCTGCAATAGACCTATGGTATTGGTACAACGCTTGCATTTTAGAGTGACAGAGTTAGTTCAGTGTAGCCTGTAGTATTCGTCAACAGGTCGTGGCATAAACTAAAGCATTAGGCTTTTAGTCCTATTGTAGATGCCTGTAGCCTGTCTTATGGTACGTGGTAAGTAAGAAGACTAAGCTACTCAAAGTTGCAAAGACCGAATAGCCTATGTGGTCGAGTAGCCTAACCGATCTGTGCAATGACCAAATATGCAACGTGCAACGACCGAATAGCCTAACCGATCAGTGGTCGAGTGGATAGAGCGTCTGCTACTGAAACGGTAGACTCGGGTTCGATTCCCGGTCGGGTCAAACCAAAGACTATAAAAATTGGTATTCACAACTTTCCTGCTTGACGTTCAGCATTATAAGGGACAGTGTGAAGCCTCCGCCGTGTGTGGTAGACAGATGGGCAGATGGCAGCTTGACTCGAAGACCGAAAGGTCCCTTCGCTGTCTCCTGGCCTAGGCAATTTGGCGAATAAAATGTAATTGCAATTATGTGGTGGTAGAGGATGATTAGAGGGTTCTAAGTAGAGTACGAAGACTAGGCTACACAAATTTCCAATGACAGAATAGCCAACGTAGTAGCAAAATTTATTCCACAATCAAACACAACTGCAAACGGCAAAGATAGCCTATAATAATACATGGAGTAGTTTCATACAAGTGTAGTAGCCTGTGACAGCGTGTAGAGCACATGATACCTTGTATTTCATTATTTGAGCTACTGGTTCAGGATTAGTACAGTAGTTGCATGGAATCACCAGGTAGACTGGTAGATTGTTTTTGATTGCCAAAACATGGTGCAGAAAAACTGCTAAAAAGCACACATAAGGCAGATTAAACCTGAAGCCCTATAATTGAAACGACTGATCTCACGTCGCATGTTTTTCAGTTTTTACATTTTCATAGTTAACGAGTGCGAAGTTTCAGACTTTTACTTATAACTCGATAATGGTTTGGTCTAGCTACATGAAATTTTGACAGCTGTTTGAGATTCATAAGTTTTGTGTGTGCCAAATTTTAAGGCAATGAGTCCCGCAACTTCAGGTTTAGGACCCGAAAACTGCTTCAAAAGTTTGGTGTAAAAAGCGGTCTTATTCAAAAACGGCTTAAGTATGGCAAAAAATATTTCACATGGTCACATGACGTAAGATACCCTTTTATCCTTACCTACACTTTTAGCGGCTTGGAGTTTTTTTTCTTTTTTCATTTTTTGCTTTCTAAATTTTGTGCACTCATCTTCTCGTAAACCACACAACATCCATATCTAATTTTTGTGTAAATTTGTTGAGCTGCAAATGCAATTTTTTTCTCCTGAAATTTTTTGAGGCTTCTTCCCAAAACCCCCCCAAAATAGGGCCCTAAAAAGCTAATTTTTTTAATTGCTCAAGCTAGGGTGATAGTTATTTGTTTATATTGGTAGATATTTAAGCAACAAATAGTTTGACATAGTATGGAGGTACCATCCCCCCAAGGGTCCCCTAATGGACTACCCAGAAATTGGTATTTTGAACGGCTTAAGCTAGGGCATTACTTTTTTAATATCGGCAGATGTTGAAAAAACAAATATTTTGACATGGTTTGAGAGAGCCACCCTTCTAAAAACTCTCCAAAATGATACCCCTAAAATCAATTTTTTTATATGTCGTAAACTAGAAAGCTAATTTTTTTCTGATGTTAGTGGAAATTTAAAAAATATTTAACTTGCGGTGCGGCGCGGTGCAGCGTGAACTTAGTTGTGTTTGGATGCGGTGCGGTGCAGCATGCGGACAAGGTTTGTGGATGCATTGCAGCATGCGGATGCATTTTTTGTTATCCGCGCCATTTCTAGTCCACATGGAATTCAACCCTTTTAGACGAGCCCCTAAGAAAATTTAACTCTAAATACAAGCGTTTAAACGTGTAGGTTTAAACGCTTGCATTTAAAACATTTCATTCTTGCAAATTACTCTCAATTTTAGCAATTACAGTCATTACCAAAAGTTTACAGCCACCTTAGCAAAAAACACATTTTTGCTTATTTTTCTCGAATGCGGTCTTAAATTCTTAATTCACACTTCTTGCTTTTGTCAGATTTTTTTCTCTTTTGCTCACTGTTGCATGGCTCTTGGTTTTGCGCCAAAAAGAAGGCTAACTAACCTACCTCTTGTTTTAAGGTGATTTAAAGAAGAGGTTAGAGAAAATCATAGCTATTATTTGGAGAGATATTATGGGGAAAAAAGCGTCCTTGAGCATTGTTCAACGATCAAAAATTGTTACTTTACATAGTGAAGGATATTCGCAGAGGAAGATCAGTGAAAAGGGCTGTTTTAGCCGCAAAGCAGTGCAGACAGCATTCAAAAATTTTTAACTGAACAGCTGTTTTACTAACAGGAAAAGACCTGGACGCCCCCAAAACCTAGCTTTAGAGATGAGAACCAGATAAAAAGGCTAGTTAGCAGGTCTCCATGCAGCTTCATAAAGAAATCGCAGAACTTATTAGCTGCAAAGAGTTACCAGGTCATTGCTATGACAGTATTACGACGCCTGCAGTATGACTTTCGCCTACCATCCGCTAGAAAGCGAGACAACCTTTGCTAACCAAATTAATGAAAGATATGAGGTTGAAATTTGCAAAGGATCATCAACATTGAACAACTGAGGACTGGTCCAAAATGCTTTTCAGCAACAAATCAAGCATTCAGCAGTTTGTGGTTCGTAAATACAGTGTTCGTAGACCCATTGATAAACGTTTTGATCCCAAATACGTACACAGTCGCAACCATGAAGCACCCACCCAAGCCAATTGATTTGAGGAGCCATGTCGAGCAAAGGCATTGCGGGGTTGTATTTTTAGACCCCTGGAAACACAATGAATGAAAAAAATATCTTGATATGTTAAAAGATAAGTCAAAAATGCATATGAATTTTCACGAAAGCAAGATTTTTATGCCCGAAGGCGCCACTTGCCACAAAGCAAAACTGGTGACGTCATACCTTAAAAATGAAAAGGTAGAAGTCCACCTATGGCCTGGAAACAGCCCTAACCTCAACCCTATAGAAAATTTATGGAAGATTTTAAAAGATAAAATTGCTGAAAAGCAAACTACATCAACAAAAACCCTCTGTAAAACGATTAGGTTGGTTTGGGTTACGGAAATAACCCATGCCTACTGACAAGCTTTGGTCCATGCTATGATAGCATGCCTTACCGAATAGAGGCAGTTATCAAAAACAGGAGAGGACACACCAAGTATTAAAAAACTATATTGTTTTTTTGCGTTTTATTATGTTTATTTTTAAGTGTTCTGATGGTTTTGTAAATGTAAGTTACTTGTTTATTTTTCCTATATAAAACCAAATATTTTAAGAATTTCCGAAATTAAAAAAAAAAAAAGGATGTCTCTAAACTTTTGGTAATGACTGTAGTGTCTTCAAATGGCTATAAAAATGCGCAAAATGTGATCCATAGGAAGTTGAAATATCTCTTTTTTCGAAAAAATCACAAACTTTGTCCAGCGTCTGTGATTTGCTGAGTTGCAAGAGTTAGCACAACATGTCATTTAAAACAAAATATTTTTCAAAGAAAAAACATTTCCACTTCCCGTTCAAGCCCCTCCCTCTTAACAAAATCGCAGTTGCGCAGCTGGGCATTTGCTATCTGTTTGCGATACCTAACTATTTCAACAAGCTTTTACCTTCAAAACCTTTTGTTATTTGCGGATTGTAAAATCAAACTTTTCGAAAACATTTAAATTTAATGTTAGTGTAAAAATATAAGTTTACCCACCAAAATTCTCAAGCGCACTTTTCGTCACTTAAAAAATTGAAATAAGTTGTTCTTTTTACATTGATTTAAACAACATAAAGAAGTTGTTGTGGTTCTTTAATTAATCATTTATTAGCGATCGCGGATTTCGCAAGCTTAGAATATATTAATGCATAGCCTAGATTTGTGTCTTTCTTCCATAACAATTACGCTTCAACACATTATTACTTTTCTGATATCACAGCAGATGTATTTATCACCAACTAATGTAGTTTACGTAACATCTGGCAAGTAAATTCGAGCAAGCACTACTACTTTACTTAAAAAAATAAAATAACGATTTTCGAAAAAATTCCCAGCCTAATTACTATTTGCAAAACAGTGCCCACTACATAGCCAAAACACTGCAGCTGATATTGGCTGCACTGCTTTTTTTTCAATTATTTAGGAAGTTCATTTATCGTGTTCAAGAACGAAATGCACTATTGCAACTCCAAATATTATTTGAATATAAAAACTTAACATATTGCTTCTACTTTAATTGGAAAGCATAAGTGACAAGTAATTGCTTAAACTAAGGCAAAAAAAAAACTAATGATCAGTTTTTGTATTTTACTGTTAAGTTGTGAGGATCTTCTTTTATTATTGTATATCTAAGCTGATTCTCGGATCGCTGTTCTATGTACATAGGGTTGCCAACCGTCCCGGAATGCCCGGAACAGTCCCGGAATTGACGTCTGGCGTCCCATGTCCCGGACCAGGCCACACCTGTCCCGGAATTTACTGACAACCAAAGCGTTCTAGCGTATAAGGCCATGTAAGCATGTCGGCTTCGTTCAAAACTGGAAATGGATGTAATTCACGCGAATATTTTTGCAAATAAAAGCAGTTCACATCATTCTGTATGCGTCAATCAAATAAAAATAAGTTGAAAGTAGTGTTGTGGGCAAGACGTTTTGTCAACTGTGACGTCCTGATGACATAGATCTTCTTAAAGTGGCGAAATCACAAAAAAAAATAACTTACAAATTTAAATGTCAGGACTGATTTTCTGTTAGAGTTCTTGCAACTTCTTGGGCGGCATACTGCTCAATTTTTTGTCGCGCTTAAGCGGCTCTACGCATTGTAGAGATAATAACAAACAAAATTAACGCATTGCGTTAAGTGCAACAAAAGTTGAGCAGTATACCGCCCCTTATTTTTTGTTAGAGTTAGAACAAATGGAGTAATTTTTTTCTGTTTTAGTGTTTTTTGCATTTATGCTTCAAAGATTCAGTATTTCAAACGTTTCTTTGATTATGATCAAATTATTTAGAGACTGGGAGTTGGTTGATAAAGCTGCTCGATCATCACTCTATGACGAGCAGCACGCACTGTTGCTTTTGATATCATTCGTGTGTCGTAAACTTCTGTTGCATCAGTTTTCAAATTCTAAGCATTAAGGTGTCCCGGAAAGGTTAAATGCAAAGTTGGCGACCCTAGTTCTACATCAAATTTAAACTGATAGTCCAAAGACCACCCAGCAATCAGCGACATTAAAATTGACATAACATATTTATTTCGCTTAAAAAGGCGAAATAGAATGATTTTTTTATCTATTTGTATTTTCACTGAAGTTTTATCTACTGTACTGCAATTCACTATCAAAAGTATATCGTAGAAGGTTTAAATTAACCTGTGGTGAATGCAAACTTGAGCCGCGATTCGATAAGAAACCTGAAAACCAAGCTTGACGAAAGTCGAACTCCATGAATGAGATAGGATTTGAGACAAAATGCTATGGTTTCCCTTAAAAAACTTGTTTCGGCCTTCGCCTAAAATCACTCTTTGTAAGTGCATGGTGTCATGCTCGAAAATTGCGGCTATTCCTCTTTGAAGACACTTTTTGTTTTGGTCTTTCCTTAAATTGCTTGGAAAAAATTGGCGCAAGTTGGATGATGTCCTTCGTTGTCTAAGGCATTTGGACGTTTCTGAAATGAACCGCAAATAGCAGCGTTCCCAAAAAAAAAATATTGTGTTTTGCTTTAAATATTTTATTCACAAAACTTGCTTTAAAGCTTCCGCATTAACGCACAAACATTTTGTAATGCGGTTAGGGTTTTTTTCTCTTGTGGTCGTGGTTGCATCAGTTATCCGACACAATAGACTTTTGCAATCTTTTGGATTACGATAACAGGTTTGATGGGACCTAGCAAGCCACTCGCCGTGGGGCCCTGCCTGACAAAAAAGTAGTCATGCGAAACCCAAAACGCTGCTAGGAGTTGATGTGGTTAGATATAGACGCAAAGCGCGTGGTTCAATCGCATATCAAAAAAAAAAAAGAAAATTAAAAAAAAAATATGTCGCATAATAGTGGGATCAAGGAATTTATGTGAAGAGAATTAAGTGCGCTATGCTGCGTCATCCACGAACTGCGTCACCCACAATTTATTTTGTTTTCTGTAGAGCGAGCATTTGCTATGTTTAGGCTAAGAACAAAAAAATTGCATTTAGCTGTTTTTTTAACTAACACACAATGTGAATAAAAAATCATCTAAATTTTTCGGCATCTCGTGCAACTGTGTATAAATTTTTGTTATGTTTTTCATTGTTCATCAATTTCCAAACATATAGAAAATCGCTAAGAACCAAACTAGCAAACGCGCTTTTGCTTGCCCATTCATCTCGTGGCAATTCCATTTTTATTTGCAAAATCGATAGCTCATGATTTCTCCGAACAAAATACAAACAACTCTGTTGAGAAAAATTTCAAAATGTCTTTATTATAATTTCTTCATTTCTAGTAGCGTATCCTCCACATTCATCAAAGTGTTTTATAACGAATCCAGCTAAAAGCTCTAGAAATCATTTTAGAGTAACACGTTTATACTCCAGGCAAAATACTACATTGAAACCATTTTTTTTTCGCTGGTGTTGGGGTAAACGAGTGAAACAATGCTGCTCATTTACGTTGTTACGCGCAATTACTGTTCAAGAAATCGCAGGAAATCGCTGATAAAAAATGAACAACAGCATAAAAGTTACGCTGAATTGCTGAAAATCGTGCTATAAACACCGAGTCGTCCTTAAAAATCGGTTAATTACTCCGAATTTACATATCACAAAACAATGATTTTGCAAATGATAGTTGAAGTGACAAATTTTAGAAATAGTCAAAAAACTTTATTATCGTAGCGTAACTGCTCCATAACGATACTGTAAAATATATGAAGGCGAGATCGTTTCGATCCCCGTTTGTTTTCAGAATGGCTAAACAAATTGTTTTCAAAAAAACTTTGGTTTTACTAATAGGCAAATAAAATTTAGTATTGTCGTAGTTCGATGATATATTTCATAAATTTTATATTCTCACAACACAAACTTAAAATTGCAAAACTTTCACATCCGTTTTCACATCAATATGACATAGTTTTATTTTATAATTTCCGTAAATTTGAAATTCTCTCAGCAACGAATTTTAGTCATTCAGATGAGAATGTGATACCGAGAGAAGACAGCGTATAGTAAAGCTCATGCATTTGACGATAAAATTTATTGTTAAGAAATTATTTGTTAAGTTAAATTATATTGTTATTTGGATTTTTGCCTAATTTAACTGATTAATTTCTGTTATTCTATTTGAATAAGAATGTGTAAATAATAATAATCTTAAAAATTCACTGTTGTGTGGTATTAACGAAATGACGGAACACGCACTCAACCACGTCAGTATCAACCCTATTTTACACGAGGTATTTGGCCAAAGAATTTTACACTGGGGGAAGGGGACAAAAATCCTCCCCTATCGAACTTCTAAGACAAAAGTCATACAAGCACTAAGTTAGTAACGTCACGAAAACGGCTTATTCCTCATTTACATTAAGTATTGACCAAAAATGCTCTAAGTTCAGATATTAAGTCCGGAAAACTTCAAAGATCGGGCAACTTTCCGTTATCATAGCAATTTCAAATTTTCAGGAGTTATTTGTAATAAATTCGACTCAAAATCAAGTTGATTTGAAGTAAAAATTATTTTTTAGAAGGGTTTATCACAAAAAAATGAGAGATGGGCAAAAATGCCACCCCCTTATCCCGCGTAGAATAGGGTTAAATCGCGGTCGAGAGAAAGCTAAAATTGTAGACACACTGGGTTGTGTAGATTATGTTTTAGCTTTAACTTAAACTAAGCAATAGAAATTATATAACTTTTCCCATTGACAAAAAAACAGAAAAAGGAAGTTGCTAATTTACAAGCTAGATCACTAAAACAAAAGTAAAACTATATGGGTTTTATTTCCTCAAAAAGTTCATCTTTCTAGCTCAAACAGTTAAAAAATTTTATATTTTTGAAAGTCCATCAGCTGACATCTTAAACGAGTTTTTGTCATCGTCATTTTTCTTTTAATTTAACTTTCTTTCCGAAACTTTTCAACTTATTTTTACTCATTCAAGCGGTATAAAATTTCAAATTTTGGAGAGCCCATTTTGAAAGAAATCTTCAACAAGGCACCCACAACTTTTTTTTTTTTTTCTATTTTTACATCTACAGTTTGCCTTTTGAACATTTTATTTGTTTTCCTAAATTAAAAAAAATTTTAAAGCTCAATACACGTGGTATCCCCATTTTTATTCAGGCTTTATTTACTGACCAATTTTGATTTTCTAGAATTAAACTTCCTTGAACTAAATTAATAAAATCAGATAGGAAAAAACAAAAAAATATATATACATAAAGCTCTACAATTTGGAGTAAACGAGCATCTTCAAAACTAAGATATTGTCAACATTGAGTTCAGAAACCACAAACTTTTCATCATTCGTTATTAGTACAGTAATTACTGAGCTATACCGTTTTAAATTTTGTCACTTTTATCCAGTTTTTGGCCTCTGAAATTGCGGTCAAGCGGTAGAGGGCCGCAAAAACTGTATCCACGTAGCTTTATTTTTCGTAGTATAAAGCCATTTTTTTATTTTTAGAACTCGAAAATTACAGTCAGTGACTGATCACCGTGAACATTTCACAGCTTGATGTTCTCATCTAACCTCATGAGGTGTCCAAATTAAAGACAGAGTTAATAAAACGTTTCAAAAACGTTAAGCAAAATAATGAAACGCTGAAACGTGTCCAAATAATGTCCAAAAACAGGGTTATAGTTTAATCACTGGAAGCACAATCATGATGGCAAGCAGGTGCAAAACCAGGATTTTGCTAAGGAAAGGTATTCATACAAAAAGCCAAAATTATTTGTTTGAAAACTGCTTCATTTAGACAGCGGTGCAGAGCAAACTTGTGCTGCTATCAAGTCTATCACAATTGAGGGTCTGGGGTTAGAGCTCCCAGCTGCCGAAGGCCATGGAGGTCTGGGGGCGAAGCTCTCAGCCGCTCAGGGATTTTGTGATTTTTCGAAAAAATATCCATTTTATGCTAACTCGATCACAATTCGCTTGCTTTTAGAACCTTTAAAAGAACTAAATTGCTAAAACTCGGAAATAATTTGAAATAGTTAAATTGCCCAGTCCCTTCATCCCCTCTTACTGACAAGTCATGTCCAAAACGCCTTTAAACGTTTGTATTTTGGCTTAAATTGTTTAAGTGACTAGGCAATATTAACCCTTTCATTAGCTGCGCCACTGAAAATGGTAAAAAATATTACACTACCTACCATTCATTTAGAAATTTGTTTCGACTGCATAACTTTGTTGCCACAACCACAATATAATACAACATGTTTTTATGATCAAGCAACAAAAGGTAATAAAGAATAATTAGCTATTTTTAATTAAAGATAAACATCGTTTGGTTCTTTTGCTAAAAAAGCTTGTAACGTAACAACGAAAAAGATTTTGAGTAACTTATATCGCAAATTGCTACCCATACTACCCCCTAAACTTAATGTAGTGTCATTGAGTCAATTAGATTTTGGAACTTCCATCAACAGTTAATTGTTTTGGCTGTAGTGGTTAGAGAAGAGTAGGTGGTATTACCAAGCACACAAACAGGATTGACAATAGAAAGGTAATAAGTGATTAGAGGATTTCTATGCAAGAATAAACTAGACGGTATATTGTAAATAAACGGAACTTTACACTTATCATGCAGCTGCAGGTAGTTGCAGTAAAAAGGCTTATTTTTAACGAGAAGAATATTTATATATCACTATGTTAGAAAAAAGTCAGTTTTGGAACTGCATTACGCATGCATGCATTAATAACTGCTCGCAAAAAAAATTTCAAGTAGGGTGGTCCAGGGCCATTATTTGAACAAAACTTAGCTGTTTAGGATTAGAAATGCTTTTCCAAACAAATTCATTGAGCCAAAATTAGAATCCGGGAGAATGCTGAAGAAAAAAACACACTGTTGTGCCAGAATTTACTGCATATTAAATAATTAGTCTCGCGATAGTTTTGCAAAACGAAAGATAAATTATATTTACATTCAACAGCGGAAACTTTGTTCCCATACCAATTTTTTAAATGTATACTGTATTGACGTTTCGTAGTGCAACACAAAAACAATGTGATCCTAAATATCTTAACTTTTCAAAAATTCGATTAAATGATAAAAAAAAAATTAAACTCAAAGTAAATAAAACCTGAAACATTACATTAAGGAAACCAAAAAAATTATTTTTTAGACCTTACGTCTAGTAGTTGATGCCCTCGTTAAAAAGTAAACAAAACTTTTCCGTTTTTTGGTGATCGAATAATACAGGATAGCTCATAAGAAGGTATACAACAATCACAATGTTCTAAATTTATTTTGCATTGTAAGCAGCTCATTCCAAAACACCACATTTTAGCACTTGCAAAATGCCAAAAGCAAAAATATTTCTCCAAAAGAAGCTATGTTGCCCTGGTGCAATGACGCGGAGATGGGCCCCGCAAACTCGATAAACGCTTCGGTGTAATACAGCAAGAATAGAGAAAGATTTGATTTGACATATGACTTGAAATGAGGTACTATCTAAAAAAAATGAAGGACTTTTGGGCGGTAGTTGTATACCTGTCTATGAACCTCTCTGTATTTTACTTCAAAGTTTACACTCGCTTGAGTTTGAGTCTAAGTAATTCAGAAATTACTCTTTGTTATAGCAAGTTAGCTTGCTTTGGATTCAAACAAAAATCTTTCGCCTTGCAAGATTCCAACCACTATGTATTCGAACAGAAAACCTTTCGTAACATGAGAAAAAGCACGCCAATATCGATCATTGATAAGATGTCATGTTTACTTTCGCCGTTCGCAGTAAGCGAATTGTTTTGCTTTGTCATGTTTGGTTTTTTCTTTCTTGACCCCTAATGGTGCATAGCGGATTGGGATAAAAACAAGTTACTTTCTCTGTTTGCGTATCTTGAATTTACTAATGTTAACGGAAATGTAGTGATTAGTTGATTATTGTTTTTGCATTTGCGGTAGTATTTTCCAATATGATTGGTTCAGCCGGAGGCGATGAATAATTCACCCACTTTTGCAAAACAAAACTTGTTTTGCACAATGTTTACAAAAAATAGCCTTTTTCCCAATAAAATTTCCATGTGGTTTTTACTTTATTCTTTATAATTTTTCTCTATAAATGCCCTTGCAAAAACACCCAATTATTTCAATTGACTCAAAACGTTGAAGTAGATTTAAGATAAATTAACAGTTCGATTGTCGATTTCTTGGTACGAATTCTGTGCATTACCGTCTTCAAATAGTTGGTGAGTTTTGTGCATTTTATTTTCGATATTTGATTAATTTGTTAACGTAATATTGCAAATTTGGATGTTATTTTGCTTTGATAATTTTTCTTTCTTTTCTCTTTTCTAATGATGCTATACGTAAAAGCGTGAAGCTGAAATAATGTTAATTCTCTTATGAAGAATGTTGATTGTTTTACGCTGCTAAAACCGATCTGAGCCTGCTATCTATCGCATTGAGTTGTGTTTATTTTAAAAAACCGCCAAAAGTTTCACGTCGAAGTTCACGTCAAAGCGTCAAAGAGTCGAGTGTCAACTGTCATTCGAAAGACGTCGATTCTAGTGATTGTGATTTGTGCACCTTAGTCAATAATGAACTGTTCGAATTGTGAACTTGGGTGTGCTTGACGAGTCATCTCTATCCAGTCGGTTTTGCGCACGTTTTAAGACTGTGGCCGAGTTTTCCTGTAACACTCTTCAAAATCAAAAATCGATTGAATAAGTAAAGTGCCCCAAGTTCAAGGTTTATCCGAAACCACTTTACAAAATTAGGCATTTCATAAAAAATAATGATGCAATAAATATAGTAATACAATGACATCATCAACAAGATAATGTATCATCAATACAATGACGTCATTGACTCAAGACCAACCTTTTTGAAACATTTTGAAAAATTCAATTTAGGTACCAAGTTTATTGGTTCTTTTTCGTTTGTAGTTTAGTAAATACAAGGGCATATATTGTTGTAACATGTGACGTGACAAAAAACGAATTAATCCTTTATTCGTACAAAAAAATGTTTTCCAGCAAATGAAATATGTAAGCAAAAAATTTTTGTTTAATCGCTTTTTAACTAGCAAGTTTTAGATTACAGTTTTTTTTTTTAATTAAATTTTTTGTCACCTCAGATTTTATTCGACTAGATTTTTGAAAATTTTCGTTCTTTTTAGGGGGTGGAGTAACCTTTTACATTTCGAATCAAACGTTTTGCTACTGTTATCCAGTATTTCTGAGAAAAATTAACATCAATCAAAAATATTATTGAATGATTGCAGTGAAGTTTTTAACTCGATGTGTTTTTGAAAATTTTAGAGTAAAACAAGTTTGTGATCTAAAGTAATTCACACAAGTACCATTAAACTATTATTATTTATAAAAACAAACTCATACCAATGATAGAAATCTTATCTTTATTTCAAGATGGGGTCTGCGGAAAGCAAACCCGGAGTGGATATCAAACAAACAAAGCAAACATTGGAAGAAAAACTTCAGCAAGTTTGCGATGCTGGTGTCGAGAAATTGACCGAATAAAATCTGCTCTAATACTGCGTCAGTTGGGGAAAATTTACTTTTTGCAAGGCAAACGAGATTCTGACCCTATCTGTTTAATCCAGAATGCTGCGCTTCACAATGCTGCAATTGTCAGGTCAGCAAACAACCAACATGAAATTCAACAAGATTTGGAACATCTTTGCAAATTCATTCTTAGTAAAGCAAGAGCAAATAATCAAGAAGCAGATTTAATTAAACAAACAAATATAGTTAAAGTTCGGTTCGATCTATTACACGAATATGTTAAACAGCAATTGAAATTGATTCCTCAAATCCCAGAGCTCACCGCAGAAAGTGAAACAAACAAAATGGAGCAGGAAAAAATAAGGTTGGTGAGAACTTTGCTACACTACATCACTCAAACTTATATCAAAATCATGGCTGATCTTGCAAGTTATTGTCATGACGTCATGGGCAACGCTCCTTGCAACTTTGGTATAATCGGAATGGGGTCGATTGCCAGGAAGGAAATAACGGCTTATTCTGATTTTGAACATGTCATTGGATTGGAAAATAAAACTTCAGGAAAATATACGCGACAAGAATTAAACTACTTTCGGTGGTTTTCTGTGATATTTCAAAATGTGCTTCTTAACTTGAAACAAACAATTCTATTCCATCATTAAATAATTTTTACAGAGAACCAATAGGCGAAAATTGGTTTTTTGATCATGTTACACCTCGTGGAGTCTCGTTTGATGGGATGATGCCACACGCTTGCAAATTCCCAGCCGGACGTCAAAAACCAACCAAATACAAACATTGGAAAACCGAGTTGATTGAACCACTCACTGAAATGCTTGAGTACTTAACAGAACAACCGAGACTCAAAGAAGGCTGCCATTTGAAAGATATTCTAACAAAAACATGCTTCGTATATGGAGATGAAAAGATTTTCAACAAGTTTCACAATGAAGTTGTAAGGACCATAAATGAGCAAACCAGTGATGAAAGAACTGAGTCGGTAAAAAACCAAATCAAAGAGGATCTGGAAAACAATGCCGCAAGTAAAACCTTGTTCCAAATGCACAGGCAGCATAATATCAATATCAAAAAAGTTGCGTATCGAAGTTCGACTTTATTCATCACTGCACTAGGACGAATACGCAATATTCACGAGTTATCATGCTTTGAAGTAATTAAAAAACTGGCAGAACAAAACGAAATCAGCTCATATGCCAAACAAAAACAAATGAATGCAGTGGCAGTAGCATGTGAAACTCGACTTAGATGGTACATGGATTGCAAAAGTCAAACTGATAACGTAAAATCAAGTACATATAGCAAAACTGCTATTAAAACATTATTTGAAATAGTTGGCGAGCCGAGCACTAACGTTACTTTCAAATTGCGTATGCGTTACAATGTTAATTTCAAAACTTCTTGGACTGAAACAGAGACTTTTTTACTCAAATCCTTAGTCGCTGAACTTCAACATCTTAATTTGCACAATGGATCTAAACGCTAAAAACTACGAAATTCTCGAAAAACTTCAAATCGAAAGGACGAAGTTCGATCAATTGTACCAGTTCGATGAATGTTTACAAATACTCTTCAAGGAAAACTCGTCAGGCAAAGATCCTACAATTCCAAACAAACATCAATTAAACTCAAAAAAGCTTTTCAATTTATTTCTAGACGCTAGGCACTTTCTTTATTCGGAAGAGTGTTACGATGGTGCTTTAGAATATTACCAAAAATTTCTCCTAACAAGAACAAATGTGACTAGAAATTTAATCGACATTTTGAACTCCAGTTTGCAGCAACTTAATGAGCTATGTAAAACAAATGTGGAGATAACAACAGACCTAAAAGTTGTTTCTAATACTTTGAGCGTGCGCTGCAAATTAAAGAACGAGCAAGCATGCATGCTGAAACTGACACGAGTTTGGCCGACATTTTGCATGAGTTAGGACGGTGTTTGGTGTTTATGCATCAATGCAGAGAAGCTCTCAAATATTTTGAGCGTGCGCTGCAAATTAAACAACGAGCAAGCAAGGATCCTGAAACTGACACGAATTTGGCCGACACTTTGCATGAGTTAGGTCGGTGTATAAAGGATGAATCAATGCAAAGAAGCTCTCAAATACTTTGAGCGTGCGCTGCAAATTAAAGAACGAGTAAGCATGCATGCTGAAACTGACTCGAGTTTGGCTAATACTTTGCATGAGTTAGGTCGGTGTTTGATGAATATGAATCAATTTAGAGGAGCTCTCAAATATTTTAAGCGAACGCTACAAATTAAAAAATAAGCAAACAAGGAGCCTGAAACAGATACGAGTTTGGCCGACACTTTGCATGAGTTAGGGCAGTGTTTGATGAATATGATTTAATGCAGAGAAGCGCTCAAATTATCAGTAGCGTAGCCAGGGGGGAACTAAGTCCCCCCCCCCCCATTGACATGTTTACCAAAATGCAAAACGAGAAAAACGCTACGTTTTTAGCACTTTTGGGACTGTTTTATGTACTGGAGAGGACTAAATAGTGATTTAAAATATCTTTTGATACGTATATTCAGGGGGGGGGGCTATTTGTCAAAAATGAAACTAACAAATAAATGAAAACTTTGAAAAATGGTCAAAAATACGAAATCAAATTTGATCGCAAGTGTAAAAATGCTAAACATAGGTTTCATCAACAAATATACCATAAACTAAGTAATAGAGGGGGGGCTACTCAGTATTAATTAATTACCAATCATTCGTCTCAAATCTTTTTTCATTAGCCCCTCCCCCCCCAATTATTTTTCTCTATAAACTGTACACGAAATAAATTACTCCGCGTTAGTTTTATTGAACTATTCGCTTTTATAATTTACCAGCATCTGAATAAGAGAACTAAAGTTTTACCATGAGCCACCTCCTAAATAGTCCATTTTTGCAACCAGTTAATAATCATGTTTGCACTGCCAATTTCTAAACCACGTTTCAAAAGCATTATTTTTTTTCAAAATAGCCCTAAAATTAAGTTATTTTTGCCAAAAAATGCAAAATTTTCGAGCTCTGAGTGCCCTGCCCCCTGACCCCGGTGCCTCCGGCGGCTGGGGGCTTTGCTCCCAAACCCCCGGCCTCCGGCGGCTGGGGGCTTCGCCCCAAGACCCCAAAACAGCCCCCCCATTGCGAATTTCTGGCTGCGCGCCTGAAAATTATTAGGGTGTGCGCTGCAAATTAGAGATTGAACAAGCATGCATGCTGAAACTGACACAAGTTTGGCTCTTGCTTTGTATTTGTTAGGGCGATGTTTGCTAAATACAAGTCAATGCAAAGAAGCTCTCATAAATTCGGAGAGAGCGATGCAATATTAAGTTCGAGGAAGTTTGCATGCTGAAACTGACAGAAGTTTTGCTGTTACTATGCGTTTGTTTGGACGGTGTTTGGTGAATATAAATCAATCGGCTGAAGCACTGTTTTATTTTTAAAGAACGTTACGGATTGACGAGGGAGTTACCAACAGTAATGTTGCAATTGATGAAGATCTAAGCTTTTACAGTCGCTTTATACAATGTGCATTTTTGGAAATCAAAGATTTTTTGGTTGGGTTTACCTCCTTTATGTTTGGGAAGGTCCGGACTTCTTGGGGTACTAACAGTTGGCTTAGGAGTGTTTTCTTTGTTTACATATTGTTAATTTTTTTGCTGGTGAGATGGTCCTGCAAGGTAAGAAGGCACGATAAGTTTTGCGAGTTTTCATTAAAAATAAACAAGAAATATGTTTGCAAGCTCTTGATGTTACGCCGGGTGTGGACCAGACCTTTGCTGTTGTTTATGTTTGTAAGTTTTTGTAAAGTGAACAAGCTCAACACTGATATCTGTAACCAAACCTTTCTCAAACTTTAAAAAAAATTTAATTGTTGAGTAACGTCGAAATAAATAAAAACACAATTTTTTTACCGTTTTTGTTTAAATTTTAAATAGAGCAGGAATGCCAAATCAGCCAACAGCAAACTTTATATGAAGTGGAATTTCGCTTACCAAAGTGGTATGATTAGTATTAATTCGTATTCAGTATATTGCAGGGTACACATTCGTAAAACCTAAATATCAGGTTGTTTCTATTTTTTATGCCGAAGCATCGCAGATTCAAATTTTTCTCAAATCTGAGCAAACAGGTTTTATACCAGCATGGTGAAATGTTTAGTTTAACAATTTTTAGCAATTCAACTTAATAACATGTTTTCTAACCATCTCCTAACCCACTATTTAATTAAAAGAGTTTTGATTTTCATTGAAAAAATCTCCAAATACATAATTTGGTTTGTGTCAATTGATCAATTTTGCAGTATAGAATCTGCCAAAGAAATATTTCGCTTTGTGTCACGTTTTTTTTTGTTTTTTTTTTTTTTTTAAATTTTTTATTGGCAGATGAATTTCGATGTTTGTCATAATTGGTCCTATATTATTGTACCTGATAGTTTGTGTTCAAGTTGATATGACCTATTTTGATAATTTGAATCTGTTGTAGTTTTATTTAGCAGAAGTTTTTTTTTTGCTTGCTTTATTTTTAAATTTTGAATTCTGAAGTATGTTTTGGCAAAAGTTAATAAGTCGCATTTCACTGTTTCGAGTACATCGAGTTTTAAGTTTTAAATTTCCTTTTGGCTTGGCTGTTAAGTACAACACATTACGCTATTTATTGCCGAAAAATGATTGAAAATTATAACTTTAATAATCTTTTTCTCAAGAAACTAATTTCAGCAAATGACTTGAAATCTATTAAAAATTTATTTTTTGAAAAATGCAATTTATCAACTGTAGCCACAAAGTGCTTCGAATAGTTCTCCTTGTGAATAACTTTTATAAAGATTCTGTATTTGTGTATCATATTGTAAACGTGTTTTTTTTTTGTTTCTTTTTTTTCACTGTCTATTTCAACTACTGGCGGCAGAAGTATTTTATCTGCATTTTTTGAACTATATTCTGTAACAAAGCAAAAACTCCAGTAATTTATAAGGTAGATATTTGTCGAAACGCCTCTTGTTGCATTTAGGGTGGTTTTCAAACTTTTTTTAGAATTTTAGGAGAAATTGATCGTATTATCGAAACGTCCCCACCAACTTTTTAATATCGCCCATTTAAGCTTTTTGCAGCACTTGCAAGCTAAAATTCGGTTGCAAGTCCGAGCAAGTGAAAACAATAGTAAACTACAACACGCAATTAGGAGGAAGGGTTTAGAATTAATTTGCACATGGAGTTGCAGATGAATCACAAAGTATTGTCAGCTGCAACACACAAAGAAAAAGGTTTTGAAACTCGCACAAACGGAATTGTAGGTGCAACAGTCGGATTGCAGCGTGCAAAAACAGTTCCAAACTCGAGAACGGAGAACTGCAGTACTATTGGTTTGCTGTGAAGTGATTGACAAAAGGTGCCGAAATTAATATTCAAGCAATTTCTGTCGATTCATTTGAACCAGCCAAGTTCGGCCGATCAAGGAAGTCGATCAAACCAAGTTAAACCAATCGAACATGTTTATAATATTTGCCAAGGCGTTTTTGAACTTTACACATCGATTTGGCAGCGCTTGGTCTACCGTTTAGCGCCACCGGTCGTGACTTTAAGTTTTTGGTTTTAATTAGTGTGCCTTTTAATCGATTTTTATGTTACTTCAATTACTTATTTTTCTAAACGTTGCTTATTACTGTATAATTTGCTAAAGGTGCTGTTCCACTTGCAATATTTTGCTTGTAACAATGTACGTAGCCCAAGCATGGTCGAAGGCAGTCATTCTATGCTTAGGATTTGTTGCAACCTTTTCAAAAGTTGTGATTTTTGTGTGTTTTTGTCATGTTAAAAAAGACCATAACTAATGCACAATATTTAGCGTAATAAGGTCAAAATCTAGACCAAAGATTTATATAATTTTTACAACAGTTTAGTTTGTAAAAATATGAAACCAAAACTAATAAAAATCAACATTAGTATTTTTTTTTTAGTTGTAAACTTATAACCCCTTTAACGACTTTGAATTAACAACTGTTCGAAACATAACTAATATCTGCCAGAGAGCCAGACAATTAACTGAAAAATGCCACGTGTGCGAACAAAAGCGCTAATCATGAATGAAGCTGTTTTTTTTACTTGATTGTTTATTATCAAGATTTCACAAAGGTGCAACAATTAGTTGCTTTTGAATTTCTCCGAACCATTTTTCCAGGGAAAAAAAATTATGACTTGTTGACTATGTTTCGCTCTCTGCGGCTAGGGTCAATTTTAGTCGCGAGACAGTAACACCTCATAATTTAACAAAAACTAAACTGGCAAAAGTGCAGATTACTTGTCGAACCTTGTTGCAAGTGGGACACCATCACAAACAAACTTCTTAATTGGTTGATTTTTTTTCAGTTTTTTTTCGATTGAAAGTTTTTTCATAATTTTCGGCAAAAAACCAACAGAGTTTACAATTAGTTCAAAGAAAAAAACATTTGTAGTTTTTGCTGCCGCAACATCAGACCGATGATTTGGGTTTTTAATTTGCGTTGTTCTATTTTGTACCTCTCAGATCGCAATTTATCAATTGGGCCTATCAGTTCAGTGAAAACACAAAACCATTTGCCTGAGGCAATTTCAACCGGCCATGGGCCAGGAAGCAAGCGTTAATTTCGAACTTTACTGGTGTTTACTAATGACATAATTAATTAATTATATACCAATCTTGTGACTCTATTTACTAACTAAGACTTATGTCGCGTTTGCGAATAGCCAGCCAGCATTATGATACTTTCCGATAGGAAGAAATTGTATAGAGCATGGAAAAGTATTCTAGCGCAGTCGGGGACTTTCTGTAACCTCAAACTGCATTGGCATAAATTCAAAATTGGGTCATAATATACTGTTGCTTGTAGTTTTTGTGTAAAATGTAAATAATTATTTATCAATTGCATTTTTTATGTCACTACAAAGCCATTGCTACTACTATGTGTATTAGTAGTATTTTTAAGTTCAGTAAATTAGTAATTTAAAATCAAATCGTTCATTATACCTGCTGTATTACGCCGAATCGTGTAACGAGTAAGCGGGGCCCAGATCCACTTCATTGCGTCTGAGCGAAGCAGCTCCTTTTGAAGAAATGTCGCAGCGGTGGTGGGCCGTTGGCAACACTGTGTCCGATATGACCGGCCCGAGACTTGAGCCTCAGACCTCCCGTTGTAGAGATGAACGCGTTACTGCTCGACCGACTGGCTGGTAGTAATTTAAAATACGCTAAAGTCAGTTAATTAAAGTAAACAAAATTAAACCAACTAAAACACTGTACTAACTAACCTGAAAAAATAAACTCGCGCTGCACAATGGTAATATAGATGATTTGAAAAATACTGGTGCCATCTGTTACATAGCGAATGTATCTGAGGTTATGAAATCACAAATCAAAAGAGCTGGGTTCAAAACTTAGTTCAAAAGTCAATTCCTCACAAGTAAAAAGAGTTGTTTTTTTAATTTAAGTGCTCGATGACAAAGAGTTGGAGCAAATATCACAGATTACCACAGTATTAAAACATTAACAACATTAAAAATTAAAACTTATAAAACCCGACAATCTGTTTCATCCGTAAAAGGGATCATCAGAGGTAAATCTAAACAATTTAAAAAGTAGAATATTAAAAACTAAACTTCAAAGCTTAAAACCTAAAAGTTTAAAATTTGACAACTAGGTTAAAAGTTCCAAGCAAGCAGTTAAGCTGCTTTGAACTGGCAACTGGCGCAAATTTGAACAAACCGAGCGGAAAATTGGTTATGAGTTGTTTCTCCCAGTATAGATAGATTAGTCCATCTCAACTTCGCAGTTTGAGAGTTGATGTTGTGAATTAACAGTCTGAAATATCGCTATCTACAATACTTACCCATTTTGGCTACGGCAAATGAGTCTCACAAATTTGCTAAAAAACATCACAAATCTACATTTCTGTTTCATAAAAATACTTCAAAATTGAGAGTAATAGCAACTAAACAGCGTCAATTGACACATTTAAACTTGTGACTATCCTGTTCTTCATTTTCATTTTGCTTACAATTCTTGTGTTGAGTTTCGAACTTGTGGTCTCTGCAAGCGTTAGGGTTGGTGAGATGTGATGTGCGCGGCACGTCTTGCTTGCCGCGGGACTAGCGGTGATTACGAGCTCAATTTCCGTTTCCTTTGTTTTTGAACGCTTAGTGCTAAGTTTGATTTACAATTTGATTTGCAACTTAAATACTTGGTTTTCAGTTAATAGAACACAGTTGGTCTTTCGTTAGCTATGATCACAGGTTATCGATAAGAAGCACAGTTTTTCAGTTCTAGTTTTAAGTTTTGAAAATTATCCAAGTCAAAAATCGATAATCTTTTTATTAGCAGTAAAACATATCGTGATAGAAGTCTTCGCTTTATAACAATATGTTGTTCTCGACTTTAACTTTAATAACAATATGTTTTTACTGTTGATAAAAAACTTTAGATACGTCAATTGATGCTGCTAATTTGCTATTATGCTCAATTTTATGATACTGGAAATCAACCACGTCCAGAAACTTTATAAAAATACTTATTTAGCAAGTAAAAACAATATTAATTTGTTTGATGATAACTTTTCCGAATTTGTTTGTCTAAAAAATATTATAAAAACTCGAGTTGATAGTACTTAAAGCGACTATAACCAAAGAAGCGTCGAGGCAAGTAATAAAAAGCGATGTACGAAAACTAACAATAAAGTGCTTTAAAAGGGCATTCAGGAGGTATTTATTTTAAAAAATTGACTGTTTGCTATTTAAAAATTATCAAAAATTCAAAAAAACTTATTAAAAAAAATTATTAATGAAACCAACTTTGGCAATTTCTTAGAATTTATTTTTCTCTTCGGCCAAGAAATCATACGATAATCGCAATTCTTTTTTCCTCTTAGAAGAGAGTGAAACGCTTTCCAACATTATCAAACCGATTAGAAGAGCGTCAAAACCGTTCTCAATGACTACGACTACAGCTGCAGCTGTCGAGGCAGTGGCTTCGAGGTACCTGCTGTTAACCGTGGCAAACCTAAACGAAAAATATTTACTAAAATGCTTTGCATTGAAGTTTGCACTTGCATAGATACGAGAATAACTTACTGGCCTTCTGACCTTCAGGCCTTAACTAATTGTGCAGTAATTGTAAAAATTTACTGGCTTACTAAAAACTGGAATCGTAGTTTAAGATCTAGTCAGCTACACCGCTCTAGCCTTTAACATGCAATCATCTCTTTGGATAGACTATCTATATATAGTAAGCAAAGCTACAACAGGTTATGGGCTACTTCGCTTAAAGCACCAAAACCTTATCTTGATTTCGTGTACTTTGCTAGCTATTGGCGGTCAAAACGCTCTAGAAAAACATCTAACCCAGGGCTGCCCAACCCGTGGCCCTCGGGCCACATTTATCTTTCGAAGCTGTTTTGTGTGGCCCTAAGGTCTTTTTGCGCGGTTGATTTCCTCATGGAAAGGCTTACTTAGCATTTTCTGGCAAATGAAAAAGATCTAAACCAAAACTTTCATGTGCTTGGATTTTCCGAAATCAGTTCCGATTTGCGGCGAAGACCTTTTTTTTTTTGTCTTCACCTACTTTTTGGAACAGATTCCTCTAATACTGACCAAAATCAGCGAAGATTTGCGGCGCGAAGACCTTTTTTTTTTGATTTTCACCTACTTTTTGGCACAGATTCCCGTAATACTGACCAAAATCAGCATCGATTTGCGGCGAAGACCTTTTTTTTTGTTTTTCACTAACTTTTGGGGACAGATACCCAAAATTCTGGCCAAAGGGAGCACCGACTTTGTACAACAAACTTGCGATTATTTGGAGTTTAATCTTGGTAAAAATGCATGTTGCCCACAAAAACTTTTCTCCCGCAAATGTGACCCGTACTAGTAAAAAAGTTGGGCAACCCTGATCTAACCTCTCTGAATTCAAACAGCAGCTGTTCCACTAAATCATTTGGCCTATACCTCCAGCACTCACTTTGCTCCAAGTAGCCCGGTACTTACAAAGACTCGAAATATGAGAAATTTACAAAATTGATTTATTGTGCAAGCTACCTGAAACAAGATGGCCGAGATTTGGAATGTAGAGGAAGACATGAATGTTTTTCCCTTAGACTTCTTAATCTGATGAGTTACAACAACTGCAATGGGTTCATGTTGGTTAACATATATTTTAAGATTTTTCCTACGTTTTTTAAACATAGGGTTGAATGCCCTTTTAAATAACGTTGTTTCGAAGTTTTTAAGTTAGATCAAAGAATAAAAATGAGTTTGATTTACTTTCAGTTGATAGGGGTAGAAAATTTTGAAATTTAAGGTGATCTGTCCATTATAGAAGATTGAGCTGCAGCGAACTTGACTTCTTCTAAAGATAGATCTTTCAACTGAAAAAAAGTTGGTAAATATCGGCAATTCAAGCCTCCGTAGTAGTATGCAAAGCATTAGTGCTTATTTTGAAAGATTATTTTTTGCAGTAAAGAAGTCTTGTAGGCTGGGAGGACTTAATGGTAATGTTAGATTGAAACATTGCAAGCTATGCCATTGACGCTTCATTTGTGTCTTCTTTTATGATACAGTATTTTAATTAAACTTACTCCATTTTTTCAATTTGCAAAACCAAAAAAAAGGGCTTGGGCAAAGTTGTAAGTCGCACCGGGCTTACAGTTGACAAATTTTTTAGAGTGCCATGTTTCAATTGCTATCAGTAACAGGCATGAAACCAGAATTTTGCCAGGAAAGCGGGGTTTGAATAAACAAATCAGGTTTTCTTGTTCAAAAAATGTATCAATTGGAATGGACAGTTTGCTGAGCAAACTCAAGCCTGTCATGGACGGGAAAGCTGGAAGCGGAGTGTGGGCAATTTGTAATTTTTTTTTAAATAGCCATTTTTTATCGTCGTTTGGATCACTTTTCGCATATTTTCAGAGCTTTTTGAAATAACTAAATTGCTAAGATTTAGAAAGCCAGTTGAAGAAAAAAATTTCCCAGCTCTTTTAGCACCCCTCACATTTCAAGGTTGAGTCCACGGCACGTTTTAATGCTTGTATTTCGGGGTTAAATTTTTAAGCGACCTGGCTTAGGGAGAGCTGATGCCCCCTCGTTGCACCACTGATTTGCATAGCATAATCAAAATAACTTTGCAAGCCTATCTATTGACGGAAGACATTTTACAATAGAATGAGCATCTATACGATTATTAGTACAAATCAAATCTTTGGTTATAGCCTACTTGCTGTATTGCGCCGAAACGTGTAACGAGTTTGCGGGGCCCATCTCCGTGTCCTTGTGCCTGTGGGCAACTCAGCTCTTTTCAAAGCAATGTTACAGCGGGGGCCAGCCGTTGGCAACACTTTGTCCATTTGATCGGTCCGAGATTTGAATCTCAGACCTCTCGCTCCAGAGACGGACGCGTTACCGCTCCACTGGTTGGTAATTATTGGTACAATTCTGTTATTATTATTATTGCATTACAACTTTTATCAATAAGTCGCGTTTTTTAGTTGCATTACACTTAGTTTATTTAATCCTATATCTACCGGGCTATTTTCAAACCTTTTTTGTGCTGGGGGGAGGCCAAATCTGCCCCCCTATCTAAAAACTGTTTGGTAAGTGATCGAAGTAAGATTTTTTGCTTTTTGAAGCTAGCTTTTGTTAAATTTTTTAAATTAAAGATTTTGAGGTTGTGACGTCACGAAAACGATGATGACTTCGCCAACACCAGTAAATTCTTATAACAGCATGCAAGTTTTTCTAAATGTTGCTAAATATTATTTTCAGTTTCGACTTTTGTTATTTCGAAGACATCTCTGGTAAAGTCACCGCAAATCGTGACGTCATATCCATGATGACGTTACTTGCATAATGGCGTCATTTTTAATATATTGCGTTGGTTATTATTTGTAATTTATTGTGACTGAGATACAATGCAATTGACAAATTTTAGAATACTGCAGTATTATTTTTATGATATCATTCAACAGCTGATGACAATGAATATTTTTTTTATGCAAACGCAGTCTATTTTGAGAAACAGCAGAAAAAGCAATAGTTTTGAATTGTGACGTCATCAATGACGTAATGATGATGCAATGCATTTATCACTAAATAAAATATTTTATTCCAGCTAAAGATTAGCCTCGATAATGAATATAATAGAATCAGCGCATTGATAAGCATACATTGTACTCAAAACTGTATGACACTCCTTACGTGCATCTGACAAAGGCAAAAATGACGTCACTTTCGGTTATTCGGCTGGCCCCAAAGTTTCTGAAAATGTGTGTCATTAAATTTAATTCAAAGTCAGGGTGCATTAAAGCAAAATCTTTCGTTAGTTTAGGAGCTATATTAAAATAACTGAGAAGGGGGACAAATTTGCCCTCCCAACGGTACAAATAGTGTTAAAGGAAACTAGTTAAAACCTAACTTAAATAAAAAACGGCAAAAGAGGTTAGACTTTTGTCGGAATTTGACCAAAATTTTTTTTCAACGATATTTTTTAAAGAACTGTCACATTGAATACAAATAAATTCCTTGTCGGATCCGATAATATTTTGCCAGCTCTTTTAGTATTCTCAAGGCTGATACAGGCCCAGCGCCAGAGTAGCGTGACTGGAGGGGGAAGGGAAATAACAATTTTTGGGGAGGCAAAAAAACTTTTTTTTTTCAAATTCGAGAGTGAAGACCAAACAACAAAAATCTTTATCGCGAAATATGCTCGAGTTTCCGCGAATCATGGGGTGAAGACCAAAAAAAGAAAAAGATCTTCGTCGCAAAAGTAACGTTAACGTCCACGAATTCTATGATGAAGATCAAAAAAAATATAGGTCTTCATTGCAAAATTCGCGCGAATTTCCACGAATTCTTAAACAAAAAGGTCTTTATCGCAAAATCTGCGAAAAAACAGTTCTTGCTCACGAATTCTGAAGTAATGACTATAGTATTTTGGTAGTCTCAGGCCTCGAATTGCACTCTGTGGCACCAAGCCTGTTACCTTCTTCGGGGCGCAATCCTCGCTTTGGGGGTACAGTTCTCCTTTTAGGGGGCACAAGCAGTGATTAGGGGAGATGCGGCCCCGGAATGCTCCCCATGGCACCGGGCCAGGGCTGATAGCTCCGTGGAGAGCATCGGGCTATTGTTCGATAGTAATTGAAAGGTTGCTGGCACCGGGTTCGATTCTCGAACCCGCAATGCGTCGTTGTGTCCTTGGGAAAGACATTTTACGCTAATTTCCCATTGGGACCAAGCAGTCTATCCGTTGTGGTGGCCCAGCCTGACAAAAGACTTTCAAACAGAACAAACAAAGTGCTCTTCGTTGGTGTGATTAGACCAGATTGGTTAGACAGATGCAGCGTGATGCCTGGTTCATACGAACGAACGAACCATTGATAGATAGATTATAATCGACATTTACGCGCAATTTTTTCGAGTTTCAATTACAGTACCTCACCTAGAACTTTATAGATCTCTAAGAATGCACTGCGAAACAGACTATGACGCTGTAAAGAAAGCAGTGAAGTTAAAGGCAGTTTATTATTATAATCATAAATATCAAATCACAATAATATGATAGATTTACAAATGTTAACAACTAGTAGTCGCCAAATCAACCAAATTAAGCCGCGACTTTCTTTTGGGTCGCGATCCAGGGGTTGAGAAGCACTCTGATATAGGCTACAGCTATTCTACAGCGCATGTACAACCAATTGCAAATTGTCGAACTTCGAAGAATGAAGATCCATTGCGATCTCGGACCCCAACTACCATTTTGGAATAAATTGGTTGATGTCTGTAATCCAAGTTTCCAACAAAAAGGTTACAGCTACCGCTGCAAGCGCACTTTGCCTCCCAAATTTCGGACGGATATCGATTGGGATCGTAATTGATGGATATAACCCAAGGGGCAACACTGCTTGAACTTCGAATGCCGGTAATCTGCATTGTCGCTATCCTAGTTGCTGGATTTGAATCCGTACAGAAAGTTTGATTACCAAATAACCGGTTTATATCTGCTCTCGTGGGTCTGTTTAAATCAGGACAGCAAGTAGATGTGTTTTGGCAAAAAAAACTTCCAATCCCGCAAAAAAGTTGTCGATACGGATTAAGTAGCCATCTCGGTGTAATTATAACGCCCAATGCGCTAGTAATATTTGATGGCCATGACAAGCCGCTTGTATGAAAAGCCAATGGAAGCATCAGACCAGTTTGCTTGCGATTAGGGGCTGTTGTGGACACATTGTTGCTCGTAGAGCAAAAAACAGTCCCAAAAATAGCCATGAAAATCAGGAGACAGGTGTGTTGAACGAGAAAAACCTAAACACAAAAAAATTGTTTCAAAACACTAAAATCTTTCGTGCCGATTTAGAAATATTGTCGCTAGCTTTGCACAAGGAAAAACTTTAAAGCGCAATCCGTTAATTAGTAACCTCTCGTGATGTTGTTGATGACGTCAGAATTCCTACCAACCGCATGAAAAACTTGAAAATAAAATCTGTTTATGAGAAACAATTTTTATGACCATTTTTATATCCATTCTATAACAGATTCCAAATTTAATGCTGCCAAGCAATGCCAACAGTTTGAAAATTTTTTAACAAACCCATCAGTGAAAATGATTGAGAAGACTTATGTGTTTTTTCAAGATTTGGTTAAGAACTTTCTTCTTTTGAGCAACATAGACCTAACAATTGCTAGCTGAGAGAATAAAATGCGGAAGTTTCGGTGGTTATGGTGAAAGCGGTAACTCTGCTAATTTGTTGCTCACTGATTGGTTTATTTCACAGCAATCAGCAGTGGCGTCGCTAAGGATGATACTCTCGTGGCGGAATTTTGTCAAGTCACCTTTATATTGCAAAGCAGGTTGCAAAGGTTATAATATTTTAAAGATAACGGTACTACTTCATTACTCTAGAAAGCGGTTGTTATTTGGCTAGCTCAATAACCTCTCATTGTAAGATTCTATAAGTTGAAAGTATGAGCAGCACCGTGGCAACACACGTTTAGTATCAGGCACGTGACCAGAAATCTGCAATGGGGGGAGAGGCTGCTGTTTTGGGGGTTTCGGAGCTCCGGCAGAAGCCATTGGTGGACTGGGAGGGGAGCCCCAGCACTCGAAAAATTTAATTTTTGTGCAAAAATAGCTTCATTTTAGGCATATTTTAGTAAAAATTACTGTAATGCTTTTAAAACGTGGCATCAGGTAGAACTCTGGTGGCACAAAAATTTGCAAAATCATGATCAAAATCATGCGCGTAGCCAGAAATCTAAAATGGTGGGGATGTTTCGGGGATCTAAGAGCGGATCCTCAACGCTCGAAAATTTGGTAATTTTTAGCAAAAATAACTAAGTTTTAGGCCTATTTTGTAAAACAGCAAATGCTTTTGAAGTGTGGCATAGAAATTAGCGGTGCAAAACATGATTAAACTGGCTGCATAAATGGGCAATGGCTACGTGGGAGGTGGCTAATGGTAACAGTCCAGTTCTCTTATTTACAAGCTGGAACCGTAAATTATAAAATCTTATAGTTCAATGAAACTCACAAGGAATAATCCATATCGTCTAAACTTAATAGAGAAAAATAATTAGTTAGAAAAGGCCGATGGAACAGTAATTAACTAGTGCTGAATAGCCACCCCTTTCTTATTCCTGAGCTTATGTATAACTTATCGTTTTTTTCATGAAACCTATTTTCGGCATGTTGCAAAAAGTGATCAAATTTAATTGCTTAGTTTTGGCGATTTTTCAAAGTATTTACCGATTTGTGAGTTATATTTTCGACAAATTATTGCTCTCTTCTAAATAAATGCTTCAAAAGATGCTTTAAACCATTTTTTAGTCCATTCCAGTGTACTGAACATTTCTAATGAAAATACACATAACGTTGTTTTGCGTTTTTTTTTCATTTGGTATCATAAAATGGTGTCAACTCAAAATGGTGATATCCGGGCGAGCCGCCCCCCCTTTGCCTACCCCGTAGCGACGCTACTGGCAATCCGAACTTTGGGTTGAGAGATCTTTTGCAGATTTGCATCTCCAAAACTTTCCATGTCTAGTTAACTTAAGATTTTGAATTGAACATTCAAAACTGTGCATCAGTGACTGCACGCCGTATTATCTTTGCAAATTTAAAGTTTGGAATATCTTTTTGAATTAAAAGCTCTGTAATTATCTTTTTTCGCTGATTTTTCATGAGTTTTAACGATTAGTTCTTTTTGTTAGCTTGCAACAGAAGTAGAACATGCTAGTTTTTCATCCAAAGTAATGCCATCATTTAGTGGTTGATATTAGGGAAGATTGGGATGAACTCGTCAGTTTAAATTGCCAATAATAAAAATACTGTAAGCTAATTGCTTACCAAATAAACTGTATTTTTGCGATTGTTTGAGTATGACTAACCATTAGTTGCGTTGATAGACAGCAACCTATAGTTTGTGTTCTAGTTGATAAGAGTTTAGATACCCAAAATATACTGTTCAACGATTATTGCGACTTTTGATTTAGGCAATTTTTCCGTTGAGTAGCACAGTAGGTTAAACCGAAAACACATCAAATCAAATATATCCTTATACTCGCTGTATTACGCTTCAGCGTAATACAGCGAGTGAGTGTAAGGAAAAATTAAATTTAATGTCTTTTTTCAGACTTTCCTCCTGCAAAAGATTTTCACGGTATTTTGGTCAGGCTAGCTAACAGGCGCGTAGCCAGAAATTTGCAATGGGGGGGCTAATTTGGGGGTCTGGGGGCAAAGCCCCCAGCTGCCGGAGACTGGGGGTCTGGGAGCAAAGCTTTTTCTTTTTTTTGATTTTGCATTTTTTTGCAAATTTTTTTGCAAAGATTTTGCATTTTTTGCAAAAATAGTTTAATTTTAGGACTATTTTGATAAAAAATAATGTTTTAAAACGTAGCATAGAAATTGGCAGCGTAATGTGATTCAACTGGTTGCATTAATGGGCTATGTGGGAGGTGGCTAATGATACCATTAGTAGTTTTCTTGTTTACATGCTGGTAAATTACAAAATTCTACTATTCAATGAAATCCACACAAAGTAATCTATTTCGTTTATACTTTATAAAGAAAAATAATTGGGGAGGGGGCTAATGGAAAGATATTTGAGAAAAGTGATGGGTAATTAACTAATACTGAATAGCCCCCCACCCCTTATTCCTGAGTTTATATTACATTTGTTGATAAAACTTATGTTTGGCATTTTTACATAAGCAATCAAATTTGATTGCTTATATTTGGGCATTTTTCAAAGTTTTTATTGATTTGTGACTTTTATTTTTGACAAATTTGCCCCCCCCCCCCCCCCTTCCTGCATATATGTTTCAAAAGATGCCTAAAATCTTTTTTTAGTCCATTCCAGCACAAAAAATAGTCTCAGAAGAGCTAAAAACGTGGTATTTTCCTTGTTCTGTATTTTAGTTGACAAGCCAATAGAAGGGGCTATAGCCCCCCCGACCCTCCCCCTGGCTACTCTACTGCTAGCTAAAGTGTGTTACAAACCAACAATTCAATATTATTCAAAAATCACGATTAAAAACAAAACAAAAAAATAAAATAAAACAAAAACACAAGCTTTTTTTTACATCAAATAGTCAGTTGTCAAATGTATACAGCGCATGTATTTTTACTTATAGTTGATTTTTATTTACAAGAGTATTTTTGTTTGCATCAAATAATCAGTGGTCGTGTGTATACAGCGCGTTCTACTAATAAACTGCTCGACCCGAATTCAATTCCCGTTTGGTCAAAGTAAAGACTAAAAAAATTGATATTCACAGCTCCCTTGCTTGACTTTCAACAATAAAAGCGACAGTGTGAAGCTAGCTCTCTCCACGCTATGTGACTCCACAGCTTCACTCGAAGACCGAAAAGTTTCTTCGGTCTCTTGGCCAAGGCAACTTCGTGAATAAAATGTAATTCGCAATTCCATTAATGATCATGCACGAAACCAAAGCTAGTTTGAATGCAATAAAGCTCCATTTTCTTTTTCAAAAATTTTTTTACAAAATATTTTATGAGATGAGTACACTATTAGTTTCCACGAATCCCTAAAAGGATATATTCAATCAAAATCAATTTGATCACGTGATCAACAAAATGTTGCTGCATTAACTGTGAATTATATGCGTTCTAACCATCAGACCAATCACATTTACTACGCAACGTTGCAATAATTTTTTTCCTGAAAAGAAGTGATTGTGTTTTTACGCGAAAGACGACTAACAAACAAACGCTTAAGCATGCATCGAATTGCGCCGTTTTACAAAATTCAAACGCAGTATTTTATCTTTTATACATTTATTTCTTTGAAGTAAAATTTGTATATTTAATTCTTTCAAACAAAAACAAAATAGAGCATGAAAAGCAAATACTCTATCATTAAAAATAGCGCTGGGATGTCTTTTTAGTTTGTAACCTTAAATGACCTTTTCAGTTGAGAATCTTTTATGACCTTGATCGAACGGTAACACCTTCGTCTCTGGAGCGGTAGGTCTGAGATTCAAATCTCGGGCCGGTCAAATCGGATACAATGTTGCCAACGGCTCGCCACTGCTGCGGAATTTCTTCGAAAAGAGCTGTGTTGCCCACAGCAGGCGTAATGACGGGGAGATGGGCCCCGCAAACGCGTTACGCGCTTCGGCGTAAAACAGCGAGTATAATGAAAGATTTGATTAGCTTTTGATTTGATTTATGTGAAAATTTTTAACATTACATTACCAGACACACAACATAAGCTACTGCATCAATTATAATTTGCTCTGATCTCTGATCATTGAGCTCTCTTTAGTTGGACATATCGAAAAGAACAGTTAAGTTACTGCACCTTCATTTTTTGTATTAACTTCTGAAAGATTTTCAAAATTTTATTGATTGTAAATTATTCCTTTGAACAGTTGTTTTGATAACTATTAGAAATATAGAGTATAGTTTCACTTTCACAGATACTTATTCAACAAACTTTCTGTAATATTTATTGAATTAATAATTGAAGGTTTATCCTGCGGCTTTATATATATCGCCAAGCAGTTCCCCATTCGGTTTGTATTTTGGTAACTTATGTAGGTATGCACAGTGCGAAATCTACTAAATCATTTTTACTGGAAATGTGGAGTGGAGTGTTTTGAACAAATCTGCATCTGTGGTATATACGCATTATCTTATGGTTCATTTTGGTACGATTAAATTTTTGAAATTGTTTTTTTATTCAGTTACAAAAAAATCTTTAACAATCTGTTATTGTCAATATTATGATTATTATCATAAATATCATTATTATTGGTACAAAGAAGATGTGCTTATGCTTTTTTTTACTATTAGAATATTATTTTTTCTCTTTCTCTCTCTCTTTTCATTGCCCGCTTTTCCGTAAGGGGTGCCGGGGCAGCAACTTGAGATTAAGCCGCTTCACTTCACGGTCTTCCATCAACTCCATCATTTCGCTTAGGTGAAGTCACTAGCGATTCCATCCAATATCCTCTACGTAAGTGGTCCATCTATATAGTTCTAGGACATCCAACTGGTCTTTTCTCATTTGCTTTGGCAAGTAGAACTTGTCTGGAAGGTCTTTCCTGAGGCAATATGCATATATGGCCAAACCATCTAAGCTGAGATCTTTCATTTCGGAGAAGTAGCGGCTTAATGTTTAGAGATTTTTGAAACTCAGAGCTACGCATTTTGTTAATTTTTTTTCGATCAAGCTCGCATGGTGTTGGTTTTATGGTTTATGCACTCTTTTTTGTAATCAAATTTGTTGGGTTTGATTCCTTAGTCGGTCAAATTAGTCAATTGGATACAGTGTTGGTCACAGGCGTAGAATGTTTTATGTACAGTAATGCTTTTTTTTTCGGGTTTAGATTATTGCTTAGCCAATTTATTAGTGTTCGGTGAGTAGAACGTCTGTTACTGAAATAATACATTCGGATTTGATTTCTGATCAGGACAAACCAAAGACTCCAAAACTTGTTATTTACAGCTTTCCTGCTTAACGTTCAACGTCAAATAGGACAGTGTTAAGGCCCTACCCTGTGAGGTAGACTAGTGGGCAGGTGACAGTTTGACGCGAAAACAAAAAAAAAACTTTGATAAATCTTAAATTGCCAGCGTTACCTTGGCCAAGAGACTATAGTCAAGGTAAGGCTGGCAATTTAAGATGTAATTACTATTATAATCCATCAACTTCCGTTTAGCTCTCCAATTATATTCATACAGGACAGTGATGGAGAAAGGTTCAGCAAGCAGTCCAGCACGTTATCCTATATAAAACTGTCCACCTTAGCATCCTTTAGCCCGCGCTAGACATGCTGGTTCAATTACCCTCACTATGTTTTGCTTTGTTTTTCAAAATTTTCAACATCATTACATTTTCGCCGATGTTGCTTATCGCTAGAACACTGAAATTTGAATGCGTACACCCTTTTATAAGAACCAGTATATTTTGGGTTGAGGCTAGCTGTTCTTAAATTTTGCGAATCTTCAGCCTCATTTATTCTTAATTTGTCCCTAATTTTATTAGAGAATGAAGTGGTACTAATTTGTTTCTGCTTTGTTAAAATTAAGACAATAGTGTTTTGTTGTATAGATCGTGATTGCTATTCAACAAATCAACAACGGAAATACAGAAAAGTCCGAAAAAACTCTTCTGATTCAACAAAAATGCGTCGTTTGTGTTCTTAATCATTTTTTCATGCTGAGGCCTGCGTTGTTTTTAACTTGTTTTAAATTTTGAACAAAAGTGGGTCTCGAGTTTTTATGAAACTGCTCTTATGAAGAACAAGTATAGTCATGGATAGTCGAGGATATTCAATTTTAATTTTTTTAAACTTTTTGAAAAGGGAGTCTTCAAACCTATTTTCCCCTAATGAAAACGGACAAACTATTTGTTTAATAGTTTTGCATTCTTCTGGCCTAAAGACTATTAACGCAAAAGCCTAGGGAAGAGCCACCAGAACGGCGACTACTTAAAAACAAGCAATACGCAAAACGATTAAACATTCAAGCTCTGGCATGCAAACGTCAAAACATTACAATTAATATATCATTAAATTATTTGTATTGCTCTGCTTTTAAAACTTGCTATTTAAACAAATAATATGTCATCGGTTATTTGTTATTGCTTAATTGACTTTATGCTCTTTCATAAAAATGCCAATCATGTAAAATAACGCTACATGACGTCATCACGTTTTCGAAATGCCGCAGCAGTCGCTCAGTGCAGCAATGTAACAACCCGCGAGGTTTTTACGCAGGGCCGCTGGATTATGCGGCGGTTCGTAAATTTATAATATCGTATGTTTTTCTAAGATTTTATAATGTTTTATTAGTTATCTCATTTACAGTAATGTAACATAACTTTGACAATGCAGCATTTTTACTATATACCGCTCCTGCTCACTTTAAAGCGTGCAGCAAATGACTAATTACGGTAATTCAGAATTCAAAAATTAGGAACTAAAATACAAGCCGTCATTTTTGCTAAAAGATATACCCTCATTCATAACGGTTAATGGAGTGTTGCGGCCTGGTTGTTTCATTACGTATTCGATTATGAAACAAAAAAACGAAACTTGTTTATAATTAGACACTAGTGTACTTTTCCACAACAATAAAAACAAACAATGGAAAATTTTGCTTAAAATTATACAGTTTAAAAAGTTTTTTTCTCTGGAAAAATAGTTATCGAAAGTTTGTTTTCTGTGAAAAACTTGCGTGAAATATTTGGGGCTTCTTCAGATTGTGTATTTTGGTGAATCAAATGCAAACATGGTTATTTTAGTAGAAAGTACAGTACAGTACTTATTTGAATTCGCGTGTGAACCCCTCTTACAAAGCGTAAATTTAATTTTAATATAGACCTGCCAGTCAGTAGGCCAACAGGACCTATACTCACGACGATGACTGCATTGGCTGTTTCTTTTGCATTTCGTAAGAGTTACTATTCCTACATTTAAGTTTTTGACTGACAGTGTTAAATAAACCATGTTGAATTTCTGTAGCACTCATAAATGTAAAAATAAGGAGACACGGAAAAAGCTCAAATCTGCGCAATGTTTATTTTCCTCGCAAATTTCGCTGTTATTGGACATTTTCGAATTAATCTCTTTTTAATGCAACATTTTGAAAATGAATTTAAAGTGTGCTTGAAACTTTTCAACTTTTCAAGTTTTAATTTTGACGCTCAATGCGCAATTTATTTAAAATTGTAGGCTTTGCTAACCAGTTGTAATTTCACTCTTCACAACAAATTCAAACCTAAGTGGTGTGATCATAACATTACAATCAGTTACGTACAGTCAGGGGAGGCAGGGGAGGCCGTGCCTCACCTGAAGAATTGTACCAAGAAAAACAAAAATGAAGTGTATAATTAAAATAAATTGTTTTCACACAAATCAAAATATTTATAAAAAACTTTATTAATTTTTATCATATTTAACTTTTTTTATGTATTCACTGGTTTTATGTTACGCTCTTCGCATTAAAACGCCCAAACTATTCGGTGTAATTGCTATCTCTATGGCGCGCCAGCGAGCATCGCTTCAAATATGCGAAGTAAGGAATTGTCGATTGTGTTTCACTTCAGCCAAGCAAATTTCAATAAACGAACTAAAAGTATGTCTTTTTCTCTCTAAGAAATCGCGGACTACGCATAATGCTTTAAAATCTGATTATGAGGCACGCCTCACCGATGACGTCATAAAATGAGAAAAAATCAAAGCAGTTTTTTTTGTAGCCTTTCGTTCATTGCGAAATTGCACGATTTACTTTTCTGGCGAAATAAAAACAATTTATTACGAGGAAATGAACTAAAATGGAAGAAAATTTAATCTCAAAGCTGAGAGATTTTTCCAAACTAAGTTTTTAATCTAAACTTGAAGTTTTAGCTCGAACAAATCCGGTTTAAAAGAATTGCTCGAAACATCAATACGAAAGAAACCTCATTTCAGAAAGAGTAGAACCGTACCCAAGAAAAGAGTGGTTGCCCCATAAAAATCGTCATTTCTGCTTTCATATTTTTAGCAAATAATAATGTTGGGACTGAAACCTGGTTTTTGTAACTTAGCAAGAACCAAAACTTCAATAATGTCCACATTCAAAGTCAAATAATAGGCTTACCTTTATAGATTTTCGAAACTTGAAGAATTGATTTGGCTTTAAGTGAACAGCAGAGATTAAACGAATCATTAATTATCGAAAAATTTGGTCTTCGTGTAATGGCTATGAAAACAGTTATTTGCTTGTCATTCATGGTCTTAATTAATTTTTTTGCAAACATGTGTCAGGGCCGCAACTACGGGGGCAAAAGGGGCGGCGCCCCCTAAACAACCCCCCCCCAAACTGCCCAGCATGCCTACCCAAACTTCCCTTACCCTTGCAGCAGTTTCAAGATTGTGGCTTTTTTTTTTGGAAACCAACCGAGACCTCGGAGAAAAGTAGACCAAATTGGCGCGATGACCTTTTTTTTTTTGAGATCAACGGAGAACTCGGTGAAAACTAAACCAACCAAAAAATTTTGGCCCCTCTATAAACAAATTTTTTCCCCTTAGAACAACGTTCTAGTTGCGGCACCGACATGCGTGTGAAAACAAATTGTGCCTCACCAACCAGAAGCCTCACCGCACGTCACTGATCACAATCATAACACCATGATAGAAATTTTACTATAAGCACCTCCTAAAAAGTTACTTATCTCTGGAAAAATAACTATCAAATGTTTGTTTTAATGAAAAACTTGCGCGAAATACATAAGGCTTCTCCAGATTGTAACAAAACAAACAACAAATCCAAAGCTTAAGTGGTGTTATCACAACACCATAATAGTACGTACCATTTCAAATTTGAGTTTATTAAAGCAATAAATATCCTGTAAGAGTGTAATTTTCAACGAAATGCCGATACAAATGATATCCATCTTTTTAATTAATGACAACTCGGAACATTATCACGTGTTTGTGACACTTTAATTTTAAAATTTTTTGTGCTTTGTACCTACGTAATAATACGCCGGATCAATTACCGCAAAATAACACAATCTGAATTTTTATTCAATGATGCGTAATTATGAAACAAATGCTTAGCTACGTCTATCTGGCCGTACCACTGCACAGCATTGTCCTTGTTAAGTTGTTTGTCTGTATCAAGAAAGATCGACAATGAACTGCAATTTTCGACATACGGCAATCAAATTCAACAATAAAGGCAGTTGGCCATATAATGTTGCAACAAACATAAAACACTTCAAAACGCCGAGTTGAGTTATTGACATGAAGATAATATGGGTGGACATTCGTCATGTTAAACAGTATTTGTGGCATTGTCAAAAACTTTGAGTGATACATGCAAATTCAGAAAATTGATAAGTGTATGATGAAAGATCGTTTTGATTTTGGTCAGTGGCGCAACCAGGAGGGGGGGGGGCTTTTAACTGATTGGAAATAAAAATTTTTTTCTTGAAGGTTTGTGTCACAAAAACTCGAGAGAAGGCAAAAATGCCCTCCGTGTAAAACAGATTCTTGCCAATAACTTTCAATTTTTGCAATTTTAGTTCTTCAAATGGCTCTAAAACAGACGAAATGTGATCCAAATTGCGTTAAAATGGCTAGTTTTCAAAAACAGTACAAAAATTGCCCCAGACCAACGTGTAATTTCCGCTTAGTTGTGCCGGTATGCTAATCATCACGATTAAAACGAGTCGATTTTTGAACAAAAAAGGTTTAGCTTTGGGTTCAAGTCTCCCCCTCCCCTTTAGCAAAATTCGGGTTGTGCGGCTGATTTTGGTAAGCTATAGATTTTATTGCAAATAAAACGCAGGTACAACCATTTCAAACAATATTGTATTTCAAATGTATTCAAACCGCAAATGTATTGCAAACAATCATTCCATTTTGTCTTTAATATTTCGAAATTTCCCCTCAGAACTCTTCCCCTAATTTTCAAAAGTAACGAAAGTATTCAGTAAACATTGTAAGGAATCATGAAGCTTTGTAGGCTTATAAATTTTCCACAATCATCCAGCTTAAAATCTGTCTCCATGCTTTTATCCAATGTAATATTTTCAATTTTTTTTTGTTCCGTTAATAAATCTCAAAAATACCTTTGAAAATGGTTCCTCATCAAAAATTTTGGATCAGGATGACTCGTCAGTAATGAAAAAAAGGTCTACAAATCGTTTTATTACGTTATGCAAATATTAAAAAAATACTGTAATACTGAAACCATTTATTGCAAGCGCAATTTACACAAGGATTTTCTTCAGTTTTGCTGTTTTGGCGTTGTCTCTTTTAACACTATCTTTTAATATAGGCTCCCTTACTATCCCTATCACAAAGATCCACTTAGTCCATCCCTATCACAAACTTCTCCTTAGGTCCGTCCCTATAACAAAACTCCAAATTGGAGTCCATCGCTATCACAAGCTTTTCCTTTGTCAAAACTCTTTGATTTATCCATCTTAATTTTTTTTCTCTTCGACTGTATCAAATTTGAAGTTGTATTACAGTATAAGTTGCCTATTGATTACTTTATTAACCAACTTGCCTTGACGAGCAGTATAGGATTGCTATCTGTATTAAAAAATATAATGTTAACAGGTTTTCTCAAAAAACACTCTATCATGTTACCTTTAATTGACGTTGTTACACAATGTTTTGAAATATAGTAATGATGAATTGTACCCTTGTACCTTTCCATTCGAGATTCGACCTTAAAAAAGCTTTTGATTCGGTCAATAATACAATCCTATTTCAAAAAAAAAATCTCATTATGGTATTAAACGAGAAGTTTGTAAAAAAATTATTTGAAAGTAATTTGAAAAATCGAAAAGGTTTATGCGAATAAGTGTTTTTGTTGCGAACCAGACAAAGAGCTCCATGACGCTTAGAACAGAGCCTGTTAACAATAATACAGTAAAAACACCTATAAAATCGTTCAAATAATGCTCTCGACAAACTGTTTCGCCTTGAGGCTCTTTTGGGGATTTTGCTGATGGACAACAGAATACTTTTCATGGAATATTTGATTTTGACCTTCTAAGTAATATTTTATTTTGATTTTGACCCCCCTGAAGAGCCTAACGACTAAACAGCCTGTTGGGGGCATTATTTTAACAATATCATAGATGTTTTTATTATTGTTTATGCGAATAACAATTTTTCCTTGTTACAAGACATCAAAGCAGGATCAGTACTGGAACCTAAACTTTTCTTTTGTATTTCAATGATCTGCACAATGCTTGTTCTGCAAACTACGTTTGTTCGCTGCAATTGCTGATGGTACTTTACAGTATAATCGTATTCTTCAAAAATTTAAAACGATGAACGTAATATTATTGATGTTAATTACGCAATAGATGAAGGCTAACAAACCAAAAATAAACTTTAATAAATCACATGCGATTGATATTAGTCACAAATTCGATCTTTTAACCCTATTTTACGTAGGGGAAGGGCATTTTTGCCCCTCATCTTTTTTTTTAAAGATTCCTTTAATAAAAAGATTTTTACATCAAATTATGTTGACTTTGAGTCAAGCTTCATCGCAATAAATAACTCCTGAAGATTTAAGTCGCTAACATAACGGAACTTTTTTCTATTTTGGGGTCTGCCCAAGTCACTTTTCGAAATCTGAGCACTTTTTGGACAAAATTGAACAACTTTGGCTTAAACATTCTATGGTTCAGTATCAAAAAACAAACCTATGTAGAAAATGCATTTTTGTAACCATGGTATTGTGCGTTCTATTTCAATAGTATTGCTGCGTTTCCACGAGCGACACTTAAACAGTTAATTGAAAAATTATTTTAAACACGGCAGGATTATAGAGGAAAAATAAATGCGAGTGTCTTTCGATGTAGAAATCAAAGAATTCTGAAATCAATCAAAGACTTCTCAAAAATTAACGAAAACAAAATAAATTTTGTGTTGTATGTTTTGTTTGGCCAGCCGGCAAATTATTAATCGGACCGTCCAGCTGATCGAGCGGTAACGCGCTCGTTAATGGAACGGAAGGTTTGAGGTTCAAATTTAGGTCAAATCGAAAACAGCGTTATCAACTGCTCGCCACCCATGCTGAATTTCTTTGAAAGGAGCTGCGTTGCATGCAGGCGCAATGACGCAAAGATAGGCCCCGCTAAGTTGTTGCACGCTTCGGCGTAATACCGTACAACAACGTCAACAAGCATAACGAAAAATTTAATTTGATTTATGTTTTTTTAGGGTACGAGTCAGACCCCGACCCACCCTTTAGACAAATTCATGCAGAGTTTTTTTGAAAAATCTCTTCCAAAATAATTGAAACTTTCTGCGGAAAATTTAAATTTTCTAACAAACATCATACAAGATCTCCATCTCGACGTTTAATGTAAATGTAACTGTATACCAACAAATACGTAAGAGTACAAAAATCGATCAAATTTCAAGTGGCAAAATTATGGATTTCCTTAACTAATTCTTTAAAACAATCATATTGCGGTAAGTTTGTTGAAGAACACAAACAGTTGACATTTCAAAATTACGATGTACTTCAGTTGTAGCCTACACTTTCTAGATGTTACGATCATTGCAGTCTCTACTAAGACCAATCAGTCTCTTAAATTCATTTACATAAATTGCTAAATATTTTTGACGTGTACTGTATTGTGTTGCTAATAATTTTTGACGAGTACTGTGTTGTGTTATGTTATTATAAATTGCTAAATGTGTGCTAATGACTGGAAAAATATAACGTTGACTTCGAGCGTCTTTCTCGTCTAATTTATTTCAAGACTCGATTGACTTGAACAGTAGAGTTGCTAAGGGGTGGCGGCCCTCTCCGGGTGTCACCATTTTGGGGTGACGCTATTTTATGATACTGAGCAAAGCAAAAAACCAAAACAGTATGTTTAATATCATTGGATATGTTTAGCACACCGGAATGGACAAAAAATGGTTTTTAAGCATCTTTTAAAACATTTATTTTCGAGGGGGGCGCTAATTTGTCAAAAACAAATTTCACAAATAGATAAAAACAGTGAAAAATGGCCAAAACTAAGCAATCAAATTTGATCGCTTGTTGAAACATGCTGAATATAGGTTTCATCAAAAGAAAAATATGAGCTTACGAATAGCGGGTGCTGGCTATTCAGCATTAGCTAATTGCCAATTCCTTTGACTCAAATATCGTTCCATTAGCCCTTCCTCCCCTTCCACAAATTATCTTTCTTAATTAAATATAGACGACATGGATCACTCCTTGTAAGTATGATTGAACTAAAAGATTTTACGATTTAACAGCTTGTAAATAAGAGAACCAAAATTTTACCATTAACCACATCCCACAAAGCCATTGCTCATTTATGCAACGAGGTTATTTGTGTTTTTGCACTGCCATTTTCTATGTCACGTTTTAAAAGCATTAATTTTTGTTAAAATATAGCCTAAAATTCAGTTATTTTTCAAAAAAATTTTTTTTCCAGCGCTGGGGGCGTTCTTCTCCAACCTCCAGTCTCCGACAAAACTTGGACTTTGCCCCCAGACCCCCGAAAACAACAACCCCCCATTGTACATGTGTGGCTGCGTGCTGAGTCTAATTATGTTTTTGTACTGCTAATTTCTATGCCACGTTTTGAAAGATTAATTGTATCGAAATAAGCTTAAATTTAAGTTATTTTTGCAAAACATAAAAAACATTTTTGAGTGTTCCGCCCCCACGCCCCCGAAATAGCCCCTCCCCCAATTGCAGATTTCTGGTTACGCGCTTGATACTAGATGTGTGCTGCTCATACTTCCAAGTTTTAGAATCTTACAATGCGAAGTTATTGTGCTAATCAAATAACCACCGTTATCTAACAGTAATGAAGTAGAGCCGCTATCTTTAAAATATTACCTATTGCAGCCTATTATACATTATGAAGTGTGACACCAGCAAATTCCGCCCTGGGTGTCACCATCCTTAGCGACTCCGCTGGACTTGAATACTTCTTGTCCCTTCACGATTCATAATCCCATCAAATTTTATTTCTTGTGCTCTTTGGTAATGGTGTATTTTACTTCACCAGTTAGTCATTTTTTTCACAATGTTGACGAAACAAAATAAATTCTGTTCCGCTATACATCTTTATTTACAATGTTGTTTCGGTCAAGAGACAGCAAACACCTGTCTACCGCAAACAATGGAGGCTTCACACTGTCTCTTTTTGTTGCTGACCGTCAAGCAAGTAAGCAGCTCTGTAAATAACAATTTTTGTTTGGGTTGATTCGACCGGGAATTGAACCCGAATCTATCATTTTAGCAGCTGACGCTCTACCCACTCGACCACTGTTTGGTTATTGCTTTTGTTGTGGCAATACTGTCGGGAGGAGCGTTCTTTTTCACTTAGAGTTGCTTGATATTCAAAAGTCTCGTTTATTGGCTGAGTGGGATTCTTCTAAGTGGTTAAACTTTACAAGACCGTGCTTATGCAAAGGCGTAGTATGCTCTTTATATAAGAATTTCAAGAGGCATTCAAAACGTTTTTATTTGTCTCCAAAAGAAAAATAAATTTAAAAGCAAAATGGTAGGAACAGCGGATGATTCTTATTTTGAAGCAAAAAGCCTGTCACCAAATACACTCTGTTTCTTTCTGAGTTCTGACGTTTCGAGAAATGACTTATCTCATTGTCAATGTTGATTAGTTTTGTTTTTGCAAGTCGGCTATTTTGCAAAGTTCTTGCAATAAGTGCGAAATTTTAGACTTTTTTTTATAATTTTCGAACGGTCGAGTCTATAGCAATTTGGACAGTAAATCATTTCAAGATCGAAAAACTTCTTATTGAGCTAATTTTCAAAGCAATAGTTCGATCAGTGACTTGAGCAGAAACAATAATCTGGTTGTGGCTTAATTGGAGTTGAGATTTAGAGCTCCAAAACCAACTTAAAAATTGACAGAAAAAACCTTCTTGTTCAAAATAAGTTTCACACAGTTATGGTAATATATCTTTACATCAGAGGACGTCCTCGAGGACACAGTTTGAAGTCCTTGGCCTTGGCCTCGAAGGTCAAGTCCTTGAACTTGGCCTCGAGGCCTCAAGTCCTCGAAAATTGGCCTGTCCTCGGCTCGAGGACAGCAATATTTTTCGAATTGTTAAAATTTTGTGGAGCGTTTGAAAAGTTTTTTGAAAAACGTTTTTTTGTGGAGATCGCCTGAAAAATTTTTTGTGAAGACCTTTTTTTTTTTTTGGAGATCGCCTGAAAAATTTTTGCGAAGACCTTTTCTTTTTTTTTTTTTTGAGAGCACTTGCGCTTGTGTCCTTCGTCCTTGGCCTTGGCCTCGAGCATTCCTGTCCTTGGCCTCGAGAGTGCCTGTCCTCGGAAAAGCTGTCCTTGGCCTCGGATTTTTTTTTGTGTCCTTGGCCTTGGCCTCGAGCCTTGTGTCCTCGACTCCACCTCTGCTTTACATATCCATTTATTTTGCCAAATCGCTTTTGGCCACAATGAATTTTTTTTCTTTTTTCATTTTTTCTTCCTAAACTTTGGATACACTTTTTTCTACTCGGCTCCACACCAAAATCCAATTTTTACGTAAAGTTGTCATAAGTTAAAAAGGTAATTCTGTTTCTCGAAAACTCTTGGTGCCACCCCTATCCTCCTCACCCCGAAAAGCCCCCATAAATTAAACTTTCCCAAAAATCAAGTTTTTGGCAGCTTTCGATCATAGTCACTAAATTATATTAGTGACTATGTTTCGATAAAGTGTCAATTTTTTTAGATGCTAGTCGACAGAGGTGGAGTCGAGGACACAAGGCTCGAGGCCAAATCCAAGGCCAAGGACACAAAAAAAATCCGAGGCCAAGGCCAAGACCAAGGACAGCCTTTCCGAGGACAGACCCTCTCGAGGCCAAGGACAGGAATACTCGAGGCCAAGGCCAAGAACCAAGGACACAAGCGCAAGTGTTCTCCAAAAAAAAAAAAGGTCTCAAAATTTTTTTCAGGCGATCTCCAATTCATTGGCGTACCCCAAATTTTTGATTGGGATAAGGCCAGCACCTAAATTGTAGGGGGAACGCGTCCCCCCATCGAGGTTTAGCGTCCCCCCAACGAGATTTGAGCGCTGGATAATCAGACGAAAAAGACCTAATTCTTCACCTAATTTTGGCAAAAAACCACTTCAATTTCCGGCGAAGACCATTTCTTTTTTGGTCTTCACTTAATTTTGGCGAAAAAACACTTCAGGTTTAGGCGAAGAACTCTTTTTTTTGGTGTTTGTTCAATTTCGGCAACGGAATTACGTAATCTTCCTTAAAGTACTTTTGCATGCCAAATGCGTTTGGTCAAGGCTGCGAAAGCGTCCCCCCATGCAAAATTTTATAATTTAAGTACTGGGTAAGCCTAAACCACAAATCACATGAAATGCCGTCATCAAAATATTTCCAAAGAGGAAGTTTTTGTGGGACAAAGATATCGTAGGATGGAAGATCTGAAATTGCTGCCTGTTGGCACGTATCCAGGATTTTACAAAGGGAGAGTGCTTAAACTGATAGTTCAAAAACGCAAATATTTAACTTTGGAAACGTGTTGAGAAAGCTAATGTAACTCAAAGGTATCACAGACGGGGCATCTGGGGGTGGGGCTCCCAGCCGCCGGAGGTTTTGGGGGTCTGGGGCCAAAGACCCCCAGCAGTTGGGCGATTTTTTGTAATTTTTTGGAAAAAAAAGCTATTTTAATACCATTGAATCACATTTTGCAAGTGTTCAGAGCCATTTAAAAGCACTAGATTTTTGAAATTTGAAAGCCAATTGAAAAAATCAAATCGTTTAATACTCCTTTTACTTGCAATTCAAGTTTAAAACACGTTTAACATCTTGCATTTTGGAGTTAAATTTAATTGTAAGTGATCTGGTCCTGGTAGGGGAAAGTAAGGTGCATTGTCTCTTGCAACATTTTAGCAGTAAATAATATTCCACTCGAGGATTTTCCTTAGAGATTTTTGGTTTGTCATGACAATAACAAGTTTTAGGAGTACATGTTCGGCGAGGGGGCCCAGGCCCCCTCAAATGAAGTTCAATGATTCGTTCAATCAGCATTTTCCATGGCTACTTTTTTTATAAAGTAATTTGTGCATAAAAACCGTCGAGGTTGGAGGTGAATTACTGAATTGTTATTGAAAAATTATTAAAATAGATGGTCACATCAACTAACCATTTTATTGCCGGGCCGGATTTACTTCGCGCTAGGCCCCTGGCACTTTGAAGATTTTCTCAACATCTTTCTGCCACATATAGGTAAAGACCAAAAGAAGTCTTACGATTTTAGCTCGGGGTCCCTAGCTGGTACTCAGGCGCGTAGCCAGAAATTCGCAATGCGGGGGCTGTTTTGGGGGTCTGGGGGCGGAGCCTCCAGCGCTCAAAATTTTTGCATTTTTTTGCAAAATGGACTTAATTTTAGAGTTATTTTAATAGAAAATAATGCTTTTAGAACGTGGCATAAAAATTGGCAGTCCAACATGATTCAACTGGGTGCATTAATGAGCTATATGAAAGTGGCTAATGATAACATTGCAGTTCTCTTGTTTACTTGCTGGTAAATCACAAAATCCTATTATTGAATAAAACTCACACGGAGTAATCTATTTCGTCTATATTTTATAAAGAAAAATTACTCCTGAGGTTATGATACAATTGTTGATAAAACCTATGTTTGGCGTGTTTACATTAGCGATCTGATTTGATTGTTTATTTTCGGGTATATTTTCAAAGTTTTCATTGATTTGTGACTTCAATTTTTGACAATTAGCCCCCCCCCTGAATATATGTTTAAAATGATGTTTTAAATCACTTTTTAGTCAATTCTAGCGCAAAAAAAAACTCTCAAAAGAGCTAAAAACGTAGTATTTTCCTTATTTTGCATTTTGGTTGATAGGTCAATGGGGGAGGGGGCTATAGCCCCCGCCTCCCCCATGGCTACGCTATTGCTGGTACTGCGTCATATTGTGGTAAATCCGGCTCTGATTAATGCATTACGTTCACAAAAAGGCTAGATGTGGGCCTGAGATGGCAACTTTTAGGACAAAAACTCCCCATTTTCTTCGGGTGATAGGGAGGGGGCGGACCCCCTGTCCCCCTCCCCTTGGCTACGCCTATGCTCCAAGTAAGGAAAACAAAAAAGGTGCTCGCAAATTTTCTGAGAGGATTTTGGCGTTTTCCAACGAAATTTCAACTGTTCAAAAAATAGTGCTGTCCTCGAGCCGAGGACAGGGCAATTTTCGAGGAGTTGAGGCTTCGAGGCCAAGGCCAAGGACTTCAAAATGTGTCCTCGAGGACTCCACCTCTGCTAGTCGATATGTTTTGACATAGTGTGAGAATATCAACCCGTTCGGTGAATTACCTCTTAAATAGTCTAAACTTGTTGAAACTCCTGAAAAGACCGGCTTAAAAATGATGCACATTGCTCCTAAATGGCGATAAAGGTATTTTTAGGAATGATTTATACAACTACAGTAAATGTACCGGTAGTTTTTTGAAAGCGTGAATAACGTGCAGATCTGTTTGTGCAACGTTTGCATCTTGTTTCTTTAATTATTCAGTCTTGAAATAAGGCATGAAAAAAAGTAACAAAAAGAGTTCAGTTCTTTTCTTTCTTCTTTCAAACTAATTGCTATCATCTTTTTCAATAACTTGTTAAAAACCCACAAATTACCTCACTACTCTATGAAAACCAAACTTTATCAGATGCTACATCTATAGCAAATGCTTTTAATGATTATTTTTCTAATGTTGCTAAAAAACTTACAAACAAACTTCATGCAAGTCCAAACAATTTTCGAAAATATTTTACATCTTCATGCCAATCCTCCCTATACATGCATGCTACTACACCAACTGAACTTAGCTACATCATAAAAACTTTCAAGGCTAAACTGAGTGCTGGACATGATAACATTCCCTCCATAATTCTAAAATATCTCCCCGACACTGCATTAATTGCCCTTAGCCATATATTTAATCTTTCACTTAAAAGTGGTGATTTTATCACTCACTTTAAACATGCTGAGGTGATTCCAGTGCATAAGAAAGAAAATGCTACACTTGCAGAAAACTATAGACCTATAAGTCTGCTACCATGCTTGTCTAAACTCCTTCAAAAATTGTCTATAATAGATTGTTTTCCTTTCTAACACACACCAAACAATTATCTAGCACTCAATTTGGTTTCAGACAGGGACACTCTACCAGTCATGCAGTATCATTATTAATTGAAAAAATAACAAATGCTTTTGAAGAAAAGATACAAATTATGGGAATATTTATTGATTTATGTAAAGCATTTGATACTATCAATCATAGCATCTTGCTTCAAAAACTACAACATTTTGGGGTACGAGGAGTAGCACTAAACTGGTTTACGAACTATCTCAAGGGGAGAACACAGCAAGGTTCATATTTGGGAGTTTCCTCATCTAATTCAAATGACATCACCACATCAGTTCCACAAGGGTCCATTCTTGGACCATTGTTGTTTATCTTGTATATGAATGACTTCAACAATTGCTTGCAATTCAGTTCTAGTATTTCCTTTGCAGACGACACTAATGTATTCATTTCAGGAATTAATTCTAAGGAAATCTTTAACAAAGCAAATTTAGATTTGACTAACATACATAAGTGGATGACAGCAAATAAACTAACTATTAACAAAACTAAAACAAAATATATTTTGTTTAATCCTGGTAATAACAGAAATTATGACCAAAGCTTATCAATAAAAATTGGTGGTCAATTAATAAAAAGAGTTTCCTACATTCAATTTCTGGGGGTCAAAATTCAAGAAACTTTATCATGGAAACTGCACATGCTTGATCTAATACGTAAATTGCGAGCCGGTTATGGGACAGCAGTAAGAATAAAACCTTATCTCAGTCGCGAGGCGCTACTGTTGCTCTACCATACTCTGATTGAAAGCCACCTTCGTTACTGCATGGTTAACTGGTGTTTTGGAAACAAAACTTTAGTAATGAAATTGCAAGCTATTTGTAATAAATTTATACGTTTAATATTTAACTTAGAACGCACACACAATGTGAAACATATTATGATTAAATATAATTTACTAACCATCAGCCAAATTTATGAACTGTAATTAGCAGTTTTAATGTACAAATATCACAAAAATATACTACCTCATCAACTACAAAACATATTCAAAATGAACAATTCTCAAATCAAAACTAGAAGTCATAGTAAGATCTTAAATTCATAATGAACTATTGTAAATTCACTACTTCACAGCAGTCTATTAAATTTGCAGGTCCAAAGCTCTGGCTTAAGGTACCGACAAACATTAAGAAAAGCACTTCCACCAAAATATTTGCAACAAAAATGAAAAAATGTATCTTAGCTACAGCCCAATAATCAACAAAGACAGCTGTTAAAGCTGTTTCATTTTTAATAATAATTACTGGTGTCACTACTAGCAACCGGTGTCACCATACAAAACTACATGAATAATTTGTATAATTTATGTATAATCAATAAATCATCAAACTTAAAAAAAAAACTAATGTTCGAATCCCTAAGCCCCAATGTTCAACTCCAAACCCCCAAAACTTTTTAGAGTATCTTTTAAAATACAATAATTAAAGCTTAGATGACTGACTACATAACTCTAAGGAATTTGAAAAGTGCTATCAGTCATTTAAACAATTCAAAACATTTCCATCTTTAAGTGTTGCTTAATTAAAGTCATCAATATAAAGAGTTATTTCTTTTATTTTATTTCATTTGATCAAAAGTTTTATTGACGGCTGATAGCATTTATTATCTTTGTTTTATCGGCAATCAATTTTTGCATCGAAATTGTATTATTTTGGTACGGTAAACAAATCCTGAAAAAAAATAAATTTTGTTTTGTTTTTTTGTTTTGTTAGTTTTAAGTGTGTACAGAATATTCGTTTTTGTTTGTTTGTTGCTTTGCCTGTGTTGATAGCCGGGTGGCGTGAGCATGGCAGTCTCTATCTCTATTGTAATTATATCATATTTTATTGCTGTAATTTGGTTTTTGGTTTTTGCCATGTTATAACGTAAGTTTGCGTTTTTCTTGCGTCTCCTTTTTTGATGTCAACGTTGTGACTTGGCATTCAAAATAAAACTCAGAAAGAAAGAAGAAAGAATAACTCGGCTTTATCAGGAAGCACCTTGACATGATAGCTTCAGAATTTTTTAGTGTTTCCTCGGTTAGTGGTAATTACTATTTTGTTTGGAATCTGCCTTTATTTATATGAACTATTTTTTTACCGTTGAACAACTAAATTCAATTATGTTTGTATACAGCAAATGAGCAAAGTACCAATAAAATAATTATTACCCTGCAGAAATTGAAAAATAAATTGCCACAATCTGCGGAGGCGCTAGAGATTATCCACGACAATTACGAAAAAACTTTCTTTTGAAGTAAAGAAAATGGCGAAGAAAGGCGCTTCTTCGAAAGGTGGTATGAATTGGCTATTTTTTACTATTTACGCTCTAGATTAGCTTGATTTATTGCAATAATTGTATTCAAAAAATACTAGTATGCAATGTTGAAATCACTGGGTACTCAGTACTCTTGAGAACTGCTATTCTCTGGCCCTGTTGTTTGGTGGTACCAGTACCAATGTTACTGTTAGCAAGAGCAGTCTTAAAAGTTATCTTTCCTTTGTCAAAAACCTTAATTACGTTTAGTTTAGATTATGTGTTTCACAAATTATAAAATCTTCTAAGTGACAAAACTGTAAGCTGCTTGTATGCCTAGGCTATTACCGGTACGTAGTTCTGTAGATAGACTGATAGATGAATGCAGAATGATGAAACTTGACCCTTTTGATGACAAATAACCCAGAAAATCATTAATGCTAAGTAAAAGGTTTAGAAGTCTGTTCTTTCAGCCACATTATGGAAACTTTGTTTTTGTACTTTGGATTGACAGTAGTGAAACTTATAAACATTCTATAAGTTGACCATGTGTCATGCTTTAAAATTGAAATAGGCTAAGTGTCCTATAGTCCTGGTACGCTAATATTTTATTATGAAAGCATGACATACCAGTATGTTTTCTTGCTTATTTGCCAACTAATTTTTACCAGATGCTATCTCTACCATAAAACAACTAAACTTTAAACAACTCGGTCTAAATTTGGACAGCTTCTCTAGTGGTTGGTTTTGAGTTTTAGTGTTTAGGTTTTATTTGTGGGGCTTGCAGAAACTCGCTGAATCCTTTTATAAAAGAAAAAAAATTAACCAGTTAAAACTATCGACTATGGGCACTGTCCAAAATGTACCAGTAGTCATTTTACGGTACATTGTCTGTTGTTACTGGTGTAATACTGGTCACTTAACTAACTGTTACCAGGTGAGCACTTATGCTACTCCAAACCCCTAGTACCCGGCGTAGCTGATAGCACCTGTATGATGTCATTGTCAACACATTTTTGATTTCAAAGAAACATTTTTGAGGTTGTCATTTATTCGTTTATTTTCCAGTAAGTTAAAGCAAAAAAAATTTTTGGAAGTATAGGCCTACTTGAGTTTCCACAGATACAGGTCAGCTACTAAGTAGCGTACCACTTTTTATCGATACCGGTATATCAGATATTCTATTAATGTCACAAAAAATTAAATGTATCTAGTGTAACTTTAAGGTTAAGTCAATTCTATCACTAACTGTGTTTATTTTGCAGGAAAAGAGAAAAGAGATACTGGTGAGAAGAGTGCTGCAAAAGAAGAAAAGCCAGCAGTCGAAAAAAAAGCTGATAAATCAAAGAAACCAGAAAAGAAGCCTGCAGCTGGTGCGAAAAAGCAACCTGCACAAGGAAGAAAAGGAGCTCCTGATAAAAAGGCTGCCCCTGCTAAAAAAGATTCCAAACCTCAGGCATCTAAAGGAAAAGCTCAACCTGCTGCTAAAGGCAAAGCTAAAGCTTCTGTCAAAGAAATAACAAAGAAGTCTAAGCCTGGAAGTAACAGACAAAAAGCTCTCAATGCCAAAAAAGCAGCTCTAAAGGGTCTTCATGCTCTTCGAAAGAAGAAGCGAAGAACAAGAATCAGATTCAGCAGAAAACGAACCTTAGAACTTCCTCGAGCTCCAAAGTATCCCAGAAAAAGTGTTGCAAAACGTGACAAGTAAGTTATCTTATTTGTATTTTCTGTAAAATTAAGCAAGCTTCAAATTTAAACCTTTGGCAAACAAATGTGTTTACTCAGCTTTTATTAATGATTTTCTAATAGTTTTTTTAAGTAGCCTACCATTACTCGTAAGTTTTGTTAGTGCTTGTCAAATTTTCAATATACAGTTTCCAAAATATGTCTTGCAAAATTTTCCTCACAAATATTATTATGTGATTGGCAAAATTTCTTTAGAAGTGGTTTCTTAATTACAAATTTTCCAACATAAACATTTTCCAAATTTGTTAAAATTGAGACCAGTTTAGAATATGCCATTGAGAAATGCTTGTCTGGGAAAGGCATTGGCAATCTGATATACTTAATGATATCTTGGTGGTCACTGTTGTATAAAGTTTTTCTACCTTTTAGTTGTTTTTTTTTTTTTTTAATATGAATCATGACTTTTGAAAGTTTTTTGAACAATTTAAGTAAAACAACAGTTTTTATTTAAAAGTAAGCTGCGTTTAGTAAAATTTGTCTAAATTAAATACAGTATATATGAGTATAGTGGTTCTTTTAAGTCCAAATAAACATGATATATTTCCAGCGTTTTCACACAAATCTTTCACTAGTGTGAAATGGCATTATTGATTTATGAAGTTTTGGTGTTTTAATTTTTGGTGAAAAGGATTCCGGCCTTTTTTTAAATTGCTTTGTAACTCACAGAAAGTATCAGGGGTTTCCAGTGTGATAACCTTTTTTTTTTTTGAGGTTGTCTTTTTGGTAGATTGGCGGCTTCACAGAGTCGCAAAGACTTTAAGATACTTTTGTACCTTTTCCCGCACTTAATGCAGAAGGTGAAAGCTTAAAGGAACACTGTATGAGTAATTGCTAAGCTTGATCAAAACAATAAAAAATTGTTTTATTTGTCATTTCTTTTATATATCGTATTTTTTGCAATAAGGGACGCACCTGAATATAAGGTGCAGTATCAGTAAATGAGCTTTATTGCTTTTATTTCTTAATGTAAAGTGCTCTAGAATATAAAGCGCACTAAACAAAATTCAACTACCTATCTCTGAAAGCTTTAACAAAGTTCTAAATTAAATCACAAATCGAAAGAGAATAGCACCTGATTCATATATAAGGCACATTTTAAGTTCCTTTAAAATTTTAAGCCTGAAAAACAAGGATGTTAGTGGTTAATGTAGTTGTATAGTGAACTCTAGTTCATTGTGGGACTGGAGAGCGATATATAACACAGGTCTACAAAACTTGATCGAGGTTAAGAAACAAGAATGAGAACCATCCCTTCTGGCTAATTTTGGGCTGCTGATTTCGAATCTGACGTCTGTTTTGCTGTATTAGGTCACATTTTTCAAAAATTTTGATTATAATTTTTTACTGCTGCTCACCACAATAGAATCAATTATTGTGAAGCTGTGAAAACAAAAGCTCATATTAAGCGATAGATTTGGCATTTATATAGCACCGGGAAGAAAATAACAAACTTAAACAAAATCTTAAGGCAATAGCTTCCTTCTTTTTGATTGACGGGAATGTTCAAATTCTGAATTTTCACGCATCAAACTCCAGCAATAGTCCGCTATCATACTGATGTTCCATCTTCCTTGATACCTTTTTTCTATCACTTTTATGTCTTGGTGAAATCTTTCACCCTGCTCTTCACTGAAAGCCCCTAAGTTCTCTGGAAAATAGTCCAAATGGCTATGCAGGAAATGCACTTTAACGCTCATGTTACACTGTAGGTTGCGAAAAGCCTGTAACAAGGTTTCAACAAGTTCCTTGAAGTTTTGAGATTTTATGTTGCCAAGGAAGTTCTTCACTACATCTGAGAATGCTTTCCATGCTTGCAGTTCTTCTCTTTTCATTGTGGAGATAAACTCCTGATCCTTCAGCAAATGCCTTATTTGAGGTCCATCAAAAATTCCTGCTTTGACTTTTTCATAACTTAGACGAGAAAACTTAGTGCATAAGTATTTGAAGCACTCTCCCTCTTTGTTTAAAGCCTTGACGAATTGCTTCATTAGCCCTAACTTTATGTGTAAGGGAGGTAAAAGCACTTTTTCTCTGTTCACTAATGGAACATTCACGATATTTTTCTCTCCAGTAACGAACACCTCTCTACTTGGCCAATCTCTTTTTATCCAGTGGTCTTGCTTTGCTCTGCTATCCCATAAACAGAGGAAGCACGGGTATTTCGTGTACCCACTCTGTTGGCCAAGGAGCATGGATAGCACTTTCAAGTCTCCACATATTACCCAATCATGTTCGGCATATTTGATTCTGTCAAGAATGATTTTCATATTTTCGTAGGTTTCCTTCATTTGCACAGAATGACCGATTGGTATGGAAGCAAGTTTATTACCATTGTGTAGCAGAACACATTTAAGACTTCTTTTAGAACTATCTATAAACAGTCTCCATTCTGATGGAGTATAGGAAGTTCCCATTGCTGTAATGAGTCCATCTATGTTGTCACAAAACAGCAAGTTTTCTTCCATTTTAAAGAATTCTATGAGATCTTTTTCCCTGTAACGATAGAAACTGACCTTTGTTTCAGGAGCCAACAGGTTCTTTTCTTTTAGTCGTGATCCTAGCAGTTCAGCAGAAGATTTCGGAAGATCAAGCTCTCTCACTAAATCATTCAACTCTGCTTGAGTAAACAATTGTGGCTCATTACTCTGACTGGAGACTTTAAAATCTTCACATCGGTCACTTTCCTCACTTGAAGATGCTAGGTCACTTTCACTCAGCTGACAACTGTTGAAATTTGGTACCGGAAGTTCATCAGTATGAGGAACTGGCTGAATTGCTGATGGCAAACTGGGATAGTTGATAGATGACCGTGTTTTGGAATTTAAACCAGTAACTCTGACAGCACAAAAGTAGCAGTCATTCAGATGATTTTGTGGCTCTCGCCACACCATGGGAACTCCAAAAGAGAAATGCTTCTGTCCTTTCATCCACAAGCTGAACGTTGAGACACAGGTTATACATACTTTGTGTGGGGCCCAGTATTTATCTTGGTCGCCCAGCTTTACACCAAAGTAAGCATAGTATGCATTCTTTATGAATGGAGTAATATTTCGTCTGTCCTTTGTCCTTGTGAAACGACCACAAACGTAACAGAAAAGATCAGGATTATTTGCACAGCCTCTACGACTTGATGTCATGCTTTGGCACTCAAACACTAAAATGAAATATTTTGATAACTTTCTGCAAAACAAAATTTATTACATGAATTTCAGCAGTATTAGCACCATCTAGCTACTATAACACAGCATCCCTTCAGTCTAAGCTCAACCCTACTGAGTTGTGGATGTGATTTTCCTAGGTGACGTTTCAACTTATTAGGTAACATGCTCTCACTGGCTAATACCTTGCTGCTTATAACACACTGAGGTTTTTCTTCGCCATTCTGCAGAATAAACGTCAATCCAAAATCTAAATAGTGGTCAATATACCTGGGAGATTTCTTTTCAGGTCTGTAACTGTCATCTTCAAACGTAGATTTACGCTTCTTATCTGCATTCATTTTACTTTTCTGTACTGACTGCTGCATCTTTTATTTATTCGAGCAAGATGAATATTATGCAATGCTTTTGTTAGTAATCAATTACTACAGTTGCGTAACAATGACTTTAAATACAAAACCAAGAGTCAAGCAAAAATTAATTGTTTTATCATAATAGATTGATAAACAGATAGAGTGATAATACGGCACGGAAATATAACTTTTACCTACCTTAATTTGAGAAATTTTAGCTTATTGGGGTGGGTTGATAACAGGATTACTAAAATTTGAGACCTAATACAAAAAAACCAACATCATATTCGAAATCAGCGCACCCAAATTAGTCAAGGGAGCATGTTCCTTTCTTTGTTTCAAAGTTTGTGTAGACCAGTGTAATTCATCTCTTTAAATTTTAAGATTTTTTAAGTCTTATTTCGTAATTTAATCTTAACTTTAGTGGAGAATAAATCGGCACAAGTTTATTATCACGTAGTTAAAAGTTGCTGTGTATTTTAATCATGATTGTTGTTTTATGTTGCCATTTGTTATAATCATGATTACTGTTAAACATTTGGAATCAACAAAGGCAATATAGAAATGTCAAAAAAATTACAAGCTGATTACTTACAAATACGTTGAACTAACTCAGGTTCTTAATTATTTTTTCATCTTAACTTGGCAATGTTTGTAAATTTTGATCGAAAATAAGCTTCATGCTCTTATAAAATTGTCTTGAAAAAAGATGCTTAAATTGAATTTTCTCTCAAATCCAGCAACACTTAAGTCATGTGTCTTCACACCAGGCTTGGAAAAATTATAATTGTAATTGACAAAATTGTAATTAATTACACAATTTTGCTGTAATTGTTATCAAGAATTTTCAAAAGTCGATAATTGTAATTGAAAATTTTTCTGCCTATTTTCAATTGCAATTACTCTATTATTCACGAAAATCGATAATAACAAAATGTGTCTGAACAATATCAATTTTCCTCCAATTGCAAATTGATATCAAAATTTTCTACCGGTTGCAATCACATCTGACGTCACAAACCGAACATCAAAGTACGTTAGGGATAGTTAGACTAAGTTCTAGAGATAGGGTTAATCATATTCTTAACCTAAACTTAGTACCTACTCTAATCATGATTAGCACTAACTCTAAGCCAAAAAATAGCCTAACATAGAATTGGCCTATAAACGTCAGATGTGACTGTAACCGGTGGTAAGTAACCATTGTCACCATAGGCGTAGCCAGGGTTTTTGATTAGGGGAGGGCCAAACCACAAATCACATGCAACGACGTCATCCAAAATTTTCAAAAGAGGAACTTTTTGTGGGGCAATAATATCGTAGAATGGAAGATCTAAAGCCGTGGTGTGTTGTTGGCAATTAACTAAAATTTTGCTAAAAGTAGAAGTAAAGTAATAAGCCTAGTAAAAAAGTGCAAATATTTAACTTGGGAGACGTGTTGAATAAGTTAATGTACCTCCAACTAATCACAGGCGTGGGTCTGGGGGCGCCCCCCAGCCACCAGAGGCTTTGGGTTCTGGGGGCCCTAGCCCCCAGCTGCTGGGTGATTTTTTTGTAATTTTTTGAAATAAAAGCTATTTTAATGCCATTGGATCACATTTCGCATGTGTTCAGAGCCATTTGAAAGAACTAGATTTTTAGCATTTGAATTCCAATTGAAAAAATAAATTGTTTAATCCTCCTTTTACTTGCAATTTAAGTCCAAACACGTCAAAAATCTTGCAATATGTTGTTGAATTTTAATTGTTAATGATTTTATTGGCCCAGATTGGGGAAGTAAGGATTATTGTCTCCTCCAATGTTTTAGCAGCTAAAAATGATCCAATCGAAAATTTTCCTTAGAGATTTTTGTTTCGTCATAAAATTAACCAGTTATAGGAGTACATGTACGGCCAGGAGGCCCAGGACCCCTCAATTGAAATTCAATAATGAGCATTTCTCGTAGCTAATTTTAAAAAAAATTATTTTGTGCGTTAAAACTGGCGAGGTGTAGAGGAATTATTGAAAAATGGTACATTAGATGGTTACGCTTACTAACCATGTTATTCCCGGGCCGGATTTACATTGCGCTAGGCCCCTGGTACTTACGAGATTTTTGCAACATCTTTCTGTCAAATACAGGTGAAGACCAAGAAAAGTCTGAGCGTTGGGCCCTGGTACTGTGTCATATAATAAATCCGACCCTGGTTATTGCATTACGTTCAAAAAATGGTTAGATGAGGGCCTGAGGTAGCAACTTTCATAACAAAACTCCTTAATGTTACCCAGGTTATACATTTTAATTGGTTGGCAAAATTGAGTTAATGGGGCCCGGGCCTCCTGGTTGTCAGTATTATTGTTAATTACTGTTGTATGCGTGTAGTGTTGTACGCGGAGATGCTAAAAGAAACTGAAAATGAACAAACAAGGATTTTTTGTCACATTTTTATCATTGATGGCATTTCGATTGGGGAGGCGGGCTCCCTGGAACCCACCTTTGGCTACGTCTATGATTGTAGCTTCATGCTATTTTATGATATTAAGATGTTGAGTGCTTTTTTGCTTGTGTGCATGTTAAAGCGACGCTAATGGTTCTATTTTGTATGATCATGCTAAATATGTGATATTATTGGTGAAAGTTAACATAGTGTTAAATAGTACTAGTACCTTGAAGTTGTAACGTACATAATTTCAACTTTTTTACAATTTTTGATTGTGTTAAAATCTATTTTCTTTTGCACGAATAATTGCGGTGTGATACTATCGTTTAGCGAAAACAGCAGTTGCTGAAAGCGATACGACTTAATTGACATACTTGACAATTGCTTAGAAACGAAATTATGTACTGTAAAAATTAAAGTTAAGCAAAGATTATTGGAAGAACAAGGATAGAGAAATGAAGCTTTAATAGGTCTGATATAGAAATACGAAACAAATCCACGGTGTTGGACATAAGCAAAGCTTTTGGCTTCGAATGTAAGAGAATTGGTCGCAATGTTTTAAGGATCTTAAATAATTGTAATTGAAAATTTTAGGTTGTAATTGTAATTAAAGCAAAAACAAGTAATTTTTCCAACCCTGGTACTCGCAGAAATTAATTTACAGTAGTATGCTGTCTAGCAACATTGTTGTGTTATGTTTTTTTTGTTTTGTTCGATTGCATTTAATGCTCAGTATGTTCATTATGTTTTGTTTATAGGTTGGATCATTTTGCAATTGTGCAGCACCCTCTTACTACCGAAAGTGCGATGAAAAAGATTGAAGATAACAACACTCTTGTATTTTTGGTCAATATTAAGGTAGGTGCTAGATATACGTTGTGGCTGTTTGAATGCAATTGGCGATCTTTGCCAAATTACCAGTCAATTGCAGATTTTTTTGATGTAGTGCATGCCACTTTTCGCTGTAGAAGACATAATTTTTGTAGCTTTTTGTCCCAGCTAACCAACCAGCCTAGTTTTAGTCCCCATAGGTGGTGGATTGAATTGTAACTACAACCATTGTTTTGTTTTGGTCAAATAGTTGTCAAAAACCATAGCAAGAAAACTTGCAAATGTCAGTCAAAAATAAGAGGTGGCAAACAGCCTGGGGTTTGAATAAGTTAGTGTGCTCGTATTAATATTGAGCTACACTGGCAGAGGGGTCTACGGTCTTCCTCGTTTGGAAGGATTGCTTTGAGCTCGCTGCGTTTGTAGCTGGTTGTTGTTGCATGGGTTCGAATCCAATCTGTAGTCATTTTTTCTAGTCCTGTGACTATCAGAAATAGATTCAGTTGAAACATCATGTTTTTTTTTTTATCTTATTCCGATTATTATTAGCCTTGCTACAAGTTGGCGGGGTCCATCTCGGTGTTGTCATAGGGATCCACGACAACTGACCGTCAAGTTACTCGAACCCTAATGTTGGTTGTCAGTTGACTTCTTCGGTGTCATTGCTGCCAGGTAACACTGCTTTCCAAAATATTACAGCAGTTGGTGGCAACTAAAAACTCAATATGACCGACTTGGAAATTGAACTACTGATCTCTCGTTCCAAAGATACTCGCTTAATTTCCGTTCGATCAGCTAGCCTGTGCATTTTCGTACTTCACGAAGCAATTTTGATTTTTTTCCATGTAAAGAAACTTAGTATTCAAGTCAATTTGCATACCAGTTTTGATATGAATCATTTGCGGCAAAACTCGATGTTACCAACTGAATTGTTTATGTCCAATGAAGAAACTGAATACCAGTTGGAAGTGACCTGCCAAAATAATGAACTCACTCATCCCTTCAATTAGGTAGCAAAAAAACGACTGATGTGTACGATGCCCTCTTCGTTTTATTTATTGATTGCTTATTTGGTGGCGTGGTGAACACTGTTTGGTTGGTGCGGAGGCAAATGGCCGCCTCTTTTTGTTGCATCGTGTTCGTTGCACCCTCTCATTCACAAAAAGGGCGGGCAACTCCAGCCAAGTGCTTAGTTGTGGCTAATAAATATCCAACCTGCACCCATTTCAAGCTTCCTTCAGACTAAACCAGGGACGCCCAAACTTTTTGAGGGACGGGTCGCATAACTTTTTTTGAGCGTCAGCGCAATTCTCGTGAAAAGTTTAAATAATTTTTATCCGAATCAGGCGTGCTACCTATATTCTGCGAAGGAGCTTGAACCAAAAGATTCAATGTTTCAGTAAATTAGGCGGCATGCTAAGCAAACTGGTGCAACGCAAGCGTATCACAAAAAATCTGGGGGCAAACCCCTAGTCGCTGGGCAGTTTTTTTGAGTTTTGCAAAACCTAGCAATTTTAGCGTCTTTTGAATTAGATTTTGCTTGTTTTTAAAGATATTTGAGAGAGATAAATTTCCTAAATCCGGAAGTCATTTGAATAGAAATTAAGTTGTTCAGTCCTTTCAGTCCCCCCTCTTACGTATGTGTGACGTCCTAAACACATGTAAACGCTTCTAGTTTGGGCTAAATGTTTAAGTAACTTGGCTAAAAACAGGTACTGAAACCCCTGTTTAAGCCACTGTCCCAGATACAGCCCATTCAAGTTTTGCATTGTCTACCCATTACACAAGCAAAAACAACTCTGTTTATTAAACAGCACCCTCATATTCGCGATTTTCAAAATGTACCATGAAAGGCATCGGTGAGGAAAGCCCTATGAAGAATCAAATTGCTATTCCAATTCACTTCCCCCACTTACTCAAGAAACGAAAAAAGTAACTTTATGGCTTGTGCAGTAGGCCAAGAAATGCAAATTTGCTACTTTCTAATATACTCGTAGTGGCGCCCAATATCAACAAATTTCACAAAAATAATTTTTTTTGGAATATCGAAAGAAAGTCATAGTAAATGTCGAGACCAGTCGCTGGCCGCACTGTGGGCAGCTCTGGACGAGCTAGACCAACTACCGATAATAGCGTCGCAATTTAACGATTATTACAGTATCGAATTTTATTTTAGGCCAACAAACCGATGATTAAGCAAGCTGTCAAGAAGCTCTATGACATCGATGTGGCCAAAGTGAACACTTTGATTCGCCCCGACGGAAAAAAGAAGGCTTACGTTAAACTTGCTCCTGATTACGATGCCTTGGATGTTGCCAACAAAATCGGCATAATTTAAATTCGTCTTATCACAGTAAATCTATCAAAAAAAATCATGAGTTGTTCTTGTAAAATATGAAGTCTTGAGTTGTAAGCCTGCGAGTTTCAGTAGTTTGACCGTTAAGTTCTCCGTGGCCTGTGTTCTGCAGCCTAAGCTAGTTCTAGAATCCAGATCTTAAGTCAATCGGAAGCGTAATTTGAAAGAAACGAAAATTCAAAACGTCCTAGGGTCTTGGGTAAAGATTGAAGTCGATCGCGTCAAACAATAACTGACACGAGGGGGGCATTGAGTGGATTACCGGCGAAGCCTTTGCGCAATGCCTCAAGATATACCCCTTCTGGGCAAAAGCAGGACTTGTTTTCCTAGTTACTACTCCCAATTTTTTTAGAATGTACTGTAAACTTAGTATTGTACCGGTGCAATAAAACGTTAGGGGGGGCTGTTTTTCCTCAACTAACACGTCAAAACCGCAATGGAAATCCAAACTGATAATGAAAAAATTTAGTAAAGAAATAAATAAGAATACACGATCACAATGCGGCAGACAAAAGAAATAATCGTTCGCACGAAAAACATGCAAAAATACACACAAAACAAGCACAGCAACAACAAAAAGACATCACTACGGTATATGAATCTAACGCCAAAACCTTTAATTAATTGTAAATTCTCGAGAAATCTTTATATATTTGGCTGGTGTAGCTAAATTTTTAACTAACACAAAATATTCTTTTTCTGTGCTGTTTCGAATTGTCACAGAAGCTAAAGGCTAACTTAACGAAACTAACAATAATTACAGTGTACAGTCGGCAAACGGATAACAGAATAAAAAATGCTTCTCGAAAGAAAATTTCATCTAAATTTGGATCCAAATCAAACAAAAGCAGCAATTCTATGGCAAAAAAAAAATTAGCCATTGCGGCACAAAAGAGAAACTTAACAGGTTTAATTTGTCATTTTCGATTAAAAAAACATGAATACACAAAAGTTACAACAGCTTTCTATTCATACCATTTTAAGACACACTACAGTCATAATTTTTTTAGGAAGACTACCATCAAAAATTTCGTGGAAGCTCGAACCAGCAAAATTAACTACAGAATTTTTACTGGTTGTCAATAAAAATTCTTCAGAAAACAAAAGTTGGTTTTCAATGGGCAAAAGCACTTTAAAAAACAAGGAGGATGTAGAAGGCGCGGATATTTCAAAAAAGTTAAAACAAAAAAAATTCTGAAAGCAACATCTTAAATATGCTTGCCTCGAAATGATATTTTTATACAATATCATTCATTTCTTTTGTAACATAGACGCTTTTTTCCACCTTTGAATAGATATGCCATGCCCCCGTATTCGTTCCATACATATACAGACCATTACAGACAAACAATTCTCTAGAAAGTTCATGAGGAGAGCATAACAATATTCTGGAATACATTTCTTTCATGGTTAACAACCAAAAATCACGAAACCATTTTGTCCCTCTGCGACAGTTTGGATATGCACATTGCACTAATTACACATACAAATGCGGTCAAAAATCGTACGTGGACAAAAAACAAAAACGTATGTTGTGGAATTTCACTTTCAGGTTAACGGGGAGCACAAAACAGCAGAAAGAAGGGTAGCATTTGGCAAAGTTTCCAACCATTTGATGGTCACATATTGCCACACTTCTCGAACATTCAGGTTTTATCCTGCTCCGGTTTTTGAAACAAATGATAGACACTACATCCAGCTTAGGACGGATTAATAAACTGCCTTACTCCAACAAGGGAGCAAACCGGCAAATGTCAAAAACGCCTTAAATGTATTGCATCTCACTAGAACAAGCTAAAAATAAGCAATATTCTATGACGTAGAAGAACCACAAATGGTTTTTAATTTTTTTACTACGATTTATGCTACAACCACGCCCAGTGGCGGATCCAGAAAATTTTGGTGGGGGGGATTTTAAGCACAAAACTTTAAGTTTAAAATTTTAAGCACAAAATCTCAAAAATTCGGATGTCTTCACTGAAATAGACTGAATTTTCGGCCGAAATCGGAAATTCGAACGTTTTTTCCGCCCAAATTCAGGTGGTCTCCAAAAAAAAAAGGTCTTCACCGAAATGGAGACAAATTTTTCGGCCGAAATCGTTTGGTTTAGGCTGGTGGGGGGGATGCACCCCGAAATGGAGACTGATTTTTCGAAATGGAGACTGATTTTTCGGCCGAAATCGTTAGTTTTAGGTTGGTGGGGGGGATGCATCCCCCCCCTAAATCCGCCACTGACCACGCCTCAGTTTAATTTTTACGGTAGCGTAGTTGCCCACTTTGGTGTAAAAACATTTTATTAAGTTTCTAGTGTCTCGCAGCAGAGTTAACAAGGAAGACACTGCAAGCAACACGGTGTACCTAATCAATAAATGGCCAAACGCGATCAAGAATACCGCCACTGGTTACAGAAGTACAGGAGCCATATATTAAAACTCTTTGAACTTCACGCCCCAAATTAAAGCGTGAAATAATGTAGTTATCAAATTGTCATCGAAGTTAGTACACGACCCATTAGCTTATAAGCAAAAATTGCAGTTTAAGATATCCAACCTTTGGAAAACTACGCTGCGTTCGGGCTAAGCAGCACGTTTTCTAAAAAGAAAAATGCAGCAGGCTAAATTGTCCACGCAACTTTTCATTCTTGCTTAGCAAAGGTTTCACCTGTTTTTAAAAATACTTAGTTTTTGAGATCAAACTATTTTACTTCCAAGATATGAAATCTAGCGCTAATCAATAGAACAAATTTTAGTTTACACCTTTTCAGGTTACAGTACAATCCAGAGACTATGAAATGAACTTGATAGAAAACAGTTAAACTAGGACTAAAGGCAAAATCACTGGGGGTATCTAAAGTTAGGCCCATCGCATAAGACTAGATTGGCGTTGACTCCGTCCTTCTTGACCCAACCGTTCCAGAAATTTTCTACTTCAAACACGACGTCATGTTTGAAGTAGAATATTTTTGGAACTGCTGGGTCAAGAAGGATGGAGTCAACGCTAATCTAGTGTAATACGATTCGTGTAACTTTAAACACCCCCCATTGATTTTGCCTTTAGTCCTCGTTAACTATATTATACTGTAGGTTTAGTTCATGGGCAGTGTCAATTTCGTTCTTAATATCACTCACTATAAATTGGCGTTTAAAGCTACGGTAAATGTTGGCACATAATTTTTTTCAATCTTAGTTAAGATCTAAAGGGGCATGGTAGCGTAATCCTGTCTTTTGTCAGGTTTATGTTTAAAGTGCTCAAAATGCCATCCTCATAAAATTAGAGCTTTTAGTTGTTTATCCTTTTCAAAATGTTAGAGTGAATTACACAGTACATGAACCAGTGTTGCCACCAAAACCAACTTTTGGAACATTGTTTTCCCTTCTGAAATGTTTTAACGGCAAAGTTAAAAATGAAGCGCAAGAGCTGTTGCCACGAACGTTGCACATAAATAGTTTTTCATAATTACTCAAGAAAATTGTATGTATTTTTGCATGTTATTATCTATGTCAAGAATTTGAAAAAAAATTTGACCACGGCCTATAACCTAGATTGCGAATTTACCAGTTCATTTACCTATACCAGATTAGTTTTGCAGTTAAGGAGTTAAACAGGCTCGGAAGCTTGCGGAACGTAGTGTTGCTGTAGGATTGCATTTTATTGAGACAGAGCGAGGCAGATTTCTGCCACTTTCTTTTTCGTTGTAACTCAGAAAATTAATTTTACCCTCACAATCAAACTTTGGCAACATTGAAAAATGTAAAAAAAACTTTTAATTCGAAACAAAACATTTGGAAAACCGCACAAGATAGAAATCTCATTTTTTGCGATTAGAGCATATTTAGATTCTTGTTGATAGCCTTTTATAGTGAAAAACTAAAGGTGAATTTACACAGTACCCGTTTTTCGTCCGTTTTTGTTTACGTTTTCGCTTCTTCTTGAAAAAGTATGCGCTTTTTCATCCGCATTTTTATAAGTCCATATCCGCACTAAGTAGAATGTTGTATATAGATAAAAGTTTTGTTCAAAAATTTTGTGTATGAGCGATAAGAGCGATATTTCAAAATACAGCTGTACCCCTTCACAAAAAGATTTTTTCGGAAAACTTTTGTCCAGCATGTGACTGTCTGGTTAGTGCGGATATGGACTCATAAAATGCGGATGAAAAAGCGCATACTTTTTCAAGAAGCGAAAACGTAAAAAAACGGATACTGTGTAAATTCACCTTAAGCTATAATGCCCCTTTAAAAATTCTTATTCAAATATGCAATTTAAATTTAGTGCAGCTTTCGAATCTAAAATATTTTCGGAAAGTAGAAATAGATAACTGCACTTTACAGTGAATAAATTTTTAAGGAAATCAATTTCGAAATTCAGTTAACCCAATTTAAACAAACTTCTAATTGAATGAGGTAGGCAGCCTACTTTAATGCTAATAGCAAAAGAAAAATCAAACGTGGTCCATTAATAAAACAAAAATGCTGCACGCAGAAACAAAAAGAGCAATTGCATAGGCAAAAGAAGTAACCAAAAAAGACGCTAAGTCGTACAGTTTGACTCACAACGCATGCATTTCAAATGGCAGATTATACAACTGTACCCGATTGCTGAGTTACTTGACGCTTTTTATTCTTCTTATTCTGAGAATGTTTTGAAGATTTTTTTGATTTTTTAACCATACCGGTTGAACTAGTCGCTACCTTGGCAGTTGATGAAACTACAGTATCAGCAGTGGTTTGGCCGGAAAGAGTAGCGTTTATATGCTTTTCCCAAAGCGAAACTGTATGATTTATGTTTTCATTTAACGCGGAAGTCGTATTTCGGTTAGCGTAATTAATATTTCGAACGTTTGCGTTCAGATCTATCGCATACTGGTTTGTCGACGCTGTAACGGAGCTTTGGTGGCTGGTGGAAGAGACACTTGTATTTTTAGGCGAATTTTTCGTCTTCGAAGGCACGGACTTGGCTCCACGTGGTAATCCGTTGTTCCGATCAGCTTTCCGCTTCTTCGCCTTTCGCGTCGATGTAGACTCAGAAGCAAACCAATCAGCATCATTGGCGTCGTCTACGTCATCATCTCCAAGCCCGTCGTTGGCCGCCGAAGCCAATTTGCTGAAAATAACGTCCAAGTGGTGGTACAAAAAACTACTCGGAAATTCGCTTATGACCAATTAAAAAAACGTGTTTTTTGCATAATAAGAAAAATATTAATGACTCACTTTTTATCATCAAGTATATTCTTTTTTCAGAACAATTTCGTAAGAAAAACAAAAGCTCAGTTTAGCTCAAAATTTGGAAACAAATTAAGAATAATGCTATCCTCGGTATGAAAAAATAATTCTGAACAAGGGCTTTAGTTTTTAAAAAATCTGTTGTGCAAAACCGCATCATAACGAAATAACCAAGTTTCAGCGATACTAGTTAGTGGACAGTACTGTTTTGTTCTTGTAGCTTTGACAATCGGCAAAAACAACTTTTTTGCTTTCCAGTTTTAGAGTTTAGGCTAAAAATTCAAGAACATTTACGAATTACCTGCTCCAAACCAAAACTTACAGGTTCTTATAAAAAAAGAAGCGTCTCGATTACATTCTACATTAGTCATATATTAACACTTACCCGCTGTTTGCTATTCTCTGAGATGCGATTCTGCTTGAATTTCTTCCCATACCCATGCATTTTTCTAAGTGCGGGGCGAATCTACTTGCCGCCATGTTTCGATTGCAATTAGGACAAATACACTCCACCTAAAAATAAAACGTTTAAAAATTGATGGCGCATAGAAAGAGAATTAAGTAGCGCTAGAAACCAAAAATTGAGCGAAAGCTTTTGCGGTTCGACAATGATACCTCGAAAGAAAACGATCGGGCGAAAAACTTTCCATTAAAAATGTCTATAATCCCAATTTAGTCTGCTAGTAATCCCCTGCAATACTAAAAAATTAATTGAATCAACATGTCAGTAAAAAGTTAAACCAAAGTCCTTCTTGTCTGACGGACTGAGTCATCATAACAGCGACCACTGCAGGCGGGCTACTACAGCAACCACCAACAATACTGTTACAATAGCATTTAAATCTTTGCATTCGCTGTACGACGCCAAACCGAGTAACAAATTAGCAGAGCCCAAATCTGCGCCTGCGAGCAGCAGAGCTCCTTTGGAAATGTCGCAACAGTGGCTAGCCGTTGGCAATTCTGCAAACGACTAGACCAGTTCGAGATTTAAACCTCAGACCCCGCTTCATAATCGAATGCATTATCGCTCGATCACCTGGCTGGCTAAAATAGCTCTGGTCAAAATTAGTCGGCAAACTGCAATTTCAATGTATCACCTCTGGCCAGTAAACCAACTCAACTGACCAGAGCAAACTGACCGCGAACATAAAATTAAAAGTTAGTTGGTGCCTCGGCGGTAAGTTTGCGGTTGTCAGTTGCCGTTGACCCCTCGTTAGTGCAGCTAGAATTTAGGGTCCAATCCAGCGTTCAATATTACCTCAAAACAACAGCGTGCAGGTGAATCAGCATTAAAAAGTGTTTGTACAGAATATAACTGCTGTGCTGGGAGCGCGAATTCATTCGGTTGTTACTAAACTTGCATTGTTAAAATCATCCTAGGACCTAGAAGGCGTGAAACTTGCTGATAAAGATAAGGCAATGAACTGTGACCAACACGACTTAAAAAGGTCAGCTAAATTGCAAGGCAAGGCATTTATAATTACACATTTCGAATAGGCTGTGATTATACGACGAGCGCACTGTGCTATTACTTTCAATCTGTCGAAAGAATAAGTAGTATCAAATGTACAAAAATAGATTTATTTTACCCCATTGTTATTCCAACATATAATTTCGATCCGTTACCACAGTCAAAAATAATTCGATTTACACTTCTGCTATTATACTTATAATTACTTAATTTTTATCGAATTAAGTGATTATGTAATACACACACTGCTAATTATAAACGTCTGTTTTGATCAAGTTTGATCTAGTCTTGACCATTCAAGAATATAATATAACTACAGTGAGTATTTGTAGTTTGAACCCTACAAGCAATCAAAAATTTGCGCAGGATAACGTGAAGTACAATAGAATTATGTAAGGCAACTACGCCCAAGCACTCGTGATATTTCTGCTGGACGAAAATGTTCGCCGACTTGGATAAATTTACATTTTAATGATAGAAAATCGAACCATCAGTTCGTTTGTTCCTGTGAACCAGACACTCTGCACCTGTCTAATCACTGCCAACGCACAGCCTTTTTCAAGGTTCTATTTGCAAGTTTCATTAGGCTAAGCCTTTTTGGGCCACTGTAACAAGTAGACTGCTTGGCGTATTGGGACTGGAAATTAAGTGTTAAGTGTCTTTCCCATGGACACGATGCATTGCCAGTTCTGAAACCAAACCAGGGGGCAGCAATCTCTCCATCAATAATCTAGCACTCACCCAACTGAGCTACTGCCGCCAGGTCCATCACAACTGACCAGGAACCAACGAACCCTAGTGTTGGAGGTCAGTAGGTTTGCGGTCAGTTAGGTCGCAATTAATTTGTGGCAGTCAGTTGGCTTGATTCGATAGCTGCATAACCATCCATCCTTCAGTGAACGCTATAGTCAAAAACTTTGTGAAATTCGTGATTCTGCAGCAGCTATCTGTATTAATTAGGCTCTAAGCAAGTCAAATGCAGAAACCTACGTTTTTCTTTGAACCTCCTATAGGCTGACCAAAAATATCAAGTCCATTAGCAACAACAATTTTGTATTTGTTTTCCTCTTCATCTGAATTAGTCTCGTCCAAAAATAATGTTCCTTTAGTGAAAGATCGATGAGCCTAAAATGCAGTAATATTTGTTTACAATTTGTTGGTCTTCTATGTTGATTTGCAGTTAAGCTACAGGCAGCTCTTGCAAGCATCTAATCGACAACTGAAAAGCTTATATTTAAGTACGTCATAGAGAGAAAACATTTACATCTACAAAGGTAGGTAACTCCAACAAAAAAAGCTCATTTCAACATAAAAATTGCTAAGGATAAGCTTGAAAAAAAAAAAACTGCCAAACTTTGCCAAAATCAGAGCATTTAGAAGTTTTCACTTGTGATACAATTTAGAAAGAAAAATGCATACAGCAAGCATCTCATTCATCATATCAGCTATTCTGGGGGTAAATTTAAGATGTTTCCTTTTAGTGTACTCGCTTTAATTTTATAATTTCATTTGAAAAGTAGTCCAAACCGAACTGTATCTTTTCTTCTTAACAATTAAAGTGACTAGCTAAAACCAAAATCAAAAGCAATAAATTGAGGCAAGGAAAAAGGAACGTGCAGTATCATGAAAACTTAGTCCACAACTTAAGAAATTAATACCGATACTACAAATTTAATAAATAAAACTACATCAAAAGATCTAAAAGTGTGCTAGCTTGCTTTTGCTTTGTCAGTTGTAACTGCCATTGTTAAAAATCATACACAAGCACATTAAAAAAATCCTTTTTTGCATATACAATATATATTAGTGGTATACTGTACAGTAGGGTGGTCGTTGTTTGAAAATTTTAGAAAACTATACGGGAACCGGGCTAAATTTGTTTGTTTTGGATAAAAAACTGTATATGCAAAATATCTCAAAGAAAAATCAAAGTTTACAGGATGCACATGAACAGCAAAAATTTGACATTATCCATGTGCTACTGCACATAAATTTATACATTAGGAGACGAGCATGACTCTATTAGAATGGTTCTAACAGATGTTGTAACATTAGTTTACAAAGAAAAAAATTGCGATACATCAAGCAAATCCAGTAAACACTCCCAACCAAAAAACCGAAATTGTATCAAAATGTCGACACAAAGCCAAGTAAACCAAGAAATCATGGACCTAATGAAACCACATTTAAGGCAAATCGGTTGATCACTGTGACAAAAAATGCGACTTTGTATCTCGAACTGTGTTTAAATTTTCACAGAGTTTTCACAACGTTTGCCAGACGTGCAACAGCGCATCAGCAGTGTTTGATTAAGACGCTCAGCTTCTACAGTGAATGCTTACAGTGTTCGGTAGGGGCCGCGACTCCGCGCCTTCAAACCTGGTTGCGGACCCTAGCCGGTGCATACTACAGTTAACCCTAATGCGATAGCTAGGGCTTACGCCTGCCACAGGGCTTCTGGCGCGAGGATGCGGAAACGTGGGTCATGGGTGGTGTACTGCATCTTTTACTGTTTTGGTTTAGTTTCCACCCACCTGACAAACCCATTAGGGGGAAACAACTTGTAGTCGGGTTTTCAATTTTCTAAATTTTAACTGAACTTTCTGTACCATTAACTAGGGGTGCATGTGCATTGAGCACTTTAGAAACTGGGAAGACAGTGTACAAGTCAATTACACACCATTGATTTTAGATATGTCTTCCTGTAGTCGGAAATTGTTTGCCTCAGTAAGTTTGACTGGAATCATTTAAGTTGCCAAGTATTAATTTTTGGATAAATTTCATACCTGGTACACTACAAAAAAATATTGTGTTACTTGGATTTTTGGATAGTTATTAAACTTGTTAAAATACTTAGCAAATCTTTAAGGCCACCACAAGTAACAAAAAAGATGATCTGAAAGATTTCTTCGATGTGGACAGTACAAATGCTCTGATCCATAGACCCTCAAGACAAAGGTACCAAAATTTTCTTTTGACTCAAAAGGGAATGTTAGAGAATAGAATTAATGGGAACAGTGGATAGAAGAGTGGCAACTGGCAAGTCCAAAATAATAAACTGAGCAAAGAATTTGAAAGACCATCTTGAGAAATTAAAAAAATAATAGCCCGTAATATCCTGAACATACTCATTTTTTAAAAGTTTTGAATAATAACTTGAACTACTTTAAATCTTATTCGGATTTATTCTCACAAGTCGATCACCTGCCTATCATCACCTCTGGCATCTGCCTAAAACATCTGTTCAAAATTATCCCAATTCCTTAATTGGACCAGTTAGTCTCACGCAACTGGTATCGTTTGAGCATTAGGAAAATGGGGATAGACTGAGAAAGTTTTTGCTACAGGGTAATATGCTTTTTGACATGAATGTCTCAAACACTAAAAGTAAGAATCTGGTGCTTGCATCTCCATTAATGCAAAACTTGAACAAAATCAGAAATTGGTTTGAGGCGCCAGAACTGATTATGGTGCCCCTAACTTATGCTCGTCTTAATCAGTTTACCATATGCCAGAACTGCATGGTAAACTGATTATGGTGAGCATAAACCAAAGCATCATTTCCTGTATATGCACTAAACTTGCCAAAATGTAGAAAAATCTGAGATTTGTAAAAAACGTGGCAAAATCACATTGACAAGAGAATTGGGGTAACTGTAATAAAAACAATTCGCCGGTTGGCTTTGGTAAAAGTCTAAGAAACTAGTGGCTAAGGTTTTTTGAACCAGAGGTGCATAATGACATAAGGTGACGAATGGTGGCAGCTCTTTACAAAGATGAAAACTTTAGCAAGCATGCCACAAAAAGCAACAATTGGAAAAAGTGGTTTGCTGATTAAACGCAATTAATGGATTTTTCCAAAAAATGAAAATGAATCAAAAATTTCTATTAATTGACTTTGATTCAGGGAGTGAATTATCAGGCTCATTGAATGCAGACAGAAAGTTGGTTCAAAGAATCCAAGTCCTGCATGCAACTGCAGAGCATGGTGTGGCAGTGGTATTACATGGGATAACGTTTGATCAATTGAAAAATGTGATAAGATCAGCTTCAGTTCCACATACATTTCACCTCAAAGCATACCATAGGCATGGTTTTTGCTAAGTGAGAACAGAGAAAGTACACTACTTTCTTGGCAACATACAATAAGTTGGGTTACACTCATAATCTTACTGCTTTGGAACAGCTAGCAATCTGCAAACAGCGAAGCCCTTATCTTTGCAAAATTGGGTATTTATGAAAAACTTTACCATCTTCGTGCAACCTCTAAATGTTTTCTATCTCTTGAGATTTTTCACACATGATGGTTTTAGCCTACAAGGTTACTTCAGTTCCCATGATCATTTTTATTGGTTAATTTTTGCTACGTATTTAAGGACCACCCTACTGTACAGTTTACAATATTAGTTTCGAGATGTAAGCATAAACATGATTGCATAGTAGCACTGGAAAAAAATGACAAACACAAAACAAAGATGAACACTTATTTATTCAATTACACTGCAAAACAAATTATTATGGTATGTTTTACTTACTTCATAAGCAACACCAAGTACAGCTTCATTGATAAATTCCTTCAAAAAATGATCAGCATACATTTGCAAATCTGCCATTTTTGTTGTAAACAGTTTGCACACTTGTCAGAATTTAACCACAATACCAGTACTTGCAATATTATACCACATGTAATCACATATATGCACTTATCTGCAATTCTGGAAAGCAAATTAATTGGTAAAAAGTACTCATTCTCATTCATATGCAGTAGCAGCAGTGCATCACCCACCATTGAATATCAAAAACATGAAATCTGCAACTTTGTTTGAAAAAAACAACAACACCCATTCAATTATTTTTTGAATTTCTTTCTAGCAAATTGCTAGTTGTTACTTGACTTCAGCATGGACAATAGGGATGGCCATTTCAGAATAACGCGTCCTAAGAACCAGTTCCATTTTAAGGATTCGGTTTGATCATAGAACAAAACTGCGCATGCTAAATCTTTGCAAACTTTTTTTAAGCTTGCAAAACGCAAATCTACGTGTGTGTGCGACGTCATCTTCTTCACTGCAACAAGGCATTATTGGATACTTTGTAAAGCTTCTGTTTCCAGGTACACACTACTAACGATTGATAGATTGTATGCTACAGTAATTTGAGTGCAAGTAGCTGTTTGATTGGAAAGGCTTGAAGCATTGCAGGGTATTTAATAATGACTTGAATCATTTGGTTTAGGCTATGAACTATGGTGATTTATTCATTAACCTGGCTAGGAATACATTAAACTGTTAAATTGACGCAAACTGTGCAGTGTCCCCACCAAGCTGATTTTTTTCAGCGAATCGACGATTTGTTGGAGCAAGGGCAAATATTTTTGGCAATACAGTAAACACAGCTTTAGAAAATTTGACAAATTTGTGGAAATATGACATTTGGTATACATTAATACTGGATTGGTACGAAATTTAGGGCACACAAACGTCTTTTTAGGGCTTTGGGCTCAATTGTTTAAAGAAAATTTGGGCACTTGCCGATTAGCCATAAAGTTAGAGGGAACACAGAAACTGGTTTTACTGAGTTGAGGTCTAATTTAATACCAAAATGATATGGAGTGTTATTCTGAAATTTAAGATTCGGAATTCTGAATATGAAAAAAAAGATTCGAAATTATTCTAGAGTACCTAATTATTCTGAAATGGCCATCCCTAATGGACAATGGAGAAACAAATATTCAGATTATAGCTTCTTTTATCACTATAAATTGTTTGTTTTAAACACAACAACTTACCTATAGCAAATATACATAAAGGGATATCTGGAAAGTATGACAGTAGCACAGTACTAAGGTATTGAGAGTAACCACTTGGTAAGCACGGTTAAATTCAAGAAATAACCGCTGATTTGCAAATAAAAAATCACTAGGGGTAACACCAATGAAAACTATATTTAATATTGCTCCAGATTTTTTTCTCTTGTCCTAACCAGTAACATCACTTGCAAAAATGCTGTATATTCCTAAAATATTTTTCAAGATTTTTAATGAAATTACAGGCTTGGACTGTGACTTTTAGGCATTGACGTTTAGTTGCGAGACGATTATGCGCCGAGACATTATGCACCAAGACTTTTAGGCATCAGAGCTGAAAAAAGTTTGAAAAAAAATTTTTTTTTGGAAAACTTAAAAAAAAAATTTTTTTTGAAAAAAAATCTGTTTTAAATAACAGCTTTCTTTGAAAAAAAACAAGTTTTTTTTTTAAACGTTTTTTTTTCAAATGCATTTTTTTTCATACAGTATAAAAGTTTTTTTTCCAAAAAACGTTTTTCAAACATAAAATTTTACAAAAAAAAATTGATTTCTTTCCAACTGTATGTTTTTCATTTAAAAAAACTTGTTTTTCACAACATGTTTGCTAAGTTTTGCTAAGCCAGACATATGCAATCTCCACCCTGTGGTCTCAAATTCTATGGCGCATGAGCACAAGTTGCTTGTGTAAATGTGTAATCTTGGCACAAACAGCAAGCCACATGACATTTTTTGGTTATTTTTAGTCTACCTGTACAAAACAAAGTTGTACAAAGTTTTTCAAAAGCTAAGGATTCATCTCCAAGCAGATTCCTATTTATGATCATTATACCTTGTTGTAAATATAGCAAAAGCAATGTTAAAATGGGTATTTTTTAAGTTTAATCGTTACATCTCGTTGAAAATAACTTGTAGTAGAAACAATGTTAAATTCTTGCAGAAGAACTTTTGAAGTTGTACAGGATTGTAAGCTGCTTCAAATTATCATTTTACTTTCAGATTATTTTTGTAGTGTGAGTTGAATTAGAAGTGACTGTAGACTAAAAAACCATTTTTGACAATTTTTTATGTAAATTTTTCATTCAAGTACTTTATAGTTTATCAAAGTTTATCATACTCACTGCATTTCATGCAATAAAAATTTGATATCGTTTTACTTGTGACAATTCTTCAGCATCCTAGAATCCAATTTGTAAGCCATTAAAGACAACCTTAACCAACACATGCAGGTGAAACAAACGATTAAGTTATATTTTGGTTCCGCTTTCGCCTAATAAATTCTGGTTACACAGACGAGACTAGCAAGAAAGCGGCTTTTGCGCTTGACTACAGCTTCGTTTATTTGTGCTTCAAAATTGATCGCTTTTGCTAGTTTTTTGAGCAGGACAGATAAGCTCAAATTTTATTTTGGGATGCAGCATCAGGACAAGGATAATTTGTTCGCACCAAAGCAGCAACTTTTTTACATTATAGCTCTATATTTTTCTTCTGAATGTAAGCAAGGTGAAGACCAAAAACAAAGTTTCATTTGCTCTAATTGACTTACTGTTTCAACGGAGCTCTGCTTTTCAACACTTCTAAGTACTTGCTTAAGATCAATCAACAAACTATTCAAATTTTCAATTTTCAAGTCCCCTTCAGTTGCCTAACCCACGTAATCTTACCCCCTCACTACCGCCTTTTTGCTATGTTAGCCGAATGTTTTAAAAGCGACAAATTAAACAAGTTACTTGCAAGAATGAAAAGAAATAAAAAGGGTCTGATTAAAAAGAACAAAACAATAAAAATAACAACAAGGTGAAGAAAAAAAAGCAAAGTTGCCGCCATAGTTACTTTGAGGATGGATGCTAAATCTCCTTACGACTTCATTCAAGTGAAGTGAACTAAGCGATGAAACATGGTAATGATAGGAGTGACGTCTCAAATGTGAAGATGTGCTCTTGCAAGGATGCAATTATCAGCAAGAAATAAAAGTGGACAATGACAATAGTAGGTAACACAGATAACACAAAAGACTCATTAACTGTGAAAGAGAAGAGCTCTATCAATACTGCACACCAGTGTTCCCACTAAGCCGATTTTTTTCAGCGAATCGGCGATTTGTTGGAGCAAGAGCAAATAATTTTTGGCAAAATAGTAAACATAGCTTTAGAAAATTCGATTAATTTGTGGAAATATAACATTTGGTATACTTCAGTACTGGATTGGTACGAAATTTCGGGCACATAAATGTCTTTTACAGCTTTGGGCACAATTGTTTAAAGAAAATTTGGGCACTCGCCAATTAGCCATAAAGTTAGAGGGAATACAGCTGCACACAGTACTCCAAAATTAATTGCACCTGTTATCAAAACAATATCAACGCTTTGAAAGCATTCTCTATTTTAACTATGTTACTAGATAGTATTAATTTCCAGTTCCAATAAAATTATAAGTACTTGTAATATACAGCACAGTATCGATAAGAAGTTTGTCATAAACTTTGATGATTAGTTATTTAATCAATAGTCCTGCAACCAAGTCGATTTACAATTAAGGTACTTTGATATTACTTTCACAATTGCTACTTAAATGGAACTCAAGATTGATAAAAATCAAGATGTTTCCAAAACTCTTTAATTTCAAACTGATTCTGTGTTTCGTTCATAAACATACAGTATAAGCACTGCTGACTAGGGCACCCAGATTTTCAACTTTTCTCTTCTTTTCTTGTGTTTTGTGACTTTTTTGATGCAGTTTTTTGTCCTGATTCCAAAAATGTGCATAAAAATGTGATCCCATCAACTTTCGGGAAGATATGGGGGAGGAGTTTGACCCACCTTTTTTTCAAAATTTGGTTAAAATTTTAAATAGCATTTTTGGTTCTCAAGTTATGAGACTGAGAGTAATTTTATTTGAAAGAGCATTTAATTCTGTGCAATTAAAAAAAAACAAATTGTTTGAATTGACCCAATAAGTCGAGAGATATGAAGTGTTTTGTAAAAAAATTTCTTGTTACGCTTGAGTGATTGTTGAAGCAGAGTTGCTTTTTACAGCTTTAAAAGTACTGCCATAGACCTAATTTGAGTCAATACGACCAAGAGGCTCTGACTTTGCTCAAATGGAGAGTCAGAAAATCTGTTGCCATAGTTTTCCAATTGCGTAATGCATGAGTGATTTTTAAGAGTTTTACAATGAAATAGCTCGAAAGTAATGAGTGATTTTTGCTGTGTACTTGGCAGAAATCTTCAAATACCTCAAATTTTATTCATAATATTAAATAAGAAAATTCGGTGTCAAATGGAAGATAAGTTACCAATAGAATTATGCGTTTTCAAATCCCAACATCAATTTTGAAAATTGCTGCAACTTCCTTGAAAAAAAAATGATGCATTAAGGTTTTGCATTAATGCAAAGCATGAGGATTGTAGGTAGCATTAATGACTCATTTTGTAGTTAAAGTTATGCAACTGTATTTAGGGCCAGAAATTCAACAAATCATAGTTCTGGTGGGTTTGAGTTTTTATAGATGTAGCTGTTATGAAAAAATACTAAATGGAAATACTCATAGTCAATTGCAATCTTCACAACTATCTTGAAAAAACTTGCTTTTTGACTCAAGAGTAAATTTGTTGTATTTCAACTTCATGCATTGTAGCCTGTCATTTTGTTTTGTTTGTCATAGTGACACTTGTGAAATCACTCACAAACTTAATCGTGGCTTCTGCAGCATTGTTTACCATTTAAATAGTTCAAATAATGTTGCTAAGTTCAAGACATAATAAGACATTGATTTAGGTTATTTTAAACAGGCATTTCAACTATAAGTTCAAGGCAAGAGGTACCGGGCCATTACTATCTTGCCGTTTGCTTACCAGCAAAGGCACATCATGTTTACTTGATTTGCTAAAGCTTGGAACTAACCAAAATTTGATCTAACTTACTGAGGTAGAAAACGTCAGCTTTCTTAAACACTTATTTTGTTTTTTGAAATATTAAATGGACTTGGAGCATTTTCTTCATTGTAATGGCTATGGTAGCTTAACCTTTATCATTTATTTTGCTTGAACAAAAAGAAAAATGTAATACTCCTTAGAAACGAGTACAATAAAATATAAAATAAAGTACAAAAAGTATTTCTTCTCAAAATATAACTGCATATTTTAAGCACCAAAAAGGAGTTATTAATTAAAATAAATCACAACGGCTGATAAAGTTTTCAAAGTTAATAAATTTTAACTATGCTACAGTAATTCAAAACAGCAAACCTCAGTAATTGAATTAAAATTTTAAGGTGGTTGCTCAACTTGATGACTGAGAGGTCCTTAGCAGCTTCTTGCTACATTTCATTTTAAACAAATGTTTGTGTTTCTCTGAAGTGATTTCAAAGTGCAAAAATAAACATCATTGTCATTAGGCAAACAGCTAAAAAAGCAGGTTCTTTTGTTTCTCAATTGTTTAATTTTTAAACAGCAAAAAATGTTGGCACATGGACAAGAAGAAAAACCAGTTACATAAATAAATTATAATATGACTAATGTAAACCCTAAAATGCTGTGTTATTTCTTGGGAAGCACAAACTTGAAATTTATCTTGTCCAACAATCCCTATTTTTAAAATATACAGCAAAACCCTTCTACCCGTCCAATCACCAATATCCATCTTGCATCCTTAAGACTGTTCAGTGCTCACTTGTGTTTAGCATAATAAAAAGCTACCATGTAAACTTAAGGCTCGAAAATAAGACAAATTGAAAATTTATGATGATTTCACAATCCACACTCTCAAGCTTTATAAACAATAAATCTTGACTCTTTTTCAAGCTTTCTCAAATTCTTCTAGCTGCCTTGTTGGTGAAAAAAAAGAAAATGTTTCCTATTTTGAACTTAGCAACATTGTTTGAACTCTTTAAATGGTAAACAATGCTACACAAGCCACAATTAAGTTTGTGAGTAAATTTGCAAGTGTCATTATGACAAACAAAACAAAATGACAGGCTACAATGCATGAAGTTGAAATACAACAAATTTACTCTTTGAGTCAAAAAGCAAGGTTTTTTCAAGATACTTGTAAAGATTGCAATTGACTATGAGTATTTCTATTTAGTATTTTTTCATAACAGCTACATCTATAAAAACTCAGACCCACCAGAACTATATTTGTTGAATTTCTGGCCCTAAATACAGTTGCATAACTTTAACTACAAAATGAGTCATTAATGCTACCTACAATCCTCATGCTTTGCATTAATGCAAAACCTCAATACATCATTTTTTTTTTCAAGGAAGTTGCAGCAATTTTCAAAATTGATGTTGGGATTTGAAAACGCATGATTCTATTGGTAACTTATCTTCCATTTGACACCGAATTTTCTTACTTAATATTATGAATAAAATTTGAGGTATTTGAAGATTTCTGCCACACACAGCAAAAATCACTCATGCATAATGTGATTGGAAAACTATGGCAACAGATTTTCTGACTCTCCATTTGAGCAAAGTCAGAGCCTCTTGGTCATATTGACTCAAATTGGGCCAATGGTAGTCCTTTTAAAGCTGTGAAAAGCAACTCTGCTTCAACAATCACTCAAGCGTAACACGAAATTTTTTTACAAAACACTTCATATCTCTCAACTTATTGGGTCAATTCAAATCAGTGGCGCACCCAGGGGGGGGTTTCGGGGGTCGAACCCCCCCTTTTGGAACTCAAAAAACAACATAATTTTGTTGATATAAACAGTTTGTAACACTTTGCCATATTTACTTTTCACTAAATAATCACTTACGATGTTGTTTTAGGGCTGTAATTTGATCCTGCAAGATAAGATGTTGTTTTAGGGCGATACTTAATCCTAACGTTATTTGCCAAGCAATTGAGATTTTTGCATTTGTTTTAATTACAATATTGTTTCTACTGCGTTTTCAACTACGAGACTGATATATTGTGTAACTATGCATATATCCATTGAATAATGGCTATTATACCCAATCATAAACTTCTGAGCAGAACATAGCTTGACACTAAAAAGAGACAAACATCATGTAGCGAAAAAACTCGTCCTTGTGTAAACACAACCTACTAAGCCAAATGCACTTTTTACCCTTAAAAAAGCAAACAAATTCGCTGTTTGGAAACGAAAAGCACAACAAAATTACATTCAAAGGTCAAGATTTTTGTTCTGCAAACGTATTCAGGAATTTAAAAGTGGCTTTTAGTAGCATCAGAGCTATCATTTCCAAATGCTTTTTCTATATTTTTGCATTAACCTTATAGTATTTTAGGTGATTTTGCAGCATCATGCATCATAATCACAACCCATTGTCTATTTCAGAGTAATCAACCTCTGTATATACCATCGCATTTTAGTTTTTCTTCACTTCAGCGTAGATTCATGAAGAGAGTTGGATGAAAACGTTCAATCTAAAACAGCCTGAGTGGAAATTATTGCTCCGACGCTAATGAAAGCTATTTTGAAACTCTGTGCCAATAACAAGCTTTTTGAATTTAAAAACGCATTGATTTAAAAAATTTAAGCCAAATTTGCGATCTTTCAGCACAGGGGCATATTTAGGGGGGGCATTGGGCCATGGTCCCCCCCTTTGGGTCACCAGGATAATATAATTAGCATAGAATAATATGCAAAATTGCAGCATGGTCTCCCCCTTTGTAACTTGGGCAGAGGGTTTGAGCACAGAAACGATGGGCGAAGACCTTTTTTTTTGGTCTTCACCTAATTTTGGGCCAAAAACCGGATTAAATTTGAGTGAAGACCTTTTTTTTGGGTCTTCACCTAATTTTGGGCAGGAAAAAGGATTTGGTTTAGGGCTGAAAAATTTTCTTCTGGTCTTCGTTATTCTGAAATTTTCTAAATTTTTTGGGCCCCCCATCCCCCCCCCCCTTTCGAAAATCCTGCGTACGCTACTGTTTCAGCATATGAACATATTTTGGACTTGACCGGTAAGTGTGCAGGGGCTGATTGGACTGAGCAAAATAAATTCTTTCAAACGTTTCCAAATCTTTGTAATTTAGCTTTTTCTAATTGCTCAAAAAACGTTCAAAACGTCATCCAAATGGCGTTAAAATGGCTTTTTTTTCTGAAAAATTGCAACAATTGCTCTGTGGCAGGAGGCGGAGCCCCCAAGCCCCTATCTTAGTAATTTTACTGTTTCTAATTGCTCTAAAAACGCTCAAAACTTCATCCAAATGGCTATTTTGTGAAAAATTGCAAGAATCGCTCAGCGGCTGGGGGCTTTGGCCGCAGGCCCCCATTTAAGGATTTGGCTTTTTCTAATTGCTCTAAAAACGTGCAAAACGTCATCCAAATGACGTCAAAATGGCTACTTTTTTCTGAAAAATTGCAAGAATTGCCCAGTGGCTGGGGGCTTTGTTCCCAGACCCCTATCTTAGTAATTTACATTTTTCTAATTGCTCAAAAAACGTTCAAAACGTCATCCAAATGGCGTTAAAATGGCTGCTATTTTCTGAAAAATTGCAACAATTGCTCTGTGGCTGGAGGCGGAGCCCCCAAGCCCCTATCTTAGTAATTTTACTGTTTCTAATTGCTTTAAAAACGCTCAAAACTTCATCCACATGGCTATTTTGTGAAAAATTGCAAGAATCGCTCAGCGGCTGGGGGCTTTGGCCGCAGGCCCCCATTTAAGGATTTGGCTTTTTCTAATTGCTCTAAAAACGTGCAAAACGTCATCCAAATGACGTCAAAATGGCTACTTTTTTCTGAAAAATTGCAAGAATTGCCCAGTGGCTGGGGGCTTCGCCCCCAGACCCCTATCTTAGTAATTTACATTTTTCTAATTGTTCAAAAAACGTACAAAACGTCATCCAAATGGTGTTAAAATGGCTGCTTTTTTCTGAAAAATTGCAAGAATTGCCCAGTGGCTGGGGGCTTAGACCCCAAGCCCCCATCTTAGTAGTTTAGCTTTTTCTAATTGCTCTAAAAACGTAAACGTCATCCAAATGGCGTTAAAATGGTTACTTTTTTCTGAAAAATTGCCCAGCGGCTGGGGGCTTTGCCCCAGGCCCCCATAGGGGTAAATTGCTATCTTGCACGCAGTCTTCACAACCAACAGCTTTTAAAATCGTTGTTACAAGGTTTTGGAATAAACAAATGTTCTAACGATGCAACTATTACCGCAAAACCCTGTTTGACTATAACTAAATTAACCACAATTGGGTACTGGTTGCTTTTTAGAAAATTCAAACCCCCCTTCAAAAATTTCTGGGTGTGCTCCTGATTCAAACAATTTGTTTTTAATTGCACAGAATTAAATGCTCTTTCAAATAAAATTACTCTCAGTATCATAATTTGAGAACTAAAAACGCAATTCAAAATTTTAACCAAATTTTGAAAAAAAGGTGGGTCAAACCCCTCCCCCATATCTTCCCAAAAGTTGATCAGATCACATTTTTTAAGCACATTTTTGGAATCAGGACAAAAAACTGCATCAAAAAAGTCACAAAACACAAGAAAAGAAGAGAAAAGTTGAAAATCTGGGTGCCCTACAGTGCTCACTTGCTTTAGCGCATTGTTCCAGTCTGAGTAAACAGATATTGCATTTTTCTTGTAGCTGCTTGGGTGAGAACCAATTTTTTTCGTCTTCATGCTGTATTCCAGACAAAACTTAAGCTGATATATGTAAAAACTATATATATGATACAAAATGTAAGCTGATATTATATACGTTAGTTGCAAAATGTAAAAACCATAGTTAAGAGAAAATTAAAATCCACAACTTTAAAACAAGCAACAAAAAATAAACTAACTATTTGTTTTTTAGGATTCAAGCTGTTGTTTTTTTCGGCATTGCAAATAAGGAATGTTAAAACTTTAAAATATGCTATGAAAAATAAAATAAAAAACAACATTATACTTGTCAATTTTAATTTTCTTTTAAGTTGTTTTGAGTTGCGAACAATAAATGTCGAAAATTAGAAAATTAAAATTAAAATTGACAAGCATAACATTGTTTCTTAGTTTATTTTTCGTAGTGTATTTTAAAGTTTTGACACTTCTTGTTAGCAATGCCAAAAAAATCAACAAGGTTAACTCTAAAAGCAAACAGTTAGTTTATTTTTCGAAGTGTGCTTTAAAGTTGTTGATTTTAATTTCCTATTAACTATGGTTTTTACATTTTCAATTTTTTGACAGTGTTCTCAAATGCAATGCAAAAAAAACAGAGTGAATCTTAAAATATGTACAAACAATTTGCTTACTTCTCAAATCACATATTATTGTAGTTAATAATTTTTTGTTAACTATAATTTTCACATTTTCAATTAATCGATTAATTTTTGACACTTTTTATACACAACGCAAAAAAATTAAAAAGCATGAATCATTAAAACAAACAATTAGTGTATTTTTGTAGCATAATTTATACTTATGACTTGAAATTTCTGTTAACTTTGACATTCAATTTTTTTTAATTCCTTCGCACTTCACATTTTTGAACACAAAAAAGAAAAGTGTGAATCGTAAAAACAAATAATTAATTAATATTGTGTACCGGTAGCGATTCTAGTAAATCAAATTTTTTATTATATATATACTCACAATATAACGCCAAAGCATGTAAAGAGCTTGTAGGGCCCATCTCGGTGTCACTCCACCTAGGCAACTGATCTTCCTTTTAAAGAAATTCACAGTGGTGTCAAATTGTAACGATAACGGCCTTGGCTGGTCGACTAAACTATGTCATTGTCAGCATAGTTTTGTACCACGTTAGAAAACTGTGACTTGCGTCTCGAGACCACTCATGTTTTAAAACTGAGGTTGGAGGTAAGCAAGGGCATGCTTTCCGTAGAAATTTTGCTCCAAAAATGTATGGTTCAATGAAAAATAAACAAGTAAAAGATAACAGCGTAGAAGAGAGTCAGCCCCTTGGGCAGGCTGTCTCGCTTGGTCAGTTTAGTAATCACTCCAGGATTACCGCTGATCGTCAATCTGCAACCTGGAGTGCTCGGGCTTTAGGCAGAGGGGCTTATTCAAAAAATCAGCAACATTCTCATATTAGACTTGGAAGTTGAAAGTCTTTGTGGAAGAGGTGTGGAGGTATGTGAAGAGTTGAGAAAGAGTAAAGTAAATGTGTGCGGCTTACAAGAAGTAAGGTGGAAGAATGAAGGTACTCGATTTTTCGGGGTTTTCGGACGAAAGTATAAATTGTGGTGGTCTGGAAACAGCTCTGGTATCAGAGGGGTTGGAATTTTAGTAAAAAAAGAGCTATATATGTGAGAAAGTGGTAGATGTCCGGAGAAAAAGTGACAGAGTTATGGTGGTAGTGCTAGCGTTTGGAAAGCAAGTGATATGAGTTATATCAGCGTATGGACCACAAGCAGGGAGGCCGCTTGAAGAAAAGCACAGGTTCTATGACAAATTGGCAGGTGAATACGAGCTACAAAATCCTCGTGAAGTGGTATTCCGACTGGAAGATGTTAATGGACATGTTGGTGAAGAGATAGAAGGCTTTGAGGTTGTTCATGCTGGAAATAGGATAGGTCAGAGAAATGCCGAAGGAAGAATGCTACTTGAGTTTTGTGACGAAAGAGAATTATGAGTGGCAAACACGTGGTTAAGAAGACGAACATAAGAAAGATAACGTTTAAATCTGGCAATAATGAATCTGAAATAGATTTTATTTTAGTTAGTAAAGAAAACAGGAAATTTTTGAAAGACGTAGAGGTAATTCCATGGCAATTGCAATATCGAATGCTAGTTGCTGATGTGGATCAAAGAAAACTGAATAAAGTTGTGAAGAAAGAATCAAGAGTAAAGCGCATGGTTTGGAAATTTAAAGAAATGGAAATGCAAGAAAAATTTGAAAGAGTTGAGGAGTTAGTTGATGTTGAAATAACAAATTTGTGGGAATCTTTTCGAAATGGAGTTCTGAAGGCATGTGATGAGCTATGTGGGAAGAAGAAAGTCAGAAAGAATGGAGGAAATAAATGGTGGTGGAATGAAGAAGTGAGGAATGCTTATAGCAAAAAAGAAGCGTTTAAAACGTTTTGCAAAACTGGGCTGGAAGAACACAGAACATTCTATAGGAAATTGAGAAATCAAACTAAGAAAGTGATTGCTAATGCAATGAATGCAGAAGCCAAAAAGGAAATGGAAGAATTACGTGAGAAGCCAAACAAGATTTTCAAATTCGTAAAATTTATGAAAAGGGATGGAAAAGATGTTGAAGGAGGAAAATGGATTAAGACTAGAGATGGAAGAATTATGTGAGAAACCAAACAAGATTTTCAAATTCGTTAAACTAATGAAAAGGCATGGAAAAGTTGTTGAAGGAGGAAAATGCATTAAGGGTAGAGATGGAAGAATTGGTTCAGTCAAGAAGATCGATGCAAAATACGGAAGGAACATATGGAGAGAATTATGAATGAGGAAAATGCTTGGGACCACAAGATGGATGCTGCTATGTTTGAGGGGCTAGTAGAGAAGGTTTCCCGCAAGGAAGTGAGAGAAACGATCAGGAAAAGGCTGCAGGGCTCTCTGAAGTAACAACGAAAATGATTGTTGCAGGCAGCAGAATTGCAAAGGAAGTGATGTTACAGCTTTGCCAACAAGTTTTGGATGGAAAGGAAATCCCGAATGAATGGAAAACCAGCGTTGTGGTGCCAACTTTTAAGGAAAAAGGAGATGTGATGAACTGTGGTTCGTATAGAGGAGTGAAGTTGCTTGAACATGGCATGAAGATTATTGAAAGAGTGTTGGAGAGAAGAATACGAGCATTAGTTGATTTTGATGAAGCACAGTTTGGTTTCATGCCTGGAAAGGGAACCATTGATGCCTTATTCTTAGTACGAAGGTTGCAAGAAGAACATCAAGAGAAAGACAAAAGAATGTTCATGTGTTTTGTTGATTTGGAAAAGGCATTTGACAGAGCACCTAGAAGAGTGATGGAATGGGCAATGAGAAAGGATTGCTTGAAATCCTGGTCAAGGAGGTGATGAGTCTTAACGAAGGAGCAGAAATGAAAGTTAGAGTTGGATCGGGTTTGTCGGAAGAATTTTTTGTGAAAGTTGGTGTACACCAAGGATCTGTGTTGTCACCATTGCTGTTTGCAATGGTGATAGATAAAGTAACAAAAAATGCAAGGAAACGATGGATGAAGCAAATTCTTTATGCAGACAAGTTGGTCCTAATGGGGGAAACTATGAAAGAATTGAGGGAGAACTTTGATGAATGGAGAGAGGCGTTTGAAAGCAAAGGGATGAGAGTCAATCTTGGAAAGACTAAGTTGATGGTGAGTGGGATGGAGGAAGAAGCGTTTGACAGTAAGATAGATCCTTGTGGCGTGTGTGGAACACGAGTTATGTCTAACTTGGTGTTATCTACAGCATGTAGTAAGTGGGTCCAGGCAAGATGAAAGGATGAGAAGAAAGTTTCAGTTTATGCGAACAAAAACTTTGTTTGTAAGAAATGTAGAAGCATGGTAAAGAACTTGAAGGGATCAGCAGATGAAAAATTGTGTGATGGTGTGGAAACTGTGAGCAAATTCACTTATCTAGATGACAGATTGAATGCAACTGGTGGGTGCGAAACGGCAGTAACAGCTAGATCAAGAATTGGTTGGATGAAGTTCAGGGAATGCAGTGAAATACTTAAAGGCAGAAGGTTTTCATTAAAGATGAAAGGAACGATTTACAAAAGTTGCGTAAGATCAGCTATGTTGTATGGAAGTGAAGCATGGTGCTTGAGAGAAAAAGAGATGGCAATTTTGAGAAGAACAGAAAGAGCTATGATTCGAGCGATGCATGGTGTGAAGCTATTAGATCGACGAAAAAGAGCGAGGAGTTGATGGGACATGTTGGGCATAAAGGAGTCTTTAGATAGAATGGCTAAAGCAAGCAGTATACGGTGGTACAGTCATGTTTTGCGGAAAGAAGCTGAAAGTGAGATAGTGAAGGCTTTGAAGTGAGTGGTAGTAGAGGAAGACCGAAACAAACATGGAAAAAGCAAGTAGAGAATGAGATGAAGAAAAATGGACTGGGAAAAGAAGATGCATGTGATCGAACCAAATGGCAAGGCGTGGTAAAGACAATGACCATACGAAATCCGGCCATACGAAATCAATGAGGACAATACTGGATCCAACATGTGATGATGATTAATATAACTTTTGGATTTTTTATTTTCAACACTTCTCGCATGCAACATATTAAGAAAAAACAGCGTTAATCATAAAAAACAAAATTAGTTTACCTTTGTGGTGTCTGTACTGGTTTTTTAGAGCTTATTAGATTTGTTCTAAATGATCTTGTGTTAAAAGCGTCATTAGTGCTAATGACCTCTCAGCGTGAAAAATGCAAAAGAACTGACCGTAAAATTTTGATTGTTTACTCATGATCGAATTTTATTACGTAAGCAAAAATTACAACCATACCATAGGTAAAGACCTAGTTTGATTGCATTATCCTTTACAATAATAAGATCTTAAACACACAATGCAAATGATGAAAAAATTATAAAAAAATTATTATACTTTTTTTTATACGATATCTTGAAAATTTTGACATTCACAGTTTTGACAATGACCAAAGCAGATTTTTTTGCAGAATCACAAAATCTTAATCAGAGCATGCCCCATTGTCTAGTTTAATTGTACATTTCATTGAATTATGATCAAAAACACGCAAAGTTTGCATACCGTACGAAAAAAAAAATTATAAAAAATTGACCATTTTCAAACGATAACACCTCAAAAATTTGGGGGTAAAATTTCACATATTTAGTGTTGATGGAAGCAGAATTTACTGCAGAATCGGAAAATTATAATGAAACCATTCCCTTGTTTGAAGTTTGATTGCTGGATTGATTGAACAAGAATACCCAAAACCCCCCCAAATCCTACAATCGCCAATTTTCAAACAAAAAAATCTGCAAAAGACCACGGCAATTTTTTTTTTTCTTGATCAAAGTGGAGTTTACCACTGATGTGAAACATCATAGTCAGAACATGCCCAAATGTCTAGCATTTTTGCAATACATTGGAGACAGAAATAGGCTAAAATCCCACTCAATTTCCTTACCCCCTGATTTTATTGATTCATTAACAGTTAAGAAGTGGCTATTTTGCCTCTAGAGGCAAAATAGTGTTTTTCCTCTGTTTGGGTTAGGGTTAGGGCTAGGGTTGGAATTAGGGTTAGGATTAGGGTTAGAGTTTGGGTTAGCATTAGGCTTAGGGCTATTTTGGCACTTGAGGCAAAATAGCCGTTGGACTATTTTGCCTCCAAATGGCAAAATAACATAGGGCTATTTTGCCTCCAGAGGCAAAATAGCCACTGCCTAACAGTTATGAATTCCGAAAATGATCAATCATGAATTCGTAACAAGTGTTGGATTTGAAATCTTTCCGAAGCGTTTGAACATTTGGTACACTGTAAAGAGTTGATGTTGTTTGTTTTTCAACTAAACATTAAGATATTAACAGTAACAAAGTAATGGTGTAATATTTGTTATGGTTGATTTTTTATGTTGTATCTCGGCTTTTATCTGCGACGTTCTTTAGGCACACACTTTTTTTTGACGTTATATATAGGAAAAAGCTTCACGCACACTCCGTGCATGCCGACAATCAGACATTTTATAATAAAGCAATGGTCAAAATTAACTTTTTTAACAACTTAATCGTCGAGCAAGTGATATCAAATGTCTACTCACTCAAGGAAATTTCAACTTGCCCGAAAAAAAAAGACGTAATAAGTTTTGAGGTTATTTAACTTGGAAGTGTCTAGGTCACCAATCCGGTTCCGTACACCAAATTGCTGATGCGCCGGCAGCCTGTTCGCTTTTTCTCATTGCTTCGATTTAAATACGACACTTTGACACTCGAAACGCGAAGCTCAGACAGTGTAGTGGCAAGCGCACATAGCTGCCGACCCGATGGTAAGGGTATCGGTTTGCGCCGGACACGCTTGTAGAAATAGCGCTAGAAAGCTACGGTACTTCGCTTCCTTATTCTTTTCTTTTCTCTAAAACCTTACGATTAGAGTTAGGGTTCAGGCAGCAATTCCAGCTTGAGAGATAGTAAATTGAACAGCAAAATGAAAAGACCGGCGCCAGTGCAGCAGCGATTAGATGTTGGAAACCGGGCCGGTGCAGCAGACACTGCCATTTAACTTTGGAAAAAAATTCGTAAAATGTAGGCTACTTCTTGGCAAAAGCCTTGAATTTGCAAAATACGTGTAGTCGAGAATCCTATTTTGAGAATCAAGTTTTGGTGTGCAATGTTATGTTAATGCGATGTTTATAACTTTTTCCAATTATGCATTATGCAAAAATTGATTTTTTGATTGTAATTAATTTAATTAGGCAGTGTCTGTTGCACCAGCCCGGTTTCCAACACCTAATCGCTGCTGCACCGGCGGTGCCAGTCATTTCATTTCGCAGTTCAATTTACTATCTCTCAAGCTGGCATCGCTGCCCGAACCCTAACTCTAATTGTAAGGATTTAGAGAAAAAACAAAAACATGTAGCGAATTAGCTCTCAAGCGCTATTTCTACCAAGTGCGTCCGCTGCGAATCGATAAACTAACCCACGGTTTGGCAGACATGTGCGCTTGCCATTACACAGTCTGAGCTTCGCATTTCGAGGGTCAAAGTGCCGTATTTAAAAATTAAATCGAAGCAATGAAAAAAAAGCAATATAACAGGCTGCCGATGCAGCTGCAATTTGGTGTCCGAAACCGGACCAGTGATCTAGACACTTCCTTTTAATTATTGCAACATAATCACATCGATTAATTCTGCTTCATCTGTTATTTGTTGCAAATGCATTTATATGCACAAATTTTGGAAACTACACCAGCTAAAAAGATAGGCCTAGGCTACTTGAAAGATACCGTAAGCTACCAGTACTTGGCTACTATCATATCAGATAGGCTACTTGATACCACCAGTATGTATTGCCTGACAGCTAGAGACACACAGAGTGCCCAAATCTTTTGCTCAGTTTGTTCATAAAAATCGGTAGGCCAATATGCGTAATTGCATGCCTCTCTTTAGACCTTTGACAGTTTGACTTGTTTTGTGGGATAGCCTAATTTTAGCAAAGGTTTTTCTCATTTTTGCTTTTTACACACCAGCATAAACAATTTAAAACCGTATTTAGCCTACTTCTGACGTCATGACTTATGTTATGTTGGTAAAAAATCTATAATACGACAATAATATAATCATTCAAGGTGAGTTTTTATGCTAAAGCTAAAATAGCCTAGACATTATCCTTTTAAAAATCAGTCATATAAAGAATGAAAAAGTGGCAACTGGCATAACATTGACAAACAAGTTCTGCAAACATGTTGATAAAAAATCATCTTGTGGTGAGTTTTTATGCTAAAGCTATATAAATTCCTTTCAAAAATCGGTCATTACAAATTTAGCAACTAGCCTACAACGAAAGGACTGAAATCAGAAATAACAACCGGATAAGCCTCCGCTCACGGGATGATCAGTTTATTTGCAGCAGCAATTCTTCTACCACCTCACCACGCGAGTGGCCGAGTGCAATCACCTTTGTCTGTTTTTTGCATCCAATTCGTTGTAGCGATTGTAGTTGGATTGTTCCGCTTCAGCGATTCCAACTTGACTCGCTTCATATTTTGCAGTTTGTAAACTCTGCTGCAAAGTCAGAAATGCTGAAAAGGTGATGAGGGTGCTCAAGGTGGTTAATTGCAGCGACCCTCAGATCTCTGTTGTTGCAAAAGTTCTGACTGTGAACGCATCTAGCATCTCAAGCCTAAACTATTCTACGTGCAGAGTACCAGAGTTGTTACGAAGTACTAAGTAGCATTGCTGTAGTCAACTCAAACTGCAGATGCAGGACAGCAGGATATTGGATAAGATCTGAGACAGTTAGGCCTATGAGCTGTAAGTAGGCCCAAGCTAGTTTTCATTCTGAGACTTGAAGTTGAAGAGAGTAACTCTTGGTCTTGTAGTATTGGCCATCGTGTTCGAGTTCATGGTTTGCAACTTTTTATAATGAAATTTGCACTCCCATATCATTATCAGATATTCTGTATTGAAGATGCCTAGCCTAGCCTAAAATGAAAATTAGTTTTTGGTGATATCCGATATGTTGGCTAGCTCAGAGCTACCAAGATTGTTGAGACCATAGTCACTAAATTAATCTGTTTGTTATTGTAATAGCCTACTTAGTGACTATGTTGAGCTGTACTGTGAGACTGGTGACTGGCATTGCCAACAGTATATAAATGATTTGATCAATGCTGAATATAAATCTTTCTCTGGACCAAGACCAATAGGGTGTTCTTAAGTTTAAGCCATCAGCTTTATTTTGGAATGTCTGTGACTCATGTATGAGCATGCATGCGCTCTCGCTCCTCTCATGCATGCACTCATTAGGCTTAGGGCTATTGGTAGATTTTGGGAATAGCTTAGATCGGAGAGAACGCATGTGCACTCATACACAACTCACAGAGCTCCTGAAAAAAAGCGACGGCTTATACTTAGCGACACCTGACCAATAAGCTTCAGCAAAATTCATGTAGAGAGTAGGCTGAGCAGCCTAGCGCTTATTTTGAGTGGTAGGTTATCATCCAATTCAGAATTAGATTTTACGGTAGGCTACAATTCAAATCACCATATATATTGGCATCCAAGCCCCTCATTCTTTGCAAGTTATCGGTAATTCTATTGTACATTAGTAGGTTACACGGTAGGCCTACCCTACCTGGTAATGGTTAGACTACCACTGTACCGGTACCGGTATATAACATTTACAGTACATCATAGGTGGGCAAGTTAACGCAAAACGTTAGCTTCGTTAACCACTAGTCCGTTAACAAACTTCACACCTCCGTTAACGTTAATCCGTTATTTTCCGCTTTAATTAACGGAAGTTAATAAAGTTCGTTAATCCGTTAACATTTTGCGTGCAACTTACATTTCGTTTTATTCACTCGCTTCTAGAACACGTATTGACGCTGTTAAGCTGATTGTAAGGAAATATTTAATGCTATGGTGGTCTTTCTGTGCTTTGGAAGTTACATTTTACAGTCTAATCCAATTTCAAGATAAAAACAAGTTCAAATGCACAACGAAGCTGCAAGATATTAACGATAAAAACCTTAACGGAAGTTAACAGAACTTAACGGAAGTTACTTTAGTCCATTAACAGCACTTAACGGAAGTTAATTTAGTCCGTTAATATGAAAAAACTTTTTAACGGATTATATAACGAGTTAATGAAAAAGTTAGCTTCGTTATTAACGATTAACAGACTTGTGCCCACCTATGCAGTACACTATACAGAGTAGGCTAATCTAAAGCGTAGTAGACTAACATTTTTCATGATTGGTCCACTGGCACTCTGGTTGCTTAGCCTAATCAGTTTCAATAGCCTACTCGAATAGTGTATGCCAATATGCAGTAAAATTGAATAAGTTCATGAATACTGCACATTGGAGGTTTGTCATGCCATTACGATTACCAAATATGAAATTTTACCAGTAGGCTGTCTGTAGAAAATTGTGTTACCAGGTTACTGGCTCTGTGGTGTGGTTGTTAGTAACAGATGATACCATTCTAATATTTTGCAGTTGTGCTTAAGCTGTAAGTGTTGATGCACATTAAAAAATATATACCAGTAGGCCTACTGTAATCAATTATGAGATTTTTACAGTGTCTTTTATTATCTTCTTTTTTGCTGTGTGTGCGATGCTATTATCAATCACTTATACATCTTGATCCAGATATAAATGAAAAGAATCCAGCGACATTAACTTGCCCAGTTCAAGAGCATTATGATCTTGCTGCCAGTGATAGTAATCCAACTATTTCATGGGAATATCACAAGTTTTCTGAAAATGCAACTGTGTTATCAATAAAAACTTTGTCAATTAACATTACATCTGTTGATAAAGCAGGAATTTATGTCTGTAAATTGGGTGACACAACACGAGCTAACTTTTCAGTTACATATTTTAATCCACCTACAATTCAGGTTAGTAATTCAATTGAATTTTTGTCAATCTGCAGTTTTCATTGTTTGTAGATCTATCAGAATTTTTGAAGATATGTGACAGCATGCCGTTTTATTGCTAAAAGTGTGCATCTGTTTGCTATATCTGATATTAACTACTATAGCTAGACAATTGGGCTGGTATCAAATAAGAGTTTTAAAAATTGTCAAACAACAAATATTTTTTGGGATTTTCGAATCAAATAATCAAATAAATCAAACAATTTTTTTTGATTTAGGTAGTAGCTCATGAAGCACAATAAATCATTCAGATTGTCACTCATCTAAGATTTCAACTTCGTAAGAAACAATCCAGCAGCACTAAAGCATCTTTCTGCTTCTAGTGAAGATGGTGGAAATGTATCGAGACAATTTTTCAATCTTTTGAAAGCTTTTGGGCATCTTTGGGTGGCTTCAAAAAGCATCGTTTCTTTCTTGATATGATTCAAAGTATTTGGGGTTTGAATGTTAGTTGCACCAATGCCAGAATGTTTGGAAAAAATACCACTTAATTCTTTTGCCTTTGTTTTTTTTACTGGGGGCTAGTAAAATTTGATGTCATTTTCTTCTATGGCTTCATTTGGGAACAACCTCACAAGCAAGTGTCTGGCGACTTGGAAAAGTTCTTTCTTTTTTGGGTATTCCAGTTGAGACTGCTGAGAAATTTGGTCATAGTTTTGTAGTGATTCAAGATATCTTATTAAACCACAAATGTTTTTATTTCATCTTGATTCAATTCTCCAAAATAGAGCAGTCGACATGTCACCTGCCTAGATGAAATAAGTCACCTTTTTGAGAAAAAACATATTCATCTACAAGAAATGATATTATTTGAATGTTTGAAACTAGATATGAAATTAATTGATGATTTTTTAAATTATTAAAAATTTCCAATAATCAAATGTTTGTTTGATAACAGCCCTAGCTAGACATGTAATATATGGCAACTGTCATGTATAAAACTTTTAGTACTAGTGTGTACACTACGTTGTTTATTACAGTTTAAATGGTATTTTGATACAAAAAAGTGCTTCAATGTCTGTATATATTGACAAAAATTGTGCAATGAGAGTCGATAAATCTGTTAGTTTGGATGATATATAGATTGTGATAGAAATTATGTGTCATGACTGCCAGAGGTTTGCAAATGCTAGATGTACAAGATTGTGAAAGATGGTAATTACTGATTAGGCTGCGAAAACCTGTTGACTCTCTGCTAGGCTTCAGTATTTACTAGAAGGATACACAGTTACACACTCCTCACTGGTGAAAATGATGATGACTGTGGTAAAGATGTATCAAGCTAATAATATTATGATGTCCTCAATATGAAATTTTTGTCTTTTATCCACGAAGGTTGAGTTAAAAACACTCTACTGATTTCACATTGTAGGGTATCTTATGCTTGATTTTTTAGACATATACTTTTCAGATACTTTTTTGATTTTTGTTTTTGATGCACTCGGTTTATATTCTTACACTAACTCAAACCTTTACTTACCTCTAGGATGTTTTGATGCGAAACCCTAACCTTAGTGTAGCCTTATCAAAACCTTTGGCATCAAACGAGGTATGTCAATAAATCTAATTAAAATTAAAAATCATTACATTAATATTTTGCCTTTTATTTCATTGTATATTTTTTATAGAATGCTCGTCAGTCAGTGACTTATAATGATGGAGACCTTAACAAGAAACTTACTTGTGTTAGTTCTAAATCATATCCACCAGCTAAATTTGTGTGGAAGCTGAAAAGAGAAGATGAGGATTTGTATCATATAATTGATGAGAAAAACTTAACCAACATAAATATCACAAACTATCCTGACAGGTAAGCTTATTTCTAATCCAAAGTAAAGCATTATCTCATTTATTTTGAAAAGTTTTACATCCAAGGAAATCAAGGAAATGAATTTTGCAGAAATTGTAATGTGCATTTTTCAGTGCTGTATAATGCTTGGTAACATTTTTGGAATCAAGTTAGCAAAGTTTCTGCAATATGGAGTCAAGTCATATCCTTACCACTAAACAATGAAATCTTTTTTTTTTTGCTGCTTTATAATAAAAGCTTCTAAATGGAAAAATTCATTAAGAGTAAAAACAACAGAATAGCATTTATCTAAATACATTGTATCAGAACATGTCAAATACGTTTAAAAATTTGAAATTCCACAGACTGTTTCGCTCGTAATCGAGATCAACTAGGAATGTGGTATTCAAAAAATTTTTAATTTTTATATGTGACATGCTCTGTGTTATGATATCCGCTCTGGCCAACACTGTCGAGCACTTTTTTGAATCAGTTGAATTCAAACTCTTCTTATTGTTAATTCTTTATATATATAAATATAAGTGCATTCCATTACCTAAAATTTGTTGATTACTTAGCTGTTTTTGATATTTTGTTGCAGTTCTGTGATCTTTTTTTATAACCTGACCTATGACATGCAAGCATATTATCAATGTTATGCAGAAAATGTTGGAGGAAATGGAACAGTCCAGGTTTGAAATTCATTTTTGTGAAATGCAATTTTTTGGTTGTATTTGTTTTGCTGTAGATTGAATTTGGATTTACTGTTTAGTTTGTACTGTGGCCTCGAAGTGTTTTTTGATTAAGTTATCAATCATTTAGTGTAATTTAATTACAGTGAACAGAAATAGTCGGTGCCGATTGTTCCATGCTGTGGAAAGATAATATACCGGTACTGTTTATATCAAAAAGTTTCTTCAGAGGAAGCATCTGATTAGAGAATGCTTGCATTGATAATATGGTTAAAGTAAGATACCGTACTAGAGTAATGACAGCTGTATTTAGCATATATACTTTTGCATACGTTATATTTTTAAATTAAGACATTTAGCTTACTGTTTTAACGATATTTAAGAACAGTTTCAAAATCGTTCAAAGTTTATGATTTTATGATTATAATCAAAACAAAACAAAAAAACTTGGGGTGGCAGTTTGCTGGAATCTATACAAATCATTTCATATTCTTCAATCGTGGGAGTATATACAAGCATTGTTTTCCAAATTTTTTGAGATTTTTTCCATAAATTGAGTGTAAGATTTAGCTAAACATTCTGCATTCGATTGCAAAGCTTTGAGGACGTAGAGAACGAAAGATTAAGAGCAAAACAGTTTTCTACTTGTGGTAGTGATACTATGGAATTGCGGAAAAATGATAAGATTTCTACTACCCACAGGGTTGCCGCATCCTGGAAAAGTCCTGAATTTTTTTGCTGTCCTGAAAAGTCCTTGAATTTTGTTTATAAGTCCTGGAAAATGTTTATAGAGTTTTCCCGTGATTTGCCAGGACAGAATGTGATGTTGTTTTTTTCATAATATATGGTACCTTGTAATTGTACAAATCCGTTGTTAAAATAGTTTGCATTGTGAAATCCGTTGAAAAAGCTGGCGCCCTAACAAAAAAAATAGCTATCTTAGCTCTAACCCAACCCTAAATCTAAACCATGCTGTCACCATAGCTCTAACCCTAACGTTAATATGAGCGCCCATTCCTCTGCTCTTTGCTCTCTTATTCTTAAAGCAGTTCTTACTAATACGTTAGAGTGCAAATACGCGCTTCCTCGTTAAAATGCCAAAATTTGCACTTTGCAGTACAGTGTATATAAATTATTGAATATTATTTAGAAGAGTGAATTCATGGACAGCTTTATTGCAGTACGATGCTCTAGTAGCAGTATTGCTTCCAGTAGCAGTAGCATAGCGGGCTATAGGTCCCCCGTTAGCCCGTTGAATAAAATGCATAATGAGAAAAATATGACTTTTTTCGCACTATGCTTCTGTGGTAGTTTTTTGCAGTAATATGGACACTAAAATAATTTATTGCCACTTTTGAAATAGGATTTCGGGGAAGGGCTAATATTGGTCAAAAATAAAACCAGTAACAACTTACTAAAAATGGCTGAAAATCAACAATCAATTCGTTCGCCTAATGCAAAATGCTCGACGTAGACTTTGTAAAAAAATTATAAGAAGTCTATTCAGTATTTAATTCTGTTAATTACCAATCAACTCTCTCAAATCTCGTTTCATAAGCCCCTCCTCCCAAATTTCATTTTTAGGTAGCGTTTTAAAATACGGACGATTTTGATAAATACTTGTGCGTTTTTTCAAAGGAAGTGCCTATTTAGACTTTAGCTTGCAAATGAGCTCTGCGTATAGCAGCGAATAAGAGAGCTAGAGTGGGCACTCATTTCCTCATTTACTCTTTTATTTTTTAAATTATTATCGTTAGTGGTTCGTTGGGGTTTGGATTTTAAGTTTAGGTTAGGATTAAGGCTAGAGCTAGGGTTGCAGTTTGAGTTAAGTTTAAGGTTGGGGTTAGGGCTAGTAAAGCGTTTGTTTGTTTGCACGCTAATGTGCAAATAAGCTCTGTCTTTTTCAAATGATAAGATTTTATGGTTTATATACTGGCTGGAAACAAAGCTATGACTAAAGTTTTACCATTACCCATCACTAGAGCTCGACCGAAATATCGGCCGATATCAGGACCAAGCCTGTATATCGTATCGGCTATCTACCGCCAATAAAATACCGGCTCCGCGCAATTACTTTAAACAGTTTAGTTTTAGAGCAAGCATGAGCGCTCTTGCATTCCATTTGCTTAGTATGACTTGTGTTTGCAATAATCTTTCATTGTAGGAGGATTTATGAAGCTTTTAGTGTCTAGTTAAGTGAAAAAAAGTGAGAAATTTTGGTAGTTCAAAAGTTAATATATTGGTGTCGGCCTGAAAAAGTCATATCGGTCAAGCTCTAGCCATGACCCACATACTGGAGCCCATTTACGCAATCAGTTTAATCCTGTTTTTGCAGTGCTAATTTCTATGCCACGTTTTAAAAGCAATAATCTTTACCAAACTAGGCCTAAAATTAAGTTATTATTGCAAAGCCTTTAGCGTTGGGGGCTTTGCCCCCAGACCCCCAATGGCTTCCTGTAAACACAGCTCTCCCTTTGCAAATTTCTGGCTTTGCACTTGGTTAGTAGTCAGTACTAGGAATGCAAATGCGTTACATCAAAATTTTTCGTCAATCACAAGTACAAAAAAGTAGGTGCATAAAGAGTAAATGAATTTTAAGTCCTGTAAAAAGAAACCTTTAACACTCTTGGAAAATGGCGTAATAAAGTCCTGGAATTTGATTTTGTAGTTTCTGTGGCAACCCTGTACCCAAATAATAATTCCGTGAGACGCGGTGGAACTTCGATAGCGTGATCATCGACCACCATCGGGATGTGAAGAATGTGGTTGTATTACCGAGTTAACAACAAAATGTTTTCGGTCTTCTATGTCTTAAAAATATTTATTTGCATTAAATTGGGTGGTATCTTAGAGCGATCAAATGCCGTATATTACTAGCAAATTTAAATTTAAAAAAGCAATTGCTGGCTAAATGTGGCATTTTTGGTCATACATCATACTTAATCTAACAGTTTTGGATAAAAACTTGCTTTCGACTTCAAGATGCTAAAATTGCGTTTGTTTTCTCACAACTTGAGCAAACCTTTAGTCGTTCACTTGGTTGAATCTTGATTGTGACTGAACTGATACGAAACGTTTGAGATGACGCAGTAAAAAAAGACGTTTTGCTGTTTTAGGGCCCATTTAGGTTCTCTCCCGGTTATTTTTATTTAAAACTGAGACATTTATTGTTAAAAATGAAGACGTGTGTAAACAGTGTTACTATGGATTTTCGTTTTTTAGTCTATCTAGCTAATTGAATGATTTGTGTTAACCAGTTGTTATTTTGCAATGTTTATGTGACGAAGCTTTGAAAGCGGCTTGTTTTACAATTCGTGACAAGATAAAAATGTCGATAATGAAAAGTTGATCAGGTTGTCATGGACTTTGTTACCGAAATTGGCTTAAACGGCTTGATTTCACTTGAACTGTGCAGTTCGTTGAATCACTAATGCAAGTTGTTGAAATTTGATTGCCAGCTATAAAAACAATCTTAACTTTCTCATCCTGATTTTTTTGTGTTTATTTGAGACGTTTCACCTGTTTGCGTAGCTTTAGGGGCGAACTAAATGAAGAATATTGTTGTGTTGCCGGCTTTTTTGGAAAAATACGAAAATAAACTTTGTAAACAGTATGTAAAAAAAAGATATATATATTGTCAATATTAAATTTCTATTTTTGAATTTTAAAGTTCATTTCGGTTGTAAGGTGACTTTAAAATGACTTACGCAGTTATTGAGCAATCTTGATTTGTTGCAGAAAACCAATGGTATATAATAGTTTGATTGGACCCTTTGAAGTGCGCTGCCATTTAACTAACTCGACTTTATAGAGCGTTATTTACGCACGAACAATGCACTGCATTTAGTTAACCTTTATTTTTTGTAACATGCGTGCTTCATTGTAATAATTTGTTATATAAGTGTGAGGTTTCTGTTAGTTTTAAGAAATTCAAATAAGCAGTTCAATTAACGTAAGTACTGTATCCCGCTTCATTTTAGGGCTTAGCTTCAGTTTATTATTCGCTAGAACATGCGTTTATGAACACAAGCAAATTAATACTTCATTTTAAAAAAATGATTTTAGTATTCAAGTGTGCACAAACGCAAATGCAGCAGCAATAGCCACCAATAGACCTCTGGTCTTCAAATTCAGCAGCCATGCTGGAGATAAGTAATCACTATTTATGTCTTAATTCAAAAAATCTGAGCAACAAAAGGTTTCGAGTTCCTGAAACTGAAACCATGGTTATTAATTTTGATGTGACTTATATGGTTGTTTAACAAGTCAAGTAAGAAGTCCAAGTCGTGTTTTCCGATCCGGATTGTGTTTTTGTAAAGTTTCGACAATTTTCCAGTTATTTTCACAAATTGCAACTACAATTTTAGAGCTTGTGTGCTGAAATACGCTAAATTTTAACGAAATTGCTCAGATTTTTTCGAATATTCGCTAAAATGTTACGTCAATGACAAAACAAAGAGTTTTTAATCAGCTTGATGTTTTCCTGTTGATGACCATGGTTTCATTCGGAGCTAGACTGTCCTAAGACACCAAACGCACGTTTTGGCATCAATTTATTTGGAAATTTTTCATGCATTTTCTGTTTATACAATAGATTGATGAAGTTTATTTCCGGGTATTCCGCTACGGACTTTTTTGCGGTCTTTTTGCCCAATATCCTTTTTGATTCTTGCAAATTGCCGTTTCCAAGTTTTAGCGATGCGTGGATAATTTCCTCAGCATTTCTCAATTTATGTGTTAAAAAGAATAGTGAAAGTCTATATCATTCTATGAAAGTGCGTATTGTGGTCGTGTATGCAAAGGCACCTTAACAGTTTAAAATTTGGCATTTTATTTTGTAAGACTGGAGAGCATATTATTCAGCTTTTTGTTAGAGTTGCGATATCTACAATTTTTGTAGGGCTTAAAGATGTTTAATACATTTTTCGCAAGACTCGTTTGTGCCCATTTCTGTTCAGATGTTTAGTAAGTTTTTATTTGGCCCTTTAAAGATCATGCATATCAAAAATCGCGGTTTTTCTAAGAAAATTTACTAATATTGACCATGGTACCCACGACAACTGACCGCCAACTAGTTCTTAATGTTGACGCTCAGTCGGTTCGCGGTCAGTTCACTTGATTTGGACACCTGTGTGTGTATCCCACTCATTGGTTTGAGTATTGCTTAAGTAAGCTGCAACTGCTTAATTACTAGTCATGCAATTACTCCTATTCTTTTTTTAGGTGCTCATTCGTGTTAAAGACAAACTAGCAGCTCTCTGGCCATTTCTGGGGATTGTCGGCGAAGTGTCTTTGCTAATAACCATTATTTTCATTTACGAAAAGAAGAGCAAAAAGGTACAAGTAACTCTAGTTTAATTAGTCTTAGCAGGTAATAAAGCTGTGGGAAATTTTTTGAAGTATTTCACATTTCAAATCACTTCAAAAGTAAGGTGATTTACATAGAAAGCAACTCTATCAGTTACGAAAATGGCGACCTGGGTTTTGATCCTGCCATAACTATAGAGAAAAATCGCCGATACATGTTGGTGATTACGTCCAACTTGTGTGAAAATGTTGAGAGCTAATCAAAATTTAGAAATTTTATCCTAACTAAAACCAGACGTGAATCCCGCTTTCTAAAAGCCTTAAGTTAGCGAGTCGCCATCATATTCAATTTCAATTGTCACATCAAATTTATTTCGCTTCGGTAAGCTCTCATTGCTAGGCTATCAAAATTTTTAAGTTTGGGATTTGTGGTCGATTGGAAACTCGATCACATTCTTTGATTTTGGAACAAAATTGTCACGCAGTTTTGGCTCAATTTTAATGTCATCAATTATTGCTAATTGATTGATTTCTGGATAAGCTAGCAGTCGCATTGGTCAAATTATTTTAACAAGATGCAGCTAGAAGAAGGAGGAAGTCTTACCACCGGTACCGAAAGAAAAATCAAGTCTTTGTCAACATGGACTGTATTTTGTTCAATTATTTACAGTTACAAGTTAATGGTCTCCATTTCCACTACTCCAAATTGTTTTGTTTGGACTATGTAGCTATTTTAAGAGATTTTACTGTGGTGACAAGCTGTTGGCAACACGGTGAACTGTTTGACTACCTAGAAGTGGAGCGAGACCTACGGTTCTACAAGTAAACGGTTAGTTGGTTGATTGGTGCATCTTCAATTCTTTATCTTCCTATCACGAGAAAGCAGCGGTGGCGCTATCGTTTGGACGAATCCGCCTCCGCTTCGGAGTTGATCATTTTCCTAGCTTTCCGCTTTACGTTTGACTTCTTCCCACGTAAATTTGCTGCGTGTTTGAGGCAACCATGCAGAGATAATCATCGTAGTGCGTCCTATCCGAGGACGCAAGTACGTGGTCAGGGTGCTGGTTGAACTCTTGATCGTGCAATCAGGGTCGTCATAAAAACAACGCTTTTCTTGGGCGTCGGGCACGCTGCCGACTACTAAGTAACTTAAATCTTATTAGCAGAAGGCTGATCTCGGTGCCCGTTACGTCACTGGTGACGCCGACAAGCCTTTGAACAGTGAAGCTAACGACGAAGATGTCGACAATAAAGTTCGCAATCGCGTTTCAAACAACAACCACAAGGAGTGATGACGTCATATCAGTGCTCGAATGCCTTCGAATTCCGCAAAATTTTGAAAATAATTTAGTGGCAATGGATTTGTGCGATTTAATCAAATACATGCCCTTTCTTGATAATTTGGTTTCGGTAGTATACTTGTTTCTTTTATTGTTATTTTGCATTATGAGCTGAAACTATCGTTGCTCGTGTTGCGGAGGTTGGTTGTACGCTTGTACGTAAGATACAATATTTTATCTACCTAAGTGTTGACCGCTTGTTAGATTGGTCTTCACGTTTTACGCCAACCCATTTAAACATAAGCCTTGTTTGCTCCCAAAAATTTGTAAGAACAAACAAAAGTATGTTGGCTTGTTGAATACATTGTTTACTTTTCGCTGCTAATATTTTTGCCGTGCTAAAATTTAGGCTGGTTTACACCATTGTCAGTGACGTAAATCAGAATATGTTTGTTTTACTGCAGCTTGCTTACGCTTCACTACGACACTGTATAAACCGGCCTAAAGCTTAGTTCTATATTTTGCTATCCTATGTCGGCTCTTTGCCCAGTGTGATCGTTATGATCCACATCTTTCGACAAAGGTCTGTTACTCCCGATAAATTGTCGCTCAAAGTTAAACAGATGGCCTTGGCTCCTGTTTTGGGTGTTGGTACAGTGTTACCATGTTTTTTCGAAACTTAACACAGCTTTCAAACGACATGTGAAAAATAAGCATTTTTTTTTTGTCATACTCGTATGTTAATTGTGTATGTGTGATGGTTACTGTTAGATTAGTATTCGATTGCTTTAAGTAAATGCATCTCAAACTTTTTTTATGCTGGGAAAGCTTCTATGGAGTTGTTTGACATGCGAAGCCAACGAATCAAGTAAATGCAATTGTTGTTTTTCCGTCTTCATAATTTCATATTGTGTTTTGTGAGCAATTAAGCCAAGGCATGATTTGGCAAATTTTAGCTTCGCCAATTTACGTTACTGTCGACTTATAATTTGACAAAAAAAGGTTGTCACGAAATCACAAGTCACACTGCTTTCATTGTCAAGTTTTACGCCGTTTTGCTTTACGATTTTAGCGTCAATTGCAAGGTGACTCGTTAAGACGAATGCAAAAAGAGTTAAACGAAACCAATCAGCAGCATATCTTCCCCCTCACCCCAGAACAAATTGTTGTTTACGGATCGCAACGGATGTGTAGTTTTGCGGTCTAAAACTTTAATGAATAGCTGAAAAAAAAGTAATGAATAGCTGAAAAAAAAGTTTAGGCATTTCGGTAAAAAATTTTGTGAAACATTTGCATACAAGCTCCAAAATCGTCATTTCAGTTGTGAAAATAACCAAAAAAAATTCTAATTCGTACATTTGACCAAAAGTTCTGGGTAACCCCCCCGCCTTCCTAATACTAAGAGACATCTACAATTTTCCCACTAATTATGTGTCGTTAATGTTCGGGAGCGAAAATTTTTACGCTTATGTTAGTTTTTTTTGTGTGTGTGTAATTTAGAAGTTAAAATTTGATTAGCTTTGTTATTATTGCTTTAGAAATTTGTGTTTGTTTGCAGACTACTCAGCTAACAAATTGTCAATCACGACAAGAGGTAGACAATCCAAGGTGTTAAAAAAATCGGTTGTTGTAGCAGATTTAAAATTCAGTTTATCGATGATTTTCCAGTACCGAACAAACTCGAGAGTGAACACACTGTTTTAGCACGCCCCAACTGGCTACGCGTGAGAGTTTTCAACATTTACAAAGCTGAAAACTTAGGAATCCCACAGGTCACTAATTCAGTTGCGGAATGTGAGTTAAGTGGATGGGGACTGCGTATTTGCTTCCAAATGGCCAGTGCCCATCCATCTTTGAACGATTAACTGTATTGAAAAAATTAAAGTTGGGCGGCATTTCTAGTCATCGCAATCACTTTGGGGTCGCAAAAGTTTGGGTTCTTGAGTATAATTTTTAATAAGCGATTATGATGTTAAAAAGTCTACGCACTATAGTTTTAGGCCTACTTTGGCTTGACTTTGTTTTGTGTGTTTCTTACACTCGTTGCAAAATATGTTGTATTGTCTTCTTCGCTGATTCTTAAACTTGGACTCTGTGATTTGTATGCAATTTTGATTGAATCTTGATGACTTTTAAGCGATGGTGATATTCAGACCGTTTGCAGAAACCGGTGGCTAAATTGGAAGAACCGGTTGTTAAAAATTGCTGCACTTTTGGCTCGAGCGAACCAATTACCAAGTTTACAATCGGTTACGGATGCGATTTGTGCAAAACGCAGGACTAACACTTTGAATAGCACTACTGCTTTTAAGCCATTTCTCAGCGTAATCTGCGCTCGATTCGTTCCTGATTAAGTAATTTCCAGAGGTGGAGTCCTCGAGGACACATTTTGAAGGCCTTGGCCGCGAAGCCTCAAGTCCTTGATCTTGGCCTTGGCCTCGAAGCCTCAAGTCCTCGAAAATTCCCTTGTTTTCGGCTCGAGAACAGCACCATTTTTTGAACAGTTAAAATTTCGTTGGAAAACGCCAGAAACCTCGCGGAAAATTTGCGACCACCTTTTTTGTTTTCCTCACTTGGAGCATAGACGTAGGCAAGGGGAGGGGGACAACCCCCCCCCTTCCCATTGAAATTTCACCAATGACAAAAATGTGGCAAAAAAAGTCTATTGTTTCTTCAGTTTCAGTTTCTTTTTAGCATTTTTCGCTTACAACAGTGTAACTAATTAACAATATTGAAGCCCCCCTCAATTCAATTTTTGCCAGCCAATTTAAACGTATAACCCGGAAAAAATGGAGAGTTTTTATCCTAAAAGTTGCTATCTCAGTCCTACATCTAGACTTTTTCTGAACGTAATGCATTAATCAGGGCCGGATTTTCCACAATATGATGCAGTACCAGCTACGGGCCCCGAGCTGAAATCGTAAGATTGTTTTTGGTCTTCACCCATATTTGGCAGAAAAATGTTACGAAAATCTCCAAAGTGCCAGGGGCCTAGCGCGATGTAAATCCGGCCCGGCAATAACACGGTTAGTAGATGTAACCATCTATTGTACAATTTTTCGAAAACAATTCAGTATTTCACCTCCAACCTCGCCGGTTTTTACGCACAAAATACTTGAAAAAAAAGTTAGCCATAAAAAATGCTGATTGAACGAATCATTGAACTTCAGTTGAGGGGGCCTGGGCTTCCTGGCGAACATGTACTCCTATAACTGGTTATTTTCATGACAAAACAAAAATCTTTTTGGAAAATCTTCGAGTGGATTAGTATTTACTGCTGAAATGTTGCAAGAGACAATGCATCTTACTACCCCCTACCTGGACCAAATCACTTACAATTAAAATTTAACTCCAAAATGCAAGATGTTAAACGTGTTTTGGACTTAAATTGTCAGTAAAAGGAGATTAAACAATTACATTTTTTCAATTGGCTTTCAAATGTCAAAAATCTAGTGCTTTCAAATGGCTCTAAACACTTCGTGATCCAATGGCATTAAAATAGCTTTTTTTTCAAAAAATTACAAAAAATCGCCCAACTGCTGGGGGCTTCGCCCCCAGACCCCCAAAGCCTCTGGCGGCTGGGGGCCCCGCCCCCAAACCCCTGTCTTTAATACCTTTGAGTTACGCAAGCTTTCTCAACACGTTTCCCAAGTTAGATATTTGCATTTTTCAACTATTAGTTTAAGCCCTCTTCCTTCGCAAAATCCTGGTTACGTGCCAACAGGCAACGGTTTCAGATCTTCCATCTTACGATATCTTTGTCCCACAAAAACTTCCTCTCTGGAAAATTTTTGATAACGTCATTTCATGTGATTTGTTGTTTAGGCCTCCTCCAATCAAAAATTCTGGGTACGCCTATGAATTGGAGATCGCCTGAAAAAAAATTTTGAAGACTTTTTTTTTTTTGGAGAACGCTTGCGCCTGTGTCCTTGGTCCTTGGCCTTGGCCTCGAACATTCCTGTCCTTGGCCTCGAGAGGGTCTGTCCTCGGAAAGGCTGTCCTTGGCCTCGGATTTTTTTGTGTCCTTGGCCTTGGCCTTGAGCGTTGTGTCCTTGACTCCACCTCTGGTAATTTCTGCTTGAGCTCAAAGCGTTTCTAATTTGAGGTCTTCGATGAAAAAAAATTAATTATTACAATTTTTTTGGTCGTGTAAGACCATCACCTAGTGACGCTCTTGAGTAGGCTACTTTAAGCTTAGTTGTGTTTCATCATTTCATGTATCTTTTTTAAGCCGCAATTTAATCTTTGCTCCGTTTGAAGTATGCTGCAGTGTTATCCTTGAAGTGACGTAAGATAATGCTTGACGATTTTGTTGTTAGTAAAATCTGGTCAATGGTCGTATAAATATATTGACATCATAGAACTGTTTGATTCGGTGAGGTTTTAGTTTTGAGCTGAAGCCCCTCCGTTAGCTAAATCCTGATTGCGTGTTTGAGGTTTAAGTTAGGCTCAGTTTGTATTGTTATGCATAAAATTGTGAGCCTATTCTTAATTCCTTAGTTTATTTTAACCAACTTGCAGCTTGAACGCCGGTAAGGTGGTACGCCCTACGTACCCGAGAATTCCTGTTTGAAACACTCTTTTTTTATTCGTTAAATTTTGAGTACGGGCTAGAGATGGCCATTTCAGAATGATCAGGTATTCTAGAATAATTCCGAATCTTTTTTTTCGAATCCAGAATTCCGAATCCTAAATTTCAGAATAACACTTCGAATCATTTTGGTATTAAATTAGCCCTCAACTCAGTAAAACCACAGTTTGTGTCAATTTAACAGTTTAATGTATTTCTAGCCAGGTTAACAAATAAAGCACCGTAGTCCACAGCCTAAACCAAATGATTCAAATCGTTATTGAAATCTCTGCAATGCTTCAAGCCTGACGTATGACGTCCGATGATGACATGTGCAACGTTCGTTGGCGTCGCACACGCACGTAGATTTGAATTTCGCAAGCTTAAAAAAAGCTTGCAAAGATTTAGCATGTGCAGTTTTGTTCTACGATCAAACCGAATCCTAAAAATGGATTCGGTTCCAAATTGGAACCGGTTCTTAAGATTCGGTATTCTGAAATGGCCATCCCTAGTACAGGCTAGCTGTTTTTAATTTTTTGCCGGCTTATTTCTTGATTATTTTTGTTGCTTTTGTAGCATCGTAAAGTCGCAAAAGCGAAAAGCGAGTACTTCAATTTGAACAGCCAAAAAAATTTTTTAGTTCTCTGTGCAATAACTCTCTATAATCTCGGAATTGTTGCAATGTTGCTTGCAAATACGGGAAAATCTCTGAAATTAAATCATTTTCTATCAATGCAACTGAATTTGGTTTGTTTTTAGATTTGGAATTTATTTCTTTTTCGTTTGTTCTGAATTTCGTTACTGCTGAAGCTGATATTGCTCCTAATTTGTTCTTAAATTTTAAGCAAAAATGAACCTCGTGTTCTATGAAAAAAAGGGTAAACTTAAACTACTCTTTACGTTCAATGTGGACTGGCCTAATTGGTGATGCTCATTCAAACACGCTACCATTTTATACGGTACTGTACCCGAGTTGTTATTAGCTAGGCGTGGTAATCAGAAACAGATGTTATATATTGTGTACAAATTTAGTTCGTACAGTAGCATTAGTCGATGACTGTGGCGTTACAATCCAATACATACTGACATGACTTGACCACTGAAACTTATTTGTAGATGCTAAAACTTTTAGCAAGGAGAAATGCTTCATGCGCGTCGGCGCCGATGCCATTTTAATGTTTTAAAAATGCATGTTTATTGTTCAAATTTAGGTAAACTCATTAAAAAAAAGCATTGCTTGCAAAAATTGCTAGCTTCTTTGAATTGCGGACCGCCAAGGCTTCCGGCGTTGAGAGGCTCCTTTGGTTTTTTGAAAGCGTTACTTAAGTTACCTGATGCCTCTGATTAAACCACTGAATAAATTTGATTTGCAACCTCTCCCAATAAAAATAACAAAACATAATTGTTTACAATATACTTTATAGTGAAACGCCAAAAGCACGCGAGAATCGTACGTAAATGATCAGGGGAGATTCTTTGCCTGCCAAAAACAATTTGAACCGAACCCAGAAAATAGGATCAAGATTGACGTATATTTTTGGTTTTAAAAAGATCGATCACCTACTTTAGACTGTTTTCAAACAAACAGTTTGAAGATCTTTGTTTTGAGTTAGAGGCTAGGGATAAACCACTGTAGGAAAAACAATCTCCGTTTAAATCCTTCAATCGCAAAATAAGCTTAGATTGTACTGACCGCTTGATTTAAACGTTTGTGAAGATAAACAGAGATCAAGTTTCCAAGGAAATTGCACACGCTATTGCTAGTTTTTATCATCATCAAACAGACTGCAGAAACAAGTAGGTTTCATCATAATTGGTATTCTTCACGTTTTGAGCAAAAATAGTTTAGTTAGATCAGCCTAGATAAAGGGACTGTGAAGCCTTCACCGTGTGTCTTAGGCAGGTGGCAGCTCGACCAGAAGACCAAAGTTCCCTTCGCTGTTTCCTGGCCAAGGCAACTTGTTGAGTAAAATGTTGTTACAAATTGCGTAGCCTAAATTTGCTGAGAGTTGGTTTGCTTTCATAAACTAGGCTTATATTCTTGAGAATGAGAACAAATATTTGATATCAGATATACTGTAGCCTTAGTAAGTTCAGAGTTGCAGCTCAAGTACCTGGTGCCGGTATACCAGTACTTTAATTGTAACCTAGTACCGGTACCTGGGTAGCAGTACCGATACCTGGGTAGGCCTACTAGGCCTATATTTTATAACTTTTCTAAATTATGGGCTGCACCATGAGATTTTTGTGCATTTGTTCTACTGGATTTTGTTCATTGTTGGCATTGTTAGGCTACAGTATTTATTAATTAGATTTTGGCTCTCAGCATGAAAACAGTTGCCTTTCAAGAACTTGAGGCGATTTTATGTTCCCTTTTATGCTTAGCTTGAATCTGAACTAAACTAATCAAACTTATTCAAGCATATAGGCTAGCTTATATCATCGGCAAGATATGCAAGATTCATTTGGTTAATGCGAAATGTTTCAGCTTGAACTGTGAGTTACTTAGTGAAACTTCGGTAGCTTAGATAGATTTTTGGAATGCAAGAAAATTATATACAGTATGTTTATACATATCTGATATTAATCCTCCTGTAGTTCCGAAGCGCTGATAAATTTTGCTTACGATAGTGATTATGGGTATCATACTTGGTTGGATACATGAATTTACAAGGGTGTCGTAAAGTATGAGCCGTCACTTTTTTTTTAGCAGCTCTACGATGCATGCATGAGCATGCGTGTGTCCGTTTTCTCCTTCGCTCCAATCTAAGCTATTCCCCAGATCTAGCCCTATCCCTAATGAGTGCACGCATGAGAAGAGCGAGAGCGCTTGCACGCTCATACACGAGTCGCAGAGATTCCAAAATAAAGCTGATGACTTATATTTAACGACACCCAGTTTACAATAGTCCAGTAGGTACAGAGTATTGTAGTGAACATCAAGTGACTGGTGTTATGTTGTTTAGTGTTTAGAGTTATTTTTACCCAGAGAAGATATACTTGTAGCTTAATTTGGCACATAAAAATCATCCCTGACTGTAACTGAATAGATTCATATACATGTATACTGGTACGAGTTTATTCCAGTCATATCAGGAGTGTGATATAAGATCATGAGATTATTTAAATTAGGTATTATGATAGTTTATCACAAGAGCTGAGCAGAATTGAAGAGATACCAATATTGATTGTAGAAAAATCACTGTCTGTATGTTATTATTGTTATAATGAAATAAACTAACTTCAGCTGCTGGCTACACTATACTTAACTCTAATAAAGGCAAGGAAGGCTTTATTTCACCGGAAATTTTTATCTAGTTTTTTATTAATTCTGACTCAAATCTAACACAAACTCAAATGCTTACTCTAAAACTATTCCCGAATCAAACCCTAACCTAAATTCTAATCTTAACCCTTAAAAAAGCAAATGAAAAAAGCGCGGATGAATATTTCTCATTCTCGTTTTATTCTCTTTAAGTTGAAAATTTTCGGTGAAATAGTCACTACCTAAAGGCAATCAATCCACTCGTACTGAAAGTAAAATGCAGCAAGGGACAGTAAATGAGGTTAGAGTTGGGCAGTTATGACCAGGTACTCTTGGGGTTATGGCAACATTAAAAATTTCTTCATGTTCTTCTTAGTTGCTTGTTTAATGCAATTTTTGCCTTGCAATGGCCCAATCAAAATTCTTTATGCCAAATTTATTCAATCTCCAAAATGACCCTTGTTTTTGCAATTCAACCACCAGATTTTTGTCAACTGTGTCTAGCATGCCAACGGACATTTGCAGTTTTATATTATGATTGAAACAGGATTTTCATGTTAATTTATGCACTGTTTTATACCAAATTACTATTTGAAGTGAGAGAGTACAGTGAATCATTACTATTAACCTACAATTGAATTAATATGTACCACAACTTATTAATTCAGATTTTTAGAACTGACGATTGGTAACACCATGAAACATGCTTTAAATTTTGCAAAACTTTAGGGCAAAAAATTTATTTCGTTGGATTTTGAAGTTTAATTAGTGAAGTTCTGGTAAAGCTGCTAAAAATTAGAGGTGAGTTGATGGTAATGCACTTAAAAAAAACTACTATAGTATCAGTATATTGAAATGTTATGCTGTAACAAATTTGTTTATGTTTTTTTCATGTATCCCGGCTTATGTGCTTTAGTTCTGCACCTTTTGCAATTAATTGTATACCTGATCCATTAAAATAAGGAAACTGTATTTTGTTTAATGATAAAGCTTGCAATAGGATTGAAATGTATTACTAGCTTCATTGATTAAATTTTGTACCTGTTAGATGGAACATGAGTGGTATAGACATTTTGGTTATTATATCACTAGTCTTTAAATATCTAAATCATTCTGAAATATCAAATTTTTGTTAACAATGAGATTTTTTCTTTACACCAGTCATCATTGTTCAATTGCCTCACATTATAAGCTCACTATTAGTAGCAGCTACATAGTTTTTAATGTCTTTGGACCTATTTTTAAAGCATAAGAGACGACTAACTAACATGTATATACTAATGTTTCAAGTGATTAGTTTAGATCTCTATTTCAGTTTCAGTGTAATTATGAGGATAACTTAAAAAGCAAAAATTTTAAATGCATGTATTAGCAAAACGTTTGATTTATTTCCTTTGAATGTAAAAAGCAAAAATTTTAAATCCATTTGTTTACAAAACTTTTTGGTAACTTTGTGGTTCTCAAAGCTGCCAGCCAAATAATAATGAATTGATAAAGTAGTTAAAATTCAAGAAGTTAGTGACTAAACTGAGCCTAATTATAAATACTGCAGCACCAGTTATGATTATCAAAGAAGCACTGAGGTTTGCTTTTTATTATTAATCTAGTTAATTAAATCTGACAATCTAATTGGAAAAATTGGAAAAATCTAAAATCAAGTTGGAAATATCTGATAATGCCTTTGTTGTGGATAATATATTTTTACTGCAGTTTACTGGTGCTTTTTGTTAAATTGCCTTTGTTTAAAATAAACTTTGAACTTTTGCTTTTTCATGTAGTTTGTCAAATTGCCATTTGCTCATTGCTATTTACTGTATAAACTTTATGCGATAAAAAATTTAAATATTTTGTTAGGTTGCTGTTATCTATGAATAATTTTCTCTGGGTTTGGTATGAAGCCATTATCAAATCATGTTTGATAGGGAAGGAAAAACTTTATCGTCACCGCCCAAACGTTTGCCATAAGATTTAGGGTGCACAAATTGAATTTAAATGGCAATTAGATAAGTATTATTTTAATCAACTGAACTTGCTTTCTTTTAGCTTGGCTTAACATTCTTTGCCAGTTTTTTATTTTGCATCTGGCAGTTAATTTAAACAAAAGCATTATATTTTTAGATGCAGTACATGAATTCTTCCCCCTCTATGACCATGATCCTCCAGCCTGATCTATGTCCTTCAATGAAGCGTCCTCAGGTCTGGCAACCTCTCTATACCAGAGAACCTACTCCACCTGTTGCTAAAAGACCACATGTTAACTATTGTGAGTTGGTGGCATGTTGTTCACTTCCGATATATTTTTGGATAGTTTTGGTTTTCTCTTTCGTTCAAAACGAAGTAGGATTGAGCCTTACAAAGAAGCAAATTCAATTAAGCTATTAATATATGGTATATTTTAAGGAGCTTGGTTAGTAACTGCATATTTTACATTTTCATCCGTGGTTGATATCAAGGTTTCAAGAAGTGCTTGATAACAAAGAATTCTATTTGAAGTCGATTTATCCTAATAATCTATTTATGGGTGAAACAGACTGTTGCGTTTTATTGGTTTTTAATGCTTTAATATTGTGATAATCTGCTGTCATGTTTTACTTTTTATTTCAATAAATTACAGTTGCGCTAGATTGACCACTGCATAATCTTTTAACCATTGTCATTAGATGGAGTTACTTTGATTCAGAAGGAAGAAGAAAAGGGCAGTTTTTTTAAATCAACAGCTTTTCAATTTCATATTTAACAGGATAATCTTGTTTTGTGTTTGACCAGACTACACAATGCTCAACATTTTTATGCTAATTGAAATTAGCAAACTAAGGTTTTAGACTTAAGTTTACAATTGAAACTTTCAAATATGTTTAGCTCGTCCCATGTCGGCCCCAGCCAAAGCTCCATCTTCCAGTGTGTCCAGTCAAACAACGCCTATGCACCGTCATCAAAATGCCAAACCAGCCTGGCAAGATCCGACTGCGCCGTTTCTTTACAATGAGCAACCTATGCATTTTGATTTAACTATCACACCCAGTCGACCTCCTGGAGATAATTATGGTAAAAATAGCAGTGCTTTTTTCAATTACTTTAAAACGTTCATCTACTTTTCTTGATTATGAAGTGAAAAATCAGTTAATTGTAGCTACATCTTTAATTGCCATGTTGCCCTGGCCGGGAAACAATGAATTGACTTTTCTGTCTTCGAATCAAGCTGCCACTTGTTTCCACACACGGTAGAGGCTTCACCCTATCCCTTTTATTGCTGAACATCAAGATAGGAAGCAATGAATATTTATAACCTTTGGTTTGACCCGGCCGTGAATCGAATCGAAGCTTACTGTTTCAGTGGCTGATGCTCTATCCAGTCGACCCTTGATCGGTAAAGCACAATCATGCAATGTTTTTTTACAGAACGCTAATGTATTTTTGTTCTGTTTAAATAAAATAGATGATTTTTCTTTTTGTATTATCAAAGAATTACATTATCTACTTTCCTTGTTTTGCAAACAAATCTGCATGTACTTTGTTTTTGCGTTGTGAAGCAAAACTGATTCAACTCTGTAGACTTTAATTTCCAAGCTGGAAAAGAGACAGTTACTTGAAACGTTTTCGATTTGTGATCCTCAGCTATAGTTGTTTCGAAAGCAGTCTGCTTAAGAGTTTTAGATCGCCTTTTTGTGATCATTTATACTATTTTTTTTAGATCAGGAACTGAAAATCAAACAATTTTTCATAAATTAATGTTTTTGGTTTTTGCTGCTAAAAGACATATTTTGCAGGACAAAATTCTGGTGGCATGTCTGGTAGTTTCACTGTGTATCCTCGTGTTGTCAACGGAAAAGTTATCACTCGTCCTACCTACGACTCTCATCACGATCCTTATCTTTCGAACTACTTTGCCAAGAAATATAACCCAGAACCCCCAGGAACTCCACCCATGGTATGTCAAACTTGAATGATTGTATTACCCGCTTGAAATTAGTCACTAACAACATGAAGCGTAAAGTAGCGAACTTGAATTTGGTCTTTCTAAACCATACACGTACACAAGACCACTTGGAGCACAACCAAAACCTAACACATTTAAACCTAAACTTTAACCCCATTCTACCTCTAAACGTGAATGTAACGTTCACCCAAATCGATCGGTTCATGTGGGTTGTTGCAGTCTTGTACTGTATGTTGTAGCAAAACTGCGTAATTGAGTTGATTCTAATGAGATAGTTTTTTCAGTTTCACACTTTTATCTTGGAGTTAATTTTTCTCGGGCGTTTTTTCTGTATAGGCATTAAGATGTTTACTAGCAAAGTTCATGAAAATCTTCAACACCGCCCGAGCAATTTTTTGTCGAAAATCAGCTACCCAAAACTTTCTTCCATACAAAACTCCACACACATTAAAGCGCGCAAATATTTTTTTTCAACTTTTTACACAAACAAACTCAAGTCAACAAATTGGCTTCACTAGTGTTTTCTGAAATGTTTAATCTCGATGATTTTCCAAAACCTGACGTTGTAACGTCATAGTATTTGAACTACCTCACGCCTCGCGCCAAGGCGTTTATTTAGCTGTTGTAGTGAGTCAACAAATATGAAGAACACTACAAATTGGTTTATAGCTTCAAACCTATCACTTGGTCAAAACCAACTTAATTAGATACAAAAAATGTTTCGAAAACAAAATGGTCGCATTAGTTTGGTAATTTTTGCCAAAATGTTTGTTAACAAGAAGCTTTTTGCTTGAAAATTGTCAAGACTTCACTCAAGCCGAACTTGAGTCGGTTGCCTTTACTGAGGTCGAGCTTGAGCTCATGAACTTTACTTTTTTCGAATTCGTCGAGTTATCTTGTTGTATTGTATATTTATCTTTCTGTCACCGGACAGCGTCAGATGCTAAATTATTGGACAATTCGCGTAACTTTTTGTTGCAATTACTACTTCGTGTTTGGAGGAATCCGCACCTGCTTAGGAGTTTCCAGTGATCCAATGTTCTTGTGGATTTGTTCGAATTTTTGTTAACTGAATTTGTTGCTTGTTCGAAGCCACCAAGCAGAAATAATTATCATAAAGTGTCTTATCCAAGGATGCAACAATGTGACCAGGGGGGGGTTGAACCCGAATCATGCAATCACGATCGTCGTAAAAGTGACGTCTTTACCCTCTCAACCACCCTGCGCACCATGGTTGAAATTAAGCGCCACAATTTTTTTCACGTCGAACTTGAACTCATCAAGTTTTTTGTGCCTAAATTTACCTCCAGTATGGTCTCGTCATATAACCCCTTTGAGGCTTTGGGATGAATTCTGTTATTTGACTCCATTTTTTGTTTTAAGAGGAGAGTATGGTCGGCTTCTGGATACAGGCCTCAAGGAACAACAAGCCTCGTATTTTCAAAAACAAAAAGGTTTTCGGAGCACTCTTTCAATAGGTGGGATATCTTTTATCGTTTCTGCAACTACCACCATCTATTTACTTTAACTTAGGTTCAAAATGTATTTCCCTCTTGCATGACCTGTTTATCGAACGGTAGTGCGTTCGTCTCTGAAAAATAAAGTCTGTGGTTCTATTCCCTTGCCGGTCTATTCGTACTCAGTGTAGCTAACGGCTCGCCAAGTTCCAAAATAAGTTGGACGTCAGTTTGGGTCGAAAATGGTGAACCCCACTAAAAGGTTTTGTCATCGACGGTTTTAGCCTACTTTGTGACAAAAGTGTGCGAAGAACAAGAGGGAAATGTAGGCGTGGTTTGCTTGCCAAGCGCACATAGTGCCGCATCTTTATGCGTCAGATCTCGCGTCCCTGGAGTACCCCTGGTCAAGGTTGAAAGTTGCTTTTTTACTTTCAGAAAATACAAATCTTCTCGGACAACAACTTCTAAGCGATTAAGAGGAAATGAAGTGACGTACAAAGTTACGGTTAGAACTGGAGACAAAACCGGGGCGGGAACGGACGCCAAGGTAAAATATGCATGAAATTTTGTTGGAAGCAGACATTAATTTGATTTTTATTGAAATTATCTTCAATGTTCTGTTTGCTTTTATGCAGTGTTAAATAAAATAAATTGCTGTGGGTTTTACTTCGTAGGAAAGTTTGCTGTATCTTTAAAACCGTTCACTGGTCTAGTGGATAAACTGTTTCGTACTGAAACGGTAAACTTGGGTTCGATTCCGGGTCATGTCAAACCAAATACTATTAAATTTGTAATCACAGCGTCCCTGCTTGACGTTCAGCAATAAAAAGGGACAGTGTGAAGCCTCCACGGTGTATGGTAGACAGGTGGCCACTTGACAGGTGGCAGCTTGACTCGAAGACCGAAAGATTCTTTCGGCTCTCCTGGCCACGGCAACTTCATCAAACGTCTTTGCAGTTGGGTCCTAGAAATTAAAAACATAATCTTAATGCTCAGGTATTCATCCAATTGATTGGAAAACGAGGAAAAGTCCCAAAATGGCGTCTTTCCAAAAAGTCCGGGCAAAGTAACAATAAAACTTTTCGCTTCGCAAAAGGATCATCTCATACATTTAAACACAAAGGTAAGCCATTAGTGTTTTCTGATCTTACTTCATGTATTTGTTGGAAAATTATTTTATTGTTTGTGCAATTTTTTAGTTATCTTCTGCTAATGCTTCAATGTACTTTTTAAGAACAGTCTAAATAACAAAGTGTGGAAAGTCTTTAAACCACCCCGCCAGCTGCTTTTTTACCCACTAGTGAAGTCAGAATAATCTCTACGTTGTTTTTCAAACTTGAAGAAGTTAAGATAACTAAAGATGGTGACGGTTTTCTAACGGTAAAGCTCTGATTTTCGATAATGCTACGCCTAAATTCGTGTAATTTTTTCACGTGTCTATTTGATGGGACGGATGGGCGGTAGCTAGGCAAGCTTGCTGCTTAATAAAAGGCAGTACAAAGCGTTTTATGTTCCATGTGTTACAACCGTGCTGTCTGCCATCAATTTGTGATGAATTTGTTTATCTGAATTTTTGTTTCAGCTTTGGATATTGGCGAAATTCAAAAAGTCATTATTGAACACGATGGAATAGCGGAGCGCGATAGTTGGTTTTTGAAGGTATTACTCCATAGTTTTAAACTTTTGCTAAATTGAAAATTTTGTTTCGATGTTTCTTAATTGCCAACATAATTGTTTGCCAATTTGTCTTGGCCAGAAAAGAAAAACAACTGAGGCTCCTAGTTGTCTTCGCTGCTATCTTTTGCTTCAAGAGAGAACGCTACGCTCTCCGTTTTATTGCTGAACTTGAAGCTGGAACATTATGAATACCGTTGTTTTTGATTTTACTTTATTGCTAAAATGTAGCAGAATCTTTTGCGTCTTAACGGTTTCTTTGTCTCCCGACCAACTTATTGTTCAGTAGAACATCGATAACACAAGAACTGTTCCACTGCATTTATCACTCTTTCCAGTACTTAAACTGTAAAATTTTGCATGGGGGACGTTTTTGCAGTCTTGACCAAACGCATTGAGAATGCGAAAGTACTTTAGTGGGAATAATGTCTTTCCGTCCCCGAAATCGAGTGAAGACCAAGGAAAAAAAGGTCTTCACCGAAAACTGAAGAGTTTTTGTCCCCAAAATCAAGTGAAGACCAAGAAAAAAAAAGGTCTTCACCGCAATTTGGGACTAAATTCAGCCGGAATTTGTAGGGTTTATTTGGGCTGCCAGGCTCTTTTTCGTCTGTTTAACCAGCGCTCAAACCTCGATGGGGGGACGATGAATCTCGATGGGGGACGCCAAATCTCAATGGGGGGACGCTAACTCTCGTTGGGGGGACGCGTCCCCCTACAATTTAAGTGCTGACTCTCTCTCTGAGCATTTCTATAAGAAACTTCTTCGGGAATTTTCAACAGTTGCTGGTATCTATTTAGGAAATTATTGTGGAGGATGTGAAATACGAGCGCTCGTACACTTTCCCGTGCGAGCATTGGCTTTCCTTGTTCAAAGAAGATTGCCAGATTTCCCGAAGACTCAACGCCGTAACTGGAAAAAACGCGAAGCAGACAACCTATGAAATAACTGTTGTTACCGGTAAGAGTGAGTTGCATTTTATTATGAGATTAGTAAAGTAACCGTAAGACGCTTAAAATCGTAATCGCAATTCAAAGTTTTTGCGCTAGTTTACCTATTTGAATCTATTTTTTGTATTTGTTTGCAAAAAGTAACTACTCTACAGTGCTCATAGCTTACACGCAGACGAAGGTGGGAAAAGGATCGCTGCGTTTGATTATTATTTTTTTTTTTTCGGTTCGAACATTTTGAAACGTAACATCGAGAAATTTTCTAGGGTTAAAATATGAATGTCTCTTTTCATTTGCAGCTAAATTTATTTCGCGTTTCAAAATTAAGGATATTATTTTTCGTTGTCTTCCAAATCTCTGACACTTGCAAAAAAAGGGCTCATCTAGCTTACGAATTGGTAAAGGCGTCGTGTCGGCAGCGTGGCCAAATGGTAAAGGCGTCTTTTTTACGACGACCCTGATCGAATGATCTGGGTTCGACCCGCACCCTGGTCACGTTGTTGCGTTTTTGTATAAGACGCTTTATGATGATTATCTCTACTCGGTGGCTTCGAACAAGCAGCAAATTCAGTGGACAAGAATTTGAAGAAATCCACAAGAACATTGGATCATTGGAAACTCTCAAGCAGGTGCGGATTCCTCCAATCATGAAGTAGACGTTGTAATGAAAAGTGTGCAGATCGTCCAATAAGTTAGCGCCTGACGCTGCCCGTGAAGAAGGGAAAATATACGCTATAACAACTATTAGTTTTTCGAAATGCAGTGATTCCAAGCTTCAAGGCAGGCTCTCCTAGCTCATATGAGGCATGGAGACGGCTTAAATTGTTTCTATTACTGCGCTGATATTTTTCTAAATAAGATTGATATGCAATCCTTTGGAGAATAAAAGGCAGAACAAAAAGATGCAAAAAATTTATAGTGACGTCATTTTGGTTGTGTTTATAAATTTTCTTGTATTTAATAATTTGCGTTAATAAATTTTATGGATTCTTAGGTGATTTTTAGACGTGCTTTTGTACTCTAGTCCTTAAAACGTTCAAATATAAGTCACAGCAATTGTAGTAAGGATAAGCTTCTATTGTTTGCAAGTTGTCACAACAAAACTGGATTCGAAATAATAGGCGTAATTCCATTCATTTTTAACAGGCGATAAACGGGGGGCGGGGACTGATGCCAATGTCTTTGTGACGTTGCGTGGCTCGAAAGGGAAAACACCTAAGCTTCATTTAAGAGCAGAGTAAGTGTTTGTTTTATCTTTTGTTAACTTTATAGATCTATAGTTGTACAACATATGGCTAGGTTTTGTACGAAATTTACCGCCTTTTTTTTCAGTTTTAAATTGTTTCAAAAACTACGTGGAAGGTATCGATAGAAAAACACGGTTTATCACAGTAGCCTTGTGTTAGCTTAAAATTCATTTACGTTTACTTCCAATGCTTTGAAAAAGAATTACAGATTTGGATTAAAGTTGTATTTACCGCAACTACGAGCACTCAATTGACGATTACTCTTTTTCGGTAACTGGCCCTTCCGGAAATGAAGGCTTGAATTGAAAAAAAACTGAAAGACTAAAGGTCTAGATGAAGATTTATTCGTTTTTGAAATGTGTTGAGGTTTTAATGACTCCAGACTTTTTTTTAGCAAGCGAAATACATTTGAACGTGGGCAATCTGATGTGTTTCGGATTCGAAGTGTCAGCGTTGGGATTTTGAAGAAACTCAGAATTGAAATTGACAATCAAGGTTACGCCCCAGCATGGTTTCTGGAAAGGGTAACTTTTGATCTGATTGTTGTAGTTAAAGTTGTAAAAACTTATTCAACTTGCTAACAAAACTTTAAAAAAGCCCTAAGTTTACAGTAGTACAGTCTTAGGAGAGAAACTACAAAAAGAACAACTAAAACGCTTTGGAAAATATTCATTTAAGATGACCTTAAGGCAAGTGCTTAGTACTAAAAATACTGACATTGAGGTTTAACTCTCTTCTCACTGTTATTTTTCAGGTTGTGGTCGTGGACAAGATGAAGCCTTCCAAGCGAATTTATTTTCCATGTGGGCAATGGCTGAGAGACAGCGAGAGACTTTACAGAGATCTCGAAGGAAGCTCTGACCCACTAACAAAGTCGAAAAGTAAGTTCATGCACTTTGTCTTGAACCCTGCTAGTTATTTGTTTGGAATCACCGGTTCTTTCCTGTGACTGAAAGCACAGCGCAACCGATTATTACACCATTGGAGAGAAGTGAGTACCACGTCACCACACTAGGCTAGTTTATTTTTCGGTCACTTGACGGTCATTGACCTAAATTTTAATGACTGACCGAAAAAAGTTCAGCGATTTTGGGTAAAATAACTGAAACATTTTGCATATTTTTCACACCAGAACTAAAACAGTGCTATAATTGCGTAGATGAATGAAAAAATTTTAAATAAGGGGCTGTTCATAAAAGACGTCCGCACAAAATTGCAAAAAATTGACCCCCCCTCCCCCCATGTCCGCAAAATGTCCGCAATGACTAAACCCCCCCCTCCCCCTTGTCCATGCGGACACAAAAATGCGTTAATTAGACACTGACACACACAAAGTTTCAATACAAAGTTTGCACGGTTTAATTATATACTAAGTTTTAATACAAAGTTTAATTATATACTAAGTTTTAATACAAAGTTTACACAAAGCAAGCACAGCGCAAGGTGACGTAAAACGTACTGTCATGTGATTTGTTTTGTGTGCGCTTCGCGCCCTTAAATCACGTGATTGTACGTTTTATGCGTGGTTCACACTGGCCCGGAAAACGGAATAAAACAATCTGCGATTTTCCGTCGCGGAAAACGTTGAAATAAGGACGTCCGCATTCCAGAAACCCCCCCTCCCCCCTTGTCCGCAAATGTCCGCAAATCTATTAACCCCCCCTCCCCCCCTGAGTGCGGACGTCTTTTATGAACAGCCCCTAACCCAAAATTTTTTCAAATTCGGGAATATGACCAAAAGTTTGGGGCGAAAAATTAGCTCTAAAAAGGAGAAGCCACCCACCCCATTACCACACAGGCGGGCACTGCTGACGGGTAGTCTACTGGGTGAGTGGCTTCACTATTTTTTCTTGGGCGAGGGGGAGGAAATCTAATGGTTTTATCGTGTTGAAAGTTTATGGTTGCTTTCTAAACTTACGATGAATTTTTACATTTTTTGCATTATAGTGAACGCTTATACGGTTCATTGCTTCACTGGGGATAAGAGGTATGCTGGGACCGATGCGAATGTCCACGTTACCTTATTTGGTGAAAAGGGGGACTCTGGCCAGCTTGTTCTCGACAACAAGAAGAACAATTTTGAACGTGGAAAGAAAGACACCTTTAACTTGGAATGCCCTCATTTGGGAAAACTTAGAAAGATCAGGATCGGTAATGATAAATGAATAAATTTTGCGAGTTATTTCTACTTATACAAGAAAAATTGCATTAGTGTTGCCAAAAATTTTGAATTTTTGCTTCAATATTTTGTGTTGTTTTAATTTTATTGTAATGGTGTAAATGTACCTTTTTAAAAATCAAAAGTTCTAAATCTAGTCAACTAGACAAATTAGAGTGGTTTGCAGCAATGAGCTAAATATTGTAATTAAATGTTTTTGCCTTGAAGTACTATACAATAGTGTTGGACTTCGGCAAACCAAAGACTATAAAAATCATTGGAATACGCTGCTTTTCTGCTTGACATTCAGTATCAAAGGTCCGCTGTGAAGCCTCCACCATGTGTGGTAGTTAGTGGCAGCTTCACTCGAAGACCGAAAGGCCTCTACGTCCTGACTAGGCAACTAGATAAAAGAGGATTTGAATAGGACACGATAACGGAGGTGCATCCCCTGGTTGGTACTTGGACAAAGTGGTGGTAGACGATACGATGATGAGCTGTGTTTACACCTTCCCATGTGATCGCTGGCTCGCAAAGGATGAAGATGACGGCCGGATTACTCGCGAACTTCTTGCCGGGAAAGGCGACGCTGGAATCCCGTACACTGTCCAAGTTTTCACCGGTATGTTTGTGCTGTTTTTGTTTGCTTACTTATTACTTATCCTGGTGTATTTTATGGCTTGTTTTTGGGAGTTATATGGGGTTTTGTTGAACGTACAGTCACACGTCCTGAGTTCTGGCTTTCTTTTTGGTTTTGTATCTAATTAATGAAACTGTATCTGGGCCGTATTGTCTCCCGTTTGATAATTTTTTATTGATCAGTTAATCGTTTGTAGTCCTTTGATGTAACGTTGTTTGTGATTGCGTTTTTATTTCGGGCTTGGCATCATATTTGAATAAACGGATAACAACTGGTAGTCTAGACTTATCTCAAAAACTGCTTGTTATTTCAACCGTGTATTAGCGCTCAAATCAAATTTTCCTTTTTAGGCGATATTCGTGGCGCTGGTACCGATGCAGAAGTGTATGTTATTTTATATGGCGGTAGAAAAGGAAACGAAAGTTCTGGAAAGATTGCTCTTGATGGGAAGTTTGAGAGGTATCTTGCAGATTTTCTATGTGTTGTATTGAAGTCTGTGTCATACTATACTTATAAATTATTTAAAATGCTTGAAAATGTAATAAAAACTGGGTCTTTTTTACTCTTCTACCGCGCGTGGCGCATTTCTGTAACGGATTATAAAGTTATCCAATTGGTTGGGGATAAAACAATAATTGGGTTGGACATTACAGCCTTCTGGAGATATTTTGTTTTAGTTCCAGAACGAATTGGAATACCTAAAAAAGACCGTACTGATTTTTTTGTTGACAATGCTAGTCATTTTCTTAGATTTCAAGAACAAACAGGTTAAAGCGTGTAGGAAATTTTTTGGCTTCTTTTCAAAAAACGCTTTTTTCAGAAATCGTGTTGATATTTGTGAGATTGAGAGCGCCAGCTTACTCAGCCCTTTAGACAAGATCGAAATCGGTCATGACGACAGCGGTGTGGCCCCAGGGTGGTACTTGGACAAAGTCATTGTTACTTGCAATACCACTGGCTGTGAGCAGGTAACGATATGTGTGGTCCGTAGTTCAAAATCAAATCTTTCATTATACTCGCTATAATACGCCGAAGCGTGTAGCGAGTTTGCGGGGCCTATCTCCGCGTCATTGCGCCCGGGCAACACAGCTTCTTTCGAAGAAATGTCGCAGCGATGGCGAGCCATTGGCAACACTTTGCCCGATTTGACCGGCCCGAGATTTGAACCTTAGACCTCCCGCTCGAGAGACGAACGCGTTACCACTCGACCAACTGGTCTGTGGTTATTCACGAAATTTTTAAATGAAGACTAAGGGCCGTATTCCAAGGATGAACTAGAGCAAAAATTTTAAGTGTTATTTTTTATCCAGACTTCCCCACGTCTCACAACTTCATACTTTTGTTAAGAATTATTTTTAAATTTTTTATGGCATTTTGAGTTTCGCTTAAATTGTGCTATGGTTCACGTTTGCTCTTGAAATATGGCACTAACATTTGGGTATTTCGAAATAATGAGCACAACAGAACTAGTTCTAAGAAGTACTTCGATGTTTTGAAATAAAAACTAATTAACTATGTATCCATCCCTATATTCATCTAGGTTGCATCTGCACTTTGCAGATGGCACACTATTTTTTCCGTTTTTCCTGATTTCTTGCTGCAGTCATCATTTTCTGCAGTGTCATTAATCTTTGATGTGTTGTTACCACATAAACTATATTACCGCAAGAAAAGGTTTTTTTTCCGCAGAAAAGTCCAACAAGATCATTTTCTTCTACCAAAGCATCTTTTTTCTCTATGATTGGATGTTGTAACTAAGGCATATTATTATAGCTGTTTCTTGTAAAGCCATAGCTGTGTTGATCTAGAAATTGATTCTAGCGACCTTCGAACGCTTAGATTTTCAGTAAAGAGGTTTATAATCGATCATTTAAAGTCAATGTCACTTCGTTATATCACTTCAATGTAAATTTATGTGGATGAAACAATACTCCAAAGTCTAAACGTGAATTTCGTATATTAACATGGAAAATTGATTTGGGTATCAATCAGTTACAATACATTTTCGAAAAATCACCTTTAAGGAACAATAGTCACTAAACCCAATTAGATGTGTTTTGTCATATTTATTATTTTGTTCAGGTGTTTAACTGTCGGAAATGGTTTGCTACTGACGAAGGTGATGGTTTAATATGTCGCGAGCTGTCAGAATCAAAATCTCTCCGAAAACAAGTTGTTAGAAGTAAGCCATTTTCCGAATTTTATGGCTAAATACATTGCTTTAGTTTCAGTCTCACTTTTTAATGTATTCGCTGCTTACCAACAAAGAAAAACATGATTTATTCATTTCAATGCTGTGAATTCTAACGTTATGTGCTTTTTTACTGATGTTAAACTTTGTTTTCGTCGTCTTTCGGTCAACTAGATGGATCACTGTAATAGATACTTAATAAAATGTTTTTCAAACTTATTTCGTGCCAATATTGATATTTTTTGTGTAGTTAAAATGCTTTGCTCAGTTCTGTTTCTATGTATCAAAAAAATTGCCCAAAATACGGTTTAAGAAACAAAATTTTTTCTCAAAAGAAAAAACTGTGGCATCGACCCAAAACTCTAAGTTCGCTGTTGTTTTTAGAGCTTTGTTTTATCTAAATTTTTCGTACTTTTTCAATCAGAGCTTGCTTGGAACTGCATGATTTGGACAAGCAACGTGAGAAATGCCGGTACTGATGCTAACGTTTCTATGCAGGTGAGAGGCCACCAACTCATTTAAATATGGACCCGTGTTAGTATATATTTTCGGAAATGAAACTCTGCTTTGGTTAAACAGAGAGAAGTTTCGTATTTGCGAACTTTACTGCTTCAAACTTGGTTGGCTGGAACAGATCGGCTATTTGCGCTGGATGAAAGTATGATGCAACTGAAAGGCTATATCGTAGAACCCCAACTGGGTTGAGAAGCTGAGAAACAAAGACATTTCTACATCACTCGAAGAGTGGGCATTCCATCTCCACATAGGCTAGGCAGCAATTGCTGATTGGCACCCAGCTGGTCGCCTTTTACGACCCACTTAATGGGCGGCTTCACTATTTTCCCTCTATTGAAGCACAGGACAAAACTACTGCTGGAACATTCGCATGGAAGTGTTCCCCGTCTTATCGCCGCTTGTCGGTATTCAATAGCTTTATTAAATGGAAACCCTGCGATGGTGAATTCCTTGCCATTGTTATTACGAACAAGACCGAGTTTCAAATCCCCTAAACTCTCAATCTGTGTAAGCTTGGCCATAGCTTAACTGAAACAGTCTTTCAAGCCATCACAGTACGAAGCACTTCGATTCTATGAGCAAATATTATGAAGGGATTGGTTTGGATACTGTATTTGTATAACGTTCCAGGTATACGGCGACAAAGGCAAATCCGATGAAATTGCATTGAATAATGAAACCGACAATTTTGAATCTGGACAAAAAGACAAATTCAAGGTAATCAATATTCCAAAAAATTACGTAAATCTTTTTTACTTTTTTTTTTTCTTACACTTGCGTAGTTTTTATGTTCAAGCGCTGTGTATTTTTTGAAAATTTGTTCAAGAATTTTTTCATTTATATGGATTAAAACTTTTTTGTATAAAAAGATTTTAACATTATTTTATGTAAGGTACTAAACGCTATAGCGGTGTAGCAGGTAATGCTATATTAGATTGATTTTTCATTCTATTTCTTTAGTTTCATTGCAAAATTGCTCATTTCGTTTCACGCTTTCATAGGTCGACTTTGCTGACGTAGGGCGCATCTACAAAATCCGAATTTGGCACGATGATTCACGCCCATTCCCAGGATGGCATTTGGACAAAGTCATGCTTGAACCTGTAACGGGTAAAAAGAGCTCTTCTGGGGCAGCTTATACCTTCAATTGTCAGCGATGGCTGGACAGGTAGGAGAAACCATTTCATTTGTTGAGTCTTTCAACTGATAGTGGTTGAGGGGATAGAGCTTCTGCTGCTGAAGCGGTAGACTCTGGTTCGACTCCCAGTTGGGTCGAATCAAAGACTATAAAAATTTGTATTTACAGCTTCCTTGCATGACGTTCAGCATTAAAAAGGGACAGTGTAAAGCCTCTACTGTGTGTGATGGGCAGGTGGCAACTTGACTCGAAGATCGAAAGATCTCTTCGCTGTCTCTTGGTCAAGGCAGCTTGATGGGTAAAGCTGTGATACAGTAGTTACAATTACTTATATGGAGGTAGATTCTATTATGCTAATCAAGTCAGGTAATAAAGATTAAGACGTTTTTGAAACATTCTGATCGAAGGTTACGGTAATATCTCACACCATCATTCGTATATATTGCACTAGGCTGGACTTTTACCTTAGTGTCATGTAAAATGATACTGTAAACTGCTGATGACTTGAGATATTATCGAAACGTTTGTTTAGAAAACTTGCCATGATTGAAATAAAAACATCATTTCCTTTAGTGTAGCTAGTATCTTCTACTTTCTTGCAACGGACAAAAAGGTGAACTGCAGCATTTTTTTTTTCCAAGCCAGTAGAGTCAAAAGCATCAATTTTTATTCGCAGAAGCTTCGCTGTGAACATTTGTTGCCTAAATTCGGAATTACTGTTTTCAAATTTAGGCGGGAAGAAGACGGTGAGATCATTCGAGAATTGCCAGCAACTGGACCAGGGATAAAACGAGCTCAGCCATTGCTGCGTTACCTGGTAACAGTTGTCACGGGCAACAAAAGAAACGCAGGAACAAACGCCGATGTGTTTTGCTGCATTTACGGCGACCAAGGTGACACTGGAGATCGTCCTTTGCTGGAATCGAAGAAGAACAGAGACAAATTTGAAAGAAATAACGTAAGATATTCCATATGTATTGATAAGCCGTTATTAGGTGAGGTTTCCTTTCATCATAAAAGAAAACGGCAATCTGTCTTTAAAAATTTAACCATATGAATTATCTTGATAGTTTATCGAAAACGAGAAAAACTTGATTCAGTTACATATTGAACTATTCCGTTGTCTGTGTTGGTCGAGCGGTAACGCGTTCGTCTCTGGAGCGGAAAGTCTGCGATTCAAATCTTTGGCCGATGAAATTGGACGCAGTGTTGCCAACGGCTGCAGCATTTCTTTCAAAGGAGCTGTGTTGACGAGGCGCAATGACGCGGAAATGGGTCCCGCAAACTCGTTACACGCTTCGGCGTAATGCAGCGAGTATAATAAATAATTGTTCTTGGAATAAGATTTTCATGTTTTCAGGATACTGCGAAATACAGCATCTATTCTTGTTTGAAATAGCTCCTAAGAATGTCTAATGTTTATATATCTATGGGCTTATATACTACAGGCATGCTCATACGTTATGTTTTAGATTGATGAGTTTATCATTGAAGCTGTGAATTTGAAAACAATACGAAAAGTCAAGATCGGACACAATGACAGCGGAGTTGGTAAGTGGGGTTTTAGCTCAGAATCAGGCAGAAGATGAGTTGGATAAAAGCACACTTTGGCTACCAGAGAGCACTTTTGATTGAAACACATTAATGCAACAAAATTTCAAAAAAATATTGTAAAAAAACTTCTTAAAGTAGCTTTCGAGATCATAGATTTAGAAAAACAATACTCCTGAAGATTTACTGGGCACTAGACAGGGGGTTTGTATATGTTGTGTTTTGATTCTGTAATGCTAGAATTTAGTATTGCCATGTTAGAATTTCTATCTTAATAAGTGCATATATTTACCCAATTGCTTTGGCCAGAAGACAGAAAAAGACCTTATTCTCTCTAGTTCCCTGTGGTGGTGCTACCTAACCCCTTCCATATGGCGGTATATATTTCTCGAGGGGCTCCAAACAAGACTGTTGCCTCCAAGCTCTTCTGGCTAGTCAATTATTTCTGTGGCAGTCTTCACAGTCTTAATCTCTAAGCTGTGAATACCTATTTTGATTGAAAGCCTTTGGTTTGATTCTAATGGGAGTCGAACCCAAGCCTACCGTTTTACCAGCCGATCTATTCACTATGAGAATGATACTCTCTGATAACGCTAAACTTCAATCAGTTTTTGGTTATTGTTTTAGGGAGCGGCTGGTTTTTGGAAAAAGTCATGGTTCAAGAGGAAAACGATGCTTCTTCCGCTAGAACTTTCCCTTGCTCGAGGTAACTCTACGAGTAGAAATTTCGCGCATTTGCGCTTATTCCAGGAAGGTGTCACAGACGTTACATCGGTAATACTGTGGTTAGTTTGTCAAGAAAACTATTTAGCATTTTAAACAGCTTGACTTCCAATCATGAAAACTTTGTTGCTTTTTCATAGCGCAGCAATGTTAACGAATATTTGGCTTGCATGGGGCAAAGTTCGATTTTTCTCTGTCCCTGCCTGCTTGCAAGTTCATGTACGTGCCTTTAAATGTTTCAAGTTTCTTTTTTGCTATTAACAGATGGCTTGCAACTGATGAAGACGATGGCGCCATCGTGCGGGAGCTGCTTGAAGAAGGAAGTCCTCAGCTTTTAAACAGTAAGTTTTAAGCTTGCTTTTCTATTTTCCCTCTAATATAACTGCTAACTTTTGCAGCATTTTTTTACTTGTTGCAATATAAGATTTCGTTTTAAAACTAGGAAAATAGCATTGTTAAGTCATATGCTATTATGCAGTTTTCGCAGGGGCAGGTAAAAAATTTCCCTTCGAATATGAGTTGCATTCCACCGCTAAGAGTTAGTTCGGTTTAGAGCCGTCATTGTTTTGCATGTGCCATATTTTCACGAAATGCTTTCACTTTTTCAGCCACGTCCTACCACGTATCTGTGAAAACTGGTGACGTCAGAGGTGCCGGCACAGATGCCAATGTCCATATAAAGGTAAGAAAATGCATTCACTGCTAAAGTGGCTTTCGAATAATACGATGTTCGTGGCGTTGACATTGAACACGCTTTCGAGATTTGGAAAATGCCGTTTGTCTCTGCTATAAATGAAAAAATTGGGTTGTTTTGTAATAATTTTTTGGACAGATGAATTATAATTGGGTGTGGATGATGGTAACGAATATCATCTTTTTTATTTTCAAGGAAAACTGAAAAGTAGTCTACTGTATTTTCAAATAGAAATAATAAGAAGTTAGGCAAATTTATACTTTGCACTCTACTAATAAGGTAAATAATAATGAATATATTATTTTGTGGTATTGAGAATAGGGATAATTTTAGTCTTTTAAATCTTTAATAGGAGCATTTTTGAATAGATTTTTGGTGAAGATGGGGACACAGGAAAACTGAAGCTACATCAAAGTGAAAACAACACGAGAAACAAATTCGAACGGAACAGAACAGATTTATTTAAACTTGAAGCGACTGATGTGGGAAAAATATCAAGGATCTATATCGGTATGGATAAATTTGAACGCGCCGCTTCTAACTTTTCATAGGAGTCGTTGTGAGGACGATTTACCTAATGGCCAGATCAAGTTCTTGTTGGAGCGGCAGCTTTTTTCATATTCATATGAACTAATTTCTTTCAAATTATGCGGTATGAACTTACGTTAGATGAGATTTAGATTTGGAGCAAAATTTCAAGAAGAGATATTTTGATAGCATTTAAATTCAGAGAATATTTTTGTCTAATTTGTGAAGCCATTGCAATTGAGCAGCATTTTGGTGTGTAATTGTTATATTTTTAATGCTGCATCTAAACTCATAATGGTATTACAAGGCTAATATTTTATAAATTGAATCTAATCAACTGTGGACCCGAATTTCCAATTAATATTTTATTTCAGGCCATGACGACAGTGGCCCTGCAGCTGGATGGTTTATTGATGGTGTTGAAATTGATGTCCCATCAAACGGAATGCATTACACCTTTAATTGTCACAGGTAAGAAGAAAAGACCTTGTTTTTTTATGCAATTTTCTAGAATTTAGTTTGGACGCAAACGAGCAAAAAAGATAATTTCAAAAATTTCAATGTTTCAAATTTTTCGGCTCGTGATTTTAATTTTGGTAATTTTCTATTTTCACATTTTCTTGCTTATTTTATTATAAGAAACCGATGAGATTAAAAGTAACGGAGGAAAGCCGGATGCAAATAAAAGTTCGTTCGTTAACAGTTGCAGTGTGTTTAATTTTTGTGGCTATGCTATCATTACAGGCATGGGGTGGTTCACATTTTTTTTTCAAATCAAATTAAATTTAATTGTTTATTATGGTAAATCGCAATAAAAAATTATGTTACAACTCCCTGAATTTAAATTTGATGTTATTTCAAGCGTTCATTAATTATTTTTCCAGGTGGCTTGCTACAGACGAAGGGGATGGAAAAGTTGAAGTTGAGCTTTATCCAACGCGAACACGTCAACAAGACAGACGTAAGTATCAAGAAATATCCGGATTTTTCCGGTTTTAGTAAGATTTAGGCAAGCCAGTGACATAATTTAATGATATTCATTTGAGCTTCAAAAAGAAGATTTTCCATCATCCACTTTTATCTGATTTTGACGATGTGTTAGAAGTAGAATACCTCTGCATGTTTCAAAAAGAATGGAGTTTACGCAAATGTTCAAAAACACCGCTGATATTGCCACGGTTCTTTTTTAAGAAACTCCTTTTTTCATCTTTTCTTACTGGGTCATTCCACGTCAAAACTGCAAATTTTCAGAAAAATTCCCACTTGACCCTCTCAGATTTTGCTGAAACTTTATCAAAATGGGTTTTTTGATGAATAATGAAGATTTGCAAAGTTTTAGCTTCGGGTCATTTTTTGTTCAAAAAATATGCCCCCCCAAATTTTGCCCCCCCCAGCTGCAAAAATTTTTTGCATTTTCGCCCAACTTTGAGTCCTCATATCTTTGGATTGAAGTTACTCAGATTGCTCAAAATTGGAATTTTTACTGACATTTTCCCACTAATTTCAGATATGGTTTTGATTTTTTGATACCGTGTTTAAATTTTGAGTTATAGACCTTCAAAACTTCTCGTTTTTTCAAAAACATACTTTTTTACCCTTTTTTTGAGGGGGTATATCTTACATCGCAAATATTACAGCCTCATCAAACTTGCAATGCTCCTTAAGTATATATATGAGACTGTCATAAAACAATATGAAGGGGGTAGCTGCAACAGATTTTGGGTAATTATGAATCAAATACGGCCCATTTTCTGAGAAAATCGAAATTGCGCCATCTTGTGAGCCCTGGTTGACAATGTGGGCAACATTTTAGAAATCTGAAATTTTGCACAAAGTTTGCTCACAGCCACAACTATATCATACGTGAATTTCAAGAATGTGTCTCAACTGTAAAGTAATACTCTAAGGTGGTAAACATTCACCTATTTCATTAAATTTGCTTGTGTAATTTCCCTAGCAACGGCCATAGCAACCATTTTTTCTGTGCATTAAGACGCTCCAAATTGACAAAAAAGTTATTTTTAATGAAAAATAGCAACTTCTGCAATGAAAACGTACAGTTTTCAATCAATTCTGATATTTAAATCTGTGCTCAATAGCAGAAAAATTCAGTGAATAGAACACCAAGATAACATATTTTGCTCAAAAATAGCCTTTATCACTGTTTATTCAAGACACCAAGCCAACATTTCAACATTAGTCATGTTTCAGTGAGCGCACATTACAGAACACATTGTACAGCAAAATATACTTGTATGCAATGTTTCAAAGCCTTGAAAAGCATCAAATTTCGTACGATATGTATTTGCAATAAAAAGCAAATACTGCAACTAACAGATTTGAAGTTCTGCAGCTTTGAAGGCTCATACACTGTACAACAACCAATTCACTAAAATGCATAAAACGATCTTGTCAGTATTATGGTTAGTTAGCATTGCAGTTTATCATCAGTGATCATTGCATGTCAAGACGTGAAGAGTTTGTATCAATTAAATATGGAAGTGAAAAAATTCCAAAACAAAACCATCTTCTGTTAGTTAACTTAAAAGAACTTTACGAACAATTTCAACGGAACAACAGTGGTTCAATTGGGTTTACAAAGTTTTGTGAACTTCGACCAAATGGTGTGTAACCGTTAACTCTAAGGGTGTGCATTCTGTGTGTGTTTGTAAGAACAATCAGAATGCAAAGCTTCTTCGCAGTGGTCTTCCTGAAAAAGTTTCATTTCGAGACTTTCTAATGGTCATGGTTTGCAGTGTGTAAAATCGAAAAAAATGATGCATCAATGTTTGCAATGGCCCGAAAAAGATCAACTTAAGAATGTATTGAAACAGACCTTTGATCAAAATGATGTCGACCTGGAAGATACTTTTATCGTCAATCAGTGGTTTACACGGATAGGACAAAACTTTTGGATTTGCAGTATACTGTAGCTGAGTTTATTGAAACCACTTGTGAAAATTTTGGTTTGTTGAGACAGCGTCAGTATAATCTCAATCAGCTTTTTTGAAACAATAAAAGAACAAATCAATGGCAATGAAATTATTGTTCTTGATTTTGCTGAAAGTTATAGCTTTCTGGTTCAAGACGCTGTCCAAGGATATCATTGGGAAAACAGCCAAGCTACCCTCCGCCCATTTTCTGTTTACTTCCAGAATGATGTTGGTGAAGTCAAGTGTTTAAGTATCAGCATCATGTCTGATAGCATGAAGCATAACAGTTCATACATTTATCCATAGTTTGCTCATCTATATACGAAAAAAGCTTCCAACAGTTTGCAAAGTACAGTAGTATATTTCAGTAATGGCGCTGCAAGCCAATACGATAACTTCCAGAAATTGGTGAATTTGTGCCACCATAGAAGAGATCATGACCTTGATGCTGAGTGGCATTTTTTGTTACTAGCCATGGAAAATCGTCCAGTAACGAAAACAAGCTTACAAGCAACTGTAACAAGTCAAATTTTAACTTCACAACACATGTTTGCTTTGGCTATAGCTGGCATAAAATATCTGTACATCAATGAAAAGGATATTGCCAAGAATTTTCAAGATTTTGCACATGAAGAGCGCTATGCCAGGTGTAAAACTATCCCTGTTACTCGATCACATCACAGTTTCATGCCTATTTCTGAAACTGTTCTGGAAATGAAAAGGCTTTCTTCGGATGTTGTTGGCAACCAATTTTCTTTTGGATTTGAAAAACATGCACCTTGCTGTTTCCAGATTGTACCAATTCAAAATGATGCACAATTCCAACTTGGTCACTACATAGCATGCAATTACGATCAACAGTGGAATGTTTGGATTACCATGGAATGATGCGATTAGCAGAAAGATGTTTACGTTAAATTCATGCATTGCAATCAAAACCGCACTTTATCATGGCAATACGATGCAAGAAACGAGTGCTGGGTTCCATTTCAAGATATCTTGTGTGTTGTAGATGCACCTGTTCTTCAAAATTAGAGTAAATGATACTATAAACTAAGTTCTTCAGATCTGAATTGCATTATTTCTCTTTTCAATGTTCTGTAATTTTTATCCTTTCAAGAAGTTTCCTCTTTTTAATGGTATTAAGTCTCATGCTTATTGCTCAACAGACTTAGAAACTCTCAGTCCAAATTTAATTCTTTAGCTGTTCTTCATTCCTGCTTTGAATGAAAAGGATCAGTATCTCTAAAGTGATGGTGTTTGGGGTATTACACATTTTTTTTATAAGAACCTGTGAATTTTTAGGTGCGGATGACTGTTCTTAAATGTTTGGAAGTTTTCAGTCTTATTTGTGCTTGACTCAAACTTATTCTCGATTGGTTAAAAGGGCTCTGTCTGTAGTTATAGATCATGACTACTGTTTCACAAATCACCAATGGCAAAAAAAAGCCGAGGAAAACACTGCTGGTTACACAAATAAGTTGTGCTAGCACTTGTTCGGGATTAATTTTTTGATGCTGAGCCTGGCATTGCTCTTAATTTGTGTTCTTATGAAACTGTTGTTATAAAAAAAGAAGTTTAATACAAGACTATCTAGATACCGATATACACAGTATTTTTGAATTTTTGTAGCTGAAATGAAAAGTGCTGCAACGTCTTGACATGCAATGATCACTGATGATAAACTGCAATGCTAACTAACCATAATACTGACAAGATCGTTTTATGCATTTTAGTGAATTGGTTGTTGTACAGTGTATGAGCCTTCAAAGCTGCAGAACTTCAAATCTGTTAGTTGCAGTATTTGCTTTTTATTGCAAATACATATCGTACGAAATTTGATGCTTTTCAAGGCTTTGAAACATTGCATACAAGTATATTTTGCTGTACAATGTGTTCTGTAATGTGCGCTCACTGAAACATGACTAATGTTGAAATGTTGGCTTGGTGTCTTGAATAAACAGTGATAAAGGCTATTTTTGAGCAAAATATGTTATCTTGGTGTTCTATTCACTGAATTTTTCTGCTATTGAGCACAGATTTAAATATCAGAATTGATTGAAAACTGTACGTTTTCATTGCAGAAGTTGCTATTTTTCATTAAAAATAACTTTTTTGTCAATTTGGAGCGTCTTAATGCACAGAAAAAATGGTTGCTATGGCCGTTGCTAGGGAAATTACACAAGCAAATTTAATGAAATAGGTGAATGTTTACCACCTTAGAGTATTACTTTACAGTTGAGACACATTCTTGAAATTCACGTATGATATAGTTGTGGCTGTGAGCAAACTTTGTGCAAAATTTCAGATTTCTAAAATGTTGCCCACATTGTCAACCAGGGCTCACAAGATGGCGCAATTTCGATTTTCTCAGAAAATGGGCCGTATTTGATTCATAATTACCCAAAATCTGTTGCAGCTACCCCCTTCATATTGTTTTATGACAGTCTCATATATATACTTAAGGAGCATTGCAAGTTTGATGAGGCTGTAATATTTGCGATGTAAGATATACCCCCTCAAAAAAAGGGTAAAAAAGTATGTTTTTGAAAAAACGAGAAGTTTTGAAGGTCTATAACTCAAAATTTAAACACGGTATCAAAAAATCAAAACCATATCTGAAATTAGTGGGAAAATGTCAGTAAAAATTCCAATTTTGAGCAATCTGAGTAACTTCAATCCAAAGATATGAGGACTCAAAGTTGGGCGAAAATGCAAAAAAATTTTTGCAGCTGGGGGGGGGCAAAATTTGGGGAGGCATATTTTTTGAACAAAAAATGACCCGAAGCTAAAACTTTGCAAATCTTCATTATTCATCAAAAAACCCATTTTGATAAAGTTTCAGCAAAATCTGAGAGGGTCGAGTGGGAGCCATTTGCTGTTTTGTCATGGAATGACCCTACTTTTACCTCATATATTTAGTCTTGCCATATGAGGTCACAGTGACAACTGGTGATTTGCTGAACGCCGGCACAGATGCCGATGTCTTCCTCCAACTTTACGGTGAAGATGGAAAATCAGAAGAAATGAAATTACGCAATAGAACAGATAACTTCGAACGAAAAGCAGTAGACAAATTTAAGGTACTTCTAAATAAAATGATTGTTTATGGTTATTTTTCATTGATATGTTAGTGTTTTGGAAGCATGCCAGTACAATATTCTGCCTTAAAATCTATCAATTCATTGGGTAAATGCAAAAGTTAGGAATATTGATGCAAAAATAGCACCTTTTGCAAGATTGTTGTTCTTTTAAATTGATTTAACAATATTTTAGATCGAAGCTCCTGATGTAGGTCCGATCACAAAGCTTCGTATTGGACACAACGGAAAGCGGTTTGGATCAGGCTGGTTCCTTGAATCCGTTAAAATTCAAAGATTTGTCAAGAAAATGAGCAAGAGAAGAAAAAGGCGAAGAAGAGGTAAAGAATACTAGAACGAGAGATGCAGAAGTTTTATTACAATATATATGATATGTTATATGTGATATTCACATTACTTGATATTGTCTTCAATTTCATTGCTTTTAAGAGATGTATTGCTATAGATAATGAAAAAGCCTTTGATTTTGTGTGACGCCACTAGCTCATTCTTTATTTTTTTTAGTTTTTGTCTTTTGAGACCACCTAACACTGCTTGAATCATTTTTTTCATTAAGATAAGATCACTTATCGCATCCACTAATGCTTTTTTGGTTTTGTAGACTCTTCAGGATCCCGAAGAGGAGGAGGAGTCGGGGACCAGGAGGAAGTGGAAACTTATCACTTCGTAGTCCGACGATGGTTCGATAAATCAGAGGATGATGGGCAGATCATCCGGGAGTTGGTTCCGACTGATGAGTCCGGGAGACCCATTGATGATGCACTTCAAGGTTGCTCCTCCACTTAAGAGAAATTATCTACCTAATGAGAATCAAACCCGATGCCGATTGAGCTTTAACCGAACATTCTGTTCTAAATAGTTGCAAAGCTAAGACGTTGTTGCCTTGGTTGAAGCTGGTTTGGGTTCTCGCAGCGTTCTCAGTTTTTGTTTTTATTGCATGATCCAAAAGTCAGCGAAAATGTTGCAGATGTATCCCTTTATGTAGTTATGAGTAGTCTAGAATGTAAGTCTGCATTTTAGAAGAATTAACTGCCATAAGTCTGCATTCAAAATCATTGATTTTCAGAATTGGAGTATGCAGTCAACGTCTACACTGGGGATAAATATGGTGCTGGAACGGATTCAAAGGTGTTTGTGATTCTGTACGGCGAAAACGGCGACTCAGGTACGTCAGAGCAAAATTACGTTTCTACAAACCAGATTTTTGTTCGTTAAGTTGATAGTACCTAAGTTAGAGGTGTGCTGTAACGGTTTATACAACTTCGAATTCTGGAATGCCTTTTAAAATCTCCATCTGCGCTGTGATTTGACGTAATTTCTTTTGAGAATCCAAAGACGACTTCGATTTTGGTTCTCAGCAAAATCTAAACAGACTACCTCTGCAGCCTGCGGCATCCACTTATTGCTTTTAAGGACGTGTACCTTCACACTAAATGGTCTGCTAAACAAGAGATAAAGTATGCGATATTTTTAAGTGCAAATTTTATGGCTATTTCTACTGATTTTAACGGATGTGTTTCAAATTAATTCAAATGTATTTTCAAATTAGGTGAGCGCAAGCTGGAAACTTCCAACAACATCAATAAGTTTGAACGAAATCAAATGGATAACTTTATTATTAAAGCTGCTGATCTGGGAGAACTGAAAAAAGTAAGTTTGCAAAAGTTATTAAATCACCCCCGTTGATTAATTGGCTACTGTACTTGTCTCTAGAACGGGAGATCTGTGTTTCCATTTCAAATCCATCAGATTGGAAATACTATCACCACCGCTTGGCATTTCTTCATTGGAAGCCGTGTTTCCCAGTCCCAATAACGTGGAAATGGGGCTCTGCAAAAACGTTACTCGCTGTGCAGCGAGTTTAATTAAGTTTTGATTATACTGTGAGTATTACGCCTGCGCTGTATTGTACCTTTATGTTGGAAAGCGGCTAACCCATCAGCTTTTTTGATAATGGTTGAGATTGATCAACAGTTATCCTTATTAATGATTCTATTCTTCGTTGGTGGTTTTTCTTGGCTGTAATCTTACTTTTAAACTTGATGATTATGTCAATTTCCTAGTTGCTGTACTACTTTCTTTTTTCTAACTTAGCTGACGTTGTGTTTGCAAATTAGTTAAAGATTCGGCACGACAATAGCGTAATTGGTTCCTCCTGGTTTCTGGATCGTGTAGAAGTTTCGTCCAAAAACAGAGTTTCTGTCTTCCCTTGCCAGCGCTGGCTATCAACAAAAGAAGACGATGGCCAAATTGAGAGAACTCTTGTTCCAGTAGATATGGTAAGCTTTTGCTTGCTTGGTTTCAGTTAAATTTACGTTTTTCTTAGAAATAGGAATACTTGAGATTAATCCTATTTTAGCATTCAGATTAAACTGAGATCCCTGACAGGATATAGCCCATTTGAAGTACATACTTACACAAATAAGTTCACTACTACGTCCAGTGCAAAATTACATTTAAATATGATAATTGATTTGGTTTTTGATTTAGGGGTGGCACAAGCTTGCAAATGAGTTGCAGTAAAATCGTTTTTAAGTTAAACCAAACACTTTATTTGATAAGACAACTGGAATGCAGTAAATTGATTCATTTCGTAAATGCTTGATTTTATCGTGTTCGATATTTAGAATGTCGAAGCGACTTCCACTGTTGTTTTGACAGAGCAAACCGACTAAGATGGACGTCAAGCTTTTGCAGTTCTGATTTTCACAGCCCTTGTATTAGAATAACTTGGGTCTCGCGAAAAAAGCGGTTTAGAAGTGCTTATGTTTTAGTCATGCTTAGGGCTACAGCTGAGATCTAAAAGCTCGAAAAAGCGTTGTACGGCTCTGATATATCGTGTGTTTTGTTTTTCGCAGGAAACATATCAGCGTTTGCAGCAGCAAAAAGTTCAAGGTCGTAAAGCTTCTTATGCTGTTCGCGATGCCGTTGCCTTGGAAACGAAAGCGAAATTGACTACGTATGAAGTGACGGTCAAAACTGGTGACGTCAGAGGAGCCGGGACCGATGCAAACGTTTATTTGGTACTTTTTGGCGAAAAAGACGATTCGGGAATGATGTAAGCTCAATTTAATGCTATGTTGTTGTTCTTTTTTTCCAAATGCCACTGTTTTTTTTTTTAGGCACGATTTATCCTGGTTCCAAAATTGTGAGCGTACGAGCGTATTTTTAGTTTCTTTTATCCAATTGGCAGCTTGTACGCTGGTAAGGCGATACGTCGGGCGTACCGAATTTCTGGTTTAAAATAACGTAAAAATACGCTCGTTCTCTCACTATTTTACGTCCAGCGCAGATGAGGCCTTATAGTGTGAATTTCAAAATTTTGTATTAGGAGGGTCTTTGAAATTTGCTCTTTTTTTGTCACCTACCTGTTTTCATTTCAAAAACATATTCATTAATTGCTACTGTAACAGTCAAGATCAATTCAAACTAATAAAAAACAAGAAAAAATGACTGTTTAGAATATAAAGCACTCATGGTTGAATAGTTCAAAACTTTGTTGTGTTGGTGAAGCAGTGCTACTTCTACTCGCTAAGTTTAATGCTTAAACAATAAACACTGATTGTCAGAAACTTGAAAACTTCGAAGACTCATCGCGATAAATTCGAGCGGAATCACAGCGACATATTCACAGTAGAATCAGCGGAGCTTGGAAATTTGAAGAAGGTCAAAATCGGTCATGACAACGCAGGACTACAAGCAGGTATTGTCTGTCAACAAAATTGAAATTATGGAAGATTTTCCATTAAAATTTAGCTCTAGTTAATGCACTAGCCTAATGACTGAAAAAGTTAGCTAGATTTTGAATTCATTATCTAAATCCATGCTTGCAATAATGAAAATGACCGAAATAAGTTCTAAAATGACCGAAAAATTGCGTTTAATTTGGTACATTTGACCGAAATTTCTGATCGAAAAAGTAAACCCATCCTTGAAGGGCTGTGGTCATAGTTCCTAAATCATATGCATGCATTACATAATTGAGAGTTCATGTAAACAGCTGCTTTAGCTCCCTCCCTCACTGCCATCCTTTTTTTTGACGTAATTTATTCAGCCATTGAAAACTGAGTGACCCCACTTTTAGACTGGTACTTGGAGTTTGTGGAAGTGGACGCTCCTTCCATGGGGATGAAATGGAAGTTTCCGTGCGGTAGATGGCTTGCCAAGGGCAAAGATGACGGGAAACTGGAAAGGGAACTGTATCTTGCCACAGAGGAAACCCAAGAATACGCCGCCAAGGTTCCGTATGAAATAACAGGTAAAAAAAGATCTTTTAGTTTATAAATAAAGATTTGATTCAGACCCATGTGAAGCTACAACGGATGGCTTATTGTACTACCAAAGCCAACCAATAACCGTTGAGAAATTGGAGTGTTCCAGCTGGTACTAGTAGTCAGGACTAACGAGTCCCTTTGCGATTTCGAGCAAATCCTATGCGCTTCTACCTCAAGGATCCGTCCCTCAAAAATAGATATTGTTAATTGAGAAAATTTCTTTTAGATTCACAATGATTAATCAATTTATTGACAAAAATTACTTGGCAAATTTAATGGCGATCAGTTAATCGATGCAAACCGGATAAGAATTTTTAGTTGCATTCCTCAGACAGATGTTTCGTCCTAAATCAAGGCTCGTCAGTTGGGCTGGCGATTTTCTTGTTTAACATTGCTAAGCATATTATTAGGGAAAAAGACATAACTCCTCTCATGACGTTTGCTTTTTGATACGTTAGTGTTTTTTTCTTTATTTTTGTTCTTTTTTTTTTCTTTTTTTATGCAAATTACCGTCATGTTTGCTTGTAACTGGCTGGACAGTGCACAATCTGCTACATCTATTTGATTCCGGCCATTCCTATATTTTTCCTTTTGTGCGCAGTAGAAAATCTTTGTCTTCGTTTATAGTTTACACTTCCGATGTTTCTGGAGCCGGTACGGATGCTGATGTTTTCATCGTTTTGTACGGAAGAGAGGGAATGATGACACAGAAGACAAGCCTGTGTGCGACCAAAGACGAAAGAAAATCGAAATTTAACAAGAAATCTGTTGACACGGTGAGCGATTTGCGAATCAAATTTTTTCTCATGTTTCAAACCTTTATATATTGCTAGTTTTAGAAGATGTTTGAATTTGAGTTCTAGAAGAGTTTTATGTAAATAACTACTCATCCATCTGAAGAGCCGTTTTTCGGCGAAACAGTCGCTCTTGTAGTTTTTGATACGAGTATTGGTGATTTTACTGTCTATTGCTAGTTTTTAAGGGTTTTCCATATAGTTAGTCTGTAACTAAATTTCGTCTTTTCCTCTTATACCGGAAGGGTTCGAACAGCAGCAAGTCAAGCCAATTTTACAGCTTTTCAATGCAAGTGCGTGCAAGAATTTCTATCTGTTTCGATGGCTACTGTCTTTGTGTATTTGAAATGGTAAGTGCATTAAGGCTTTTCCATTCTGCACCATATTTAGTTTTATGTATTTCAGTTTGTATTGGAACTTGATGATATCGGTGACACCATCGAGAAGATCCGAATTGGTCATGACGGAAAAGGCTGGGGATCTGGATGGCATTTGGACAAAGTACAAATTCGAAGGTTGCTTGAGAAATCAAAGGTAAGCTGTCGCATATACTGGATTGTCGCATGTGTTTTATCGAGTCGTATTGGATAATTGCGCTGTATTTCAAAATTGAATGACTGCCATAGCCGTGATAAAAAAAATTTTTTTTCTACATGTTATTGAAAAAAAATGATTTGAATAATCAGTTATTATTCGAAATCATAAAATCATTTGAAACGATTTTATTTTTAGATTCAACCGATAATGTCCCCCGTTGTGGTGAAATCGATTTTAGGAAATAAAATATAGAAAATTACGACTGATTTTGTATATGCTCAATAAGCTTGTCGCTACATTACTTTATGAAAAAAATCAGCAGCAGTTAGCAACGCTTAACTTCGTTTGGTGAACACATTGAGCTGTAATAAATTGTAGTTACATGACTCTTAATATGGTAATATTAAAATCTTCCAGGGATCTGAGACTTATCTTTTCAACTGCGGACGCTGGTTGGCTCGAGATGAGGATGACGGAGAGATCGTCCGGGAGCTGGTTCCGACTCAACTGGTGCAAGAAAAGATGACCAAAAAAGGAATCAAAAGAACCGAGTCTCGACTTGAAGATGGCCTTAAGAGTAAGAGTTTTATTTTCGCTTAACGTAGTTTCTGCCAAATCTTGACCTTAGTTCTTTTGTTTCTTTTTTTAATTTTTAGCGTTTTTTTTCATTTGTAATGTTTATTTGCATTGGTATTTACTGTTTATTATTATTATTTATTAACTTCTTTATTTTTTTCTTTTATTTCCTCTTTTATGTTTAGTTGTTTTTTTTTTATTTGTAATGTTTATTTGCATTGCTTTAATAATCAATGAATTATGATGGTCTTCGCTTCTGTTCTTCTTCGTACCGTTACCCAACAGAGATAGTCCGTTTTGACTTTTTAAATCTCTCTGATCGAGTATTTGTTTTTTATTTTATTCAATTAAACAGTGGTATTGAATTTCTATTTCTAAAGGTATGACTTCAGAACAGATTTCAGCTCACTCTGAGAACAAAGTTTCCAGCTCTGAAAGTGATTCTATCTCATCCAAGAGCGAGTCTGAAATTGAGGAAGAAATTTTGGAGGAAAAAGCCCAAGAAGAGCATCTTGCTCCTTCGAAACTAGAGTTTGAAATTGGATGTTTTAGTCAAGAAGTTGATGCGAAAAAGAGGAGTGGCTGTAGTTCTGTGTCCTCCAAGCAAGCCTCCGAAGTTGAGGAGGAGATTGTCGAAGAAGACATAACTCCAATGAGAGTGGAAATTTCGTTTAAAGAGAAAATGGACTTTCTCCTCTCTCGTATGGTGGATGAAGAGCAGGTTGAAGACAGTCAAAATGCTGAGGATGACAAGAAATCGTTTGATGCTTTTCAAGAAAAACAACTTGAAAATGATGAAAATCCTAAAAAAGCATCCGCTAAGTCTAATGAAGTAGCGGAATCCACTCTTCCAACTTTGTTAAACCAGGAAGAGTGTGAAAGAAACACTTCCAGAGGCAAAAACTTCTCTTCTTCTTCCTCATCCTCCTCATCTTCCTCCTCCTCTTCCCACCATGAAGAACAAAGTGTTACTGAGCAAAGTCAGAAATCTCCTGATCCGGAGCCCACAGATAGTGTAAAAAGTGGCGATGTAGCTGCCAGTATTTCTCACAAAGACAACGTAAGCTCAGCATCTTCTGAAATTCCGGAGGAGATTGAAGACGCGATTGATGTTGAAGATGATATTCAAATTAAAGAAGCCAATTTTGAGGTGCTTGAAGGATTGAAGCAAGATCAAAACGATCCTTTTTCAATTAGTGAAAAGGATGAAAAACTCGACGATGACAAAAGCTCCTCCTCCAGAAGTCAAAGTGAATCCTCCAAGATTGATGCTGTAAAAAATAAGGAGGAGCAAAGTTCTCACTCTGGCGAAAGTGACGAGAAAATGCATCAATCCAATCCTGAAGAGGCCCAAAAAGACAATACCAGTATTAAAAGTGATAATGAGAGAGATAGTAATAAAAATGACGAAGAATTTTGCCCTGAAGAGCTTAAGGTGCCCGGAGAGACTGTAGAAGACGAGCAAAAATTGCTTTCTGGTATTAATATTGAACCTATTCAGAAGGATTACATTTTGGAGGAGCCGAATTTCGATTCCTTTCAAACTGATGAGAACTTACAATCGAAAAATCTGGAAAATCCTAATAAGTCCGAAGAAGATGAAAAATCTTGTTCCAGTAACGATAGTCATCCTAAAAATACAAATCTTCTCATTCTTGATAAGCTGTTATCTTTAAACGACAAGAGAGAATCTGGAAACTCTTCTGATGAGGATGAACACCATTCTGACGTCACCAAAGATCATCTTTCTATCTCTAGCTCGGTGAAAAAAGGAATAATTGAAACTGCAATTCAAGAAACGTCTTCCTATCCTGAAGCTCTTCCACCCATCGTCGATCCTCCTGATGACAGAGATGTGAACCAAATTACTTCTCAATCAAGAAAACAAAGTTTGGAGGAAACTGAGAAGCCAGATTATCAAGATGCTAAAATTGAAAATGAAGGGAACGCATTCATACGGAAAGAGGAGGAAAATTTTACTCCAGAGCGAGACACACTTCTTTCAGGTAGCACGTGACATGCCCAATAGACGCGCATTTGCTTCAGCAATCTTTTCACTTTATGCAATCATACAATATTTGCGTAACCACATATTTTGATGATACATTTATCATTAACTAGCCTTGTTTGCAATTTTTCACATGCTATTTTGTAGTATTGGGCTTTGCATTCGAAAATATCAATTCCTCACATTCCTCAATGCTTATATTGTTCAGTAAATTTAAAAGTGTGCTTCGACTCTACAAATTTTCACAAGCAAAATGTGCTTCCATAATATGTTCCTTCAAGTTTACATTTTGTGCTGTGTACTTTACAATCTGTTTTATAGCGACCTACTCATAAGTGCAGCTAGAATTCAGAACCCAGTGTTCAACTGCAAAGCCATTTTCACTCTAAATTGACCTGCTATGCTGTGCTATATTACGGATATGGCTGCTTATTTTTGTGCTTTATGTTTAGCATGTATATTGTAATTACATATTTATTTACCCAGTTGTATTGGCCAGGAGACAGCGAAGGGACATTTTGGTTTTCGAGTCAAACTGCCACATCTCTGCACCACTCACGGTGGAGGCTTCAAACTGTCTCTTTTAATTGCTGGACGTCAAGAAGGAAAGCTTTGAAAACAATTTTTACAGTCTTTGGTTTGACCCGATTGGGAATTGAACCCGAATCTACCGTTTCAGTAGCAGACGCATTGTCCACTCGACCACTGATCGGTCGATTGTACCATGTTCCTATTTCACAAGTATTTGTTCTGCCAAGTTCAAAATTGTTTGTGTTATAAATTTAACATTTATCATCTAAAAAATTTCAGTTACGATTTTATCAGCTGTTTAAGCTTTCGAAATTCAAACTAAAAGTAGACGCATATTTCATGAGGCATGACAAAGCGTTTTGATGTATTTTTGTGCTTTTTGTCATAACAAAAAACAGGGTGTGCGATGGTTTCAAGCTCTTTGAAAAGCATTGTTGCTATCACTGTTGTAACTTATAAGTAATAGTAGAAACCAGTATTGAAAGGATGTAAAAATAAGAGTTACATAATTCACTAAAGAAAAAAAATTATGAAAAAAAGATTTAAAGGAGAGATGTAGTAACCTTGTTAAGATTGAACATTTACCCCATGTCTACGCTCCATTTACAATAGCTAAGCTTTGTGATGTTTAAAAATGACAAAACTTTTTTTCATTAAGATTGTTTCATAAACGCGTTATAAACTTATGAGTAATTGGAACACAAAACGCAGCATTTTTAACCACTTTAAAAGTTGTAGCTCTTTTAAAATAAGATACAGTATTTATGATGAGGCGCTATACCAAACTTTGAAAATGCATTTTATTTATAAGGTTTAGGATTTAATTTATTACCACTGTGTTTTATTTTAGAGTGTGTAGTAGTTTATTTTGGTGTCAGATGTTTGGTTTAAACTAGCCTCCAATTTTATATTACTGAATTCACGTTTTGGTACTCCTTATGATGTCGAAGGTGCGTCGTAATCCCTTTTGATGTCAGAGGTACGTCATAAAAAGTTAAATGTGGTGACATCATCAGCATGGCTACGTTTGCAATTTTGATGTGTAATTCGGTGTTATATGCGATATTAGTGTTATGACGTCATATGCATTTGCAAGTGCTTCTAGCGTTACCTTTTGCTCGTGAAATTGCTATAATGTTTGTAGCAAGCAAAAAAACTGGTGGCGTCATTTTGGCCTATAATGTGGCAATGATGTTATGATCGGTGTAAAAATTTCACGTTGTTTTCATGTTGGCTCGTAGTGCAGTAATCGCTTTTTTTTGCATGTGCTATTTCTTACCATTCTTGCTTCGCTATGTGCGCACAGTAATTCTGCCTTATGTGTTTTGCTTCCTTGTTGTTTTTTTCAATTTTGCATTTCGCTTTCTTGTTGTTTTTCAAAATCTTTGGTTTTGTTGTATTTTTGGTGTGACAGTGTAATTATATCACATATCCAGTAATTTTGGCAAGTGCGTAGCTCTTGCATGATCATGCTTTAGCATCATGCGTTTGAAATTATCTTTTTAAAAATGTTTTAGAGGTACTTCTCCATTTTTGGCTGTGTTTTGTTTTCCTTGATTTAATCAAATGCATATTTTACAGACCAGCTCTACAGCGTTCATGTGTTCACTGGAGATAAGTTTAGTGCCGGTACTGATGCTAATGTGTACATTACCATATTTGGTGAAAACGGAGACACAGGAGAAAGGAAACTTCTCAAATCCGAAACCAACACGGATAAATTTGAGCGAGGAAAAGTAAGAATTTTTAAAACTAGTTCATATGTTTTTGGTGTATGATTACAACTAACCCAACAACAAGTTGCATTTTTGTGGTTTGAATCAATCAAATGTTTGGTTATTTTTGCTGTGTTACGCCGAAGCGTGTAACGAGTTGGCGGGGTCCATCTCAGCATCATTGCGCCCGGGCAACACTGCTCCTTTCGAAGAAATGTCGCAGCGGTGGCGAGCCATTGGCAACGCTGTCGTCGATTTGATATTTGAGCCTCAGACCTACCGCTCCAGAATCGAGCGTAACCGCTCGACCAATTGGTTTCGTGCTTATTAATCCTGTAGCCATTAACCTATTTAGTGACTGCCAAAAAATAAATCTAAATTGTTTCAGTTTATCGTTTCTACATGGACATTTGGATAAAATTATGCCAAAAGAATTTGGGGTTCTATTCGCTCTAATAGTTTACTGGGTCGGGAATCGTAATGCTCTTGAGCAATAAAAAAATGGTAATAAGGCTCCCACTAGGAGCTAAAACCGGTTCATTGTAGTTCTAGTAGTACTTGGGTCGCGTGCACCATCGTAGATTGACTTTGATCTGCGGATCATGAATTTTCTATTCTCTGTACTTAAATCAACTGAATTTGCAAGTTCAGATACGCTATTCTTGAATTACTTTATGATAAATTATAACAATTGGCCTAGTCATTTGTTAAGACTTTCCACTAAAGTTTTATTGATCCTCGGATTAAAGTTGATCCATGTTGGCGCATACGACCACAGTGTTTCTGAGTCGTACAAGAAAATAAATTACACAATGCTTCAATTTTTCATAGGAAGACATCTTTAAAGTGGAAGCAGTTGACCTTGGGAAGTTGTATAAAGTCCACATCCGCCATGATAACGCCCTCATCAATCCGTCCTGGTATCTGGATCGTGTAGAGGTGGTGGATAAGGACACGGATCAAAGTTACGTATTCCACTGTGAAAGATGGTTGGCTAAAGGCAAAGACGACGGGAAAATTGCCAGGTTTGAAATTTTCCATATTTGGTCAATAAAATTGAATTTGAAAAAATCCAATTGTTTATTTTCCTTCAAAAACAAATGAAATAAAATAAAGGATTCATTCCACTGCTGTTTAGCTAACTTCTCCGGTTTAGCCATCAAATAACATGAATTGTGCAGTTTGAGAAAAAAATTGTGCTGTATTGGAAATGGTCAAGTTTGAAAAAAGATTTAGCAATTTGAAGAAAAAAAATTTCGCAATTCAGGAGAAACATAGTGCAGTTGGAGATGCTATTTCTTTCTTTGAGCTATAAATTTTCTAGACAACTTTTTTTCTTTGTAGAAGTTTGTACGTAGTCGGGTACGACGGCGAAACCTCAACTAAACGCAGTACTTTGACGAGCAAAAGTGCAGGTAGTACTGGGAGGCGCTCTGTTATGTCGGACACCATTTTAGAAGGACCCAGTAAGTAAAACACCATGCTGTTTCTTAAATATGCTTTCAAAAAGAAAGTAAGCTTCTCATAGTCTTAGCCGATAGGCTTTTTGTGTTCTATAGGATGTTTGGCGGGATATTTCTTCGATCCTCCCTTTGTCTCGGTTACATTTTAACTGCTGTTCGACTTCAAACTGACCCAATTTCTTTTCGACAAATTTCCTATACATTTTCTTTCGTCTGTCAGCTCCTCATTTGTTTCTTTTTACAATGGCTTTTACGTGTTTCAGCACTTTGTTGAAGGGTTCTGAGGATGCGACGGCAAGATCGTCTTTGCTAGTGGCTTACTCTGCAACGAAACCTTTGAATGAATAATGTTTTAAAGTGCGTGTGAAGATATTTTTGCAGTTGCCTACTCCGTACCCTTTAGCGAATACATCTTAATAGTGTATTTTTTTTTATTTTTTAGCAATTCCTTATACGATCAAAATTCGAACTGGTTCGGAACAGGGAAGCGGTTGTGACGCGAATGGTTTTGTGAAAGTTTTTGGACCAAGCAAGAAAGGAGAAGAAAAAATCACTAGAAGGTGAAACGAAAATGATTTCTCGCCTTACTTTGCTAAGTGATCATACTCGCAAACGTACATACGACGAATAACATTAGCTTCTGTTTACCAAGATTAGGCACATAGCCAACCTATAGTTGGAGTAGCAATTTGTGTAGTGTGGGCTTGCGTCTAATTTGCGGTTGGTTGTATTTTTACAGAATTGTTCTTGAGCCACCCAACAAGAAATTCAAGAAAGGAACAATCGAAACCTTCAATGTGGAGGCTATCGACGTTGGACCAATAAAGAAAATTGAGGTTCGCAACCGTTTATTTAGTAGAACGCTTGTTTTCAAAATTCTAGATTCTCGCTAGCAAATATAGTTCAAAATTCGTAAAAACGCTGCTCTTAAATTTGTTTGAAACCACGATATGCGTTTCGAAATCATCAACTGGTTCATTTTTAAACCATTACTTATCTATGCTAAACAATGAACCAGTGGTCGAGTGGATAGAGCGTCTGCTACTGAAGCGGTAGACTCGGGTTCGATTCCGAGTTGGGTCAAACCTAAGACTGCAAAAATTAATATTCACAGCTCCTCTGCTTGACGTTCAGTATTATAAGGGACAATGTGAAGCTTCACCGCGTTTATGGTAGACAAATGAGCAGGTGGCAGCTTGACTCGAAGACCAAAAAGGTCCCATCGCTGTCTTCTGGCCAAAGTAACTAAAGATGTAATTACGATTTAATTTTAGATTGGCCACACTGGTGTCGATAGCAGGTGGTTTGTCGAGGATGTGATGATCGACCAGCCTACATTGGGCAAAAGTTATACGTTCAACTGCAAAAAATGGTTTGCCAGGTACAACATTCTATCTTCTAATGGAATTTTTGAAATGAATTGATGGATACCTAACTTTACTCTCTGATCAAATAGCAGTGACTCATTATACATAATAAAAATAAACAAGAAAAGCAGGAACAGATACTAGTGACACTCTGAAAATGAAATCACCACTTACGTGTTGAAGGGTTATGTGTTTTTGGTGGTTTTGTGGAGATCTCTTTCGTTTTAAGTCATTTCGTTTCATTTTGTATTTTATTCCAAAGTCAAGATTTTGGTTGATTAATGCAGAGAAGTGCTTAACAGTAGAATTTATTTTGCAAAATCCGGTCAAAAGCAGCACCGGTCATTTGGTTGAGCGGTAACGTGTTGTCTCAGGAGCGGGAGGTCTCAGGTTCAAATCTCGTGCGGGTCAAATCGGATACGGTGTTGCCAGCGGCTCGCCACCGCTGCAATATTTTTTCGAAGAAAAAGCTGTGTTCCCCGGGCGCAATGACACGGAGATGGGCCCCGCAAACTCGTTACACGCTTCGACGTAATACACCGAGTATAATGAAAGATTTGATTTGGGTTAAAGCAACTCGCTGCTTTAACTTTTATGATCTAAAATTGCAGCTTGCCAGATTTTCGATAAACTGTATGGCCAAAAATTTACCCAACACTATTCTCAATGCAGAGATAGAGAAGATGGTCTAACAAGTCGAATGTTCACAATAGATGATGCTGAAAAGATCAAGTACAAAGCCAAAATACCTTACGAACTAACACTTTACACTGGGAATGTCGCGCAAGCTGGAACTGGTAGGCTTTTGTGGATTTTTTGAATTTGTACTACTGTATTGTTAATAAACAAGCTTAAAGCTTAGCTAAATGACAACCAGAAAGCTTGGCGATACTTTATGCTATTGTTACATGCCATATGCCAACTTTGTTGCATTTTTTCGAACGAAAAATCTTCAAAAATGAGCATAATACGGGTAAAAGGGCTATTCCGAATACAGCAAGTGGTTCAATGCTTGTTAAAAATTCAGTATATTTTAAAACTCAAAAAAAAATTTTAAACCATTATCTTCTTAGCTACTAAAGCGCCGATTAGCTTGTCAAAAACTGTGTCATGTGTACTAATTTCGTAAGCAATATTGTATCATTTAATTTCTTTCTTGATTTCAGATTCTCTTGTGACTTTTAACGTCTACGGAGCAAAAGGAAATGCGAGGGATATAGTCGTACGCAAGTCGGAAGAGGACGGAATCCTGCTGGAGCGAGGATCCGTGGACGTGATCAACATTGAAATCGACGACATTGCTCCGCTCAAAATGATCCGGTTGACAATAGACGGCAAAGGAGAAAGACCGAACTGGTTTTGTGAAAAAGTGAGTCAATTTTTTAAGATACTTTAAAAGTCAAATGAAACCGAGTTAGGTGAAAAAGCATTTAGTTTTCAGTTGAGATTTTAACTATTAAAAGTCATGTCTGTAGTTCTTGGAAAAATTTGGTTCGAACCAAGTCAACTTACCGCTACAAACAGACGCGAACCAACTTGCCGCCAACGTTAAGGTTTTCAGTTGGTAATCCAGTTGGTAATCTAGTTAGAGTTAGTTGGTAATCAGTTGGTTTGCGGTCAGTTGTTGTAGACGCGATTTCGTTGCTTTTTGGATGCATTAAATAGTTGGTTAAGATAGTGATATAATATTAAAGGCGATCTTATAAAATATTAGTTCATCTTTAATCTTGAGACGTTTGGCTTTTGAATCGCTATCAGTACAATGATGTAGTCTAAAACGTAGTTCATTGACAATATTGCTCAATAAACAAAGCATGTTTGGCATAAGTTTTGTAAATATCCGGCAATACGGGAACGAAAATAGAAAATTTTCGTGTTACGTGCTTTTTCTTTAGATAATTCGATTAAAATTTTATCTCTATTTCAGTCTGCACAAAAGCAGTACGTTTTAATACGAGGTTTTTAAACACAGGCTGAATTGCGCAATCTAAACTCCGGCAAAGTTACTGTGTTCCCGTGCGAGGCGTGGCTTTCGAAAACACTGGGAGACAAACAACTATCGAAAGAATTTTCGGCCTCAGTTGGTGGGAAATCGGTGCTGAAAAAGACGTCATATCGAATCACTGTTAAAACTAGTAACATTAGAAGTGCAGGGACCAACGCGAATGTGTTTTGTATCGTCTTTGGTAAGTGAACTGCGTTACGTATTGTATTGTATATTGAGTTGTTTGCTCTCTTTACCATGTTCCATATTTTATGGAACATGTACCTTGTTCCATATCCATTCTCTTTTTACCATATTTATTACTACATCAGTGGCCTAGTTGATGTAGATCTTTTTTCATGAAACAATAGGTTTGGGGTTTGGGTTCGATACTTAATTGGGTCGAACCATTAAGTCTTTGGCTGCCTCTTGGGTTGTGAACATGGCAATTTGGTAGATGAAATCCAAAATTACGATTTGTATTTGAACCATTAAGATTGCACTATGTGGTGTTTTTCCATAATTTTTTTCAAAATTGTTATTGTGTTTTAAAATTTAAACGCAAAGAGGATTTATTTTTCTTTCCCTTAACTAACAAAGGTTTATTGGGTTTGACGCTAAGTTTTGTACTTCATTTCATAGGCACAAGCGGAGACACTGGAGAGCTACGCTTGAAAGAATCCGACACAGGCAAAGCGAAGTTTGAGAGAGACGGCACAGATGTTTTCACATTCAACGACAAACTAAGCATTGGAGAAATACAGAAATTGAGAATCTGGCACGATAACAAAGGATTCAGCTCAGGTATTTCCTCTTTTACTACATAATTTTACCCCGTAGCACAAGCTCTAAGTTACCGCAGTTATATTTTAAAACATGCAATTTTTATTTAACACGATTTCTGATCAATTAGTTAAAACAAATTATTACAGGATTACCGATATATCACTTTTTTCTGATGTTCTCTTACAATTTCTCCAGGGTGGCATCTGGAGTACGTGGAAGTGGAGGACACATCCACAGGAGAGAAGTACATGTTCACATGCAACCGATGGTTGGCAGATGATGAAGATGACAAACAAACCATTAGAGAGCTGACATGTGGTACTCCAGCTGGCAGTAGACCAAGTAAGATTAATTAAAAGCTTTGGGTTCGATCCCTGGATGGCGCAGGCATATTTTAAATTTTTTTTATGTTTTCGTCAGTAAAAGTATTTTTATTATTCTATATAATACTGATCAATTTCAAATGGGGCCTTGCTTTTACGCTATAGGTTTAGAATTTCATTTCCTAGGTTCAGGTATTTCGATTACTTTGTAATTTTTCAAGTAACTTGTACACTGTCTTCTCAGTTCCCTAAGTGCTCAATAAACGTGGGCCAGAGCCAGTTAACTTCTTGCGCCGTTAATTTTCAAGTAATTTTTTTTAATGTTTGAATAAATTTTAATTCAGTCATAATTTTTAGAATAGGTTAGTTCAATTACATTTTAAGTGGAATGTATTTAGTTGTGTGCTTTTTTATTTTAAGTGATGCCGCCATTAGGTTTCCTGGATTGCAATTTATTTTGTTTGCGATCAATTACAGCTTTTACATTTACAATTGCAGTCAAGTACAACTTAATTACGTATAGGTTCCGCGCGAGGCCGTCAGACGTATACCGTTAGCGTACTAACCACCGATAAACGTGATGGTGGAGCTGCTGGAGATGCGTGGATTATCCTCCACGGCGACTCCGGATCCAAGTCCAAGAAGACTCTGCTCCAAAACGGTTTTGGAAACAGACAAACTCTCGGAAAAGGGCAGATGAGCGATTTCAAAGTGCAATCGAGAGATCTGGGAGCACTTAAGGAAATAACACTTGGTCTTATAGGTAAACTGATGCTTTTGCATACCTCAAAACTTTGGTATTTTTTGGTAAAGGATTTAGTGACCCTGTAGATTGTCGCTTCTATTCGAAGAAGTTTTCGAAATGACTAACTCTAATGCACTAACTAGTTTATTGCTATGCTTTTCCAACTCTAACACAGAGAATTTTTTAGACCCGTTTAATTTCGATCTACGGATCCAAGCTGAGTTTAGAGCAGAGTTTGGATGCTGCTTGCAGCACGGTATATAAAATCACATAACGCTACTAGATTTCTTTTGAAGCACTCCAGCTTATTAAATTAAGAATGTTTTTTGCATTGGTACTAATAGTGTTAATAATTTAATTGTAATGTTTTGACGTTTGCAGGCCAGAGTTTTAATGTTTAATCGTTTTGCGTGCTTCTGGCCTAAAGACTACCAGCGTGGAAGCCTAGAGAATAGCCATCAGAACGGCAACTACTTAAAAACAAGCAACGCGTAAACGTTATCCTCCCACAGGATTCGAACCTGCAGCCTTCGGATTACTGGCTCACTGCTCTACCACTTGAGCTTGAGAGGATGTCTCGTCACATGCCTAACTTGGCCATTGAAACTCAGTACTGTGATGTTGATAATAATTTATTACTATTAACATCATAGTACTGGGTTTAAAAAGCCAAATTAAGCAAGCGATGAGACATCCTCTCTAGTTCAAGCGGTAAAGCAGTGAACCGGTAATCCAAAGGTTGCGGGTTCGAATCCTGCGCAAGGAAAATGTTTTTGCATTGCTTGTTTTCAAGTAGTCGCCGTTCTGGTCGCTCTTCTCTAGGCTTTTGCACTGGTACCGTTCAGGCCAGAAGCACTCAAAACGACTAAACTGATTGTGTTTCTGCAAGAAGCTAATCGCGATCTCACAATAAGATACGACATTTACTCGTTTAGCCACTACCTGTATACGTGTCACGGTTGTTTTTGTTTTTTGTTTTTTTGTTTTGTTTTGGTTTTTCTTTTAAAAAAGTGTTACAGGTTAACATCGTTGCCTTAGTTCGATGTGGAAAAATACTGGAATTTTTTCTTAACAAAGAAACTCTCTCCTTAAAAAGAAACTTTTTTAACAAGGAAACTTTTTCCTTAAAGAAACTTTTACTTTAAAAACTTCTTAAGGAAACTTTCTCCTTACAGAGCACGAGAGGTGGCACGTGACGGAAGTAACTGTGGAAACAGAAAGTGGGGCTTCCTTCCAATTCCCTTGCAACGCTTGGATTAACAACCAGGACGGAAATGACGTCAATGGGAGAACTTTTTCATGTGGAGCTAGCAGCGGTCGAGCGGTCTCTTTGAATAGTTTAACACCAGTTAAATATGAAGTGGTCGTTGTCACCGCTGATGAAAAAGGTATCTTAGTTGCTTTAAGTTGTTGTTTCAGAAGATCGTACTTTTCCGCAATTTAGACCGGAATCGGTTTAGAAAGTGTTTTTTTTTATCCAATTTTAGTAAATACACATTATACAGGGTGTTTCACAATTATTGAAACCAAGCGGCAGCTTCTAAAACCTTTACCAATGACCTTATTCTTTTTCTGTTTTGAGATTGTCATAGCGAAATAGTTAACATTTTTATACGTTAAACAAAAAATAGTCTAATTATGCCTTGGTCGATGGAGCAGAAGATCTTTTGTGTAAAGACATATTACGAAACGAAGTCTTTCAAGATTGTTCAAGCAAGGTTCAGAAGGAAGTTCAGCTTCAACCAATTTCCAGACAGGAGTCAGATTTTCAAGTTGGTCAAGAAGTTTGAAGCTCATGGGACTTGTGGAGATCGTAGGGTAGCGGGCTCATCGCCCTCAGGGCCTCCAATAACAATCAGCACCCCCGACAATGTCAGCAGGGTTCAAGAGTCAGTCGGTCGGAGTCCGAGCAAATCTCTCCGTCGAAGGAGCCAAGAACTTGGCATTTCTGTCTCTTCTGTAAGGCGCATGCTGGTTAAGGATCTAAAACTTTATCCATACCGGATCCACGTAAAGCATGAACTAACCGAGAATGATAAGGAAAAAAGGGTAGCGATGTGCCAGTGGTTTTCGGAAACGATCGACAATAACGTGAAATTCTTGAATGATGTCTGGTTTTCAGATGAAGCCCACTTCCTCTTGAATGGTCACGTTTACTCTAAAAACTGGGTGTTTTGGGGAAGTAAGAACCCTCACAGAGTTGTTGGACGCTTTTTGCATTCATAAAATGCACAGCATGGGTTGCCATTTCCCAGCATGGTATCATCGGACCATTTTTCTTTGAAGATGATCACGGTATTGCAGTAACCGTGACAAAAGAGCGCTACGTTTTAGTGCTTCAGCAGTTCTGGGGAGAGCTCGATAAGCATGAGGACCTTGATGAGAAAGAACAGTGGTTCCAGCAAGATGGTGCCCCTCCTCACACTGCTAATGTTACCATAGCTTGGCTCCGTGAAAAGTTTGGGAAGCGTCTCATTAGCCGCAAAGCTGAAGTGGAATGGGCACCTCACTCACCTGACCTGAATCCTCCAGATTTCTTCTTGTGGGGGTTCCTCAACGACAACATTTACCAGGATAACCCACTCACTATTGCAGCTTTGAAAGCAGCCATTACCGAAAAAATTCAGGCCATTACACAGGAGGAATGTGAGCGTGTTATCAACAACTTTGCACGCCGCATTCAAGAATGCCTTCGACAGAACGGTGGACATCTGGAGCATGTACTCTAGGAATCTTCTTGACATATTATTTCTGATTTGAAGATAAACAGTTTCAGATTATAAAATGTTATCCTTTCACCTTTCAATAAATGTAATCATCATTGTGGTATCATTTAAAATCCTGAATTTGTGCCCAATCGCTTTGTTTCAATAATTGTGAAACACCCAACGAAATATGGTGTTTTGATTAGATATTACAGCAAAAACCAAATTAATCTATTAGCCAAATATTTGCTACCAGTTTTGTTTTGTAGAGCTCGTTTTTAGTGAAAAATTGTTTATTGTTCGTGCTCTATAACCATAACTCTATTAGTCTTTCAAAAAGTGAACCAAAAATGTGCTGACAAATATATCATTTCAATTTTTTGACGCAAAAATTTGATTTTCCAATTTGATTTACGTGTAAGATTCACTTATTTACACTTTGTCTTGTTTTCTAATTCCAAATGATTTAGCATACCTCAAGTATTACAAAGTAAAAAGAAGCACCAAATCGTTAAATTTGTGGCCGTCTGCTGATTTTAAGAGATTGATTTCGGCATCTCTTTCTGTTTTGTTCCCAGATAAGGAAATAATTATTTTATTTTTATATCTAATTTTATAGGAGCCGGAACCGACGCGAACGTCAATATTACCATATATGGTGAAAACGGGGATTCTGGAAAACGTCCCTTAAAGCAGCGATTCCGTGATTTGTTTGAGAGAAAGCAAACCGATAAATTTACTCTGGAAATACTTGACCTTGGCGAACTACATAAGGTACGGCTAATTGCTGGTATTTTTTGAATATGTTGAACGTGTTTGTATTTCAGCTGTTCCAGAAAAATACTGAGTTTCGTTTGTAATGTTCTGTTTTATTTTCATTTTGTTGAGGCTTGTTTTGTAGTTGTTTTTTTTTTCGTTTTGTTGATCGCAGCCGCTGATTTCCTCTTCTGAGTTTTGAGAAATTGGGTGTTGGTTGTAGCGCGGTATGTCTAACCGCTTACTGCATATTGCCACCACAGTTCTACTTATTGGTTGTGTCAATTTTTTTGATACCAGTGCCAAAAATGTCAAATTTAGGCAAGACTCGAACCCGGTTTTAGTATCAGTAAGATTTAAAAGTCCAATTTTTTTGCTTATTTTTGTATTTTTACACTTTTTTCTTTTTTTAGATCCGAATAGAACATGATGATTCTGGTTTTAACGCTGATTGGCTGTGTGATAACGTGACTATACGTAATACTTCATCTGGCCAATCATGGACGTTTACGTGTCGTGAATGGATTGGTAACAAGAAAGCCAATCAGCTATACCGCGAAGTCTTGGCTCGAAGTACGGATTAACCTCACAAAAATGCTCGTTAAACTGTGGATGATCATAACTTTTTCGAATTTTTGCTTTATATATGATTGTGCTCGTTCTAGGCTACATATCGAATACTTTTTTTAGTCTGCTTTTTGATACTCGTTACTTTTTGTTTTTTAATGTGAATTTATGTGTTGTACCCTGCTCGGTAACCTTTACTTTTTTATGAGGTGCTGTGTATTTTTACGCAAAATTTCTACATTTTGTAGCCGTTTTTTTTTGTGCTTTTTGTTTTTTTATGCATTATTTTTAGTGATTTCCACGTTTAGAACTTATTATGCACCAATGAAGTCTGAAAATGTATCATATCACTCTTGATCACTGTAGACATTAGTTGCTAAAGTTTTATGCACTTTTTGCACTTAAAAAGTAGCTAATTATTAAATTGTTAATCACTTGCTACTTAGCTTTATAGGCTTATTGATAGGCATATTTTGTTTAGTTTTTTATATTCTTATCATTTTTGCACATTTTACAATTATTGTGTATTGTTTAATACAATTTTTGAGCTTGCGTGTTTTATTGTATGTATTTTGATTATGAAGCGTGTTTTCAACTCCAACATGTTATATATTTTAGTTTTTTTAAGATTTTATTGTGCGTATTGAATTGTGTATTAGAGTACTATTGTAGCATGGACTCTTAAATGATTTTGCAGTCGTTTAATGTGTACTATAAATTATAATAAATGCTTCCTTTTTGATAAATTGGAAAAGATGTAGGCTATTTAAAAAAGATCTTTTTAACCGGCAATTCAATCATTTAATATTGCTGACCAGGAAGCCCTTATTTACAGTGTCTATATTACGCTAGAAATTTTATCCTCGGTTGCGTTCATCCAAAGATTTTAAAATTGATTTGAGTAGCAGTACACACATGTGATATTGTCCCTCGAAAACAGTGACATAGCTCATAGGAGATTTTTGGGTTGACTTTGTTTTGAAATAAAGGTAATTTGCGGTTCGATTCGCGACCTGGCAATGCGCTGTTGTGTCCTTGGTAATCGTTGGTGCCCTGCAGTTTACTCGTTTGTTGGTCTAGTCTGGCGTAAATTCTAAAAACAGAACCCAAAAAAATTGTTTTTGATGGTGCAATTACAAGAATGCATAGTTATTACGCGTTTGAATCAATGAACTTGGCTTCTTGACAGCAGGTTTCTTGTTCGTCATCAAGTCAAAGTTATTTTACTATACTTCATATTATAACAACTTTTATAGTCTTCAGCATTACCCGTTCAGGAATCAAACCCCCGTCTACAGTTTCGGTAGCGGACGATCAAACTACTCAACCACTAATCGATTAATGCAATTGGTTTAAGTTTCGGCAACGAGTCAACATTTACTAACGACGCAATTTACTTCAAATACAAATGATAACAAATAACATAATACAGCAAAGATGATAATAAACACACAAAATTGTCATAACTGTCCACTGCATAGAACAATACAAGCTACATAAATGAATCGGAAAGGATGCACAGTTTATTGCACATTATCAAAATTTTTCACATTATCTAATTTCATCAATCTATCTAAATAAATAGTTAGGTAGAAAATTTATGGGGCAGACCCCTCTCAAAACAATACTAGTATTATAGTTTATTCCAAAATTGGCCATGATAGGCGTTTTGAAAATGCCGTTAAATATTTTTCTAAATTTTTTCGTCTCAAAATAGTGCTGAGTGACGGTATGGGAGAATATTTTCCGCAAGAGTCCATTTTTCACCCAAGAAATTTACGCAAGCATATACTAAACAAATTTCAATATTGCCTCGATGTTGTTTTTTTGTTTTTTTTTTTTTGGATAAAATCTTTGAACTAAAAACATCTTTGTGTGGTGATTTTTAGGCGGACAAAAAGTCTCATATTTGGGGTGCTTTTTGTTGTACTTTTCGACGCACATACCACTTTGATGAAACGGATAAAAGCACCACTACTCCGGTCAAAATAGCAAAAGTGGGAAGGGAACCACGTAGAAAACCATCCAAGCGAATATCTAAAACATATTTCTCAATCGTTAAGGTTAAAAGTTTGAAATCAGGCATACTTTACGGGTAGATATTTGGGCGTTTAAATTACCCATGTTTACAGAATTACTTAAAACAATGCGGGATAAAATAATAATGCAGCCAAAATCCTTTAGCAGTGTCTGCGTAAACTAGTAAAACATGATTATTTGAAAACAAATCTTGGCAATTAATTTTCCACAAAATTACGACACCCTGCATTTAACTGTATGGAGAATACCGGTGCTACAGTTATTTAGCACATCGCAGTGTCAAACTTAGAAAATTAAGGCCTTGGTAGATAAACAGATGATATACGTAGCCACCTATTTTCTTTACGGCTGTGATAATTTTGCTGGAATTTTTAAGTTAGAACGAAAATAAAGAATATTCATCTCTGCATGTTTCTTTTTTAAGAGTTAAAATAATTAGGGTTTCAGTGAGGTATGGGTCCGGGTTAAGTTTGGGTTAGCTTTAAAATTAAGATTTGAGTTTGGGTTAGATTTGGGTTAGAATTAATACAAACCTATATAAAATTTTCGGTTAAATAGTCGCATTCTTCCTTTTGTCTAATCAAACTCTCAAGGTTGCATGCACCAATGTGAATTAATTTTGATCGGAGGATCATCAGTTTTCTATCTTCTACACCGATAAACTTAGATTAATTTAAACTAGATTTTGCAGGTTCAGAGACGCCATTCTTGCATTACTTTATAACTATAGAAATTTGCCTGGCCACTCTTCCTTAAACTTTTCTCCTAAAGTTTTGTTAATCGTTGGAGCAACGTTAACCCTCGTTGGTGCGTACGACCCAAAGGCCCTTAGCGCCGCATGCATAAACTATGAGGCGATGATCAACAAAACTTTGAAAAAATTTAACAAATGGCTGGGCAAATTGCTATAATCATGAACTACTGTAATTCAAAAATAGGATCTCTGAACTCGCAAAATTCAGTACTGTTCGGTACTGGTTGCACTGTAGTTTTATTTAATTTGGTTAAAAACCGTACAGCCTTATTTAAAACAAAAAAAAATTTTAACGTTTCCGACTTGGCTATGTCCATCATCAGTAAAATAAAATCTAAAACAACAAAAAATGTTTAGATTGCTTATATTTTTTACTGCTTTAAATTTTATAAATCCGATGATGGACAGAGCCAAGTCCGAAACATTTAAAAAATTTTCTATTTTTAGTAAAACTTTACTGTTTTTAATCAGTACTGTTTATATCAGTATAATAAGTTCATCGGGGTAGACAGAAATTCTATAATCCGCAATGATCATTGGTACATGCGACTGTAAATCAGTTGTTCAATTCGGTTTGACTAGAATTATAGATGATGTACCACAGGTTTTTAACATTATAAGAATGATTTGATTTCACAAAGCAAAATAACCTAAAATCCAATTGGAACTCCAACTATATTTATCAAAGAATGAACTGACTCTCCCATTGCGACGAATAGTTTCATGCTTACTTCTGCAGGTTTCCCCCGATGAGAAGTGAATTGGACAGTTTTGACACGAATTTGGTGCTAAACATTCCCCTCCATTGCAGTCCATTGAACATATTGCTGAAAATAAACACAAAGTAGTTATGACGAAAATCGCTGGACAAGTGGCTGTGTCGCTTTCTCCTACAGCGGGGGCCTTGGTTCGATTCTGGACCAATTCATGTTAACAGAGTAGCCAACGGCTAACCACGCTATACATTACTATATATCTATGTTGCCCATGCTCAAAGTCGCAAAGATCGACCAGCCACCCAGTTACTCAATGCTCAAAATAGTTAATGGGTAAATGTTTGTTGATTTAAGAAAGAATAATATTTTGATATTGATTACAAGGTCCGAAAAAAGATCCGAACAAAGATTTCTTTGTACAGGGACTCTAGATTAGAAGGATTAAATCTGATACTTATTTACTCCAGCGACTAGTGCTACAACTGTGAAACAAAAAAAACATCAGTCTTCACTTACGCGTGGAGCAATCTTGCCCTGTGTATCCTTCGCTGCAAGTACGTGTACCTTGGCCAAACATACAAGAACCATCATCATTGCAAACCGGATATCCTGCATCGTCCGTGGGGCACCCACCGCCACAAACGTCATAACATTCTGGATAGCCATAAGTCCCATTGGGGCAACGCTGCAAAAACAATCAACCAAATAATGTTTCTCCGAATAAAAAGACAATATCTTTCTCTTTCCTTTTTCCTTAGATGGCATATGCTTTTTTAGTAAGTTCACCAACTACTGTTTTCCGATAAATCTTTTACTTCAGCAGTGCTTTTCAAATTTACCGAAACCGGATTTGGAACAAGTTCTCTAATCTTGGTAACCGATTCGCTCGAGTCAAAAGTGCAAGATATAGGCATCTATGCAAGCAAGTTACGGCAACTGGTCCTCTAAATTTAGGAACCGGTTCATGTGGATCGGTACGAATCGACAAAATAACACTGTTGGTTTATACCTTTGGTTTACTGCAGGCGCGCAACCATGATTTCGTTAAGTGGAGGAGGAGGCTTCAACATAAAAGAAAAATAGTTTTTGTATCGAAAAAAAGTGTCCAGCCGGCTGAGTAGCCTGATGTTTCCCTGGTACTGTTGCATAACCAAGACGAGGATCAGGGTCAGCACCCCAAGTCGCCAAACATCTGGGAACCTAGATACTCGAGCCTCTGAAAAAATTTTATGATTTTGGAAAAAAATAGCCTATTTAAGCTGCTTAGAAGACCTTCCCAAGTAGGCTACTTCAAACAATTAAATTGTTAAAAGCTCCTTTTACCCCATCCCAACCCTCAATAACAAGATTAAGTCCAAAAACACGTTTAAAAGAATGCATATTTGAAATAAATTTTGTAGATGACTTGGATGTAGGGGATGCACCTGACTTTAGCCCCTTATTTGTGCTTGCGCCAATAATTTTTTGTAAAATAATGAAATGCAAAAAGTAAATGTATAATCATCTATCATATCACTCACGGTTATATTTGCATCGACAGCACTTTGGGTAGATGCAACTGTCGTTTCTGTCAAAAATAAAAAGACCATTGTAATTTTCGAAAAACCTTTTCAGGTTGTTCTTTAAATACCCTTTCTAATGTGAATATAGACGACATAAAGTCACGATCTTGATCAGCCTTTGGTTGTCAGAAAAAATGACTGCGGATGGAATTCAAACCCATGCCCGCAACAACCAGAGATATACAGTATAGTGCACCGGTTTCAAAGTCGTGACGTTCGACGCGTTCTTTTTGCTGTGAAATAAAATCTCGACGGAATGTATGTAAATCATAATAGGTACCTTCTGGGGGTTGTTCTGGCGAACCTGTAGTAGGGTTTGGGTTGGAAGTTGTTATCGATGATGTGGTTTCTTCGTTTGTAGTTGGTTCATTTCCAGAGTTTTCTATTGTGTTGGTAGTCTGACCAATAAAATAAAACTGTTAGAAGATCTGAAACTAATCATTTTAAATCCATCAAGCTATAAATTGATTAGCAGTCGGGTGGATCGAGCGTCTGCTACTAAAACGGTAGACCTGAGTTCGATTCCCGGTCGATACAAATCAAAAGCCTCTAAAAATTGTTATTCACAGCTTCCCTACTTGACGCATAGGCGTAGCCAGGGGGGGGCTAAGGGCCCCTCCCAATCAAAATACCACTAACGACAAAAATTATGACAACATAGCCTAGCGATGTTTAGTCGCAGTTTTTTTTTCAGTAATTACGCGCATAACAGTGATTAACAATAATATTAATGACAACAAGGGAGTCCTGGGACCCCTAACTAACAACCAGGGTGCCCTTACTAACAACTAGAGGGCCCCAGGGCCCTCTAACCGACAACCAAGGGGCCCCAGGCCCCTAACTGAAAACCAGGGGGTTCATAACTGACGACCAGGGGGCCCCAGGGCCCATAACCAAAAACAAGGGGGCCCCTAATTGACGAACAAAGGGCTTTGGGGCCATTTTCTGATTACCAGGGGACCCAGGGCCCCTAACCGCAAACGAGGGGGTACCGGAGCCTATAACCAACAACCAGGGGGCCCCAGACTCCCTATCTGACGACCACGGGGGCCCAGGTCCCCTAACTCACGACCAGGCAGCCCCAGGGCCCCTAACTAACAACCAGGGGCCCCTAACCGACAACCAGGGGAGCTCGGGGCCTCTAACCGACAACGAGGGGCCCCGGGGCCCCTAACCGACAACCAGGGAGCCCCGGGGCTCCTAACCGACAACCAGGGGGCCCCCTGACTGAGACCAAGGGGCCCCGGGGCCCCATATTAACAACCAGAGGGCCCTGGAGCCCCTAATCAACAACCAGGGGGCTCTGGAATCTTTACCTGATGACCAGGAAGGCCCGGGGCCCCTAACTCATGACCAGGAAGCCCCAGGGCCCCTAATTAACGACCAGGGGGCCCATGGCTCCTAACCGACAACCAAAGGTTCTCGGGGCCTCTAACTGGCAACCAGGGAGCCCCAAGGCCCCTGACTGACAACCAAGGTTCCCGGGCCTGGGGCCCCTTAGTTCAAATTTTTAACAATTTATGTGCAAAACCTGTGAGAAATCTAAGAGTTTTGTCCTAAAAGTTGCCACCCCAGGCCCTCGTTTAACGTTATTATGAACTTAATACTATAACACAGGCGGTAATGCAAACCCTCTAATTGAAATACTACCAATGATAAATATAATCAGAGCATATCCAGTATGTTGTCCCTGTCCAAAATTGCAGTTTCTTTAATTTAGGATTCAAGCGTACAAAAGTAAGCAATAATAATGAGGACCACATGTCCACGTCATAATAATGTCAGACAATTCTTGTACGTTTCAAGAAACTGTCAAGTGACTTGACTCGAGTACTCCACGTTTTGGAAAATAAGTTATTTTAATTTTGATTTAAATGTTTTTTTTTATGAAAGAACTTATTAGGGGAGCGATCTTTTCTCAAAATCATAGGCGTAGCCTGGGGGTGGCCGAGGGGACCCGGGCCCCATTAATCAAAATGCCACCAATGAAAAAAGTTTCTCAAAAAAGCCTTGTTTCTTCATTTTCAGTTTCTTTTAGCATCTTTGCGTACATCAGTACACGCGTACAACAGTGATTAAAAATAAATAATATTGACTACCTGGGGGCCCGGCGCACCCACTAAATTCAATTTTTTCCTTCCAATTTAAACGTATAACCAGGGTGAAATCAAGAGTATTTGTTCTAAAAGTTGCTACCTCAGGCCCTCAGCTAAACTTTTAATGAACTTAATGCAATAACCAGCGCCGTATTTGCCATATGGCTCAGTGCCAGGGCCCTGCTCTCAGATAGCAGGACTTTTCTTGGTCTTCACTTATATTTGGCAGGAAGATGTTGCAAAAATCTTCAAAGTGCCATGGGTCCGCGCAATGTAAATCCGGCCCGGGAAGAACATGTTTATTAAGCGTAACCATCTATTGTACCATGTTTAAATAACGATTCACCTCCACCTCGCCAGTTTTTACGCACAAAATACGGTACTTTTAAAAAAATAGCTCGGGAAAACGCTCATCGAACAAACTGCTAAATTTCAATTGAAGGGGCCTGGGCCCCCTGGCCGTGCATGTACTGCTATAACTGGTAAACTTCATGACAAAACAAAAATCTCAAAGGAAAGTCTTCGAGAGGATTATTATTTACTGCTAAAGTATTGCAGGAGGCAATGTGCCTTACTTCCCCCTATAGACCAAATCATTTACAATTAAAATTTTACACCATAATGAAGATTCTAAACGTGTGTTGGGATTGAATTGCAAAAGGAGGATTGAACAACTAAATTTTTTTGATAGGCTTTCAAATGTTAAAAATCTAGTTCTTTGAAATGGCTCTGAACTCGTGCGAAATGTGATCCAATGGGATTTAAATAGCTTGTTTTTCCAAAAACTTACAAAAATCACCCAGCGGCTGGGGGCTCCGCCCCCAGATTTCTATAGCCACCGACGGCTGGGGGCTCTGCCCCCAGACCCCTGTCTGTTATACGTTTGAGTACACTAGCTTGTTCAACACGTCTCCTAAGTTAGACATTTACACTTTTTAACAATTAGTTTTCGCCCTCTCCCTTTACCAAAATTCTGGTTAAGAGCCATCAGGCTACGGCTTCAGATCTTCCATTCTATAATATATTTGCCCCACAAAAAGTTCCTTTTTCGAAAATTTCTGGTGACGTCATTGCATGTGATTTGTGGTTTGGGGCCCCCCCAATCAAAAATCCTGGCTACGCCTATGACTTGACGTGCAGCATAAAAGGTACAATGTGAAGTCTCCACCGAGCGTGGCACGCAGGTGAGAAGGTGGCAGCTTGATTCAAAGACAGAATAAGTCCCTTCGTTGTCTTTTGGCCAAGGCAAGTACGTGAATAACGATATAATTGCAATATTCAAAGGTTTCTAGATTAATAATAACCCTTGCACAAACTTTCAAACAATAATCTAATTTAGTTTTGGTCAGAGCAGCAGTTAGTTAAAATCTTATCAATAAAATGCTGAACTCCCTCGTATCAATTATACACAATTTGATGAATCGAAAATAAAACAGGTTGTTGGGGGGGGGTTAAAATTTGATTGACATCCTTGTCTTTGCTTACCTCAACTGTATTGCCTTGTCCTGTAGTAGTTTCATCTTGAGAAAGATTGTCGCCAGGGGTAGTTTGTGCGATTGTAGTTTCATCTTGAGAAAGATTGTCGCCAGAAGTAGTTTGTGCGATAACGGCAAAATCTAAAAAATAAAAATTGCACTTTTGTGTGATTCAGACAATTGCCATATTCCTACTCAAGAAACAAAAATTTTCTGGTTGGTGTGCACAACACATTTGGAGTTAAGCTCATGCCTCAACATCAGTGGCACAGCAACTCTTCCTTCAGGCCAAGTCTCTTAGAAAATTCAACCCTAAATAGAGGCGTTTAAACGTGTTTTTGACTTCACCCATAAGTTAGGAAGGCTGGGCAATTAAATTCCTGGAAGCAACTTCAACTTAAGCTATTCATTTCTTTAAAATGGCTCTAAGAACGTGCGAAATGCGATCCGAATGGTGTTAAAATAGTTCTCCTTTCCAAAAAATACACAGTTTGACAGCGGCTGAACTTTGCCCCTAAGCCCCTGCCTGCCGAAAGCTGGGGACTTTTTGATTAGGATTTGGTTCGGGGAGCCCCCGCGTATGAATATACCGGTAGAGTTTGAACTTGATCGTGAAATAACATTTTCAAAACTAAATTAAAAAGTGGCCACTTGATCAAGGGGTAACGCGTTCGTCTGTGGAGCGGGAGGACTGAGGTTCAAATCTCTGGGCTGGTAAAATCAGACACAGTGTTGCCAATGGCTCGCTACCGCTGCGAACGTTTTTTTTAAAGGAGCTGTGTTGCCCGTAGATGGGCCTCACAAATTCGTTACACGCTTCGGCGTACCATAACGAGTACAATGAAAGATTTGATTTGATTAGATTTCTATCAAAAAAGTAAATCAACAAATACTGTACCTTTATGGAGCAAAACAAATGACGCAAGAATTAACGTGAAACATTTGCAACTAACCATTTTTCAAAACTAATCAGCAAAACGACCAAGCGATAAAATATAGCAAAACGACTACAAAGTCAACCATTTTTGAAAGGTTTACTTCGATGTTTGGGATCTCAAACTGCAGTAGAGAAACTAACGAGTTTCAACACAGTCTTATGTCATCTTCACGGCGTTACATTCAAAAACATAAGCAATACACTGAGCATATTGTATTAAACTGTTTTTAGTGTATTGCTTATGTTTTTGAATGTAACACAGAGAAGATGACACAAGGCTGTGTCAAAACTCGTTAGTATCTCTAGTTTGAGATCCCAAACATCGAAGTAAACCTTTCTAAAACGATAAAATATGTATTATGTAGAAAATGTTGATAAATACTGCATTGAGATTTAAAATAAAACCATTCAGCCTAATCAATTTCAAAGTCTTGACAAATCTTTACTAAAAGTGTAAATTCTAATGTTCTAGCTTTGTGAATAAGCTATAAACAAACTTTTCATGTGGCCGCTTTTTCGCGAGATTACGGCGGCACGTTTCACTTTTCCTGTCACTGTGCTAAGGGACATTTCGGTGTTCAAGTCAAGCTACCACCTACCCAGTGCCCACCAAACACTCTGGAGACTTCGCATTGTCCCTTTTAACGCTGAACATGAAGCAGGGAAGTTTTGAATATAAGTTTTCTAGTTTTTGGTTTGATCCGACTGGGAAGGGATCCCTGGTTTATCGTTCCAGTAGCTATCGCTCAATCCTCTCGACCGCTAATTAGTTTCGAACTAGATACGAAACTCTCCTATTCTAGGTTGGTGGAATTTCGAACAATTCGCAAGTATATTCATGCTATAAAAGAACTGCTATATCGTTCAATCGATTTTCATTAAATTCAGCCAAGAGTGAGATCGCAAGCGCTTTGACTTCTAATGTTGATTAAAAAAGATCTAAAAGTCAGCATAAAAAGTGGGATCGATAAAGTTATCGCAAGTAATCTTGCTTGTTTTATACATTTAAGAACATGTCTTTCGAACTCTATCCGGTAGTAAATAAGAAAGTAAGTATTTATTACAGTTGACTGACTGCTTGCTGCTGAGAAGGAAAATCTGGGCCTCTGAGGTTTCCTTGCGTCACAGAGTCGGGCTATGACTTGTTCACGTGGAGACCCCCGTAAAATTGCTACAAGTATCAGACACCGTGGTGAATGGATAGAAGTAGCCTACAGCAGCAAAAAAAAAAAAAACAATTGAGGAGCAATCGTAATGAAAATAAACAACATTGTAGTTCATCAGTTCATCGTTTAGAACTCGATTCAAAAGTTGAGTGTTGCTCATTTTGCAAATACTTAATATTGAAATAAAATATTATTTTATTATTTCAAGAATAATTGTAATATTTTTCGTGTCTCACATTTGCCCTGTGACTTTTTTCACAAAATTTTAATCTCCCATAATAAATTCAATCTGCCACACAAAAATTAGGGAAACTTTGTATTACACAATTTAAAAAACAAAACACTTGATTTTTCAAATTCTGCGTTTTGAAGTTTTTAGTCAAAAAAGATCCAAAATCACTCGCAACTGCAACCATTTGGGGTGAATCCCAGAAAATTATTGCTAAACTTGGGGCAGATGCAAAGCAAACGTTTGAAAATTGGACTGTATTAGACAGAGCAGATGTTGAAAACAAAGTCAAACCTTTTGGGTACAATTACGTGACAAGATTTTATTATTAGCTGATCGAACGTAAGAAAATTTGTTGCAACCTTCTGCTTCTATTTTCTAACATAACTTATTACGCTTGTTAAAATTCTTGCAAATACAGTGTCTGCTGGGATCTGAGATTAAGGCAAACTTTTCGCTGCAAAATTGTGATCTGCAATTTTGAATTGCGTAAGCTATATATCTAACAAATGCTCATAGCTTTTTTTCTTTGTTTTTCTATGTAAGTCTTTTGCTTTTTTATTATGCAAAAGCTGCAAATGTTTTCCTTTTTTTAGTTTTTTAAAGCGTTTTGAGTCAGAGAACAGGGTTGGACCAGATTGCGAATGACACCCAATTACCAGGTTTGAGGTTCTATTCTACGACCCTCGACCAGTAGCGTAGCTAGAGGGGGGGCTCGAGCATCCCCATTGCCCTGAAAAGTATGCGAAATAGCGTGTTTTTAGCACTTTTGAGGCTGATTTTTTATCTAAAAACGAAAATATCCCCCCTCTAAAGGTAATTGGGGTGAGACTAGGTGAAAAAGCGGAGATGATGTGGAGCAAAAGAAGTGGGTCCCAGTCTGCTCGAAGACTTTTCTTTTTTCGAGATCACCTGATTTTGGACAGAAAAACCCTCTGAATGACAGAAATTCTGATTCAAGACTGATGAAAATTTAGTCAAGTTCGTTTACTGTTGCTTTAAGCTTCCAAAAAAGCCCCCCCCCCCTCTTTTGCGAAATCCTGGCTACGCGCCTGCGCTCGACCGAGGTCAAACCAATTGGACCACGAAACTGGTAGTCCGTGCTAACCAAGTTACTTAACTACAGTACTTGGCGCTTACCACCACGTTTTGTAGCGCCAAGATATTGTATTGTCGTACTTTCTATTGACTGGTTATGTATAGTTCATTGTTTTCATTACCGTATGCTAAACAGCAACACGTTTAACTGCGGCAAATTGAAGTTAGAATATCATTTTTAGAACTTCGATTTGACCTGACTAGAAATCGAACTCAGTCTACTGTGTACAATTATCGCTTCCAAGTCAAGCACTTTATTTCCAAAGATTCTATCTCTTTCAATTTAATGACGTCAACTATGCACTTCATCACATTTCGATGTATCAGCTGAAGTATGCACTAATGCACTAGCTAACCTCTTCCGGTCGCTTTGTAGCTTTTCAAATTACGTTTTGGAGGAAGTAGTTTAATGACGTTTCACGCGTGACTATGCGTCATGACGTGAATATGGATAAACCACGTGATAAACAAAATGGGCAGTGGGCTGTGTTTCCTAAATCTTCGTACAAAATTTCGATCGATTCAATGTGCAGGAAACAGCCAGGCCTCAGAGAGAAAATTTTTCAGGGGGTACGAAGGTTGATACCGGGCCCCCAAATCTTAGTTGGCCCCCCAAGCCGTATCGGGGGGCCCACGCCGTTAAATCATTTTTTGTTCGATGGGTGTAGATCTTCATTTACAAGTGAGGGAATAACGATATTCGCATACAGTTAGGACCTATGAAAAGCACAAGTAGACATAAAATTGGTTTAAATCCAGCTAGGGGGTTTGGGGGAGCGCTGTGAGCTCCCCCAGCGGGGTCCGGAGCAGAACCCCGGAAGCTTTAGCACTTTTTATGTTTCTCGAGGGTGAAATACAGCATTTGATCAACATTCCAGCTCCAAACTTGCATAAATTGACAAGCAGAAAACGTGATATGCATGAAAGAAAGTACGTAAAGTGGGGCATGATTACATTGACACAATATTATACAATAGAGTGACTTTAATAATGCAAACCCAAATATTTTACTCATAAAAGTTTTGAGAAGTCTTCTGTAATCATAGACTTCACAAACCCAAATACCTATTAAACTCATACAGATAGAGTGAGTTACTTAATGATAGTAGTATCGAATGTCAACTTTGACTCCGCTCTCTGAGGTTAAAATGCATGTGGATCTCTGGAAATGTGAGCCCTCGTACATTGTTACACCGTAGAATTAGGGCTCTCAAGACAGAGAAATGTAACAAACCGTTAATTTCGGTGTTTAATTAAATCGGCCACTATTGGATGCCCTAAAGGCTGTGTAGCAATTATAGCAACCAATTACCAGAACTGAATAGGCTGACTGATATTTTGCAGTAGGCAAGCTTGATTATGGTGTTATGGTGCAATACCAAAACTTAACGTGAAAACCTGAACTCTTCCGGGCCCTTGAGCGCAGCCCCCCCTAGGCATGGGCCCCGGGTACGATGAACCCAGTACTTAAATTAGAGAGTTAGCGTCCCCCCATCGAGATTTAGACGTCCACCCATCGAGATTTGAGCGCTGCATGATGAAACGATCAAGAGCCAGCCAGCACGAATAAATTCTACAAATTCCGGCCGAATATAGTCCCAAATTGCGGTGAAGACCTTTTTTATTTTTTGGTCTTCGCTTGATTTCAGGGAAACAACACTTCAATTTTCGGCGAAGACCTTTTTTTTTGGTCTTCACCTGGTTTTGGGGAAAAAACACTTCAATTGCGAGGACGGAATAACATAACTTCTACTGAAGTTTGGTCAAGGCTGCAAAAGCGTCCCCCCATGCAAAATCTTACAATTTGAGTACTGGATTTACCCCCTGAACCCCCTCTCGCAGGCCCTGGGAACACGCCTATGGGATCGAGTAATCTCTTTGCAAAGTTTCTAAACAATCATGAACAATTGGGGTTGTCTTTAAAAATGAACTCTGAAAATATATATTTTTTAAGTCACACCATACACAAAATGACTTCCACAAAAAGTGAGTGATCTGCAATTAGCAATAGGCTAACGGCCACAGAAGTCTAAATTAACAACCAGCTGTACAGTAGCGTAGCCGTGCAAGGGGGGTAACTCCTTAAATAAGAAAAATATACTATTTTTAGTATTTTCCTGCCTACAATATACCAAACGTTTTTAAGCTAATTCCAAACTAAAATACGTACATTCGTTTGGTGTACCGTTTTTGAAATAAACTTGTTTAGGGAAAACTAATATTGTCAAAAAGCTTGTTGTGTGGAGATTGGAGAATTTTATATTGTCAAAAATATTCTATAAACCAGCAATATAACTTTGAAAATAAGTTCGAGCTTTTGATATTGTTTCAGAATGCTAAATAAATAATTTAAGTTTTATAAACTGGAGACGCAGGTGTACGTTCTGAACAAGTAGACTGTAGAAGTGTAGAGCTTAGAAGGGCTATTTATCTTTCCAGTGGCGTATTTGGAGGGGGGACCATTGTGCTATGGCCCCCCCCCCTTTGGGGTTCCAGTAATGCATAATTATGTACGAATAGTGCGCAAAATTGAGTCATGGCCCCCTCCGTTTGAAATTTGGGCAGAAAATCGAGTTAATTCCGAGTGAAGGACTTTTTTTTTTTTTTGATCCTCACCTGAATTTGGGCAGAAAAACGGGCTAAATCTGAGCCAAGAACTTTTTCTTTTGGTTTTTATTATTCTCAAATTTCTTGCCCCCCCCTCTTTCGAAAACCCTGCGTACGCTAGTGCTTCTCTCTAATATTGCTCCATTAGCTCAGTTTCCGTTTCCCCCCATTAACTTTCTGTATAAGCTTAGGAAATGTTGGTGAGCGTTTCAATTTTTATCTTTATACTGGTATGCAACAAGTAAATTTTGCGATTGCAAATTTTGCAATTTTGCACCGCAAATTTTGCAATTGCAAAGTGTTTCAAACAGCCGTATTTTACTCGAGCTATACAATTGACTAACTAATTTTAATGTGAGGGGGAAATGCCCCTTTTGGAAGTTACTTGAGAACCAAATTGGGCATGCCGATTGGTTTTCATTAAAACTTCTTTATAAAAACTAGTTTTGAGTTGATTACGCCATCACAGTGACATCATGACCATATAACGTCGATTTAATGACGTTTTCGACAGTAAGTAGGTTTGTTTTTGGCAACTGAATCTTGAAATGCTTCCGTTGAAGTAGTTATGTTACATAATGCTATTTATAATGTCATTTACGTTAAAAAATGGGCCAAAAAATAGTCAGATTTTGCCAAGTCCTTTGAGAAACTCAAACTTGGGAAACTTTTCTATACTTAGCCAATTCAAATTTTGAATTTTCAGCGGTTATTTATGAATCAAGTTTGGTTTAAAGTAAAGTTAACTTGAAGTAGAAAGTTATTTCTCCCCCTGGGTAAAATAAGGTAAACCAAAGTGTTTAATTTAGACTATTTCGGAAACTACGATATTATCAACGAAAGCCATTGCCAACAGTCCTATTCGAAAAAGTATAGAAAAGACAATTACGGTAGTCCTACTATAAAGTCACTCTCAAATCAAATTTAATCTTTCATTGTACTCTGTGTTTTATGCCAAGGCGTAAAACGACGAGGCGAAGGGAATCTCCTTTTTGCTTACCCAGCAACGTTTGAAGAAATGTTACGAAGGTAACAAGCAGTTGGCAACGCTGTGTCCGATTTGAGTGGCCTGTAATTTGAGCCTCAGATCTCCAGCTCCAAATACGAACACATTTACCCTTCGACCAATTACAATAAAAACCATTTGAATAAATTTATGTTATTTGAATCAGATTCTGTGCCGATGCTGCTTGGGTTGAAATGGTGTAAGTTTATACCGAAACGACTCTAAACCGATTAGTTGTCGAGTGGATAAAGAGCGTCTGCTATTAAAACGGTAGACAAGGGTTCGATTCCCAGTCGGGTCAAACCAAATACTATAAAAATTGGTATTCACAGCTTCCCTGTTTGATGTTCAGCAATTAAAGGACAGTGTGAAGCCTCCACCGTGTATGGTAGACAGGTGGGCAGGTGGCAGCTTGACTCGAAGACCGAAAGATTCCTTTGATGTCTCCTAAAAGGTAACTTAGTGAATGAAATGTAGGCTATTACAATTACAATACTTTTAGAATAAGTTTCACTATATTTTGAGCCAGTTTTTCTTTTTTTTTTGTCAAATCTTTTCACCCCGTCCTGTTTTTCTGCTCCTTAATAATCAAATAAATTCTTTCATTATCTCGCTGTATTCCGCCGAAGCGTGAAACGAGTTGGCGGGGCCCATCTCTGCGTCACTGCGCCCGGGCAACACAGCTCCTTTCCAAGAAATGTCGCAGCGGTGGCGAGTCGTTGGCAATAGTGAGTAAGTAAGTAAGTAAGTAAGAAATTTATTTGGCCTTAACCGCAGACAGCATTGTTCAAACAAACATTCATGTAACATAACATCGGATAAGGCCAGGGAGCACCGAGGAACGTTACCGTTTTCGAGTAGAGATGCTCCCCGAGAGCCCTCGAGAGCAATGCCGTGTCCTCTTGAACCGGCCCGAGGTTTGAACATCAGACCTCCCGCTTAAGAGACGAAAGCGTTACCGCTCGACCAAATGGCCGGTTTTATAATCGTTCGCTAAATTTCGTAGGTATTTAATGTGTTTTTTGTTGTTTTTTGGTAGAGGTCTCTAGGTAAAACGAGGCTATCAGCAGGCTGCACTTTCCAAAACTGGTATTTAGATTATCAGTAGCCAATCAGCACGAATAATTCTTTGCGTGTTATTCTCTGAAGCGAAAAAAAGATTGAGAAAAATATCTCCTGCCTTTTCCTGAAGCATAAACTCTACATAAAAAGTGATGCCAGCGAGTGCTTTTCAAAAAACATCAGATTTTTAGAAAAAAAATTTAAAAAAACATCAACTTAACAAAAGCAAGCTTTTTGAGCAAATTTCGAACAGAAACATCCACAAACAGAGGCGAAATTGGGCTCAAAACCTTAAACATTTTTTTTTGGTGGAGATCATCCTTTTTTCAACCTTGTGAAAACCTTTTTTTTTTGGATGTAGGCCTAAACTTTTTTCAATCTTATTCTCAGTGGAATTTATAGTGAGGACTTTCTTTTTTGATTTGCCAATGTTGGAGTCGTTCACATCGAATTTTGATTAAGAATAGCTTAAGTAAATTATGGACTTTGAAGTAAATCACATTAGATTTCCATCAAAAACATCGTACATCAGATTCCAAGTAAAAAACATCAGATCTGATGTAAAACCATCAAAGCTGACATCACGGTGTTGCAGAAGGCCTTTGTAAGAACTCTAGAGCCTTCACCGTTTCAGTCTGGCCAAACCACGATTGAAATTCTTCAAACTTAGTCTTTATTGTTCAGACAGAACTAACACAATAAGGGCCAGTAGGCCTAATCTACGGTACGGCAAAAAATAACTGAAATTTAACCAGAAATAATTGACAAAAAAGGTGCCATACCAGCAATCTTGACAATAAAATACGTCTGTTTGCAGATTGATCCTCTGAAAATGAATGCCAGAGCAGAGGTAGAACTCGGTCAAACACAAAGGCGAGCAAAGATTAACAAAAAACGCGTAAATTTTTAAAGCGGTTGCTTCCAATGACTGCAGTAAATAAAGCAACGTACTCAAAACTGAACTAACTAAAAGAAAGAAGCGGTCGAGTTCGAAACAAGAGCGGAGCACACAAAAAAAGTCAATCGGTGCTGCAATACACTCACACTGAAATAAAGAATCTACAGCGTGAGAGTTTGTAAATTGCATGCCATAAAATTAAACAACTCCGCTTCTTTGAAGGTTATTTCTTGTTTTATTCCACATATTTCAACTCCGCATTCCTCAATTTCAACATGTTCGTCAAACCTCCAACCGCAGTGACCGCAGCAACATGTTCAAGGTTTGGAATTCGTAGGCTGATATTGCTGCAGGCAAGTAGAAACAAATTGAGCAGACACGGTACGCAGAGCCCCAGACGCAAAACTAAGGTTAGAATAAGCCTAGTTTAATAGTTGTCTACAGTTGCAGTTTCAAAATTTTGCTCGGCCTGCGAGTTTAAACGTTAGCACAGGTCAAGTACTACCGGTACGTAAATCAGTAAGTAGGCTAGGTTGTGTAACTTGCAGGCTACTACCGTAATTGTAAGCTTATTACGTGATTAATTTTTTGGTCTAAATGGGGGCAGTGTGATCTAAACAGTCTAGTTGTGTTTCTCTTCTTGTACTAAGCCTAGTAGGACTTTTAGTATTTAACAAAACAAATTATTCAGCTACCGGTAGCTTGGTCTATATTGCTACCAATATTAGTGTTACTGATGACTAGGCTACAGCATGCATCCTTTACCTGGCTTAGTTCAGTCAGTTTGTGTTGACTGTTGTGTTGTTAATCTGCTATGCCACAGGTTGACTCTGACAGTGATAGCCAGCAAATAATTATTTCTTGGAAGTGGCTTGGTGAATGTTTCATTTGCGCAGACATTTTGAAATAAAGCCTAAAAAAACTAACCCTAAGCCCTAACCTTAACCTTAATCCTAGCCCTAACCCAAAGCCTAGCCTAACCTAAACCCTAACCCAAACCTATAAGTGTAATAATCAAAAAAATTTTCTGAAAATGAGTGACGTCACTGGAATCTTTGTTTGTTTATTAATTTAACTGCTCGTGTTTCATTCACCAAGTCACTTCGTTATTTTTTAGCAATTTCAGATTTTAGCCAAATGAACATGTATGATATGAAGCAGTCTATGGTACTGGTGCCACTGCCACCCCATAGCACACCATTTATCTGTTATGACAATACTAAATAACATTCCGGTAGGCTTCCTGAAAAGATTACACTTACAGTAGCTGGGTTAATGAGCCATCAACGTTAAAAAACAAACCCAGGCTCTAAAATTCTTCAGTCAGAAACTGCTAGATAAAAATTAAGATGTTCATTTCAATTTAATCCTAACCCTAACTAAAATTAGAGTACCTAGGTCTAGCACAGAGTACCGTTATTTCAGTAATCTTACACCGTAACAATGCAAGAAATCTTGTGCAGATAAACATTTTTTTTCATTTTCTTCAACTTAAAATTTTTGGTTAAATAGGCTGGGCTAGTCTGTCTTAAGAATTAAGATTTTAACAAAATAATTTTGGTTTCAAAAATGTCCAACTCAAGTGTTAATTCTGTTGAGATTAATAACCATAACAATCATGGTGATGCAGAAGAAACAAAACAAAAAGCTGAAAAGTTTAAAGAAGAGGCAAACAAATTTTTTAAAGGTGGATTTAACTATACCAGTTGTTCTAAATAAGCATAACCTCAGAACCTGTTGGGATTAGATTAAATTTAGGTTCAAGTTTGGCATTGGTGTAGCCTACCTGCTGAGTATGTCTATTCAAAGCAATTCTATTTATGCTAGTATGAATTTGTTGTGTTACAGTACTGGTTATGTTTGAATTTTTAAGGTAGTCATACCAGTACCTAACAGTGAAACAAAAATGTACAGAACCACAGGTATCACAAAGATAAGGGTTAGGGCTTTCTTATATATACAAGTTCAAAAAGATTGCAAGGGTTTGGGATAAGGTTCTTGGTGGTCCTTTCGGTTCTTGCAGTTCTTTTCGTCCTTGTGCAATCTTTAGTTCTTGTTCTGTATGTTTTAGTAGGACTTGTATCTTAGCTGTAAGGTCTCACTGTCTGTAGGGAACTGCCAGTGTTCTTGCTACAAAGTGATTTCAATCTGTCGTTTTGCTACAAACTAAATGATTTTGTGACATATGGCATTCTGCTAAAACAAAAGTAGATCTGGTAACTATCACTACACTATTGCACTTTTGAATCTATTTTCCCCAGAGCTGTCTTGCTCTAGAACTCTCACTCTGTGATGAGATCACTGGCAATGGACTGTGGTATTCAGTAGCTTATTTAATGCTAGTCTTCAATTTTCATCGCAGTGTCATATAAGGTTTTGCTTTTTCTCTGGGAATGTGAGATGAATAAAACTAGAACCAATGTGCCATATTTTAACTCAAAGTTAGTATTGATTCATAGTTCAATTCCTATTGTTAAAAATCTTAGTTAATGTTTTCAGAAAAGAATTATGAAGAAGCCATTCGACTTTACACAGATGCAATCAATTTGAATTGTGAGTCAGCTGTCTATTATGCCAATCGCAGCTTTGCACAATTAAGAATGGAAAACTATGGTTATGCCCTGGAGGATGCAAGCAAAGCTATTGAAAATGACAGAAAATACATTAAGGTATTATGTCGCAGAGTGGAATAAATAAAAGATAAAAGTTGCATTTTAAAAAATTGGTGTTAATTATTGCTTTTTACATAAGCGTTGTCTCTGTGTGACAATTTCTGATGTCACTTGTAATTAATTCTATTAGGGAAAATAAGGAAGAATTGGACTAAAGGATGATGGTGGGGTGAATTTGTCTTCATAGTCTGTCCATTGATAAGAGGGCATCATTAAAACAAAAGAATCAGGACTTAAGTTTTTTGGTTTGTGTTTGACTCATAGCATACCACATGATTAAATCAGTTTCTTAATGTTGAGAAGGCTTAACCCTATAAAATAAAGTCCTTGAATAGGTAAGCAGCAAAAAAGTGAAGGATGGTTTTTTCAGTTGTTAAAAGGATGAATCAAAAGTTAGTGAAAATTGATGCCAAAGAAAGATAATACTTCAAAGATTATCATTGAGACTCGACTACTTGCAATGATAAAAGTTTGGTGGGTTAAATTTAGTACAAATAATGTTATTTTTACTTTTAGGGATATTATCGAAGAGCATCTGCATATATGTCACTTGGGAAGTTCAAACTTGCTTTGCGTGATTTTGAAGCAGTAAGTTTTCTTCATGTGTGTAATTAAGTGTTTAGTATGGTACCATGGTCGAGGCTTCACACTGTCCCTGTCAGTGCTGAAACTTCAGCAAGGAAAGCTGTAAATACCAATTTCTGTAGACTTTGGTATGAATTGTTTTGACTGAGCCAAACTATTAGGCCAGGCAAATGATACCCATATCTATTTTGTTTCAAGTATATCTGGTTAGAGAAGAGCTTGCTACTGGTGTTTCTTGGAGAAAACCTTCAGGAGATTTCAGCAATTTATAGCTTTCCAATTATCAAATCTTTCATTATATTTGCTGTATTATGCCAAAGTGTTGAACGAGTTTGCGGGGTTCATATCCAAGCCATTGTGTAATGCGCCTGTGGGCAATACAGCTTTTTTGGAACAAGTGTTGCAGTGGTGGCAAGTTGTAGTCAACACTGTATCCAGTTTAACCAGCCTGAGATTTGAATTTCATTCTTTTCAATTTGAGATGAATCTGTTATTGCTTGACCAATTGGTCGCCTTGGTCGGTCTGTCAACATCATATGAAATTTCTATTAGTTCAATCAGTGTGTTTTGTTAGGTAGTCAAAGTTAAACCAAATGACAAAGATGCCAAAATGAAATATACAGAATGCAGTAAAATTGTCAAGCAAAAAGCATTTGAAAAAGCAATTGCATGCAACGATCATGAGAAAAAACCTATTTCTGAAACCTTGAACATTGATACTATAAGTAAGTTAGTACAAGTAAAATATGTATCAAAGTAGCACTTTTAATAAGTAAGTTTAAATTTGTATTGAAGTTTTTTGACAATAATTTATGGAATTCTTCAGCAATCGTTTTAAAGACTCGTTTTCTAGCAGTTATTTAACCATCTAGCTTGGTAGCATCTACTACCCATGCCAGATTGGTCAATGAAAACGCTTTGCGTTAATTACATACTGGTCGCGTAGTAATCTACTACTTTACTGGAAAAAAAAGGAAGTGTTAGATGTTCGTAATATTAAAAGCTGTATTAGCCTTGTCCAGATCTCATTATGATATGTAGTTCGCCCAACAGTGCAATTTTTAAATGAGGTCTTTTAATTCTTCTTCAGTTTGTTTTTTGCTGTTTGTGCTGTTATTGCCTACCTCATTCGCGGCTACATTTGGCTGATCTCCTTATTCAAAAATTTCTGAGCATTAGACTTTCTATGAAAAGTTTTCTGTTGTGAATCGTAGACGAACATTGCTTGGATTAGTTTTATTTACCTTATCAAGGTTTGAATCAGTGCTTCCCAACCTTTTCTCCACCGTGGCCTATTTTCAATTCGAAAATTTTTCATGGCCCACATCTAAATCTCTTGCTTAACCGCAATTTTTCAATTCTCGGGTGATCTCAAAAAAAACAAAACAATTTTCACGCCAAAATCAGCTAATTTTATACGAGCTCTTTAACTGGCACCACAACGCCAGTAGTCAATACATTTCTCAACCAAATTTCCAATTATCCAAACAGCTCTTTGGCTTACCACAAAATGTTCCTGTGGCGCACAGGTTGAAAACCACTGATTTAAATAGATGCGTAAGTCTTTGACACGGTAGTAAATCATATTTTTATTCAATGCTTAGGCGTTGAGTCGAATTACACTGGACCACGAATTCCTGAACAAGGTATTACACCCGAGTTCATGGAGGAACTAGTTACCAACTTCAAAGAACAGAAGAAGTTGCACAAAAGGTTATTGTTTATTGTACCAAACTCGGTGCACTTTTTTATAAGATATAGTAAATTTCGAGTTGAGGCTAGCTCTTAAGTTGGTAAAAACTAGTGTAGTGTTAAAGTTTAGTCGATTGTTAAAGCTGCAAGAACAAAACAGGACAGCCTTTTGGTGGCTATGTTTGAAAAAATCTGCTTGTTTTGTTTCGATGTCGCATCTTACAGAAATTGATGTTTTAAATCAACATCAAACCTTTTATTATACTCGCTGTAATACGCAGAAGCGTGTAATGGGTTTGCGAGGGCCATCTCTGTGTCATTGCACCCGGGGCAACACAGCTCCTTTCCAAGAAATGTTGCAGCAGTGGCGAGCCGTTGGCGATGCTGTGTCCGGTTTGACCGGCCCGAGATTTGAACCTCAGACCTCCCACTTCAGAAACGAACGCGTTACCATTCGACCAACTGGCCGGTTCGGAAGTGATGTTTTGATTTTTTAATTTCGCGTTCATGTCGAGGCTGGCATTGTTCTTAAATTTTAAGCAAAATGAGCCTCGCATTCTTATAAAATTGTTGGTGTAAACAAAAGCGTATCACTAAACAATGTGTATTATTGAATGAATGATTTGCTGAAACTTTAGCAAAGTCACGTAAAAGTTCTCTAGAACTTGATTATGGTATCGAAACTTTAACTTTAAGACTGGAGCCCATATTGGACTTTATAACAACAACAGTGAACTTTAAGTCTTACTGGTTATGAAATCAGATTTAATTTTAGTCCACAGGTCTATTTGAAACAAGTAGGATAGAATCTAGAAGATCGTAATGCTATAGAACGTGCTATTGCTTAGATCTGCATTTCTGCACCCGGAACAGCATTTTGATTGAGTGTGAAAACTTACGCTAATGCTTGCTGTAAGGTTTAAGAACGTGTAAAAGGCAATATCAATTCTTACAAATTGTTTTGAATTAAAAATTTGAAAACAAAGTTTTTGTTGCAGATATGCATATTATATTCTGTTAGAGGTCAAGAAAGTCTTCACCAAACTTCCTTCCCTTGTTGATGTTGTAATTGAAAAGGTTTGTGAAAGCATTATTTTGTTAATGGTATGAATTGCGGTATTGATATATGCACTTAGTTCTTCATATTCTATCGTGATTCGACTTCAGACCAACTCCTCCAATCCAGCAAAAATGTGAGCTATTTCTAACTTTTTCCATCACATCTGGAAGCAGTGAGATTTTTGAGCAACTCTGCGCAAGAGCCCAAAGTACATGACTTCCTCGATTTTTTCTCCTAACACTTTTACTGCTGTAAACAATAAATATATACATGTTGTGTTTAGGACGAGAAATTGACAGTTTGCGGAGATATCCACGGCCAATACTATGATTTGTGCCATATTTTTGAATTGAATGGTCTTCCTTCTGTAGAAAATCCTTACGTATCCTTGAATGATTTGGCATTTTTTGTGAAGTTGTGATCATGAACTGCATGGTTATTCTAGCACGCCATAATTTAATCGTAAAATTACGTCATCTCAAGGAAGAGCTTAGTGATTTGTGGTAGTTGGAGCACCGACCATTAAGGTTTTGCAACAAAACGTGGTTCCTTATTTTCTCTTTTTCCTAGTCCACCGAGCGATCCAACGTCGGTTATGTTATTACTGCCTTGCTTAATTCATTTTTCTGCAATTGCATTTCGTGCAATTATTCATGACAGTTATACTTTTACAATACGAGTATAATGTAAAAAATCTATTCGCTTTTCCTTTACTTTTATCATTCAGCTTTTTAATGGCGATTTTGTAGACCGAGGATCATGGTCTGTAGAAGTTATTCTTGTTTTATTCGGTTATAAAGTTCTTTATCCCAATTACTTTCACTTAGTGCGAGGTAACGTATTAGGCTAAAATGTTACATTGTGACAAAACTTCTTGCAATGTACGCATTATTATACCAAAGTTTATATATAAGAATGAACCACCCTGATCAAACCAAAGACTGTAAAAATAGGCATTTGCCGCTCCCCTGCATGATTGTCAGCAATGTAAAGCCTCTACGTGTATGGTAGACGATAGCAACTTGATTTGAAGACAGAAAGGTGTCTTCGTTGTCTTCTGACAATGGAAACTAGGTAAATCAAGATATAATTATTTGCCTATTTTGGGACAAAGGATGTCCTTATCCGTGTAATCAAGGGTGTCTTTATCCATACAGTACTGGACAAGAATTCAATAAAGTCCACAGAAACTTTGGATTACTGGAAACTCTTAGGCTGTTGCGGATTTTTTCAAACACAAAGTATTTAACGCAATGTGATGTGTGATGTTAGTTCCAAGTAAATCATAACATTAGGCTGAACAGGTAAAAACCGAGTAGTAGTCGGAAACGTAAGAGAATTCTGAATTAAAAGCTAGCCTATCGAAACTTTGGCGTTTTAATTCAGAGTTCTTTTGTTTCTGATTACTACTCTCATTTTTACCGGTTGAGCTTAGTATTATTATTTAACGTAATGAAAAGTGTGCGAATCATTGTACTATATTGTTATCGTGTGACGCTGTCCAGTAGCAGAAAGATAAATACTGTGCACTACGTACTACTGCAACTCATCTTGCTTTAGGCAACCACGAAACTGACAATATGAACCAAATGTACGGGTTTGAGGGAGAAGTGAAGGAGAAATACGGTGGAAACATGATGGAATTTTTCAGCGAAGTTTTCAACTGGCTGCCTTTGGCCTATTGCATCAATGGCAAAGTTTTGGTAACGCTAAAATGGCTCGCGCATACAAAAAAATAATCAATAACAAATTGCTTCCTGTCTTTTCTGCACTGATTCAACTTTCGTTTTAAATAATGTACTTCCTATTTGAACTATCTTACTGTGCCCTGATGAAATTCAAAGAATATCCCATTTTTTCGTACAAGGTCTAAAATAGTGTTGCAAATTTGTTGCAGAAGCAATTTATTGATTAGCCTCAAATAATTTTCTAAGCTGAAAGGCGCCCTATATTGTTATTGAACAGGTCGCAAATTCATTGTAGAGCGTTACAGTCTTGAGAATTTGAACCAATTTTCATGATAGACCTTTCACTAGAAGACTGATTACCGGTCACGTGGATAGTGCGTTTGCGACTAAAACGGTAAACTCTGGTTCGATTCTGAAAATTAACATTTGCTTGCTTAACCGTCATTTTGCGGTATCTTGGCAAACGCAAGTTGGTGAATAAAGAAACTTACTTTTGTGTCAAAATACGGGGTTTTGCTCATCTGCATTCTACTACTACAATACCACCTATGGTACGAAGATAAGCTGCAAAGCACACAGTTTCGGTAGAATATTTTTAATTCTTTTGGAATACTTTTGGCAGATCATGCACGGCGGCCTTTGTGATCAAGAAGGTGTTACACTAGATGATCTTCGCGAGATCGATAGAAATAGACAGCCCCCTGACAGTGGAATTATGTGCGACCTCTTGTGGTCTGATCCCCAACTATCGGTAAGTTTACAATACCAAAAGGTGGCCCGCATATAGTCTGGTTTCCTCAAAATAAACTGCAATAGTCCAAAACAATCGTAACTGTAGGCTTTTTACTGATTCAGAATAGAGTGACGACTACAATGTAATACGCCCACTGAAGTCCCGGTTATGTTATGAAAAATCATTTTAATTTTTAAGTAGTTTAAATGGCGCATGGTCGAAACTAGGCAATTAAACCAAAAATGCTTGACTTTTAGAAAGGCAGAGGAGCGAGTAAACGTGGCGTCAGTTTCCAGTTCGGTCCAGACATCACGCAAAAGTTCTTGCAGGATAATGGGTTGGACTACGTCATAAGAAGTCATGAAGTAAAGGTACTGTATGAATTTTCAAGATGGTTCAATCGTATAAGCATCCAAACTAGACTCGCAAAAAGTCTGTAGCAGACTGTAGAATTGACATGATAGGTCCATATACATGTGACGTGTGGATCAGGATTTACATTTCGCCTCGAATCGATAGGGATTGTTAAAGTTTGCTTTAAACCGGCTGCGTCGAATACTCGCGCATCATATCGGTCGCTGATCCGAATATCTGGGCTAGAATATGGACTTGGCTAGAACTACTCCTGCCAGCTCTATGTTGTGTTAAACTGTTGGCTAAGCTGCAAATTGCAGATGTATGGGCAAGCCAAATTTTAATAATGATACTGATACGGTACAAATGTACGTTTTTCGTTTCCTATCGTCGAAGCCGTTACCCACCTAGCTTGTAAGCTAGAAAGAATACATGACCTCGCTTTGGCCTAGCCAAACAACGTTAGAATGTTTGAAAAATATAAGTTGGGTTTTGAATCCGATTAAACACTCAAAGACCATAAGGACAATTTCTACCGCCATACCCCATGCTGGTTAATTAATCCGGCCAAAAGCGTAATTGGAAAAATCAGCCAACAATATTTTGACTAAATGAAAATATTAAACCAAAAAGAACAGTTTAAATTGGGTTTGAGGTGCTTTAGGTATGACGATATTGCAGCTGAATTAGAAATTGTTTTATGTTTTATAGCACGAAGGTTACGAAGAGCAACACAATAAGAAATTGGTAACCATCTTTTCGGCTCCTAACTATTGTGACCAGATGGGTAACAAAGCTGCTTTTATTACATTAAGACCTCCGGACTTAAAGCCTCAATTTACACAGTTTGAAGCAGTGGTAAGTTAGAACTTTCGAAATATTGTGTTTGTTGGCACATTGGTTTATTATCAGCAGTGGTGGTTTTAGCTTTAATCAAGATCCAGCAAATGATGTTGTAGGTAGTTCAATATTTTAAATGTATTCCATTATTACTTTAATAATCAGGTTTTTTCCCACCTAAACAAGCATGTTGCCTACTTTTTTTGGACTTCGTAATGTAAACTTTTAAAATGACCGAAGGTAGTCATTTACTTTTAGCTCGACATCACGATTTGAACAGTCCAAGACCTTTTCTGTGTGGCTTTTATTTGACGAAATTTTGTTCACTTTAAAGCCGGCTAGTCTGCTTGACGTGAAGTTTCCCAGCCATAATTCCATAACTTTAAGGCACTATAGTACTATATAATTTTGTCTCACTTTGGAACTTTAATTGCGTTGACCTATAATTGGTGTTATTCGTTTTAGAAACATCCGAACGTACAGCCAATGGCTTATGCAAACAGTTTTATGAAGATGGCTGGGATGTTTTGATTGAATCAATTGTACAGTAGATGCTTCTTATCGTCTTACGCTGCTGCACTGTGCTACACATTTGCTGTTTTAAATATCCAGCGCTTCGACAAGCCCAGTGTGCTAACTATCCAGCTTGCGTTTAATTTAAGTGGTCGAACTTTAACATTTTTGCATTGATTTTTAACTGTTTAGTTTTCACGTTACAAAGTGAATGAAATTTGTATTTATACATTTTGCTGGCTACTTTTTGTCAATAGTTGCGTAGGTGTATGCGCGGCTTGGATTGTTAATGAATACTTCCTGTACAGGGGCGCCGGAACGTCGGAAGGGCAAGGGGGGGGGAAAGGTTTGTCAAAGGGTACTTTCAATACTGTACGCACAGTCATTACCACCAATATTGTTCTTTAATACTGTCAAGCAATTAAACACTTCAACAAAGCCAGGGTACTGAGTACGTCTCATAACCATTAAAAAATACCAGCAAACGAATTAACAATTAAGGGCAGGTTCAGCCGCCGTAGGCAAGGGGGTCTGGGGGCAAAGCCCTTAGCGCTTGGAGATTTTGCATTTTTTTCTTTTTTTTGCAAAAATAACTTGACTTATATCTTTTAGGCCTATTTTAGCAAAAATTAATGCTTTTATAACGTGGCTTTACTATCAGCAGAGCAAAAAGATGACTAAACAATATACTGTCTGCGTAAATGGGCTACGACCATGGGCGGTGGCTAATGGTAAAATTTCAGCCTTTTTATTCGAAGCTGGTAAATCATAAAATAAAAAAAAAAATCACAAGTTTTAGCCGAATTCGTATGCATTAACAAAAAAAGATAATTTTGGAGATATTCAATATTTATCCCCACCCCCACCGATTATGTTACTGTTAAGTCAAGACGTTACTTAGAAATCATTTAAAACACGCAATTTGTTAAGTAGCCTAGTGACTATTTCACCGAAAGATTTCCAAGTTAAAGAGAATAAAAAGAGAAATATTCATTTGCGGTTTTTTAAGGGTTAAGATGAGGGTTTGAGTTAGTTTTAGAGTAAAAACTTGAGTTTGGTTAGAATTAAAAAAAAACTGGATAAAAATTTCCAGTGAAATAGTTTCTTCCAATTTGTTATTATTAATTTTAATGAACTTTTTAGCGCCACTTAGTGGAGAATATTTGCGTATTATAAAAAAAAGATATTTTTCCATATATTAAAAATTGTAATGTATTTTTTGGATCAACAAAATTTTTTTACGCTTTATTTCTAGAACAGGATCTTGGTTCACAAAACACTAAACTTTAATTTTTGCGCGTCGTGAATTTAATCGGGAAGTGCTACCCTCCTTTCCCCCTGGTAAAAAGGCAGTGGGGCTGCCCCCCCACGTTTCGGCACCACTGTTCCTGTAGCCCATAGCCAACTTAAGGTGGATTGGCACAAGTATCGGTATTTGTCCGTTTGTGCTTATTCATGAGAAAGTACGCGCTTTTTTCGTCCGCATTTTTACAAGTCCATATCTGCAATAAGTAGACTGTTGCATCTTGCCAAAATTTTGGGTATGCACTTGGAGAGCGATATTTTAAAATAGAGCTATACCTTGTACCAAATTTTGTTTTTCGGAAAGCTCTTGTCTACTATGCGACAGTCTGGTTAGTGCGGATAAGAACAGATAAAAACGCAGACGAAAAAACGGGAAAATTTTTCAAGAAAACGTACAAACGGTTATCGCTTAAATCCACCCTCAAAAAACAAATCTTGAACATTATCGTTTGTAAAAATCAACGATTCATAAGTATGTTCGATTCTGACTTTTCGAATAGCGCAATACGCTTTATATAAGACGTTGTTCTTGTACTTTGAGTAAAGTGCGAACGTACATAGGACGCCTTGGGAGCATAATTAGATTTATTTGCCAAGTTGTTTTGGTTAGGGAACAGCGAGTGATCTTGCGATCTTCGAGTCAAGCAGACATCTGTCTACCACTCACGGCATTGGTTTCACAGTTTATACTGTCCCTTTTATTGGCTTTTGCACTGGGTACATCTAACTCATTATAACACGTACTTGCATTTTAATGTCGATAGATTTCAGCAATTCCTAAATACATTGTGCAACACGGAATAAAATTACTCGAAAACTTTTCTTGAAATCGGTGTTATGTTAGATAAGTTCACAAAGTTACGCTACAATATTTATTGCCGTTGGCGGTCTACGTTACCAGATTAATCTTGAGCTAAAAACACATCATTATAGTATCACAAGGACTTCGGTTTCGCACCCATTTATCGCATACAGTATTACATTTAGCTCTTAAAAAGCGCAAAGCAACCCAGAAGAAAAAAGACTGCTGTGGTGCTGCTCAGTCCATTGTCATAGGCCAGTTCAATAGTACAGACACCTTTCCATTTCTTTAGTATTACGGAAAAGAAGCTTTCATCTCACAATTCCAAAACCTCGATGAACTAACCATCTGTTTAACATACAATGCAAAGCAAAATCGAATATTAAAACTTTTTGATTATCATGTAAATACAAGACTCAATAATACAAAAACAAACAATTGCACAGTGAAAAACTTTTAAATCATAAAAAATATATACCACTCAGCATCAATCAATGGCAAATGATATACCACAAGAACATTTTGTGCTTGACTGTGGGTTATCTTTAACAATAAATGCACTTTTTATCAGTTCCACTTCATAATCAACTGTTGAACCTTTTATTAACTCCAAAGACAGTTTATCAGATACAACCTTCATTCCATCTTTTTCAAACGATCTAAAAACAGAATTTAAAAGCATAATACAGGCACTTAATAAACACTATCATATGCACAGCAGTATTAATTGCAAAAATCTGTTCATTTTGTTGGTTGTTCTCAACAGGCCTAGTTGGGCTAGGGTAAAGGTTAGGTGCTATAGTTGGAGTAAAGGCTTATATACCTATTTAGAACACTATGATCCAGCATTGTACAAGAAATTGATTGCTTCTTTTTATTTTTAATTCGGCCCCCATTCTTTATTACTTAGTAACTACTAAGGCTGGCATTGTTCTTAAATTTTGAGTGAAAATACGCCTTTTTATAAAATCTGTACACTTTACTGATTTAAACTAAAAAAATATCACAACACTACTTACAGATCATCTTCATTAACAACATTATCAAGGTCAAACTTGTACGAAAATCCTGAGCAACCTCCTCCTTCCACAGTTAATCGCAAAAATTCCCCAGGTCCTGCAACTTTTTTTAATTGCTGAAATCAAAATAAATATGGTCAATAAACAACACAAGCTGCGGTTGATTCTTCAATGAAAAGTTTTGTTTCAAAATACATACATATATCATAATTTCTTGTTTTTTGGTCTTTTCTAAATTTAAAGGCCATCTAATGTCTGCAAAGGTTCAGAAGTGAACTACCCGTAGCAATCAGCTTTTACTACTAGTATTGAACAGCAGTTTTGCTACCAGTAATGACTCTATCACTCCAAGAAGTAGAAAAGTTTTTGTATTCTATCTGGCATTATGTGTACCCAATACTAGTAGGCTACCATAGGGTAAAAAAAAGATTTTAGACTCAACAAGAAACTATTGAAAGCTTACAATTTTGTAAAAATATTTTACCTTTCTAATACCAGTAGACTACTGTAGTTTACTGAGTGGGATTAGGAATATACCAGTACCGCACAATACAAATGCTACAGGTACCCGTATCAGATCAATAGCTCGATTTGGTTTGTGTTTCAGGGAATGATCTTGTACAACAAGAGAAAAAACAATGACCTAGTCAGATTGCTGGATGCTTAGGGAGCAAATTACTGGTAGATTAGTACTGGTACAATAGGCTAATAGTGGCAAGGAAGTACGTACCGCCTGTACCGGTACGTTACATTGATACAATACATAGAAATGTTACCATTACATGCTGCATTTTTGTATTGTACTACAATTTCATATTCACAATACTGGTACTTGTAATAAGTTACCAGCACTCATTAATAGTTGTCTTGCTGTTCAAATCTGAGATACCAGTACACCGATCTGATACCGATAGCCCAGTCCCGTACCGCTAAACTATGGTACCTTTGCAGATTAGTCCAGCCTAATATATTGCCAGGAGTAAAATATTTCCTGAAACACAAACCAAACTAGTACTGATCTGATACTGGTACCATTTCTACTGTACATATTTGAACCCGTATATTCCTAATCCTATGCAGTGAACTACAGTAGCCTACTGGTATTAGAAGAGTAAAATATTTTTACATAATTACAGGATAAGCTTTCAATAGTTTCTAGTTGAGTCTGAAATCTTTTTTTACATTATGGTTGCCTACTGGTATTGGTACAGATATGTAAGATAAAATTCGAAAACTTTTGTACAGTTGGAATTTTTGAGTGATAGTCATTACTGGTAATAAAACTGCTGTTCAGTGTTCAGTACTGATAATGAAAGCTGATTACTACGAGTAATTCACTTCTGAACTTAGCAATGAAACTACTTTGAGCTAATTACACCTTTTTTGTGCACCACTTTTTAACTAGAATGCTGCTATTACATGCCTTTGCAAAATCACCTATCCTCTGCAATGATAAACAAGCCAAAGGCATTTAACTCCTGGGTCTGATGCTGTCATGTCATTTTTCAAAAATGCGAAAGGTAATCTCAATTAAATAAAGGCTATTTTGAGCTAAACCAAATTGCTGAAACTACTGATGTATACGTATGTGTGTGTGTGTGTAAGTGAGTGTTGTGTGCCACTTTGCTTTAGTTTAATAATCTTGGGTGGCAGCTGACTCGAAGACTGTATGGTTATTTTTGCTGCCTCCTAGTTTGGTTACATGCTTATATTGTTCAGTTGTATCCTATTTGCATACCAGTACCAATGTTTGCACGTTTTATTGTTCATTATTCACATTTTGGTAGTTAGCATTTGTGTTGCATTGTACCATTCCAAATAAAAAACTTTGAACTTTGAGCTATTCATTTTCTTGAAACTGAGAACTTGTATCTACACTAGGTTTTCAGCATTCAATTAGTAATTCCTTATTACATTTTAAGGGCGTTGCTTTGCGGACATTAGGTGGCCTTAAGTTCTTCCTGGAGAGTTATTGAATATTTATTTCAATAGTGGTAGCTTAGCAGGAAAAGTTTAAATAAAATCATTCACATCTGAGAGTGATAAAGCATGCTTTACCTTAGCACAATCTTCAGTGATATGTAGAATCAATTCATCTTCATTTGGTTTCACTTTTGAGCTCAGATATGAGGTGGTGCTTATTTGTTTAATGTCAGAATTTCGTCCTGATGTCTTATATGGAATTGAGCATTTTCTTAGTATAATCTGATGCTGAGGAGAAAAAACGCTCTTCGATACAGAACAAACTTTGTAAATACTAGTGTAAATTGCAAAAGCTTTGAGTGGTTTAACAACAGACATAACAACTGAATAATAATTCTCTAAACATTTGCTGAGACTCTATTAATTATATAATTACTAAAAAATCAAAGGTCAGAAAAAAACCTATAATTGCAAACTCCCATTTCAACATGTTATATATATAACGGAAAAGGCTTGGCGCACATTTCACGCGCAGACATTTCATAATAAAGCCTAAAAAACTAACCCTAAGACCTAGCCTTAACCCTAATCCTAGCCCTAAGCCTAACCTAAACCCTAACCCAAACCTATAATTGTAATAATCAAAATAAAAATTTCCAAAAACAAGTGATGTCACCGGAATGTTTGTTTAACCGCACACATTCCGTGCGCCAAGTCAAATCAATACATATGGTATACATATCATGTCACAAAAAAAAGTGTGTACCTAAAAACCCGCACAGATAAAAGCTGAGATACAACATAAAAATCAACCATAGAGAATGTTATACCTGTACCGTTACTTTGTATCTATCTTAATGTTTAAAGATATTACTTGAAAACAAACAGCATCAACTCTTTGCAGAGTAGGCCTACGTAATGTTCAAAGTCAGCTAACACCATGGATCAAGAAAGATCAACCTGTTGAAAATCTCAATGAATCTTGATTGATTGGGAAGAGTATCTGGTATAGGTAATGCTTTAATTATTTACTGTTTATAAAAAATTTTTATAAAAATTGCAAACCTAGGCATATATATATACTACTCAGCGTGTGGTGTCTTTGCAAACAAACTGCTTTTGCATTAATATAGCCAATTGCATAGATAAAATTTCCTTGAAAACCCTGCTTTAACTACGAATGGCACATAATTATGAAAATGCATTGGTGTGACAATAAGACAACTAAGTTTTTTGGTTCTGACTCTTAACTAGGGTTACTATATTTTCTAGACAGAGAACTGGGACAGTTGTAGTTTTAGCGTGAATTTTTAGGTGACCTAAAAAAAAAAATGGTCTTCACTCCAGCGACCCATGGTTTTCGCGTGATTTTCTTGGTCATCTCCAAAAAAAGGTCTTACTCCAGCGGCGCACGATTTTTGCAAATTTTTGCGAATCTTCACAAACAAACAAAAAACCAGGACATTTCCACCAACTGGCCGGGACCCCGGGACATGGCTTTAAAACCGGGACTGTCCCGGCTAAACCGAGATGTATGGCAAGTCTAGGCCTACTCTTAACGTACTAAGCCTACGGCTGCACTGCAACTGCAAGCTGGCAAGGCAAGGCACTTTCAAACTGCTTTTGGTGGACCCATCTGTTCACGCAATGACATAAACCTACAAATATATTTTAATCTACAAAGTATGCTACTGGTAGTTACCAATTCCAGGTAACAGTAGGTGCCAGTACACTGTAGTGTACATTCTGACGCTAAGTCTACACTTCTAATTGTAATTACATTTTATTCACCAAGTTGCCTTGGCCAGGAGACAGCGAAAAAACCTTTCGGTCTTCGAGTCAAGCTGCCACCTGTCTACCACACACGGCGGAGGCTTCATACTGTCCCTTATAATTGCTAAATGTCAAGCAGGGAAGCTGTGAATACCAATTTTTATAGTCTTTGGTATGACCCGACCGGGAATTGAACCCGAGTCTACCGTTTCAGCAGCAGACGCTCTATCCACTCGACCACTGATCGGTTACTGGAATTGCAGAAAGCTACGTTAGATCAGACATGCTGCATAAGATAAGGCAATGCCTATTCTTTTCATTAGGCGTATTTGACTTAGTCTAACTACGCAAATCCTAATTTTAGATTGTTTGGCCAAAACAGAACATTGATTTAAACAATAGTCCATCAAGTATAGCTCTGAAACGCAGCAAAAACTACCGGTAGGCCTATACTCAAATACTGTAGTGTACAACCTAGACTTGTGACCACAGAAAGTGAAACGGACCTACATCTGACATGTAAATCAGCTAAACTTCATCTATGCTCTAGTGCATAGGCTATACACTACAGAGTAACAGACACGCTAAGCATAATTACGCCTCTCAGAGTCTCTGACGACCACTGAAGCAGTGAGGAAAGGGCGACCTCATTTCCTCACCCAAAACACAATACACTCACCGACCCAATGCTCGACTAGTCTAATACAGAATACCATACCTATTTAAGTAACTTTTCCTAGATAGCTCGAACTGGATTTTAAAGAACTGACTCCGTTTAAAAAAAATTATCTGATGAAAAATGATGCAGTATTTATGGTAAAAACATCAAATAAGGTTTTGATGATAACATGCATAATAAAGAGTGACAAATTCGGCAAATAGTCAAATACTAGCATTACTAGAAATACTATAAGAAAAATTTTTACGTGAAAACGACTCCGCTTATTAGTAGTGGTGGAGGCTGGTGTCCATTCCTTGAAGAATATTTACCGCCTAAATCAAGGATCATCTGGTATTAGAATTGGCGCGTGAGGGACTAAAACTTAACCGAAATGTAATATGAGTTCAAAGTAGGTTTACTTAAATTACGTTGCAATACCTGAATAGGTTTGTCATAAGTCTCGTGTGTTGTTTTGTGCATAAACAACGTAGGCCTAGTACAGTAAATTAGGCCTACTGTACAGTGGGTTATTACCAAAATATCGAATAGCCTACGGTATCAATTGCAGTTACACTATCAAATCTGAAAAGTTACGCATTATCATATTGGATTGCTACTGGTAAGCTCAGCCTATCCTGTATCTGTATTTTTCTGTTTTAAGTCAAACCTATTTCAGATTTAGAGTGTTACAACTTGCCTAATGCTTACAGGTTGATAATTGGTTACATTGTTAGTAGGCTCAGCAATAAAGCATTGAGCTTTATTTTTTGGCAGTAGGTGGTGTTATGCTATGGAACACCCATAAAGAGAGCAAAGAGTGAGTGCTCATTTAGCCTACTCTTTAATTTTTTAAATTACAATTAGGCCTTTTGTTCAAGTTTGGGTTAGATTTAGAATCTGAGTTGGGTTTCAAAGGATTAACGTTGGTTAGGGTTACTGGTTAGAGCTAGTGTTAGAATTTGGGTTTGGTTTAGGGTTGGAGTCGAAGCTAATATACCAGTAGCGATTTTTTTATTTTTACGTAACGCAACAGCAGCCTCTGCCTTTTTTTTTGACAATTCTGCACCTGCTATTGCTACATCTGTACACAGTACAGTATTTCAGATCTGTACAGTTAGGCAATGTACAATCTAATCTAGATGCACATTGACGACCTACTGACTTATTTGGGATTTGTACAGCAACAGTAACACTTACCGGTATTGAATTTGCTTAGGCCTATTACTATTTGCGTTAACTCGAGTATTCTGGACAAAATTTTACTATTTTTGTTCTGTCTTCTCTCTTCTACAATCATTTCCAAAACTATTGCTTTCATTTCTGCATTTCGATAGTGGACTTAATTATTTTCACTCTGGTTAAAAAAAAAATTTAGAAAATGGATAAAAACGATTGATCTGAACCAACATGTCCAGAGACATCTACATTTTAAAGGCAAAAGTGCAAAATTGATACTGTTTGATAACAGATTTACAAAAATTTTGGGTGTTGTTAAGTAGGCCTACATGAACTGTCTGCTTTTTTCGGAAGCTCTGCAACTCATGTATGAGCGCACATGCACTTTTTCCTTCTCACCTATCTGCAGATCTAAGCTATGCCCCAAATCTAGCCCTAACCCTAATGAGTGCATGCATGAGAGGAGCAAGAGCATGCGCACGCTCATTCGCGGGTCCCAGAGGTTCCGAAAAAAAAGAAGACAGCTCATACTTAACGACATCTAAAATTTTAAACTAGAAGAATATGCTAAGAAGCATGATTGGGTAATTTTTAGAAAATTTTAATACACTCTGCCAGACATTTGTGCCAATTTAGTCATTACGCCATCAGTGTTCCCTATAAGCCCCAAAAAAATGCGCAATTTTTTCTGGCATTTTCGCACTGAATTTTTGGGAAGTCTGGCGTATTTTCTCCTGCCAAAAATCAGCGTGTTTATTTCTTGCTGAAAACCATAGGCAGCTGCGGTTCACGGCACCCTTATTTACTGTACGAAGCCAGTAGAATACTAGAATATTTGCAGATCTCTCAGACCGACAACCTTTTTTCTTTTTTTTTTCTTTAGGAGAACGACATAAAAAGGGAGAATAAAATGCCTTTGCCAGCCCAAAAAAAATTTTTTTTTGGAGAAAGCCAAAATTCGAGCAGAAAACTGTTGCCTCAGAACGAGAACGCCTCAAGAGCTCTGGCATTTTCACATTAAGTGTAGAACGTTCGCACTATTTCCAGCATATTACATAGCAGGTAAAAAGTTAGAGGGAACACTGTACGCCATGTTGATTAAAATGCACAAATCTATGCTATGTTGATTAAAATTTCCTTTTCAACATCTTTACTGTGGATGAATTGCTAAATGAAGAGCATTACTTTGCAAATGGATTTGAATTAGTAGCCGTTTTAAATTAACTTATACTCTGAAATTTTCGTAAAATTGGGGTTGTGGTTAGTTTTGCGCCACATCATTGCTATATTTATGATTTTGTCGGAGATTTTGTGCTGCAGATTATGGAAATATCGACTGCAGTTTGTAACCTTTTATTGCATAGGCCTTTTAGTGAATACAGCTATGTAAGTTTTTTATTATTTCTCCCAACCTATCCTCTAAATTTGTGTTTTCTTTTACAATCATTTTTACTCCCAACTCATCTCTTACGGATTTTTTGAAGTCAGATTTGGACACGGAGTAGGAATAGATTTAACTTTTTTCCGCAAAAAATTGGAATTATGAAAAAGACAGTGTCTAGAGCACCATCCTGGTTTCTAGCATGAAATAGCTGCTGCACCAGTTGTCTCTTTTTTCACATTGATTTCAGATTTGCTATCTCTTAGGCTGGCAACCCTGCCCAAATCCTAACTCTAAATGCAAGGTTCTGAAGGAAAAGAATAAAGGAATACAGCGCGAATCTACTGAATCGAGAGAATCAAACCTGAATGCAAGATTCGGCAGATGCTAGCCCTTACCAGTACACCACCGGGGCTATGCATTCAATTTGTCAAAGTGTCGTATTTAAGTCAAATTAATGAGAAAAAAGCAATAAAACGGACTGCCAGTGCTGCAGCTTTTTCATATCGGAAACTGGACCGGCGCAGTAGACACTTCCTATGAAAAAATAAGCTTAGTAGGAGTCTGGTTTACTTAGGAAACAGGTTTTGAAAGCATGTTTGGTTACAATGTAGGGCAAATTAATATCCAACCTAATCTGAACAAAAGTAGAGAGCAACTACGCAGAATTATTTTATCGCTCATAAAATGACTAGCTAATTATTTAATTACCAAAATAATAATCTACAATGATATAGGTGAGACCAAAACATAATGATTGCAATTTTACTTTCATGTTCTGAATTACGGTAGGCTGTCCCAAACTACCCCAGTTAATCCTACCATATTTTTAGGGTAAAAGTTTTTGCAAACACAAATGTATGTTACCTTAACAAAATGAAATTACAAAGATATATTCAGTAAATTCCGGTACCATCAAACTAGTCTGGTAAACTTACATAAACCATCTGCTCTAATTGGTGTACTTTCATCAATCTCAACATGCCTCTTATCGGAAGAAAAATATTTGAACCTGCTTTATCTGAAGAAAAACAAGATTCAAATAATGAATTTACGATTCCTCATACTCGTGAAGCATTCTCTTCAGAAAAGTAAGCAAAAAATTTAATGTGTAATAGTGCCGTTGCAAAGTTGTTTTTTGTGCTGATTAAATGCTTTGTTAGATGTTACATATGCAGTGTGCAGTGGCTTACATGACCAATAAGCCAAGAAGAAAGTAGGTGTACCAGCTCATGTGCTCATCACTCACACTGCACAGCATGAGCATCAGAACCATAGTGTGACTGCTCAAATCTCGGTATAGCCGGTCAAGCAAGCAGCCATATAATGAGGCAATATCAGATTAATATACCATTCAACAAAATGAAAGACATAAAGTCACATGCTGGATCAGTCTGTGGATGTCAGAAAAAATGACAGATGGGATTCAAACCCATGCTTGCAACAGCCATAGACTTCACTGGTTTTGAAGTTGCAGCAATCCTTCAACACGCGACAGGTGTTGGACCATACCAGCATAGTGCCACCATAGCTATGTTTTGAAATGAGCATGCTAACATATGAGAACCAGCATTTTGCACTACTGCACAGCCCAGTATCTTAAAGCTTGCAAATGTCAGTCAAAATGACGCAGTGGCAGTGAACAGTTGAGCATTCCTATAATTATATATGTTAACATGTTAGTTTCAACTCATAGCTATGGTTACAGAGTGGTCTAACGCATGTCCTGCATTAATGGACTGCCGCGACTTTAAAAGCAGTGTATGTCTCTGGTTGTTGCAAACATGAATTTGAATGTCATACGTAGTTATTTTTTGTGAATAGTCAGAGACTTACTTGGCTTATGACTTCTATTTTCATGACCAGTAACAATAAGAAAGGCTCTATTTCTGTCTAGATTTTTGTTATCTCTGATTTAAATAAAACCCAAGTCCTATTTTTGACCCTAAAAAAAAAAGAAAAATGCACAAATCTTTTTTTTTTACTATTTTTAACTTGACAAGATCGGTAAAATAGTCATTTTCTAAATCTAATTTCAACAGTAATGTGACTTTACAAAATTTTATTGGATGTACACTAGGTATACAACTTTTTTGTAACACTATATCCCTGTATCATTTTTCGATAAACGTTTATTAAAAATTAAATAAATACAATTTTTAAGGTGATTTGGTGTAAAACCTTCAAGCACAAAATAATTTTAAATTATCAAATTTTTAACCTTTTGACCAGTTCTTAAGGTAACCAAGCCTTTTCTGGTTTTGAATAAAAACTACAAGAGTCATATATAGCAGTATTGATGTTCAGAAAACAGACAATGAAGTAATTTAGTCAAAGATAAGATAAATCTTTAGGGAGGGGGGATTGACTTGTTTCTGCGGAATGCCTGCAACTTCTGTGTTACCTTTATTGAATCCTCGCTGCATTAATTTTATCAGGCAATGATGATGGGTGATCACTTGTACAGTGCTTTTTAACCATTTGGAAATGGTGGCATAGGCAGGATTTTGTGGTGGTTGGGAGGGAGGTGGGCTTTTGTTTAAAATTGATGTGAACACCACTCAAAAAAGTTATTTATTTCAGAAAAAAACAATTTTTTCCAGATTTACGGTGAAGTAAGGATTAAAAACACTAAAAAGGTCTTCACCACCAAGGAACTACAATTTTCACCAATTTTGCTCCATGTTTGGATTCCATATCTTTCCACCGCATGAATTGTTTGTCGGTCTGCTTCCAAAAGGGTTAGGGGCATTGCTGTTTTTTTGTGGCAAAATGTTTTGGGTTTTCACATATCAAAAGCCACGTCACAATGCCCACCACCATATCTTTGCCACTGATTTGAGATCTTTTGAGTGTCTATCCAGAGTTCATTTAAATCCTCATTGCGTGAAATTAATGCTAAAATAATTGTCACCTCATGAATAAGAACTAAATAAACAAACTTAATGAAATTTGATGCAAGTTTTAGGAATTACCATGAAAGCAAGGGGGCTAGGATGCAACTAGAATTCCAGCGTGCATTGCTAATGTTGGAAATCTGTTGAAGGTCACGAAGACAACTTCCTATTTTGCTTCTCTATGAAGTGACGGAAGAAATAAATTTCATGTCACCCCTCCAACTGCTTGTGTTTTTAAAGATCTGAGCTTTTCCACTGCTGAAAGCTTCCTTCAGTTGATCAATTTTGCCCACTTATTCCTTCATAAAGAAATAATCAATGTTAGGAGATTTGGTTGGGCCACGCAGCTCATGGTCCATAGCTACATAAAAAATACGATCAAGTACATGGCGCTGGCATTTGGGTCTCCCATTCTTTTCGATATGACCACCCTTATTTTCTATCCAGTGTAGATTTTGTTGTCCAAAAAGCCTTGAATTCTTTTTTGCAATAGTTGCAGCTTCAATTGAAGCTTCTTAATTAAAGCTTCAATTGAAGCCCAGTCAACTTGGTTACCATTTAATTTTTTAAAACCACAACTTGATGTTTAATGCCTGATATTCGTTTGTCAACAAAGTGTAATTTCCAACTCTCACGATGAAATGTGCTAATCAAGTGCTGATCCACTTCAGCTGCTTTCTTGAAGAGAGCCTTATGGATTTTCTTCGCTGACTAGAGCTTGGTATTTTAGTGTCTTTGCCAGAAAACTGACAACATAGCCTTGTCATTCGCTGAATAAAAACTTGCCCTAACACTTGTATCAAGTTAGTGATATTGGTTTATGATGTCACCATTACCTTCTTCTTAACGTCAAAAAGGTAATAGTAACATTATAAACAGTTATTATTAAAAAAAATCATATCTTATGTTTGGTAGGGACTAATGGCCAATTTTTCAAAGTGATGTGTGCGTTACCTTTTTTCTTAGCTCAGAAGAATAAACATCATTTCAGGCAGTTATTAGCAAAAGTTTATTGATTGGTGCTACAGGAAATTAGTTTTTGAAAAAAGAAGTCAAAAAGTTGTGTCCCTAATGCACACCAACTAAATTCAGATTTTACTATCCTTACTGTAAGAAAATTACTGATTTCGTAGGTTATTACTGACTTAAAAAAATAACTCAGGAAACACTAGTAGCTAGCTATTTATCATAGTTTTGTATGTATCAAAGGTATTTATCATCACGATATGTAACAGTTTACACTTCATTTTGTTTGGATGAAGTCCTAACCATGAGTAGTTTTTGCAACACTCCCAATGCAAAAATTTTGGATTTTTATATAAATCCCATAACAATATTACACAAAACTCAATTAATTCGTGATCATTTGTAATTTTTTCTCTTACAGCCACATATTTAATTTTGATTATAATTTACCATAATTGTGATGCTTTGACGTTTGCAGGCTAGTACAAAGTGCATGAACTAATCTACATTTTTGAGTTTAAGGTGACCTAGCCTGTGTTTTAGTAGCAAAGAACTATTTACAAGGTTGCTATAAATTAATCCTTTAATATTTTCCAGAGAATACAAGCAAAGGGTGAAACTCTATGAACAGAAAATTTGGTCATGTCAGTGTACTGGACATGTAGGCCTCACTCATGAAGAAGCTACAAAATCTGAAATGGCATGTCGCAAAAAGTAGGTTTGACTATTTCATCAGACCCTACTAAATCTTGATCTGTTTCCTGAACTTCTCAGGATAGCCATTTTTTGCTCCTTTTTTTGTTTTGACTTTGGTTCAGGTTTATGGGTATCGTTCAATTGCCCTATGTCTTGAAAGGTGTAGACTATCCTTACCAGATTGCTACTACAGCAGGTTTACAATTACTGTGATGTTATGGAAGTTTTTGTAACTATAATTGCATTTTATTCATCAAATTGTCTTGGCCTGGAGACAGCGAAGAGACTGTTCGATCTTCAAGTCAAGCTGCCATCTACCCACCTGTCTACTATACATGATAGAGGCTTAACACTGTCCCTTTAATTGCTGAACATCAAGCAGGAAAGCTGTGAACTCCAATTTTTATAGTCATTGGTTAGACTTGATTTGGTATTGAACCCGAGTTTATTGTTTCGGTTGCAGATGCCTCTATCCACTCGACCACCATTTTAGAATATTTGAATGACTTGTTTTGGGTTAGCAGTTTTCAATTTCTAAAAAACTTTCGGAAATAAGGTGACTGCGATTATAGCAGTCAATTTAGCCATCTATGCAAAGCCAATTTAGTTTTACGTGTCATCTGGTAGATTGAGTATGTGCTACTGAAGTCAGTAACAAACAGGTACTATGGTTCAATTTTCAGTTGGGTCAAGTCAAAGCAAAGGCTCGTTAAGTAAGATCCCTTTAGTGTTCAGCATTTAGTCGGTTGCTATAAACCAGTGTTCCCTTTAGCTTTTTGGGTAATTGACAAGTGCCCAAGTTTTCTCAAAACAATATTGCCTAATGTTGTAAAAAAGTTTTTATGTGCCCTAAACTTTAAACCAATCCAATATCATAGTATAGTGAAAGTCATATTTTCACGAATTTGTTGACTTTTTAAAATTTATGTTCATGATGTTGCCAAAAATTATTTGCCTTTGATCAAATAAACCACTGATTTGTCAACAAAAATCGGCTTCACTCATGTGAACTGTGATGCTTTCATTGTGAGTGGTAGACCCCATGGCAGCTTCGTTGAAAGGTCTTTCCCATTGTCCCCTGGGCAAAGCATAGGTAACTTGGTACACAAAGAAGCTATTACATTAGTACAGTCAACTCCCGTTAATCGGACACAATTTGTACTAGTGAATAGTGTTCGATTAGCCAATCTGTACTTGTGTGACCCTGGTTATCGAAGGTAGCTTATTATAGACAATGCAACTGCAAAATATGTCATAAAAGTTGTTTTATTTTTGGAATGAAACTTTGTTTGCAGCATAGATAACAAAATGCACAGTCCACGACAGGTTTTTGCTTTTTTAAACAATCCATCAAAGCCGGTTGTGTTATAAAAGTTACACAATAATTGTAATTCTTTCCTATTATTTGGTAATGCATTCTTGGGCAAGCGCTGCGGTCTAATTGTTATGTCCGATTTACGTAAAATTTTTTAATGCATTTTCGCTTTTGATCCTAGAGTTTCGTTGTCATAGTAGGATAGCGAGGTTGTCCAATTAGAGAGTTAAAACACAGTACATTACAAGGCAGGAATTCCGTTCCTTGACAATTTGTGTCCGATGGCAAGGGTGTCCGATTACCTGGTGTTGGCTGTAAAATCTTCTAGCAGTTTTTCTTAGAAAGCGTCTGTTTCATTAGATATACTGTATGTGCTTGGGTCGATTTGCTGCTTGTTTCACAACCAGATATTTTCATAGATTGGCCTCTTTTGGTGAAGTTTGGGAAGAGCCTGTATTGAGTCTTGTTCAGCACTCCTTTGCTTCACTTGACACTTTAGTTTTGCAAGCTCATCAGTTACTTTTAACAAAAATGGTTCCGGAAGAAAAAGTTGTTTTCTCTGTGGTAAGCTAATTTTAAAATCTTTTATGGTTTTAGTATGTATTAAAATTCATAATTTTCGCAAATTCCTCATTTTTTTGGGAACAGATAATTCAAACTTGGCAGCAGAGTTGATAGTATGCCGTCAATGTTATGATGGTTATTTTTCGAGACAAAGTATCAAATTCTCTTAAATTTTTAATTGAACTCATTGTTAATGAATTGTACATAGATTATTTCTTTGTGTAATTTTCCTGCAGGGCCAGTTTTAATAAATACTATCAAAAACTTCAGATGTACAATAGTGAAGACTCAGAGCTGCTTTTGCTCCAAAAAAAGCTTTTGTAAGTTTCGTTTAAGTTCCAAGTATCCCCAATTTCATGATGGCAGGATAATTTGTGAACATATTTACAAAATATTTCAATCACTAGATAATAGGATGTTTCATAATTTCACCTTTTTTGAAATTAAAAATGCTTGGGGTCTCATCAGATCGGATTTAGGCCACAATGAAAAAATAAGAACCTTATTTCGATTACTCATTGTTTTGAGGGTGTCCCGTCCCCCTAAAGTTTGATATTTTTGCACGCGGGGAAAATGTTTTTGACAAGTGCGATATCTCCTTAACAAAACGAGATAGAGAGTAATGTTTGGTATCAAAATTTACAAAATGCTCGACTTCTATCTGTAGTCAATACATTCTTAATCGCTAGCTCCAACAGAAACGAAGTTATTTGCGAAAAACTGTTTTAGCATTCAGTAAAGCTGAAGATAAGATAATATCAAGTCAGTACCGACTTGGCATAAAAAGCAAATCAAACTGCTAAACAGTCATATACAAAAAGAAAAAACCAAACAGTTTTAGAACGAAAACAACAAATGGGACATCTCAGTACACGTTGCCCTGCATTTATACTGCTCCAGAGGTCCATTTGAGGATGCTCTTAGACTTCTAAAGGTACAATACGTCGATACAGGGTTTTGAAACGGCTGGAAATTTGGAGCCTGCAACAAAGTTTTTTACCTCCCGTGGACGATTAGAGAAACTAAAACAACAAAACGAGTACAGTAACAAAGGCAAAAAACACATCAACGGGAGCTACTACATAAGTATGAATGTAGACGAACATCTTTCTGGTTTCTTCGTGAAGAATTATCTCGAATCTTTTTGCGATGCAACAAATCTTTCAGCTAGCCTATTTCTCTTTCATTGTAGCGACTATGATTTTCGATAGATTTCCAAAATTCGGCTGAGCCAAACGAGATGCATGGCGCGGTTTTACTGGAAATGGTAAAAAGTCTCTTAGTTAGTCTTGTCTCGTCAAAAGCAAATCTTCAATTGCCACTTCCGGCATTGAAGTAAGAGATGTCAAAACTTCCTTGATCATTGGTGGATTTTCAGAGTAGACACTTAAAGCAATATTATGTGGCGAAAGCCAACGTTTTGCATGCTGCAAAAAGTGCCAGTTCACTACTTTACATATGTCCGAATCAACTGCTTCAAAAGCTAACAAGAGATCACTTTGAAACAATGTCACAAAAGGACTCTCACAAGCATGTGGTTTAAGGTGCGTCATCAGAAATGAAGGCAAATACACAGAAACAATATAATTATGACACAAGCCTGGAGAGTTTTGTCATCTCTACAGTAGTAAGATAGGAAGCCTGGAAGAGTGAAACAAAAGCATTCGCAGATAACCGTTTACCGTAGTCAACCAACGGGAATGACTAATCTCTTCTTGTTTATGCCAGAGCAAACTTTTGCGATTGGCTGGTATATCCATAAAAAGCTGACAAGACAAAACCAGCAAGCATATCTGGTCGCTTCAAAAGCCTGCCCAAGCGCTGTTTCTCATACTTTTTTGTTCAGAAAACCAGCAAAGTTTGTTTTGAAGATGTAGCTTAGCAATGGGGTAATGCGCACATCTGGAACTTCTCTGTCAATCAAATTCTCCGGAGAACCCTTGTGATAGACTTGATTTTGTTTAAAAGAGCGCCTTCTACCAATGTATTTGGACCTATGCTTTTACCTTCAACCTCATCAATAACGTAATATAGATAAGTTTCACTTATGTGACTTTTTACCATTTCCAGTAAAACCGCGCCATGCATCTCGTTTGGCTCAGCCGAATTTTGGAAATCTATCGAAAATCATAGTCGCTACAATGAAAGAGAAATAGGCTAGCTGAAAGATTTGTTGCATCGCAAAAAGATTCGAGATAATTCTTCACGAAGAAACCAGAAAGATGTTCGTCTACGTTCATACTTACGTAGTAGCTCCGGTTGATGTGTTTTTTGCTTTTGTTACTGTACTCGTTTTGTTGTTTTAGTTTCTCTAATCGTCCACGGGAGGTAAAAAACTTTGTTGCAGGCTCCAAATTTCCAGCCGTTTCAAAACCCTGTATCGACGTATCGTACCTTTAGGAGCCAAAGAGCATCCCAAAATGGACCTCTGGAGCAGTATAAATGCAGGGCAACGTGTACTGAGATGTCCCATTTGTTGTTTTCGTTCTAAAACTGTTTGGTTTTTTTCTTTTTGCATATGACTGTTGAGCAGTTTGATTTGCTTTTTATGCCAAGTCGGTACTGACTTGATATTATCTTATCTTCAGCTTTACTGAATGCTAAAACAGTTTTTCGCAAATAACTTCGTTTCTGTTGGAGCTAGCGATTAAGAATGTATTGACTACAGATAGAAGTCGAGCATTTTGTAAATTTTGATACCAAACATTACTCTCTATCTCGTTTTGTTAAGGAGATATCGCACTTGTCAAAAACATTTTCCCCGCGTGCAAAAATATCAAACTTTAGGGGGACGGGACACCCTCAAAACAATGAGTAATCGAAAAAAAAATTTTTTTATCTTTTCATTGTGGCCTAAATCCGATCTGATGAGACCCCAAGCATTTTTAATTTCAAAAAAGGTGAAATTATGAAACATCCTACTAGATATATTTACGTGTCACCAAGCTATTTAATTTTTGGTATCATTATCAACTTTTTTCTATTAAACTAATATTGTCGAGAATAAATTACATTTTGCCTATGTTTGTCAGAAAAAGCCAGCCAAAAAATTTGATGCTACCATTGTCAAGTGCTATGAAAGAAATGATCCTGGAGGCAGTGAAAGTACAGACGAACAGGAAAAACCAACCACATCGCCATCTAGTGACAAAGAAAACAAAAAGCGCCAGGCTCTGATTACTGATGTTTTTAAATCAGGTAAATTGTACTTTTGCAATATTCGAAGTGCCCCCGCCGCTAAAAAACATTAAAAATAAAATAGAGCTTTCTTATTCTGCTAATATGGCACTTTTACGAAATGTGGAACTTAAGATAGTCAGCCTTGCTTTACAAAGTTACCATCAATTATAATGTTTACAGTACTAATGTTTGATTAAGTCGACAACATGGTCGAGAGGGTAAAGGCGTCATTTTACGACCACCCTGATCGCGTAGTCTGGGTTCAACCCGCAGTCCTTGGTCTCGTTGTTGCGTCGTGGGATGAGACGCTTTACGATGATTATTTCTGCTTGCTTAGTTGGTTTAAACTAGCATCAAATTCAGTGGACAAGAATTCAAAGAAATCCACAAGAGCATTGGATCATTGGAAACTCATAAACAGGTGCAGATTCCTTCGAGCACAAAATAGTTGTCGCTATAAAAAGTATGTGGATCGTATTACAGTAAGCGTCTGACACTGTTCTGTGACAGGAGGATAAATGCTGCAATTTTGATTTGGTAAATTGGTATTTTTTAGTAGCCATTATACAGGAAAACAATAAAAGTGTTTGCAATCTCTTGTGAAAGTTTTGATTTATTTTTGCTATATGGTTTACAAACTAACGCTTTGCTTTCATCTAAGAAGACTGAAATTCGTGCTTATTCAGATGCCAGAAGATCTCCAAGATGTTCTAATCTTTCAATGAAAAGTGATTTTCCAATGAAGGGTAAAAGACTTCAATTAATTCCGGCTAATTATGATATAAAATTAGCCAGTCAAAATACAGTAAGTTCTAATGTTACTTTTTATAAAAAGCAAATCCAGTGTGATTAGCGAATTAGCATTCAAGAAAAATTGAAAGATAATTTAGTTTCATTTGATAATCAAACCTTAACCCATCGCAACTCTAGTGGTTTGCTGGTAAGTACCTCCGTTGATGTAGAATTTTTTTGGTAGCTTATTCATACCAATATGCAGTTATAGGCGTCGATTTTGGGGGGATAGGGGGCGGCGCCCCCTAAGGTCTAACACAAGGGGGCGAAATATGTCTGGCCCCCTTGGTTTGCTGGCAAGTAATACTCACTTGGCTCAAAGAAATCCAAAATTCCGGACTGAGATAGAACCAGAATGCGGCGAAGACCTTTTTTTTTTTTGGTCTTCACCTGAATTTGTGGACAAAATTTCGGACTGAAATAACATTATTAAGTTTAACCAAACTTAGCAAAAACATTTCGCTCCCGCGAAATTTTGCTTAATACAACAAAAAATCGGCACCTGCCAGTTGGTCGAGCGGTAACGCGTTCGTCTCTGGAGCGGGAGATCTGAGGTTCAAATTTCGCGCCGGTCAAATCGGACACAGGATTGCCAACTCTGCGACATTTCTTCGAAAGAAGCTGTGTTGCCCAGGCGCAATGACGCGGGGATGGGCCCCCGCCAACTCGTTACACGCTTCGGCGTGGTACATCAAGTATAATGAAAGATTTGATTTGAACAAAAAATCGACGCCTATGTACGCAGTAACTACAAATTCAGTGTTCATCATTTTTAGATTGCAATTTTTAAAAGTTACTCTAAAATTTCAACAAATTAGTACAATATGAAATAATTCCATGTTAAAATTGTTATTTTAGTAAATATTATACGGATTTTTTCATACCTAAATGGCATTGAAATTACATTCGAATTACACCTTTGTTTACCAGAGTTGCTCTAACCAGGAGACAGTGATAGGGTCCTATCAATGTTCGAGTCAAGCTGTCGCATGTCTAGTCCATGGAGGCTTTTAAATCTTTGTATGGCTGAACTCCTGAAGCCGTCCCCAGTGTCATGATTGTTGTTGATTTTCAGATTGTAAGTAAAGTACCTTCCGAGCATTTAACTCGTGTAGAAAAACCACCGAACAAAGAACTAATTCGGCTCTTTATTCGTTCCAATGCAGTTCGGTTATGGGGAGGAAAAGATAAACTTCCATGGATTGTCAATGAAGACATGGTAAGTGCATGATATTTAACTGTTGAACTTTTAGGTCCACGACATTGACCACCAACTAACCAAATGTTAGCGGTCAGTTCACTTAGTTTGAGTCTCTTTGTTTCATACCACAGATTCCACAACAACAATTTCCTTGAAAATCGCTTTATTTTGTTGTTGTTGTAGCGCAGATTTATCCTCTTGTCACCGGACAGCGTCAGACGCTACCTTATCGGACAGTCTGCACATTTTTTACTGCAATGACTACTTCGTGATTGGAGGAATCTGCTCCTACATAGGAGTTTTCCATGATCCAATGTTCCTGTGGATTTCTTCGAATTCTTGTCCAATGAATTTGCTGCTTGTTCGAAGCCGCCAAGCAGAGATAATCATCGTAAAGCGTCTAATGCAAAGACGCAACAACGTGACCAGGGTGTAGGTTAAACCCAGATTCGATCAGGATCGTCGTAAAAACGACGCCTTTACCCATTCGGCCATGCTGCCATCTTGACTGCTGTGAATCAGTGTTCCCTCTAAGTTGATTTTTGTCAACGAATCAGCAGTTTGTTAGATCACAGGTGATGTAATAAGTTTACCTTTAGTAAAGTCGTTAAATTTGTGGAAATATAACTTTTAGTATACTTTAATACCAAATTAATACGAAATTAAAGGCACATGAACGTCTTTTTATAGCTTTGGGCACAGTTGTTTCTAGAAAATTTGGGTACCCGACAGCTAGCCAAAAACTTCAAAGGAAACGCTGCAGTGAATACTCTTTTCCAAAATCGCTGTGAGTTGGCATTCTAAGTCAGCTACCTTGGGAGCTAACATGTTTGTGAATATGCTTTGTTGTTTTCAGGTTTTTCGCCACTCGCTGAAAGCTCAAATTTCTCCCGAAGAAGAGAGAAGAATGTTAAGACTTGGCACTGTTACGGGTGGGGAAGTATTTGTTAGTGCTGACAAATTGCAACCGCTTTCAACTGGTCGTTTGTGCAATGGAAACCCGATGGTGAATGGAGGGTCCAGTATTAGCATAGACGATGATGATGATGAAGTTAGTCTTGCTGATGTGAAGAAAAAGCAAAAACTTAATTCTACGGAAAAGAAATCGACCAAAACCATGTTGCAAAAGCACAAAGAAATGAAAAAAGCGAACAAGAAAAAGTTAAGCCCTCCGAAAACAAACGGGACCAAATCAAAATTAACCGGCATGGACCTGTTTTTGAAGAAAGTTGGAAAATCGCCCGGTAAAAAATCAAAAGCCGCTGCCCACTCTATAGTAGTGGTTGATGATGATGATGACGATAATAAACCTTTGAGCAGTCGGCTTTCTAGTAACTCTGCCTCAAAATCGCCGAAGAAAGCAGCGCACTCCGCCTCCTCAAGAAAGAACTCCACTCCGAAGAAGAAAAAACAAGCTACTTTGTTGGAGTTGACGAAAAAGGGCGCTGGGATCAAGATTATGGCTTCTCCTTCATCCAGAACCCAAAAAACGACCCCAAGCAAGCCCCGAAAGCCAAGACAGCCCCTAATTATACTTCAGTTGATGTCCCTTAAGAAAGAGAAAAACTTTCGTGTGCACAAATACAAGATGACGGTTGCGGCGTATGTATAAAAATTGAAAATTTTGAGAGGCCTGAGCATGGTACTTGTTTGTTTATAGAGCTAAATCAAGAGAATTTGGTGCGGTGATTTCATTTCAAAACTTTTGTATCTAGGTTTTTTATCATTATGTAAATAGCGAAGTATTGGAGAGGTAGAGAGTGTCTAACTGCCTGTATTATGTACCAGAGTACTGGTTACAACTGGGCTAGTCTGTAGAGAAAAAGAAGTATAAATACTAGAGAAAAAATATTTGATTTCAACATAAAATGCCCCCGTTTTTATGAATGGGTACACGTTTCCCCACTGATTCAAGCGCTGACATTAATCACCCATATTTACTATTCCAAAATTTTGGCAATTGTTTTGAGGGGTATACGCTTCTTCGAGAAACATTTCTTAAGATCGACATTGTTTTGATTAAAACACTGCAGCGTTTCTGTTTTCAATCAAAATCACTAAATCAGTAAGTTTGCTAGTATTTTTGGCGCCCTTATAAATTCATTTAATATCTATATGCTGATGATTTAACTAAAGTTTTAAGAGCTATGATCAAGTTACGTAAGAAGTCACAGCCATCTATGCGTATTACTATACATCCTTGGTTAATTCATTATTTTTTTTTTTTTTTAGTGCGTGCAAGGTTTTGTCTGAGAAGCAGAGGGGAAATTTACCGGCTGAAATTAAAGAAGACATCATGAAAAAATGGGAATTCGAAGAGAAGAAAAGGCTCTTCAAGACGATGACCCCGGAGGAAAAGAAAGCTTATATCCGTGCGCAACGAAAAGCGAAGAAACAGACCGCCGCAGGAGCTTCTTTCCCCAACAAAGATGAAAAATACGAAGATCTACACTTAGCAGTCACTTCTACTAAGTAATGCCAGGAGCTTAATACTTAGCAGTGTGTTTGGTCCTTGGTTTTTACTTAGTACAATTTACTGCAATTTGAAAAATCTTTGGAAACATTTAAAAATATCTTAGCGTTTTGTCATTCACTATTTTTCTTAGCTGCCTTGGTAATGAACTTGAAGGACTTATAACATTTGTGTTCTGGCATGTTCATGTTTTAAAACTCGGAGCTTACATAATTCACTTTAATAAACAATTAAGTTGGATCGCATTGGTAATAAAGGAAGTAAGAACATTACTTGTTGACGGTTAACATTACTTGTTTAATGTTGCTGGTGCGTTGCAGGCAATTGCCGGACTTTGAGCTACGCGGGCTACCTGAAAACATCCCCAACACATCGTTTGGTGATATTGCGATGCTGTGCGAGTTTCTTCATTCTTACCACTCTCTCCTGTGTCCCAAAGATCCCTACTTCCACAAGCAATTCAATATTCAAACCATTTCAGAAGCTGTGACAGGTGGCAAGGCAGGGTAAGTAGAATTTTTGCTCTTTGAGGAAAAACCTGGTAGTTTTTCTCTCACTTTTATACGAGGGTCATTCAGTAAGTAAGGTGAATTTTTCATTTCAGTATAAGAGCTTGTAATTCAGATAGAAGCTTAATTTTTTTTGTAGTCGCATGAATGAAATTTTTTTCGATTAAAAAATGTTTTAGAGTTTTGGTGATAAGCAAAAAGGTCAGATAAAGAAGTGTGCTCCAGGACTGAACAGCAGTCAGTTATCAAGTTTTTAGTTGCAGAAGAGTGTAAAGCTGCGGAAATTCATAGAATGATGTCAACTGTGTATGGTGCCACATGTTTCATAAAGAACAAACATAAAAGACAAACGCAGGGGACAAACATTACGAACAAACGCCAAAAAGATAAAGAACAAACCAGGGGGTCATCAGTCGAAAGTAGTCATCTTGCATCATGACAACGCAAGGTCTCCCACAGCAGACCATCAACAACCTAGGCTGGGAACTGCTCCCTCATCTTTCGTACAGCCCAGGTCTTGTCCCTTCAGACTTTTACCAGTTTGGTCCCTTGAAAGAGTTCACAAGAGGCACAAAATATGAAAGTGACAATGAAGTCAAAAGTGTTGTGAGCGACTGGCTGAGACATCAGTCTAAAGATTTTTATGCTGAGGGAATACAGAAGCTTGTGCACAGGTGCGGAAAATGTGTGAAATTGATGAGATGCTATGTTGAAAAAAGAAAAAAAAATTAAGCTTCTATCTGAATTATAAATGCTTATACTGAAAAATTCACCTTATTGAATGATCCTCGTATCTATAGCATTGAGCTAAGTTTTTTTTGTTGCGTATTTTGTGATGCCAATAGCAGTTTAATAAAGTCAGTGCCACTTATTCTGATAATCTGATCATGGTGAATTTTTTGTTGGTTAATTGGCAGCTATGTAGTGTTACCAGAAATACTACAGTAGTTTCTCCTGGAAACAATTTTTCTGATTCATCTTGCAAAAATATACAGTATCTGGAGGATAAAGCTGGAAAAATCATTAGGAATTAGAAAAAAAGCTCTGCGTTAATTCGAGTGCATTTTCGAATGTGTAGACTTCACTACAGTCAAAGAAATATGAGAGATCTGTTCTTTTTAGATTTAGAATTACGCGAAAAATATTGGTTCTTCTGCTACAAACACTTATAGCGGACGATGTCGCGAGGGATTACTGCGCGTTGGAATATCCTCTGAACCAGGTATTTAAAATTAGAAGCACTACGTCACAATCTATATTGTTAAGTGATATGAAGAAATTTTGCTTCAAATATCTCACTAATTATATTGATCATCAAATCAGTTTTGAACTCCTCGTCTTCCAGGGTAAATTTTCTCAAACCGATATTGAAACACGTTTGCTTGTAATGTTAGTTATTTTTCAGATTTCTGTGTCACCCGAGGTGTCTTGCGAATTGACTCGTGTCTGCTTACGGCAACACGATGACGAAATTGACGGTGAAAGCGAATCGAGCTTGAATATCGATGCGGTTGATACCGGTTTGTCCGATTCGGTAAGTTAAAAAAGTTTACCGTGTTCTGTGAATGGTGTTGCACAGATAGCTTACGTAGCTACACAATTACAGACTAGTTACTCCAAAACGGTGCTTCTTTTTAGCGCTCAATGGTGTTTTTGACTAATGTGACTAAAATTTTGTTGTTGGAAAGATAAAGTGTTCCAGGATTGTGAGGCTCTGTCTCTATATTGCTGTGTTACGTTTTAAAGTGCATAAACGGCTAAACGAACAGACATCGTCTTGCAATATGAATTTAGTTTTTTTAGCCTGTCGAAACGCAGTTATTTTTGTGAAGTTGTGGGTTCCTAAGTGTGCTTTTGTTCATTTAGCGCTCAATGACATTAATTTTTATTGAATGACCAACTAAATTAGGGATTTCTGTTCTGAAATTAATGAAAATTTTTGATTTTTTTGTACACAATAACGCTCCTAATTGCAAAAATGACCGAAAAGTTATTTGGAAATTCGGCCATTTGATCAAAAATTATGTGGTACTGGTTACTCGATTCAGTGCATTCGAGGGAAAGATCCAACGATTCATTTTACATTCAGCTCTGCTTTACACGTTAACTTCCGCGAAGCGAATTGCCTGCGTTGGTAGTGTTATTACGAGCATGCTTTTTTAGACTTCTCGACGGCTGTTTGAAATGGAGCTTTTCGAGATGCATCCCGTGGAACAGGTCGAGGTTATGTCAACTCTGGCTTATCGAGTTATGAACACATATGCCGTCCAGTCACACATGGACAATACAATGATGAAGGCTACCACTATATGGAAGAAAGTGATAAAGCAAGGAGTGGAAAGGAAAAAGGAAGAGAAAGAGCATGAACAGGAAAAAAAAGAAAAAAGCGCAAATATGGTGAGTAAAATCGAATGTATAGCAAATTTTCGCTTTTTAGCTGGTTTCTGTAATATTTTCAAACTTAATCTTTTCAGCAATCCCTCTTGCTATTTTCAATTATTTCTTTTTTTTTTGCTCAACGTTTCCAGTCAGAAAAGTATTATCTTTTTTTTCGTTTTCTAGTCCTGAAGTTAAGTGTTGCTTTAGAACGCTGAAGAAGAAAAAACTACCTCAGCTAGTCCACAGGATACAGTGGCAGATGTAACTAGAAGTCCTTCGAAGTTAGATTTGGACTTAGTGAGCAGGTAATGTACTTTTTCAAATTTGATATTGCTGTTAAAGACAAAATATAAAAAAAACGAGGTCACTGTTTCACCGGAAAATTTTAAGCTAAGAATCAAATATAAACGAGGAATATTTATCACTTGGAAAAAATTGATAACACTTGGTAAGAAAGAGAAGCGTTGCTTCACTTGGTTTATAGCAATACGAGCAATTGAGCATGCTGAATGTGGTGAAACGGTTTTTTAGCCCCACAAATAAGAAACATTTAACTGACTATAATTTGCTGTACTGTAGAAGATGTCTTCAAGCAATTGCTGAGCTCCAACAGTGCTCAGAGCAGCTGTGGGTGCCGACAGTGTACTTCTACTATCCCCTCAATCTTTACAACTACCACAAAAACAAAAAAAATTCACAAAAAATCAATAGAACAAAACGAATCAGCCTTGCGCCAGAACGTGTCTTAATGCTTGTGCAGTATTTTGGATACAATAATTTAAGTTTAAGGTAATTTAAGATGTCAATTTGCTATGTTCCGAAATTTTTTCATGCGTTTAAATTTTGTCAGAGTTAAACAACGAAAGCTCCTATCGGAACGGCACAAGAAGGAGGAAGAGGAACGTAAAGCTAAACTTAGAAAGGAGCAAGATGAATTGCTTGTGAAGCAAAAATCTCGGCAGGAGAGGGAAAAAACAAAACGTCAGTTGGCGGAGACCCGGATGTTGGCCGTACACGTGCGGAGACGCGTTCCTTTGGGCACTGACCGAAATCACAGCAGGTATTCTAGAAGTACACAAGCACATAAATTTTCTATTTCTGTTTTGAAGTTGTACAACTAACTTCCAAAACTACCGTTACGTGGTATTGGAATACCGTACGATATCGGAATTTGTCTAATGTTACCCTAAAGTATCATAACAACTCAGCTGTTTTTTTTTCTTTGCTTTATTTCTGTTTTTGACCGAAGCTATACTGTATTTTTGTACAATTTATGTAGTGATGTGGGTCTAGCTGGAAATGAAAAATTTTGCCTATCGTTAAAAGAAATTGTAATGACCAATTTTCCACAAAAAAATCTATTTACGGTATCAATTTTGTAGGTACTGGTTATTTTGTGACGGGGTACCAGGCTTGTACGTTGAAAAGGGTTGGATTGGGGATCACATTGAATATTGCACTGGAGACCACCCAGAATCACTCCCTGGCTCCCCCACTAAACTCCATCGAAAAAGTGTGGAATCATTTGATTTTAATGCAGGTAACGATTCCGTTTTACCAAACTGCTACGGTCTTAGTGCCAGATGTATGTTGCTTTCTGTGCGGGCGTGGAGTCAAATTTTTTTGACTACCTCATTTATTTTCTAACTTGCTGTCTTTAATTTTATTGTAATTACGAAACGAAACCAAATGCTCTTTTAGATCTCAGTCTCGTTGGCATTTTTTACATTTTAATGTAAAGTTAAGAAGTAATTTACCGAAACTGTTTTCAAACTATACTGCGGTGGCATAGAGTGCAGTGTTAATTTTAGTTTGAGCAGAAACAAAAGCGTTTAATTTGAGAAATGATTTAATTCGTTGTACAGAATTCTATTTTCAGTGTTGTTGGATGTTATCGCAAACCAAAGTATTCTGTTGTCAAGTTGGTGTTTAGTTTGTCATTGTTGTTCCAATTTTTTTTTACTATGTTATAGCGTCCGGTCAAAATTCAACTGCCTCTCCGCAGAAATCCAGGAGTAAATCCACCAATTCCTCAGACGATGATTTGCCTTTGTCACAGTTGAGCACCCCAAAGAAAAAAGGTATTTCCTGCATGCTTAATGTTTTCTACAAATGTATGTACTGCAAAAGTTACTAGATTATACTCGAAGATTTCTACGAAGATTGATTTTTGTTTTCTGGTGGAATTACTTAATATACACACTAACTGAATAGGTATCTTATGTGTAAACCTCTTCCAATATATCTTGCCAATGGATTTTTTCAGTGACACCTTTTCAAAAAAAAGTTTAGGTGTGCAGTTAACTACACTTTGGTTTTGTGTCAGTACAACACCTAGTAATGTTTTTTACGGTCATTAATCTAAATTTTTAGTGAATGACCGACTACAGTCTGGCCATTTCGGTCATAATAATTGAAAAGTTGAAAAAATGGTGCATATTTTACTTATTCAAGCCCTAAACTTGCGTTTGGAGTCATAAAAAGGTCCATAATTTTTTGGGGATGACCGAATAAATGTTTCTAAATTTGGATTTTGTCCGAAAAAAAAAAAAACCTAAAGCCATCAGCAGGCTCCTCTGCGTCTCGCCTCCGCAAATCAAAAGAAGAGACGACATGGCCTCGGCCAGGACAGAACATGTGGATGTCCGTCGACTCTCAGGAGGAGCTGGACAAGTTGATGAAGAGCCTCAATCAGACTGGCATCCGAGAGTCAAAACTTCACCGAGCACTAGAGAAAAATTATGACAGCATTCTAAGGTATGGTTGTGACTTACAATAAATAACTTTTAAACATTTTAAGTATTTGAAAATGTGTTGAATCGTCTTTTTTTAAGTTGATAATTCAGTGTTCACTGTTCATGTTTGAGGTTTTTCTTGCTTTTTGAATGAATCCTTGTGTATTTGTGGGATGCGATTCTGATTATCTAATTTAGTTACGGTTTATCTAATTTAGTTACGGTTATACTCACCTATTCGCGGCGGAAAAAACTTCGTAAGTTTTCTGCGTCAATGTCTGTAGAGCCCAAAATATATGTAAAACATCTTATCGCAGGTCCATTAACAAGAAAAACGCTTTATTCGAAAAAACGCTTGAACCTCCCAACCGTCGCTCTACACTGCCATCTGACGGTGATGAACTGCTTAAGCATATGGCCACCAAGCACTTACAAACACTAATTCGTGAGACGTGTAGAGGAGGTCTGGCTGAAGTGGAAGAGCCGGACATCTTTGAACAGCGTATTGCTACTCTAGAAAACGTCTCCCAGTTTTCAGCGTCCCTCTTGGAAATTTTTGATGCTATTCCGAGAAAGTGAGTGGTCAACTTTGGTAAATTATCTTAGTTATACACTGGTACCCATGACGTTTGCTTGTTTGTTTAACGGTTTATTCCAGTTCTGTTGTAAGGTTCGTTACGCCAACGACGACAAAATCCTGGAATTAGTTTGCTTTATTGGTTTTGGAAACAACACTTTGCTTACAAAATGTATCTTTATCGTTACTTTACATTTTATTGCTTTTTGTCTTTGTCAATGTGGTAAAAAAAAGGATTCACTTCGAAATAAAGGTCCCGTTGTTGAAACTATTAAGATATATGAATTTAAAAAATATTTATTATTGAATCACAAATGATTCACAATTCTCTGGAATTGTTCAAAACTGGACAAAAACTTTAGTTTAATCTTTGCGCAACATAATCAAATCAACATGAAGAATTGACTGCCCAGCAGCTTGACATGACTAATTGTTGGGTCACTTGGGTGGTTGCTTGCCTTGTTGACCGATAAGGTCCTTCGCAGCTTTCTGTTCTATTTATTTGTATTCATGTGTGGCCTTGAGGTTGTTTATTGTGTTTTTTGGCTTTTGAAGGGAACACAATAAATTGGAAGTTGAACGAAGTAAAATTTTCTCCGGCGATTTGTCTGCTTTACTTAAATTTTAATTTAAGCGCTGTATAGTAGGGTGTTCGGGTTTTTCACTTTTTGCTTAAATCTTTTTCTTTATACGATTTTAAGGGTACAAATTGGCATGAAAAAAAAATCGTGATAGTTTTTTTGAAAAAAATTTTTATCTTCATACCCTGGGGGGGCATGGAAGGTTTTTTGGGGGGGCGCGTATGACTAATATCGCATAACTCAAAAACTACTGCACCTAGAAAGACAATTTTTACATCAATCGATTCAGAAACACACGTTTCCTATCTGTGTTCAATACATTATATTGCTTTAACTGCACTATTTTTCGAGTTATTTTCGAAAAACTGTTTTTACCCCTTTCTGCTTGCCATTTCGCTTTAAATTAAAGGTATTTTCTCTTCACCGCACAGATGACCAATTGGTGGACGCACCTGACCTAAAGCCTGCCTGAAGCGAGAAATTTAATTTGATTTCTGGGTGGATACCACCTTAACACAAGTTACCAGTGACTCAGCAATCGCTTCTACTTCGACACTGTACTGCATGGCTGGATGCAAGGCATGGAAATGACTACTCCTGCTCATTCCCTATTACTTTAAAAGTTACTACTGCAAGTCTAATAAGGATGTAATTTTCTATTCTGCAGTATGCAACGTTGCACAAGACAAGTGCAATTATTGCACTAATTTTCACTTTTGACTTTTGTTTTCACTTTATTAAGAAACACCTAACATTTTAAGATACGACTTTCTTTTTCAGCCACTCATTCATTTTCGTCTTTGCTTCCGTGACAAATAAATCCCCTGATTCTAATATCAACTTGTCGTTTTTCTTCGGCTTTGCGAAAACCTTTCACTCAGGCATTATGACATAAGACCATCTCTCACAAGAGCGGTTATGATTGTCGATCGAATTCCAAAAAAACTTTGTCGTCAATCTGGAGGCAAGATGCTACTTTACTGCTGAATCTGAACTATGGCCTGATAGTTGCTCGCTTCCACGCAAGTTGTTTGGTGTCAACATCACCAGGAAATTGCTGATCGGGATCTTTCACTGTTTTGCTTGGAATGCAGGACTTTTTGAATGAATATTTAGGGTCACATTGATTGGGTTCATCCAAGAGCAGAAGTGTTTTAAAAACACAGGTTTTATACAATGATCAACCAGATTCGTATGTTGTTGGCGAAAATCCAGCGATAAATAACGAAGAAACATCATGTTTGTCGGTCCTTCTGACGCGCGTGGATTCAAATGAATTTTCACAAACATTGGCACATAAACCGATATGTAGCTTGTGATTTGAAGAAGTTTGCTGTTTTGAGTGACGGTCATTTTGGTGTCAAATGGAAGTCTCATGTAACCATTTGCAGTTGTTAACCACTTGTAACGATAGATCTGTAATCAGTCAAGTGAGATACAAAGCGAAGATGACCGAAATATGCAACACTTACCTTGCAAACGAAATGCTTTCGTGGTTTTAAGACAAAAATCGTTGAAACTTCGATGGATTACAGATTACTTACTGATTATAGATGGATTACAGATTACTTTCTGATTACAGATCTATCGTTACAAGTGGTTAACAACTGCAAATGGTTACATGAGACTTCCATTTGACACCAAAATGACCGTCACTCAAAACAGCAAACTTCTTCAAATCACAAGCTACATATCGGTTTATGTGCCAATGTTTGTGAAAATTCATTTGAATCCACGCGCGTCAGAAGGACCGACAAACATGATGTTTCTTCGTTATTTATCGCTGGATTTTCGCCAACAACATACGAATCTGGTTGATCATTGTATAAAACCTGTGTTTTTAAAACACTTCTGCTCTTGGATGAACCCAATCAATGTGACCCTAAATATTCATTCAAAAAGTCCTGCATTCCAAGCAAAACAGTGAAAGATCCCGATCAGCAATTTCCTGGTGATGTTGACACCAAACAACTTGCGTGGAAGCGAGCAACTATCAGGCCATAGTTCAGATTCAGCAGTAAAGCAGCATCTTGCCTCCAGATTGACGACAAAGTTTTTTTGGAATTCGATCGACAATCATAACCGCTCTTGTGAGAGATGGTCTTATGTCATAATGCCTGAGTGAAAGGTTTTCGCAAAGCCGAAGAAAAACGACAAGTTGATATTAGAATCAGGGGATTTATTTGTCACGGAAGCAAAGACGAAAATGAATGAGTGGCTGAAAAAGAAAGTCGTATCTTAAAATGTTAGGTGTTTCTTAATAAAGTGAAAACAAAAGTCAAAAGTGAAAATTAGTGCAATAATTGCACTTGTCTTGTGCAACGTTGCATACTGCAGAATAGAAAATTACATCCTTATTAGACTTGCAGTAGTAACTTTTAAAGTGATAGGGAATGAGCAGGAGTAGTCATTTCCATGCCTTGCATCCAGCTATGCAGTGCAGTGTCGAAGTAGAAGCGATTGCTGAGTCACTGGTAACTTGTGTTAAGGTGGTATCCACCCAGAAATCAAATTAAATTTCTCGCTTCAGGCAGGCTTTAGGTCAGGTGCGTCCACCAATTGGTCATCTGTGCGGTGAAGAGAAAATACCTTTAATTTAAAGCGAAATGGCAAGCAGAAAGGGGTAAAAACAGTTTTTCGAAAATAACTCGAAAAATAGTGCAGTTAAAGCAATATAATGTATTGAACACAGATAGGAAACGTGTGTTTCTGAATCGATTGATGTAAAAATTGTCTTTCTAGGTGCAGTAGTTTTTGAGTTATGCGATATTAGTCATACGCACCCCCCCAAAACCTTCCATGCCCCCCCAGGGTATGAAGATAAAAATTTTTTTCAAAAAAACTATCACGATTTTTTTTTCATGCCAATTTGTACCCTTAAAATCGTATAAAGAAAAAGATTTAAGCAAAAAGTGAAAAACCCGAACACCCTAATAGTCTGTTAAAAAATTGATTAAAAAGTTTTTAATTCGTTTATTACGAAAAAAATTAATGCAGATGTCTAAAACGTTACATGACTGGCAAATCAGACCGGAAGAAAAAGGGGGCCAGTGATCAAAACGAAGTAGATTTGACTCCAGAGCGTGAAAAGGTACTGTTATGTTTTTGGTTAATGCGATTTTGCAGCTGAATATGTTTCAGAAATGTTTGCAATCACTAAATGTGAAATAATGTAGTTGTCCATGTCCAATATACACGATACAGGCTTGGCATAATTAAAATTGCTATAAAATTTGTGCTACATTGTAATCGCAATTTGTGTGTAGCCTCAAAATCTGTAGACTGGTGTGGGATTAAGTTTTTGTGGCCAATAGACAAAACAACTCAGTCTTCGTGTTAAGCTGCCACCTATCTACCATACGCGATGGAGAGGCTTTGCACTACCCTTTTTGTTGCTGGCCATTCAACTAGGAAACTGTAAATACTAATTTCAAAACTTTCGATTTGACCCGATTGGGAATCAAACCCGAGTCTGCCGTTTTAGATGCAGTTACTTTTTTCGAAGCCAACAATAAGTTATTGAACGTATAGAATAGGGTGTTTCAAAATTGCACCACTTTCAAATTTTTTAACGGCTCAGCAAATTTCTGATGGAGTTTTGGCCGCTGATTACGAATTTGATATTATTTTTTATTTATGACGTCGTTTTGAGGGTTCACGCCTCCATTGTTTGCGTCATTTTTCGACTTTTTTGTGATATCTCACGAACTACATATCGTAGAACCTTAAAATTTACTTCAAACGACGCAGAATCTACGATTTCCTATAAGTGCTCTGTAGATAAAAAAAGCTTATCTGCAACAGAAAATAAGTTATATGCAAAAAACGGTTTTGATCAGTTGCCAGATATGACGTCACAAACCATTTGGGCAGTGGACACTTTTAGTTGCTTAGAACAGTTTTGGTTAAAACGAAACATATTTCTGATGTAGCCAAGCGTTATGTAGCCGAGTTGCGTTGTAATTACGGAGGGGTGTGGATGGGGTAATGGTTATAAGTGAGGGGAGGGGGTTAGGTGGTGGGCTAAGGTAGCGAATTCAATATCTATTTTTCTGACCATGGACTTAATTGAGCTAAATTTGTTGCACTGCCACAACAAAATGTTTCATGGAGTGCATTGAATTTTTTTGTACACTTAATTCCGTACTTGGCAACAAAACAGAATAGACAAGATAAGTAAATATTCCATAGCTTTTTATTGAAACCACTGACCAGAAGTCAAAACATAACAAAGATTTCAAGAATTTTCAAAAACAATAACTGACCCATGAAGCTGAAAGATATCAGCAAAATCTGAAACACCTGAAACGTTAGTATAACACCATTCCAGGACTTTTAAAACGGCATCTGCAAACGATACACAAGCATACAGTAAACTTATTGGGTAAAATGCTGTGTACATAGCAATTTTCTGCAACTTTTCGTTTACTGAAGGATGTTGCACTGACTACGTTAATCTCCACTTCGTTGCGTCGTTTAACTTTAATAGCTGCCTTCTGCGAGCGTTTATTGAAACTTTTGTCTTTCGGCGATGTCATCCGCCTCGAGATCTTTGATCCAGTAATATTTAAGCTCAGCTGCAAGGATCCTGTTTTCAAATTTGCATGAACTAAGACATTTATTTATCTTTGTATACTTGGCAAGTTTTGCTAATATCACACCGGCGCTTACTGATATCGAATAAAATTTCCAGCCAATCTCATCAACAGTCGCGCTATTTAATCTTTTAGATCTTTTACTTGCAGCATCAAATCTATCAACAACTCGCTTAATTTATTTTGAACACTTTTAGAATTTATGATGGGCAAACTGGCCTTTTTCCACTACCCTGCAACCTCGGCTTGAACTAAAACTTGCACATCATTTAAACCAGAATTTTTTCTGCAAACAACTTAGGATCAGTATCCATCAAAAGCTGACGAAAGTAATAAAAGTGTTCCAAAACCTCCCTTGTTGTCGGTAACGTGTTTCCTGCTAACTTGTTTTGTACAATCATAGAGCTTGCTTCAACTGACCGCAGCATTGTATCCACCCTTATTTAAACTCCAAAACTACTTTCTTACTTTGATAACTCAGGTTTTACGGAGCTGAACCACTAGAACTGCTTGCAGCTAAGTAAAATTAAATAAAATGTCAGCGAATCCCCCTATGATGCCCTGCTTAATATTGTTTTAAAACAATCAGTTTTTATGAGTTTTTCAGATGCGATAAATATTAATGATGACGTCACAATACTTTTTTGATGCTGAGCAATGTGTAAATTCGTGTACTGTTAATGCAGCAAATGTGCGCAAAACCGTTTTTTGCGTATAACTTATTTTCTGTTGCAGATAAGCTTTTTATATCTACAGAGCACCTATAGGAAATCGTGGATTCTGCGTCGTTTGAAGTAAATTTTAAGGTTCTACGATATGTAGTTCGTGAGATATCACAAAAAAGTCGAAAAATGACGCAAACAATGGAGGCGTGAACCCTCAAAATGACGTCATAATTAAAAAATAATGTCGAATTCGTAATCAGCGGCCAAAACTCCATCAGAAATTTGCTGAGCCGTTAAAAAATTTGAAAAGTGGTGCAATTTTGAAACACCCTAGTATAGAACTATAGATAAGATGTTAGTTGCCATTTTCTAAACCGGTATTACGTCACAGATAAAAGCTGAAAACCGGGTGAACCGATGGAAACAGGCCGTGGAAGAAGCGACTCTCTACTCGCGTTTCTGTCTCTTACTTGCCATCCTAAATAATTCGATTAAATGGGAATTATACAAATACCAACGAACGTAAGTACGAAATAGAATACTCCTTACTAAGTAGAATGCTATCACCGGCCGCTTGGTCGAGCGGTTACGGGTTGTCTCTGAAGCGGGAGGTTTTAGTCTCCTTCCGTTCGAATTGGGCGCAGTATTGCCAACTGCTGCAACGTTTCTCCGAATGGAGAAGAACATCTTCTTCGTCACCTGTCATTTGCTTTTCCTTAGCACCACGGAAACATTGCTCGGATTCCGTCCAAATTTTTTTAAAAGCAAGAAAAAACGATAACGAATGCGCTTGCAGAAATGCTCGGAGAAGCTGAGTTATGTCAATGAGTAGCATTAATTATAATGCTTCATAAACTTACTTTTCAGCACTACTCGTCGTCGAGTGCCTCGAAAAAATTACGCTGATGTGGAAGTGGCGGAGGAGCCAGAAGAAGAAGAGGAGGAAGAAGGTAGAACGGATTTTTACTCTAATTTTTTAGATTTCACTCGCTGACGAGAGCTTGCAAAATTGATTGTGTTAGATTATAACAAAATTTTACAATTTTTAAAATATTCTTGTAGAAGAGGAGGAGGAGGAAGAAGAAAATGAAGAGGAAGACTCCTCAGATGAAGAAGAAGAGGAGGAACCGCAAAGAAGATCGACGAGAATCAAAGAGAAAAAGAAAGCAATTCAAACTGAAGAAGGTAATATCAAATTCTATCCTCCAGCCAGTTCTTGTGTTAACTGAGCGCCAATTTTTGTATTAATATTAAATTGTTTAGAAGAGGACTCTTCAGATGATGAGCCACAAAGGAGATCAACTAGGATCAGGCAGAAGAGGAAATCGACTCCCGTTGAAGAAGGTAATCAATTTCTACAATTTTTGATGAGTCACGATTTTACAACATAGTTGATGAATCAGTTAACAATGCTTAAAATATTGTAAGTTTCGAGTGGTTTCGGTTTAATTTCTGGGCAATCAAATCAGGCAAACCGTTATCGATTTCTTTCCTCCAGAAGTCCTTGTGTAAGCTGAGCCCCAATTTTTGCACTAAAATTAATTTGTTTAGAAGAGGATTCTTCAGATGAGGAGCCGCGAAGGAGGCCAAGTAGGACCAGACAGAAGAGGAAAACGACTCCCGTTGAAGAAGGTAATCAATTTGTACTTTTTTTGATGAGTCACGATTTTACGTATTTCATGAATCATTTAACAATGCTTAAAATGTTGCAAATTTCTAGTGGTTTCGGCACTTATCAATGGAATAATATTTTGGTTTAATTTCTGGGCAATCAAATCCGGCAAATTGTTGCCAGCTGGTTCCCCCCGTTTTCATATCTCCTGGTAAGGAGCTGGTGGCGCAGGTGCAATCACCGGGATGGATGTTTCATAGTGTACCTTTTCATCACGACGATTTGTTAAGTATAGATGGAAATTCTAAGTGTACACCACACATCATCAAAATGCGACTTGAAAATAATTTTTGTCAGCTCGTTATACGCTTTTGCGCTCAGGAACCGGCAAACCGATGTAATAAAAATTTGAATTTAGTTCCTCGGAAAAGAACTCGCGGTCGATCTTATCGGTATCGGGAGGATTCGTCTGAAGAAGAAGACGATGAGGAGGAGACGGATGGGAATGAAGATGATACAACAGACGGGGATGAAGTCTCTGCGAGAGAAGGGGACTCGGATGAAAGCACCGAGGGAGAGAGTGATGAGGAGATTAATGATGAGATTCCAACTTGCCGGAATATCGTTGAAAAATTAATGAAATATCAGTATTCCGATATTTTCCGGTTAGAATTTTACGACGTTTTACTTTTCTTGAAAGTTAATTTGAATGATTTTAATTTCCATTTCAGTAAATTTGAAATTTATGCTGTAATCAAGGAAGATTAGCCTAAAAATATATTTGGTGTCATTTTTTATCGCATAAATGGTTATTGACTGGTAACAAGACTAGCGCAGATGTTGGATATGTTTTGATTACATAGAAAGCTTTAATTCATGTTTCTAAAACACATTTTTTCGTACGCAATTCAGCTGCTACTTTTGTTACTTTTTAATAGATCAAAAAGAAACCGGAGAATTAGGGAAGAGGCGATAGAAAAAAGTTCGAAAAACTCTTGACCTAGTTATAATAAAAAAACTAAAAAGTGCCTTTAAAATAAAAACTGAAAATACTAAATGGTATCATGAGGTTATCCTAATAAACCTATTTTATTTAGGGACGCAGTCGAAGCAGAGGAAGTACCGGATTACTACGAAATCATCACCAATCCGATTTGCTTGAATGACATACTGGGAAAGATCGAGAATGCCAGTAAGGCTCAGAAAGAACGCAGAGGCGACACCAGTTACACCATTGCTCAGTTGATGCGGGACATTCGACAATTGTTAGACAATGCGCTCTTGTATAATGCGGAGGACTCTTACGAGATGAAACAAGCGCATAAGCTCGAAAACTCTTTCGTTCGCCTTTGTCGCAATAGCATTTCTGACTCTAGCGAATTGCGCCGTTTGCGGAGCTTGTTCACAGTTGCCCGTTAGTCCAAAAAAGATATGCGTTAGGAAATCTACTCTCGGAAACGAGCCGCTAACTTGAATCCCAACTGCCGCCTGTAGCGTTTTGTTCGTGTAAATTTTATAAAGTTAGTATTTCTTTGTGTATATAAATTAGCGGTATTTGCGCGCAAAGTCGCAATATGTATGTCAGTAACAGAATTGGACCATGGTTTAACTGCGCCTACATTCACTTGACTAATTTGCAAAGTGTGAACTGTCAAATAGCTAGCGGTTTACACGGCTTTGCAGTGAAGCGAAGTGTTCAATAAAACAAACCAGAAACGCAACGCATTACTGCGTTCTTGTGTAAATAAGCCATGCCACTGATTTTGTCAACCTGGAATAATTTGCGCGCCTATTTGGTTACGTACAATTTGACCTTTCAGTTTCTGTTGAAAATGACAACATACGCAGAGATTTTGCTCACATTATTTGCGTTCGCTATCTTTTTTGATGAAAGTTCAAAAAAGCATGTTTTGAAATGGCAAGCGCAAACTATCCGCAAAATAGTGAAGAGTTTCCAACGATTCCCATTCGTTTCTTGCTTGCATTTGCGAGCTTAAGTCGCTTTAGTTTCAGCGTTGTGACGTCATCATTATTTTTGGTACCATTTTGAAAATTATTAAAATCTAGAAAGGCGACTCAAAAAAGCTTGAAATTCTGTACTTACTACAGTGTTTCGGCCTGTGCTGTGTCACTCTGTTTTTGTTTTTTTTTTTCACACTAGCAGATTTCAAATTTTATTCTTGAGATATTCTTAGTTTGAAACAAGCTTTAATTTATGCGATTTATCAAATTTTTTTCATTTTATGGAATTGCAAATGCGATAACAGAATCACTTTTCATTCTTTTTCATTAAAAGTTCTTTAGCATCGAAAAAAGTTTATTGTTTCTATCTTTCAAATACGGAAAGAAAAAACATTGCTAGATATTGTATTTTACGGCTTAGTTTTTAGAAAGTAAGCTAAATCCGCAAATTTCTGCGTTTCATTATTTTTATTTTCGCATTGCCGTTTTCACGACTTGAATTTTACTTTAGCGGCAGTTTTGCATTTCTGTTTTAAATTCAGATTGATGGCTTGATCTAATGGACCTTATCACCTCGATTTTTTGGTAAAATATTCTGGAAGTGTAAGGCTCCAATGTTGTGGTTATACTGTAATTTTTTCCTGACCCTTGGGGTAGATTGGATGTATGTGCTACGGTTTATAACAGTAAAAGTACGAAGACATATCTAGGGTAGCCCCAACCCCCCATCACCAGCAAAGGGTCAATTTTAACACTATTCGTTTTATTTATCATTTTTTGGCGATTTTTTTGAAAAATGTTTTAGTGATCAGTACCATTTCTGTTAGCTTAATTACTGGCTTTTTAACGACTAAGGCCCAAATTACGTACACGAACTTAAGTCTAAGTGAATGAAAATGTAACGCGCTAATAAAATAAGCATTCTGGTTTTGTACCAATTTCAACCCAAAATAGTCCAAAAGGAGTCATTTTTCAAAGTTTTATTAGCGTCCATATTTTTTCTGTTACCGGTAACATCAAAATAACTGCTACGAAGAAATACCCAGTTTTATGTGTATTTGACCTATCTGCATTTCCCCGGAATTTGGCCTACTGATGCGCTGTCCATATGTTGTAGATCGTTTTTGAGTTGCGATGTTTTGCATTGGCGATCTTTTCGAGTAAATTTTTTTAGAAAATTTATTTAGTGTTGAAATTATTAGAAATTAGATGAGACTTTAGCTATTTTGGGCGTGGCTTAAAATGTGTGGAAAGTTTAACCTAAACAACTCTTTTCAAAGTTTTGTTATACTCTGTGTATTACGCCAAAGCGTAAAGCGAGTTAGCAAACCCATCTTTGCATCATTCTGGATCATAGGAGGCGACTAATGGGTACCGATTGGTGGTGGCAGTCTGCGATGATGAGGGTACCCACTCTGAATGGTGTGGAAATAGCCACTTTCCGCTCTTGGGTTCTCCCATCTCATTTGGTATTATGTGGTGTTGCATTTCCGCTGCTCTCATAGAAAAGACCCGTACAATATTGTGTCTTGCCCTTCTAGCAGATTTTTGCTAACAATAATTGCTTTAGTTTAGCAAACTGTGGAAAACCTGTGACGAAATATATTGAATCCAGATCTCTAGTTTGAAATTAAAGCGCGCTACAATTTAATTCTGGTGTTACGAAACGTTTAATTAAGTAGCAAAATTCGCCATATGACACACTTTTGCTAAGAACAATGCCAACCCTCGGCCTGAAACATAATTAATTCAAACTTGACAAATAAGATGAAACAAATAACAAAAAACTTTTACAAACATTGTAGATAAAATTGATATCGATACTATTAAAATTTGAGGACAAATGAGGCTGAAACTTTGCAAAAAATTTAGAACAGCCAGCCTCAACTTAAAGTTGACTGGTTCTTATTAAAATGTCATTCAAGTCGAAAAAAATTTTGATCAGTTTTGTTTCTATAAAAATTTTGACAGATCTGAAAACTTACTTCACCAAATTTGAGCTTTCTACAACCTTCCGTTTCCTAGATGTATAGCAATTTAGATTTCCCCTTAGATAGGCTTTTTTCTTTTAAGTAATTTTGCCAGGGTTGCCAACTGCAAACAAATTTTCAAAAAGTTACACCATGTTCGTAACTCTCAAGAAGTGTTTTCGGCAGTGTTGTTATCAACACAAAAGTAAAGGGTCAGCAGTGTTAATTAGCTGCGTTTTAGGTAAATTCAAGCCAACTTTCCAAAAATTAATCTACTGCCACAGGCAACATTGAAGTAAGAGAAAAGTTGTTAACTTTGAACCCCAATATCTTGAAAACGGCAAGATGTAGAAAGTTCAAATTTGGCGAGAATAAATTCAAGACTTGTCCCAACGTTTTGATCAACAATGAAAAACTTGACTTGAATGCTACTTTAAAAAAGCGTTCTATGCAAATAAGGTCGCATAAATTCTATCTGTTCACCCAGCAAAATCTAAGAGCAATATAAATAAAACAAAAATATTGAATAAAAAATTCAGGCTCGGTCTAGAGATGCGCAACCCAGATTTTGCTAAGGGAAGGCTTGAACCTGATGGGAGTTCGTACGCAATGAGTCTCAAGACGTAATGCTTTAATATCAACAAGTAGAATTTAATAAACTAATACTAATAACAAAAATAATAAAATTAATAATGACGACATAAAGCTAAGTAGCGGTATATATATATATAGCGAGTAAACAAAGAAAAGCGAGAACAAAAACAACATTAATTAAATTCTTTTTGTCTCGCAATATCCGTTCATTACGCAATACCACCCATAGCAATGAGCGATATGTGCCAATGACCGGATACCGCAGACAATTATACATTTACAAGGACAAATATTAATTTCACTCGGTCACCACAAACCAAAAGTTGACACTTTTGGCGATGCGCTGAATAAACTAGGGCTACTCGAGTGTATCACAAACGGGTGTTAAGAGGCAGAGGAATCAGCGGTCGGAAGCAATGAGGTTGTGGGTAAATCGCCCAGCCGCTTGACAATTTTGTGATTTTTTGAAAAAAATACCTATTTTAACGGCGATTTGGATCACAATTCGCACGTTTTTGAGTCCTTTGAATAGGCAATGTAAACATTTGGATGCCAGCTAAAAGAATTAAATTGCCAGCTCTTTTAGTCTTCCTTTGCTTACAGGTCAATTCCAAAACAAGATTAAAAGCATTTTTGAGACCAATTTTCTAAGTGATTTAATTGGGGAGGCTGATCGAAGCCCTCTCAGCTCTCCCCCCTTGTGTCGCCGCTGTCGGTCTAGCATACCAACAACGCCGGACGTAAAATTATTGTAAGCGTGCTGGCGAATGTCCTTGGTCAATTATGATCAAGTTATTGTCTCGGGTAATAGACGAAGTACATGTCCGACGTGCTAACGTTCCAATAGGATTCAGTACAAAACTGCAGTATACGTTAAAATATACAAAGGATACACTCGTACGCTCACGATTTTACGCCTAGTGTAGACCGCGCGTACGAGAAACCAATCCTCTCCCCAGTAGCGTAGCCCCATTGGCTTGTGAAGTATGCAAAATCGCACGTTTTTGTTGCTTTTAAGGCCGATTTTTGGAGAAAAATTGAAAACAGCCCCCCCCCAAAGGAAATTGGGTGCCGAAGTCGTGAAGTAGATGTAGTTAATTCGATGTAAAAAAGCGTTTGAATGTTCGATTTTGGCTGAAAAATCAGTCTCAAATCCGGTGAAGACCTTTTTCTTTTTTTTTTTTTTTTTTTTGAGACCGCCTGTTTTTGGGCTGAAAAAATGTTCGAATTTCCGAGCTTTCCGAGAAATTTCGTCTCAATTTTCGGACAAACCGTGTGAAACTGATTCAAGTACTATGAAAATTCGGGTCAAGGTCGCTTGCACTTTTCTCACTCTTTCAAAAACGCCTCCTCCCCCTTAAACTTTCTTGGTACTCAAAGAATAATATGAATAAGACATGTTCATTGAATTAATAAATTTTTGGCTTAATTTATGTAGCAACTAGACTTTTGAAGTTCAGAAAACCATAGTTTTGTTCGTTAAAGAAACATAAGTAAAGGAAAATCAAGCGATCGACGAATTTCTACCCTGGGTTCTGCAATAAACGCAATTGGATCAAATCGATGATAGAGTCATTGCGTTTGTTAGTAATTCCCAAAAAAGGGAATTACTTTCTGTTGGCGAATAATGCAGCATTAAATCAGAGTTATGATGACAGGTCTTGCGAAAGATTGTCTTCGGAGAAAGTTCGGAGTTACCAAACACAATCGCGACGCATTTGACCTCCTTTTTGAGGTACATCCATTCTTCCAAAATGGAGACTATGTACTGACACTGCGGAGTCGAGAGAAATTCACCAGAGAAAACTACAATTGTTTTCCTGCTTGCTCTCATTCTCATAAGCAACTGCTGAACTTGAGTTGTTCCGCACCAATCTTCTTTTCCCACAACGCAAATTTTGAAAGATGGATTCCCGTTTTCTAAACGAGGAACCAGCAAATTTTCGATCCAGTTACCAACAACGTTGTTGTCTTTGTCGTAGAAAACAAATCCGTCATATGCAAATACATCGGATGACGGAAGGGCTGGATAGGAACGACTCAGAAAACTCTGCAATCGCATGTTGTTCAGCAAAATCTTTATTGCTGTTTTCTTCATTGCTTTGCATGTTAACGCTATCGTGAGAAACAACACAATACCAAAGTTGAACCAAGCCACCAAATGGAACAGAAACTCTTGATGGCAATTGTTTGTGAATACGTAGACAAACAAAGAAAGTGGCTTCTCCAAAGTAGATTGATCGCATGAAATGCATCCTCCGTCATAGTCTACAACTGCACTTGAACAGTCAGGTAGGAATCCCGGAAGCTTGGACCTATTTAATTTGTTGGAATGGATCAATGAACCAAAGGTATCCGCTAATGAACAATCACAACTGACAGCGTTTCCACGGAGGTCAATGGAGTCCATATCTTGAAGAAGTACTCGGTCAATGATTGAGGGATTGATGTTTTTGAATTGGTTGAACCTGAGATCAACTGAGCGAAATCCGGCATTGAAGAAAAATCTTAATGTTCCGGGGTGTATTTCATAAATAAAATTGCATGAAAGAATCAAAGTTTTTAAATTTGTAAAGCTGAAGTTCATATACTTGGTTATCACCTCGATTTTATTGTAAGACAGATCCAAGTGCCTCAACTGGTCCAACCTCCTCAAAGCAGCATAAGGAAATTGTTCAAGCCAACAATCACGCATTGACAGATGTTTAATCTTCGATACTCCTCTGAAGAAATTAGATTGAGGATGAAAAGTGATTTGAGCGCCATCAATGGTTAGATTTTTTATGTTGCTCATTGGTTGAAACACAGCTAAATTCCTAGAAAGATAATACGTTGGAATGCGCACGTAAGATAAATCAAGATTAGTTACTTTAGAGAAATTCATAGTTGTGTTTCCAGAACCATAGTACTGAAATAATCTGTAAATGTACGACCCAGTGTCTCCATACTGCAATCTAAAGTTGTGTTTTGCACTTTGCAAAAATTGGATCGCGAAATCATAATGAGGTTCCGTCAAATGAAGTTGTAAGTCTGTGAGTTGGACCAGTGGTAGCAAAGCTTCATTGCAAATTTGTCGAATTGGATTTTGCTGAAGGTTTAGAACCTGCAGATGGGATAAGTCTTTAAAAGCATTTTCATATACGTAGTTAATGCGATTGCAGGAAAGGTCGAGATGAGTTACAAAAGGAAAGTATTTCAGCGAAAATGATATCAAGCATGATATTGAATTTTTGGAAAAATCGATGACCGAAATCGAATTGGCATTTCTCAAATCTGCCTTTTGGTTGAAAACATTGTTGTGTATAATTTTTACGCCGAATTCTTCTTCACCCCAGTAATTTTTTGGCGACGGATGATCGCTTGATTCGTGCTCTATAGAATTGCTTACAGTCTGGTTTGGTTCCCCAATTCTGTTTTGTTGAACATCCAATCGAGAGAGATTTAGACCGTTGAATGCTGAAGTGTCAATCACTCGAATGCCACATGCTGCCAGACCCAAATGTCGCAGTTTTGGCAAGTGTTGTAAAACTTGAAAACTCTCGCTGTCTACTTCGTCATACCTTGCTCCGTACCATAAGTATTCATATGAATAACTTGGATCAAATTCAGCATTTGGAAACCGTGTGACACTTCCTAACGAAAGAGTTGTTAAATTTGGAAATTTACGATACGAATCATTGAACCTTAGCTTTGCAATAAGATGAGTGACTGGATTTAGAGAAGCACTGCAAAACGTATTTCCTGCAACTGACAACTCTTCAAGCAACGGAAGTGCTGGTAAAATAGATGGATTCATTTCTATCATGTTTAAACAGTTCAGTTCCAGATTCAAAGCCCTTAGTTTTAAATTTTCACCAAAAATTCCATCAGGAAGACTTCGAATCATATTTGCTGATAAGTCCAAAACTTCCAAGTTTTTCAACATAGCAAACGAGCCATTTTCGATTTGAAGAGGAGTTTTGATATATTGGGAGGTCCAAGCCAAGTTCAAATATGTGATGTTTGTTGCATTGTGAAAGTCATCTGTACGGATCCAATTCATTGGATTACCACGTAGCTTGATTCCCATTAACGATTGTTGAAACAAATAACCGGGAACGGACGTGAAGTTGTTGTATGCAAGATCCAGAAACCTAAGGTTTGGAGATGCAAATACTGGACTCGAAATCGTAAATTTTCCAGCACAAAAATGCGTTTCATCCGCAATAATGCAATTCGTGGAAAAACTTACTAATTCGAGCTGTGTTAATTGCTCAACATCCTGCTTGTGGATGGGGCCCAAATTGGCGTAACTAGAAAGCAAAACACGGATGCTACTGGGCAACAGTTCAGGTAGCTGTTTCATTACTGTTCCACTTAGAGCCAAGAACTTTAATTTGTGAAGGTTTGCCCATGCCCCATTCTCAACCGCCAAGTAAGACGAACATTTTCGTGTTGAGTGGTCATAAAAATCGGAAATAATACAGTTGTTGATCAGCAATATGGCTACCAAGGAAGAATATTCCGCAAAGTCGTTTCGTCGAATTCGTGTAATCGAGTTCCTGCCAAGATCAAGTACCTCTACATCTTGATTGAGTCCTTCAGGAATGCGTTTTAATCCTTTTTGGGAACAATTTATGTATTTGTACTCTGTTGACATCCATATTGGCCAGCCAATGATATTGAATTCTTCTTGATTTTCCTCCTCAACATTTTTAATGGTGTTGTTTGAAGGCGAAGAACATTGCCATTGATAAAAATTGGTTCGCAAATGACTAACTTGGAGCAAGACAAACATGTATAAAACTTCAAAAGCCTTAATTTTCATGTCACCATTAATGTTGTTTCATTGCTAAAGACAATAACTTGGCACTCTTATGCTCCTTGCTCAGTTGATACGTCTGCAATATGGAATCCTTGTATGGGGCACAGTAAACTAAACTAGTCTAATTAAAATGAAAATAAGCCAAAGTAAAATTTTAAGGATAATGTTGTGTAGAGATATTTAAACTTCTATATCTGAGTTATATCGCACTCCTGATTTCTTGAACCTTAATAGCATTTATGAATTGCAGTTGAATTAGCTAAATTTATGCAACAGCTTTAACACCTAAAATTTCCCGAAACTTTTACAAAACCGTTTACCAAGCTTGATGCTGATTACTCACACAATACTAGGAAGAAGCAATCATGATTGTGATTATTTTCTATCCGAGTCAATAAAAAATGCACTGCTTTTAACGAAAAACTTAAAACCTTGAGTTTGTTAGCATTTAAAGAATAAAATTTTAAAAATCCAATTAAACAAACTTAATCTGAAACCATCATTCTCTTGCAAGTTGCAACCATCTTAAATGGTAACTAAACGAAAACTAAATCTCTAATGTAGTACGTGCTGTACCACGAAAATCTGATGCCGTTTATTGATAAGACCAAAAATTAATTTGCTGCTTAATGACAAGAAACACCTTGACTCGATAACCAATGAAACGGTCCTTCGGTGATTTTTGGCAATCACTTTAACTGTGTTTGTTTTAATGTTTTGGTTTGTTTTTTGTTTTTTTTTCATTATGTGAATTGTGAATTGGTAAATAAATTTTTATGTTTCTTTCGTAATGTAATTTCGTGGTCTACCCAGCTGCTATAGCTTTGTTCCGAATCTACAGTCTCTACTTAACATTATTTTGATAGTTGTTTTGTTTTTCTCTTTTGTTAATCTATAGTTAAAAGCAGATCCGGAATATTATTGCGTACTAGAAACAACTCAACACTAATAAAAGTATGCTGCGTACGGCCGTTTAGAGGGAGTTAAGGGATACAAAGTACCAAGGCACGGCAAGTTCTACAGGGCCAGCCCAAATTTTGTGGCCCGAACAGTCTAAAATTTGAATGTACTGTAAATCTGAAGCAAGAAATCTTTGAAATGTTGAGGATCGAAGCCCTCGTTAAAGTCGAATTGTGGTGATGACTTTTTCCATCTTCACCTAAAATTCGGAAGAAAAACAGGCACAAATCCTAGGAAGAGCTTTTGTTTTGGTCTTTACCTGAAATTCAAAAAAAAAAACTGGCCCAAGCATTGTGAAGGCTTTTTTTGGCCTTTGTTGTATTTTCAGAGTGAAAAATATCTGTTTGGTTGTGAAGAAATTACTTTCGTCTTCGCTCTGTACTATAGGGATCAAAATTTCTCTCAAAGGTCCTGCTACTATGTCAGTAAACTAGCATAACTACTGTATGGAAATAATACAGTAGTGTACGAAAACAAGGAAACAGGCGTTTTATTTGTGGTTTAGATATTTTTATACATTCCAAAGAATAATAATCATCGGAAGCTGCATCTATTCTATTTTTAAATAGGAAGCAACATATCTAAAAAGATTTTGCTATTACAATAAATGAACAGTGGTGTAAAAAGTACTCGAAAAGTGTAATCCAGTAAAAGTTTTGTTACTTGAACGAAAACACTTGAAATAAAAGGACAAAGTATTGTCGAAAAAAGTACTTAAGTAAAAAAAAAAAGTAGTCATTTTAAGAGTACTCAAGTACACGTGTTTCTGAAAGTATATAAGAAAAATAAACGAATGATTCAATTGATAAACTGTAGTGTATGACAACTAGTCGACTACTTTCACATTACTGCCACATAATGCTTGGCTATCATAGCTCCTCACTCTCTTCAGAAGTCATGGATGATATTTATTGATGAAAGTATTTCTTTTTATATTCAAATCAAAAAGAACAATTGCAAAAGTTTGAGATTTGAAAATCATGTCACGCAGAATTTTTTTGGAATCATTTCATGAAACTTTTGCTGAATTAACTTAGTTGAACAATTGCCGATAGAAAACTCAATCGTTCTGACAAATAAGTGGTTCAAATTTAAAACTACAGTACTTTATACTCTTCTAAATAAAAATGCTACTTAAGTAGCGTTACTTCACGCTAAAAGTAATCAAGTGAAAGTAGAAAGTATGCAAAAATATAACTACTTTAAAAGTGCTCGTTACCGACAAATTCTGCTCGAGTAGGCTACTTAAGTAGAGCTACTTTGGTTGCTTTACACCTCTTCAGGTGAATCATAGATACCACCTACTAAGTAAGATAGACTTTCTCTAGTTGTGAAGATATCACCCACGAAACACTAACATGAAAAATTTAATACATTAGGCAAGGGGTCAGCAAAGATTTTTGCACTACTTTGCGGTTTAAGCCAGAGTTAGAAGTTTAAAGTACGGAAGCTGGCGAACATCCCGCTTATAGTTTTGCTACCAAAAAGTTTGAGTGTTTTAATCTTTCAATTAGGAGCCAAACTGAAAAAAATTTTGGGTAGCTTGTTTCGATCAAGGTAAGATCGGAGATATTGAGGCCCCAAAATGTTCATTTATCGCCACCTAGCGGTCACACTGTTAAAACTTTATTAATTGTATAACTAACGTGATTATTGACATATTTATCAACTTTAAACATTGTTTAGCTTTATCAGATTAAGATTACGTCATTTAATGATATTAAATTTTGATCTGAAGTCATAATGTTTAAGACCAGAGTTTTCACCATTAAAACCTTATAAATCGTATAATAAAAAAGGCTTTTTGACATGTTAAAAAGCAATTAGTTTACTTTAAACGTTGTTTTGCATCATTAGATTAGCATGATGTTATTTGGTGACGTTACTGTTTAACCCATTAGATTCCAAATTAACAGTTTTTGATATTTTTTTAATTTAGTGCCTTGCTTGTGGCTTATATTCGACAATTAAGACATATTTCACGTAAAAATTTTTTTGAGTCGCCCCAAAGTGGTTTTTTGTATGGGTCCCAAATGGGGATCCTAAAATGTACTGTTAGCAAAATACGCACAAGTTCGCAAACTCTTGTGCAATACAAATTCTTTGGTAATTGGATTAGTTAGCGGCAGCTCTTCACAGAAAAACATTGTAAAACACCAATTCGTAAACTGAATTCGATTTTTTGTTTTTTGCAGTGAAAGGTCGGGGTTCAATTCCCGGACCAACCATAAATTTTTAGACTGTTTTTGAATGTATTATTTATTCGTTGCGAAACTTTTGCTCAGTAATTTTGTTTTGTTGTATCGTTCTGAGGAACTGAAAGTGCAAGTTGTCAGAAAAAAATTTAAAGTTCACGTTTATTGACGAAATGCTTCACGCTTCAATAACATTAACAAAACAATGAACGAAATATGTATTGTTCTGAGGAACTGAAAGTGCAAGTTGTCAGAAAAAAATTTAAAGTTCACGTTTATTGACGAAATGCTTCACGCTTCAATAAAATTAACAAAACAATGAACGAAATATGATGCTGGTAAAGAATTGTGAAACCACAAAAATGTCAGAAAAGTAAAGATTGTTATCACTTATAGTGAATTCTAGGAAAGTTTTCATTACGTCTGTAAACAATAAAAGCGTATACTTGAAACCACTGTCTCTTATACATACGGTATACAGCGATTTTAGTTCAATCATTTAAAACGTTCCATCAAAACCAACAGTTTTGTTTGACAAGTAGCTCAGGCTACTGGTGAAATTGATTGAAACATTCTACATAAAAACCCGGCATCGCAGGTTGAACACTGCTTTCTTGCATTCTTCTTACAGAGCCTGCATTTTCTTTGCTTTCCTCCTGGTGTTCTTTCAATACGGTGATCCCCTGCAAGCATCAAAACTTTTTGAGGAAGATGAACAACTTTTCTTCCTCTCGCTAAAGGCATGGATGGCGTTGTCATTTTCAAAAGACACAAAGTAACTTCGGTTCGAAAATTTAACAAATCAACCGCTTCATTGCTGCCATGAATCATGTTATAAATTGCGTGAGCATTTACCTATGCTACATCGAGAGCATGTGTAAAAATGGAATAATACCATTTTTTGCTTTTGATTCCAATGCGGTATTTCTGCGTTTTCCAGTCAGATAAGTCCACTCCAAGCATGCCTTCATTGTACTTAGCAATACAATTCAGCATCATCACACTCTGCTTTCCTCTTTGTGCTGTCTTGAGAGGCTCAACTCCGTACACATTAGATCCAACAGTAACGATATTGTTGTCTTTCCACGAACAAATCGTGATACCAGAATTTTCATCTGTGGCAGAGACCATAAATCCTTGCGGTTTCTTCATCAACTCTTTTTTTTCTCCGAAGGGGTAATCTGGAACTCTATTCAAACGAATTGTGCCAATTGCTCTGTATTGCTTGGCAGTGAGTTGCTGAATAAGAGAAATAGAAGTGAAAAAGTTTTCGAAATAAATTGATGCTCCAGCCGGGATGTCATTCAGCAGATCCAGTACAACTTGGCTCCCTAAAGGTTTCTCTCTAGGAGTTGCTGGGGCACCTTGATACCCAGAAAATTTGTATGTGTAACCAGTATTGCTGCACAATGCCCACTTTTTAAAGCCAAAGCAAATGAAGACCTTAGAGGCAAATGTTGTTAAGTCACTTTTTGCTGTTTTGAGTAAATTGAATTTAAAGGTTTTGCAATGTCACAGACGTCAAACGAAACGTTTTTTTCGTAATTTTTTAGCAATATTTTGTGCCTTTGGGGCGTCCAATGGTACATGTCAAGTTTGGTGCAAATCGCGTCACAAATGGCCGAATTATGGCCAAAAAACGATTTGACTTAACAACATTAACCTGTCACAAGAAGGTTTGACTTAACAACATTTACCTGTCACATTTTGGAGGAGAATAATATTTCTGTTGTTACGTAATAAAATCAAAAATTAAAAATTTCAAAAATTAAAATTAAAAATTTAATTACAATCAAAAATTAAAAATTTTTACGCGCATATATAAGCACGAAAGTGTTTCGATTCAATATCAGTTACAACTAGTTGTACCGCTAGTAGTGTAGATTACCAGACAATGAAGCCTACAAGTAAATTATCTCCAGGGCGTCCCTCATGGGCACCACCTTTTCTAGTTTCGGTTGTTAATTGGGTTGCAAGAATTCCGGTGATTGTTGCAAGCTGCTCAATGTAGCACAGCAGTCATTTTAGAGTTGATAAGCCTACTTAGATAGCCTAGTAATTAGAGATAATATTCCTTGAAACATCAGCTGTACTTGGCTGCTACATTTTGTGGGTAGGCTGAGATGACAAATGGTGTAAGTCATGGGGTGGTTTATTTATTTTTTTGACTTCTCTTCAAGAAAATTTTGCTTTATCAAACAGCAGGATTAAGTGCCTGTCAATCTTAAGAACTGGTAGCAGTTATTGTTATGCACAGAGATGAACAGCGCTATCTCAAGCTTTTATCTCTCATCAGCAGCCTTCAGAATATCTAAACTGTCTAAACCAAAAAATATTCCCTAGCCAGCTCTCGGCCAAACTGAACAAGCTTTTTCAGTTATTGTTATATTATTTTCTAGTTTGCTTAATTTACTAGAAATTTATAGGTGGTAGTAAGCTAATAATCTAGCATTATACAAATATTTTGTGCATAATACTGCATTAACAAAGAACAAACATTAAAAGCATAACCATTCTAAACGTTTTTAATAGCCCTTTCGAGTCGGATTTTGTTTTAGGTTAATATTTATTTTTTTCATCTCTATGTCATGTATATATTTTGTTTCTCTATGTCATGTCGAAGGTATGCTGCCAATTATGATGATGGTTTTTTTTCTAGTTTCTTTAATCGTGGGACACTAAAAAAAAGATGTTACATAAGTTTGCGTTCAATTGCGATCAAGCAACGAAACCAAAAAAGGACCCTTATTAGCTGCTCAAAAATAGCGTTTAAATCCTGAAGCAAAATCCCAAATGCAGTGATAGCAAATGCCTGGTTGTTTAAAACTAATAAGAGCCGCAAGTAACTCATTCTAACTACTTTTGTTAGTATTCAAATCTTTACTACAAATAAGCTTTGTCGAGGTAAGTTAGGAATTAGGAAACCCATTCTGAATATTTTGTCAACCTTGCTTTAGCTAAGATTTGCTGAGCGCGAAAATAATAGATTTTTGTTAATCTCTGCTGTCACCTAGCGACAAAATATTTGTGAGATAGATTGTTTAAGCATGCTTTAAGCATATTGAAGTACACAATATTAATTGTAACATATTACAGTTGCAATACTTAAATTTTTGGGGGAACGCGTCCCCCCATTGAGAGTTAGCGTCCCTATAATAATCAAAAGAATTTTTCCACGTTATTCAAAGGGTCGAACAGTATTAAACGAGCACAGAAGTGGAGATATCCAAAGCTAGACGAATCCTAATTGATAGCCTTGGCGTTGACATCAACCTTCTTGACTCAGCCAGTTCAGAGATATTTTACTTCAAACACGATATAGGAGCCTCTTTAATCATAATTTTATTGGCAACCCTGACGTTTATTATATCGGCGACGCCATTTTAGTTTATCCTAAGACAATGCCGCAAATCATTCTATTAATTAAGATAAGCAGCATAAGTCTTTCAACCAATATACATTATAGGTTGATCTTGAAGGGCATTATTTTAACGATGTTAGAGGTGTTTTTATTATTTTTGCCGTATTGGTTTATGTAGATCATACGTCGTATTTATGGAGGACCTTAATTACGTCGTGTTTGAAGTAAAATATTTCAGGAACAGCTGGGTCAAGAAGGATGGAGACAGCACTAATCTAATCTAATACGATTGACCCAACTTTAGATACCCCCATTGATTTTGCTTCTAGTCCTAGTTTATGTAAAGTAGGTAATCAATATAAAAGACAGCTAAAATAAAAATGTTTTCAAGGAGCAGAGCAATTAACTAATTGATAGAAACTTGTTCGTGAGGCCGAGAAAATATGTGCGACTCAAGCGTTTTATAGAGTGAGTATGAGGGTGGAGCATCTGTTAAGGCAATTATAGTGATATTTTGGCAAATAATAGGCTTTGAAGCGCCATTTTGATCAATTTTTGCAGATTTTTATCGCCATTTGAAAGATCTAAATTGTTAAAATTCAGAAGTCATTTAAAAGAGTTAAATTTTCAGCCCCTTCAGCACCCCTTACTTACAGGTCAAGTACAGCTATGACCAAGGGTCCGGGTCCCCTCCATTCAAATTTAATAATATGTTCAGTATGCATTTCCCATAGTTGATTTTTTTTTTGAAGTTTGTCGCGTAAAAATTGATGAGGTGGATTGTTATTTAAAGTTGCTCCTGCAATAGATGATTAATTGCATTGATTCAGCTCATAAAAAGATTAGATAAGAGTCAGAGGTTGACTTTTAGGACAAAATTTTGTCTAAATTACTGTATCCCTCAAATAACGAGAAATTTAGATACTTCTCCAGATTTTTCAGTCTTGTAAACTTCCCAGTCACAAATTACTTATAAACTTTCGCGATTCTTTTCGTGTTTGAAGTCGTCTTTTAAAGTGACGCTAAAAACACTTTTTAACCAATCAGCAGTGGTCGAATGGATAGAGCGTCTGCTACTCAAACAGTAGACTCGAGTTCGTTTCTCGGCGGGGTCCAACCAAAGACTATATAAGTTATAAAAAATGGTACGTAATCACAACTTCTCTGATTGACGTTCAGCAATGAAAAGGAAGAGTGTGAAGCCTCCACCGTGTGTAATAAATAGGAGGGCAGGTGGCAACTTGATTCGGAAACCGAAAGGCTCCTTCGCTGTCTTTCAGCCAAGCCAATTTGGCGAATAAACTGTAATTGCAATTTCAAAAACTAATCTCAAAAGTAACTTAACCAAGGGATTTTATCTTTATAGCTTTGCTCAGCTGTGAACAACTAGGCTATACGCTTTCTGAGATAAAGTCAGAAAATAGATCGTATATTATAGGGAAATTTTGCGATAAGCTGGAGCAAAGTGTCCCCTGTTGATATAGAGGTCAACAAGAATTTCCGAACTAAGTAGATCCACCTTCATTCAGCAAACAAATGTTTGGTCGACACGAAATTCGTGTTTCTTTATTGTTGAAATACACTACATTAAATACAAGTAGCATTAAAATAAAAAGCACACGAAAAAGTCGATGTATAGCTTAATATATAGCTTGACACTAATAGTTCTCCCAGTTTTAATATGTGATCTCTAATCTACAACAATTTCCATTTCATATAGCGCAAGCCCAGGTGTTTGATATAAAAATTCAGAACTTATTGATTTCATACTGTAAATTAATTAAAAATTGGATGAGAATTAGAAGAAGAGCTTGGAAAATAAGTCACCATGGTTTTTCAAGGTTGATTTTTTTCATTTTTTATGAAAGCTGGCAATCATGGAATCGTGATGTTCTGCTAATCAAGTTTTGCGCATACCTAAAAAATAAAACTTTTTATTGTTAAACTCCAAAAAATAAGCATGGAAAGGTACCGGTAAAAAAAAAAAGTAAAAATATACAAGCTGAAGTTGTACCGCTGGAAACCGCAAGTCTTTATCATGTAGACGTGCTAACGATACAATGCGAGGCCATATACAGGGTGTCCCAAAATAAATGAAAACCATAACCTTGCTAATAAATATCTTGATTTATTGAAACCCTATTTTTGCTATTTTTCTGATTCAATAGGAGTTACAAATAACAATTTTTAGTTAAAATCCCCTAGGCTTGGAAATCATAAAAAACTTTTTTTGCGCTAAGGCTTAAATAGAGACTAGATCTAATAAAACTGTTCAAACATGTTTCCGCAGAAAGTTTAATTTCAACACTTGTCCTGGAAAATACCAAATAGTCTTGTGGTATCGTAACTTTCCAACCTACAGAACTGTTAACACTAAAAGCCCGGACCGGTCATTTTTTATAGTTGGTGAGGTTGTAAGCTGACGCACGTGCCTGGTTTACAAGCATGAAACAACTAATGGGCACTGGCTATTACAACAGCCTCAAGTGCTTATAGATACTGTACCACTGGTAAGTACAAGGTTATCAAAAACCAAACTTTATTTTGCTGAAGGCCGTGATTCAAGAGTTTAGCTGCAACGCCTCCCCTCCCCTCCTCTTTTACAAGCCACTGTAGAGCTTTTTTTACTCTTGAAAGTACAAAAAAACTGTGAAAACTTAAACTGTGTTCAACCGCCGGAATTTTTTTAGGGCTTGTTATTGTATTCTTGTTATAGCATTCTGTGTGATGTACTGCCTTACAGTTTTCAATTCTTATGTATGTAGTTTTAATTTTGCTGATTTTTTACACCAAGTAGCTACCGAAGATTTTAGCTATTGGGGCCAAAATTGAAATTTTTTCATTGAAAAATTCGCACTAATGTTTTAACAAAACAATAGTTTCATTTAATGCATTGATTGAAGGCGCGAAATTTTTCCTACCCACATTAATTTATATAATCTAGATCTGACAGTCAGTTAGTTAAAAATTGAGACCGTTTATTACGAGTGTGACATTTCCAAAGCAAAAAATTCCATAATTTCGGCATTTATTCGATTGCGTATTTGCTAAAAAATTAACTTGCAATATTATCGGCAATTTTTAAATTCCTATTGAACATCTATTAGTTGATGAATTATGACGAAACACAGCAAAAATGAAAACTTTTACTACATGCATTTTTATTGTGATAAACGAAAATAAGGCAAGAAATGAATATTTTTGTTTCACCGTCAGATAACCCTTTATTGGCAAAGGCACAAATATCGATTTCAACTCAGTTTAATTAAAAAAATAAAAATAAAAATTTCAAAACATTAATTTTGTTTTGTTGTCAAACGTTGTTTCTCATATTATCAGTGCATTTTACCAAAAAATATTACCATACTTTGATAAAAAATTTTGAAATTGCGTTTTCTCTCGTTTTTTACTTGTCTTGGAAGTAAGGAAAACGGGGGCGTGAAGGGGCTGGGCAACTCAATTCTTCAACTGGCTTTCAAAATTTAGCGCATTATTTTTTCAGATGGCTCTAAAAAATACCAAACTTGATTCGAATGGTGTTCAAATAGCAATTTTTGTTTTCAAATAGGCGATAAAAATTGCCCGGCAGCTTGGGGCTCCACTTCCAGACCCCGTCTGTGATGTGCATGAGTTAAACCCCTTTACTTAGCACGGCGCCCAAGTGCGACATTTTTAGGAATAATTTGATCTTTGGGTTTAAGCTCCCCCAACCGCCTGAACAAATCCTAGTTGCGCACCTGCAGTGAACACTAGAAATTGTATATTCATTCTTTTCACGACACTAGAAATATGATTCCCAAATACAAATTTGTTAAGAAGTTTTTATTCATTTAAAATATTGTTCAAAAATCGTCAAGAATCATATAAAATGGATGGCGTGCGAGCTTCCGTGTAATCTATACGCCGAAAAAGAACAATATTCAACATGAAACGCTGACAAATAGAGCCCAATAAAAGACTACTTTAGGTTGTTGTGATTGTAAACTGACGCACGTGCCTGGTTTACAAGCATAAAACTGCTAAGGCGCACAAACTATTACAACCGCCTCATTTGCTTGTAGATACTGTATACCACTGGTAAGTACAAGGTTATCAAAAACCAAACTTTGTTTTGCCGAAGGCCGTGATTCAAGAGTTTAGCTGCAACGGTTCCCCCTCCCCTCCTCTTATACAAGCCACTGTAATGAAGCTATAGGTTCTTTTTCTCTGGAAAGTTAAAAAAACTGTAAAAATTTAAACAGTGTTTAACGGCCGGAATTTTTTTAGGGCTTGTTATTTTATTCTTGTTATAGCATTCTGTGCGTCGTACTGCCTTACAGTTTTCAATTCTTACGTATGTAGTTTTAATTTTGCTGATTTTTTACACCAAATAGCTACCGAAGATTTTAGCTATTGGGGCCAAAATTGAAATTTTTTTGTTAAAAAAATCGCACTTATGTTTTAACAAAACAATAGTTTCATTTAATGCATTGATTGAAGGCGCGAAATTTTTCCTACCCACATTAATTTATATAATCTAGATCTGACAGTCAGTTAGTTAAAAATTGAGACCGTTTATTACGAGTGTGACATTTCCAAAGCAAAAAATTCCATAATTTCGGCATTTATTCGATTGCGTATTTGCTAAAAAATTAACTTGCAATATTATCGGCAATTTTTAAATTCCTATTGAACATCTATTAGTTGATGAATTATGACGAAACACAGCAAAAATGAAAACTTTTACTACATGCATTTTTATTGTGATAAACGAAAATAAGGCAAGAAATGAATATTTTTGTTTCACCGTCAGATAACCCTTTATTGGCAAAGGCACAAATATCGATTTCAACTCAGTTTGGTAAAAAAAATGATAATCAAAATTTCAAAACATTAATTTTGTTTTGTTGCCAAACGTTGTTTCTCATATATTCACAGCATTTTATCAAAAAAATAGTGTTTTCTCGTTTTGGACATGGCCTGTAAGTAAGGGAAACGGGGGCGTGAAGGGGCTGGACGACTCAATTCTTCAACTGGCTTTCAAAATTTAGCGCATTATTTTTTTCAGATGGCTCTAAAAGATATCAAACTTGATTCGAATGGTGTTCAAATAGCAATTGTTTATTTCAGAAAAACATAAAAATTGCCCGGCAGCTTTTGGCTCCACTTCCAGACCCTGTCTATGATGTGCATGAGTTAAAAACCCCTTTGCTTAGCACGGCGCCTAAGAGTGAGACATTTTTAGGAATAAATTGATCTTTGGGTTTAAGCTCCCCCAACGGCCTGAACAAAATCCTAGCTGCGTCCCGGCAGTGAATACTAGAAATTGTTATATTCATTCTTTTCACGAAACCAAAATGATGATTCGATGATGAAACCAAAATGATGAAGCCATATTTTTTTTACAAGCAAGCCACTGTGAAGCTTTTTGTGATGGTTTTTAGTTCAAATGAGGACGGAAAAAGAATCTTCACCATAAATCAGTGGAGATATGGTTTCACTTCATAATATGGTGTCACCCCAAAATGGTGACACCCGGGGCACCCCCCCCCCCCTTAGTGACACCACTACTGTACCACTGGTACGTATATAAATACTGTACCACTGGTAAGTACAAGGTTATCAAAAACCAAACTTTGCTTTGCCGAAGGCCGTGATTCAAGAGTTTAGCTGCAATGGCTCCCCCTCCCCTCCTCTTTTACAAGCCACTGTAAAGCTTTTTTTACTCTTGAAAGTACAAAAAAACTGTGAAAACTTAAACTGTGTTCAACCGCCGGAATTTTTTTAGGGCTTGTTATTGTATTCTTGTTATAGCATTCTGTGTGATGTACTGCCTTACAGTTTTCAATTCTTACGTATGTAGTTTTAATTTTGCTGATTTTTTACACCAAATAGCTACCGAAGATTTTAGCTATTGGGGCCAAAATTGAAATTTTTTCATTGAAAAATTCGCACTTATGTTTTAACAAAACAATAGTTTCATTTAATGCATTGATTGAAGGCGCGAAATTTTTCCTACCCACATTAATTTATATAATCTAGATCTGACAGTCAGTTAGTTAAAAATTGAGACCGTTTATTACGAGTGTGACATTTCCAAAGCAAAAAATTCCATAATTTCGGCATTTATTCGATTGCGTATTTGCTAAAAAATTAACTTGCAATATTATCGGCAATTTTTAAATTCCTATTGAACATCTATTAGTTGATGAATTATGACGAAACACAGCAAAAATGAAAACTTTTACTACATGCATTTTTATTGTGATAAACGAAAATAAGGCAAGAAATGAATATTTTTGTTTCACCGTCAGATAACCCTTTATTGGCAAAGGCACAAATATCGATTTCAACTCAGTTTAATTAAAAAAATAAAAATAAAAATTTCAAAACATTAATTTTGTTTTGTTGTCAAACGTTGTTTCTCATATTATCAGTGCATTTTACCAAAAAATATTACCATACTTTGATAAAAAATTTTGATATTGCGTTTTCTCTCGTTTTTTACTTGTCTTGGAAGTAAGGAAAACGGGGGCGTGAAGGGGCTGGGCAACTCAATTCTTCAACTGGCTTTCAAAATTTAGCGCATTATTTTTTCAGATGGCTCTAAAAGATACCAAACTTGATTCGAATGGTGTTCAAATAGCAAATTTCTTAATAAAAATAAACAAAACATAATTGCCCGGCAGCTTGGGGCTCTACTGCCAGGCCCCGTCTGTGATGCGCATGAGTTAAACCCCTTTACTTAGCACGGCGCCCAATTGCGACATTTTTAGGAATAATTTGATCTTTGGGTGCACAGAGCTGGACAGCGCTGTTTCGAGCTTTTAGCTCTCATCGGCAGCCCTCAGCTTCTCTAACAAAGTTATATTCCCCAGCTGGACAAGACTCTTGGCCGAACTGGACAAACCTTAAGGGTCGAGCTGGGGAATAACTTTGTTAGAGAAGCTGAGGGCTGCCGATGAGAGCTAAAAGCTCGAAACAGCGCTGTCCAGCTCTGTGCATCCTATGACTCGAGCTGCTTTGTAGCTGCAGGGTTGGTGGTTGATCTAGCCACCTAACTGCCAGTGGAAGTCGTTACGATTTCCCATTAGTCGACCACGAAGGACGTCAAACTTGTCGGTTAATCTTTGGGTTTAAGCTCCCCCAACCGCCTGAACAAAATTCTAGTTGCGCACCGGCAGTGAACACTAGAAATTGTTGTATTCATTCTTTTCATGAAACTTAAAAAATGATTCCCGAATACCAATTCATTAAGAAGTTTCTATTCATTTAAAATATTGTTTAAAATTTGTCAAAAATCATATAAAATGGTTGGCGTGCGAGCTTCCGTGTAATCTATACGCCGAAAAAGAACAATATTTACATGAAACGCTGGCAAATAAAGCCCAATAAAAGAGTACTTTAGGTTGTTGTGATGTTAAACTGACGCACGTGCCTGGTTTACAAGCATGAACCAACGAGGGGGTGCAAGCTATTACAACAGCTTCATTTGCTTATAGGCTCTTTACCACGGGTAAGGTCAAGGTGAATAATAACTTTTGGCATTGGGCAGAAAATATTTGAAAAATATTCGGTCTGAGCTATATAGAGCTGGTTGAAATGCTGGTTGAAATACAAATCATTTAGGGTCACTATTTTTCCTTGTTTTTGTTTTTTTTTTGTTCCAATATCGTGGCCGTAAGTTTTGTGTGGTCTTGTGTTTGCGCTTGGTCGTGGATCAAATGTATGGAAGCGATTTAGAACAATTTGGCTCGCTTTGATAATGTTTTTGAGTTCAATTTTCCCAAAAAAAAGATTTTCAGCTTGTTGCAAGCTAAATTATCGCGAGTGAGGCAGCACCATAAGCAGAGGTGTAAAGTAACGAAAGTAGCTCTACTTAAGTAGCCTACTCAAGTAGATTTTGTCAGTAACGAGCACTTTTTAAGTAATTATATTTTTGGATACTTTCTACTTTCACTTGAGGAACATTAACGTAACATAACGCTACTTACGTACATTTTATATTAAAAGTAGTTTGTAGGCTTAGTAAGGCATACCTAATTTTTTTTTTGGCAACGTCGGGCAAAATATTCGAACCGTGGTGAAAATTATGAATGAGAGCGAGCTCGACTAGTACAGACAGGTCCAAGTCCGCGCTTCTTCACCTTAAGGTATTGTTGGAAAAGAGACGAGATTTGCGTACGGCACTAGCGATTACTGCGCCACGAGAATATTAGTTTAGTTGCTGACCACAGTGTAACACATTAAACTGACCATAAGGGTGGCTGTGATGCTCGGTGCTAGTGACGTGATATTTAATTGCGAGGTTGAAAGTTTCTTAGTTTTTAGGCTAGGCTATAGATACCAGTAGCCAATAGTCAAGGCCTGCATGCTTGGTAAATTATTTTACTCGGCTAACAATTGCAAAAATGCGCAAGTTAGCGTAGATATTGTAGTCAGTGGTCATGTTGCCTAAGTTTATCCCACAAAACCTTAGTTCCTAGTAGTAAGGAACATAGGCTGCTGGTGCAGTTACTGTAGTCTGAAGCATATCGGTTGGGTAAACACCATGAAAGCTGTAACATTTTGATATTAACAGAATGGCTATTGCTCAAGTCATTTTGATGTTTCACTGTTTTTTGTGTATACTGAATAAATTGCACAGGTTTCATATATGACGACATCACAACTCATCACAATAATCTAGCGAGGAAAGGACACAGCTTGGTAATTAATATTAGTAGCCAACTAATCATGTTGCGTTACTACTATTAAGTGTTATAATTGAAATACTTTACCACATTCATGCTTTTGGTACGATTAACAATGGAGCCGTTTATAGTACTGAACTACCGATATACGTCCGCATTTGGGCAGTTATAGTGGTTTGGGCTCTCATTTTAAAGCGCGATATCGCATATTTATACGTGGTATTTAGCAACATTCATAGACCAGGATGCAGAAAATACAAGGGTCTTGTGAAAGAAAACTTTCTACTTGGCTACTTGAGTAGCTTAAAAATCTGTTTACTTTATACTTTTACTTGCTTAGTTAAATGGTTTAGTACTTTCTACTCTACTTGCACTACATTTGATCGTCAGTAACAACACTTTTACTTGACTATTGTTTCTGACTACTTTGTACACCTCTGACCAAACGCATAACGTAGGTATTGGCTGAAAAAACTAAAGTTATCGAAAAGATTTTTCACTCTGGTTTTTACGCTCTTGCAGAAATTTGCAATTAAAACAAATCTTTCATCATACTTTTGCTGTTTTCACCGAAGCGTGTATCTAGTTGGAAGGGCCCATCTCCGCCTCATTGCGCCTGCGCAAACATAAGTTCTTTGGAAGAAACGCAGCAGCGGTGGCAAGCTGTTGCCAAAATTGTTTCCGGTTTAAGCGGCCCAAGATTTGAATCCAGCGCTCCAGAGACGAATGCAATACCGCTCGACCTTCTGGACAGCGCTGAAATTTGCAATAGATTATAATCATTGCAAACTATATGTGAATTATGATAAAACATTTTATATATATTTGTAAATTATTGTCAAAGATGCGCCTTACTTTGATTATAACTTACATGTAAAGTGATTCATATATAATTCATATACAGTTTATAATAATCTTATTCCAAACTTTTGCAAGTGCTATGTGTATGAAGAACAGAGCTTTCTCCATTTCATTTGCATAGCCCCTTTTCCCATCAAAAACTTTCTTCAATGCATTGTTCTAGTGTTCAAATGGAATTGAAAAATTTACTTATTTGAAAAAGATAATAATTTATTGAAAAAATCTGCAGTAATAAGCTGAGTAAACTAGGCTAAAACATACCTGTTTTGGATTGTTCCTGGGCAGCGCAGCTGTTTCATATTAACATCGTCACAAACAAACTTGATGTAGTAAGATTACTTGACTCTTCCACAACACTTGAATTTGCGATCAAAATTCTTTTGAATAATTAACAGTACTGCTGCATGTTGCGGTAACAAACAATACAATTTTAAACCACTAAAACAGAGTCGATGCTAGCCTGTGGAATCATTAAATATGTACTTGTCTTTGTCAATCAAGTTTCTTGCATTATAGTCTGCACTGCATTGCTATTTCACATTTCAAAAGAAGATTTTAAAACGATTTTGAATGAACAAATGCATCATCCAAGGGATTTTCAAATAAAACAAAAAGGTCATAAACCATTCAAATAGCTCAAAACAAAAAGTTCATAAAACAAACCTCACTCACTCAAGCTATTAATAATAAAACAAAAATCAATTATGATCGATTTTGTAGCTCTTTGTAACTTGTCAATACTTGACTTTAAACGACATTTATGTCAAAAATTTTCTTTTCCGTTTTCTCTCAAAAGATATAGAAATTTCTTGAAATTGTAATTTCCAAGTTTGAACCTACCCTTTCGATATCTTTCTATTTTCAAGATATGCTGCAGGCTGACAGTTAGTGTTTTACCTCCAAAAGTTTTAATTGAAATCCAAAAAATGTATATTGTTAATTCCCAATTAGTGTAATTGTGTCAGCGTTGCTGCCAAACAAAGTAAAAAATTATAATATTGTAAAACAGCAACTTTTGGAGTAAACACTTTCTAAATTTTAAACTACTATAATTCAGTTTCTTTGGAAGAACTGGCCTTGCACGACTGCAACATACCAAACGCAGACTTTGACTGCAGATATCGCGTCTCGAACACAGCATACAGCTTTCCTTTATACTGAAGGCTGCAAAAAATTATCTTTGCAGCGCGTGTGGTTACTTATTCCAGGATCTCAATTATTTTCTTCTGAGTGTTCATCTTTTGAGTCTCTTAAAAAAACGTCTTTGGCTCTTTCTTTTTGTCTCTGATCTCTGATCCAGATTTTAGGCTGTGACCAACAGGCTGGTGTGTCTCACCGGAGTTTCTCTGCGCACCAATTTTTTGGATAGTAAAGAAGCAGTGGCGCAACTATAGATTCGAGCCAGGTGATACGAGCTTAGACTAAAGAACCTACTTACTATCGTTACCTGCGTATGTGACAATATACGCATTGTGACGCCAAAAAAATCTGAGCATGTAGTGGCAGGAGCAGGCACGCAAGCAGAATTTTTCCAAGAAGGGGTTTGAACCAAAGGTTAAAATTTTTTTGTTTGAAAATGGCTTCGTTTTGTCGAGCAAAATGGCCACATTTGTTGTGCAGAATGGCCCAACTCAATCGTATTATACGCGGAAGCCCCAGCGGCTGGGCGATTTTTGTAAATTTTCAAAAAAAAATCCATCTGAATCACATTTCACGCGTTTTTAGAGCTATTTGAAAGAACAAAATTGTTCCGATTCCGAAGCCATTTAATATAACTAACTTGCCCGACTCCTTCAAGTTCCCTTTTACTTACGGTCAAGTCCAAGACACGTTTAAACGCTTGAATTTTTAAGATCGGGGAGATTGCTGCAGCCCTCTTAAAGGTGGTGAATCATCCAGCCAATTCCAGTGGTTTACAATAGCTAAAATTGAACTATATTTTTTGATATTTTTTGTTTTAATTTTGGGACTGCGGTTGCAAAGATATTCAACAAATAGAAAAAGATGTCCCCCCGAAAAAAGTTTTTGGAAACTCTGAGTTTTGATCTTCCCGCCAAAACCACAGTAGGCCTAATGGTTTAGAGAACTGTGGTAGGCCTAATAGTTTAGAGATAGTTTATTTCTAAATAGTTTAGGCCTAATTAGGCCTAACTGTCTCTAAGCTATTAGGCCTAATAGTTTAGAGATAGTTAGGCCAAATAGTTTAATAAGATTACAGTAGGCCTAATAGTTTAGAGAACTGTGGTTTTGGCGGGAAGATCCAAACTCAGAGTTTCCAAAAACTTTTTTCGGGGGACATCTTTTTGTATTTGTTGAATATCTTTGCAAATGCAGCCTCAAAATCAAAACAAAAAGTATCAAAAATTATAGTTCAATTTTAGCTATTGTAAACCACCGGAATTGGCTGGATGATTCACCGCCTTTAACTTCCCTGGTCGGGCACTGCCCAAGAATAACGTAAGTTCAGTAGAAATGCCAATTTTATGCAAAATTTGGAATGTGGAAAAATGTGAAAAACTGTTTTTTCTAATTTTACTTATACGGTATCTTCTCTTCTTAAATAATTGCTTTGAAAACATATTATTGCAAAAAAATTTCCAAATTGCTATTTTTCCGACAAAAATTACTAACGTTGTTTAGCGGGGCATGGGAACTTTTTTGCCCTCGTCCTCAGAGCTCCGTTTTTTTTTTTGTTTTTTTTTAAGGCCAATAAAGACTTGGCGCTCACAACTACGGGTACGGTGGTACCTCAATTGATTAATTCAAATTAAGAAAAAATATTTACTTTGTAACAATTTGAGATATTATCGTATAATTAAAAAAGATTTCGTTAAAATAAATAAACTAGAAATAAAGTTTGCGTTTGAAAAACTATTGAAAAAGTGGGACTCCATTATCAGTGGACATTTGCACTGGACCTTCATTGCCTAAAAATATATCATTTCCACATTTAGAATTAAGTTATTCCCTTTCACGAGTTACCGCCATCTTTTGTTACGGTTTTTACCACGATACTGCTTCGCAGTATATATCGAAACTGCTGCCAACGCTTGAAACTTCAAAATGGCGTCTGAAGTCATTTCAAAAACAGTACAACTCTTTTCAAATTATCATAAAAAACTTTAACGAAATGCAATATCTTAGGCACGTGGGCACCCATTGCCTTTTGAGAGCGGCTGTCCTCAAAAAGTCGATCCAAGGCCTTGCCCTCGGACTTTTTTGAGTCCTGGGCCTCAAACTTTGGGTGCTCGACTCCACCTCTGATATATTGTGTAACTCCAAAAAGCTCATGTATATTCATGCACTGCAGCATTAACCAACCGACTAAGCAGCTTATAAATACCACTAGGAAAAAGCACTATAGTTTAAATCAGCTTAGCAAGACACGAGTAGCAGTAGTAAAATTTTATCATGGCCCATATCAGAGCTGCCAGAGGAGAATTTCCTGAATATTATACTATAGCCTAGAGACTAAATTTTACAGTATTTTTATGGTAGCATCAGCACTACATCAGGTTTAGGTGGATTAGTGGAAACACTGCAATATCTTGATGTCCTGAGGGCTGCCGATAAGATAGCTGAGGGCTGCCGATGAGAGCTAAAAGCTCGAAACAGCGCTGTCCAGCTCTGTGCTTAGTGGAAACAATTAAGTTGGCTATAATTCATCTTATCATTGCCCCTTTCACTGCTTCATGTTCATTCGCCCAACAGAAATGCAGGGAATAGGGGGCAATTTTAAAATACCGAGTAGGGTACCGGTTATTAAATTACAGTGCTCTTGGTTTTCAATTGACTAAAAGCTTTTATCCAACAAACCTGGTTTCCGCCGGCTGAACTGTACGGTGTTTGGTCACTAACTGGAGATTTCTATTTCAAGACCCATAACCCAGTTTGTGATCTAGCCCGACTTTAACCCATGACTTCAAAATCCTTTCTGCCAAGCCAGACCACTGCCAATACAAATGCCACGTTTTGCATTAAAGTAAATTGATTTTCACATGTTGCTTTAATTTTATACTAGGCATAACTAGATACTAATGCTGATTCTATAGTTGTTTTTTTTCCGATAGGCAACAATTAGATCTATGCTTTTTGATAAGTCTGGGGCCTAAGAGGTTTGGAAGCGAAAACTGCTGTATACTGTTAGAAACATTCAGCCTAGCTGCTTACAGTCTGCTGTTTTTGGTTTTCCATAACCCAGTCCTAACCTGTAAGTTAACCTTTTTCCATTTCTTAAAACTGGTCGGCCGGTAATTTTTGAAACGTAGGTCGAATATCAACAGCAATGACCCTAATAAATCCTTTTTTCCAAGTAGGTTTGCCGGTTCTGCCGGTAAAACGCAACTGACATAGAATATGTCTAACCATTGCTTTTTAAATTTCTTAACAATCACATGTCTCTGTTACATCATAGTTATGAACCTGAAAAAAATAAATTGACTTAACAACAATTTCCTCTGACAATGGAACCTATAAACAAATCTTTGATCGCTAATTTTTCAGGGAAGGAAACGAGTTTTTTCTTCAAAATTTCGCCAAAAGTTGTATTTTGCACCACAGTACCAGAATATGGTTGTAACTCAATTTGCCAAAAAACTGACTTAACAACTTTTGTCTCTCAGGTCTTCAAATTGGCTTACCTCGAATAAATTGTTTTATTGGATGACAACCAAAATATTCAACCATTTTCTCATCTACCGAATAATTGCTGTGAATGTAGCCGAACTGCATAAAATTTTTATTGAGGCAGGATATCAAAAGACGGATTTTGTAGCATCTGTCGGTGCAATTTTCTGGAATTTTAGAATTATCATTGAAATGTAAATGCTGCTTCAACGCCATAAACCTATTTTTCGGCATTGCTTCTCTTGCCAAAGAACATTCAAAGTTTGGATCCAAGCTCCAATACAAATTCTGTCTCGGATACTTTCTATGCCCTGACAGCAACAAAATACCTGTGAATGCCATATAATCTTTCTCGGTGCATTTGAAATCGAGATAATTTTTTTGTTGTGCGTACAACAAGCTTTGTTCAGCCATGATATCATATATTCCTTCCGTCAAAAGTAAAAATATTTCAAATTTTGTTTTGCCACCATGATCGTTGATTAGTTGCTCTTGCATTAAAACTGGATCATAAGGATCGCTGGGAACAGAACAATCTGGTTTGTTTTTGGATTTGTTCCAGTTTCCTTTTGGTCTTGGGTTCCTTTTGGTTGTTCTTTTTTTTAAAGGGGCAGTTTTTTGTTTCTTAGAAGTTTGGTTGGGTGTAGCCTCAGCAAGGTTTGTACTTGCTGAATCAGACTCATTACTCTGTACTTGGGAAGAAAGCAAATTTTCATCACCAGCAGAAGGAAGTGGAGCCAAGTATACAGCAGCACAAGAAATTTTAACATAACCTGGGACAGATATAACTTCATTATCGCCAAAGCCAAGCTCCTCCTCATCAAGAAACTCTTCCTCATCGCTCACAAGATCAACTTTTTCCGGGGGTAGTTCAACAATATCAATAACATCAACATCTTCCAGATTTTGGTTATCAAGTTCCTCGATGTAATCAATTGCATCGTTTGCAGAAAAAAATGCTTTCGACATCTAAGAAAACAATACTTGGTTGACAAAACTGCATATCGTTTGTTCCATGATCCCCAATTGGGACCAAGTTTATCATTGTTACCATAGCAACCAAACAAACAAATATTTTCGAAATAAAACTTTACTTACTTGCAAATGAACTTGTATGCGATGTAGTCAAGAAATTTCAGATCAAAAAAATAATTTCTAATACCAGTAAGTACAACACAAACCTGCGAAAGAAAAATGACGTCATTTTGGCAAATTTCTGTAATATAAAAAACAAACAAGAAAACATTTGTTTCTCAAACCAATGCCCTAGCAGTCAATACTGGCACCACGCGAACATGTCTACAACTAATTTAGTCGACTCGCGCCCGCAAATGCAGCAGAAAACTGCTAGCAAAAAAAGATCCCCATTTGGGGATCACGGAATAAAATGGGTTAAATGGCGTCATAATTTAAACACAAAAATTTATGAATTTATTTGATTAAAATTTGTGCATTAATGAATAAATTTGTTGACGTTTATAGTTGACGAGGCTATATGCCAGGCAAGATGATGATATCGAATACATTAAAGTGATTATACAGATAGATACCAAATTTAACCCTAAAAATTATTGAATAAATTCATTTAGGATCAATGCGTAACAGTGTATATTCCAACCTTTTATGCCATTTTTTATTAAAGGATTTTGGCATCAGCAATGGGAGGGTCAAGAATAATATCATATGAATGGATATTTTTCAAGTATTTTAACTTCTGCCTTTACTGGGGTGCATCGAAAGCACTAGTAAAATGAAGGGGCATGGTTTCTAATCCTATCCCAACCCATCCTCAATACTAGGGCTGCCCAACCTTTTTACTGGTACGGGCCACATTTACGGGAGAAAAGTTATTGCCGGCTACATGGATTTTCGCCAAGAGTAAACTCCAAATAATTGCAAGTTTGTTGTACAAAATTGGTGCTCACTTTGGCCAGTATTAAGGGAATCTGTCCCAAAAAGAAGGTGAAGACCAAAAAAAAGGTCTTAGCCGCAAATCTGAACTGATTTCGCGAATACCAAACAAAAGAAGGTTTTGGTTTAGACCTTTTTATTTGCCAAAAAATGCTAAGTAAGCCTTTCCATGAGGAAAACAATCGCGCAAAAAGACCTCGCAGGCCACACAAAACATCTTCGTGGGCCAAATGTGGCCCGCGGGCCACGGGTTGGGCAGCCCTGCTCAATACCAATACATACTACTGTATTATTAACCTTTTTTTTTTGAAAATGGCTTAGATACAATGCTTAGGTAAAATACACGGATGCGATAGCTCAGATGGTGGAATGTCGGGTTAGTGATCGAAAAGTTACTGACTCCCGACTCAATTCTCGAACTAGCATTGCGTCGTAGCTTCTTTGGAAAAGACACTTAACGCTTATTTCAAATTGGAGCCAAGCAAATTACCCGTTATGGTGGCCAAGCTAGACAAACGACTGCACACAGAACCAATTAAAGGCATTTTGCATTAGACAGACGCAGAGCGCGTGGTTCATAAGCATGGATGAAAGAGGTATATGATACGATGTACCTCTTATTGTACTGTATGGGTAAAAACCAACATTCTTAAATGATACATACAAAAACACATCCAATTTTCATCGCTAATTGCACCTATTAATAAATAATTCAGCCCCCAAATTTTTAAACTATTATTTATCATTAAATTTCTTATTAATTTTATTTAAATATCATCGTTTTTCCCACGTACTGTCTCAGAAGCCATTTATAAAAATGTACTAATTCTATTGGAAAAAACGCATGTTATAAATTTTTTTCGTTTCTTTTGCGTTCAAATTATGATGCTATATGAAATTTTGACTACATCAAATGACCTCGTCTTCATCTAACGAAGCTAAGCAGCGATTAAAGTTGATAAATTGTTTTCTAATACGTCAATAGTCCCGCTAGTTACCAGGGGCGGAGTAATAGATCGCGGGGCCCGTGGCAGATAAGAGTGCGGGGCCCCAAAATTATGCAAGGCAAAAACAACTAATAGCCTATCCTTTTAGATATTAAATTTTATTGACATCAAAATATCAACCGGAAATTTTATAAAATTTATCCAATTCAGATTTGGGTCGAGCTCAAAAAGATATTAATGTTGACAACAAATTTTTATCTTGATTATAATTAATTTAGATCAAAGAGGTTGAGTCTAATTTGCAATTTTGATTCATTAAAAGTAGTAAAATAGTTAAAATTTTAAATTTACTTTGAAATTAAGTTTGTTTAAAATTTACTTCCAAATTAATTTTAAAAGGTCAAACATAGAACAAAATTTTCGCACTGTTTCGTTAAAGGGGCCAACATAAACAACACAAAAAATATAATAAACAACGCAGAGAATGCAACTCAAAAAAAGCTTGGGCAAATACTGTACTTTACAACTGGTGCTTTCGGCATTTCGCCACCGCAAATTTATCAATAATATCCTCAAACCTCATTGATTTTGTGAAACTCTTTTCGATGGCCATAGTACAGAAATCGCAGACATGATCCTGCGTCAGATGTAAAGCATGTGAAGCAGTGTCAAAAGTTTGCTCTGCTGTACTCTCAAGATTCATAGCTTCTACGACTTGACTATCATAGCTCAAAAATGTAAATTTCTTTTGATTTTGTTTCCCTTTCCTCTTTTCTTTTACGTTTTTGCCTTCCACTCTCATATTTTTGAACTACCGGTAAGTCACGAATTCTTCCAGTCATGATCACTTTTAAATGTGAAACACTCTGCAGTGGTCAAGGAAACTTAACTATCTAATCTCTTCAAATTAAGTTTAAGTATTGCTATAAGTATAGATACCGGTAAGTTTCTATAATTCCGAAATTTGGCCAATTTTCGGCTAAGTGCGAAGATCCGACACCACGAATCCTTTAAAGTAATCAGTCAAATTTTCTAATATTTTACTAGTTATACTTTATCGCCTATAGCTCATTAGGTTTCCAGCGAAACTTGCCCACCTATGAAAATCATCCATACATTTGCTGAGAATCGTATGGCATGCTAAAGCTCAAAAAAGTAATCCAGCCCGCCTCTCAAGAACTTTGGGCACCCCTGCTTTAGTCTCAAGTTTATTAATAGATTAGTTTTGAATTTCAACGAAGGGTTCGGTGAATACCTGCATGAAACCTGCGGGGTTCGGTACTTCCAACCAGTTTAAGAACCACTGCACTAATCTACATAGGTGGGCACAAGTCCGTTAATCGTTAATCCGTTAATAACGAAGCTAACTTTTTCATTAACTCGTTAATCCGTTAAAAAGTTTTTTCATGTTAACGGACTAAATTAACTTCCGTTAAGTGCTGTTAACGGACTAAAGTAACTTTCGTTAAGTTCTGTTAACTTCCGTTAAGGTTTTTATCGTTAATATCTTGCAGCTTCGTTGTGCATTTGAACTTGTTTTTATCTTGAAATTAGATTAGACTGTAAAATGTAACTTTCAAAACACAAAAAGACCACCATAACAATAAATATTTCCTTACAATCAGCTCAAAAGCGTCAATACATGTTCTAGAAGCGAGTGAATAAAACGAAATGTAAATTACACGCAAAATGTTAACGGATTTACGGACTTTATTAACTTCCGTTAATTAAAGCTGAAAATAACGGATTAACGTTAACGGAAGTGTGAAGTTTGTTAACGGACTAGTGGTTAACGAAGCTAACGTTTTGCATTAACTTGCCCACCTATGCTAATCTATATTTACCATCTTAAACCAATGGTTTTAAAATATAAGTTTTAAGTATCTAAGACCAGAGTTCTCCAAAATTTAGCCCGCGCTGCTCTGAAAGTTATGCGGCCCGTGCACAATATCGTTTATTTGCCGACCGAGGTTACCCTGCAGATACACAAACAAAACATCTTTTTTACGCCCTAAAATGTTCTGAAATTTGGCAGAAGACCTGCTTTTTTATATATTTTTCACCTATTTCTACAGCGCAAACTGCGTAGAGATTAGGCAAAAGACTTTACTTCTACCCTGGAGCTCATTGTTGGTCTGCGTAAACCTTCGCGAAGTCTCCTTTAGCATTTCTTCAAAAATGTTTAGAAATTCTTGGTTTTATAGATGCATTCCCTTGTTGGCGATCGGTCGATTTGGCCATTAGTTAACCGCATCTGTGGTGTTCATTTGATTGATCAACCAGGCAAATGTGCTACTAGCACAAAATACAAAATGTAACTTTAAACACAATTAGACGTCACAGCAGTGCCGTCGCCAGAGCAAACAAAGTGGGGGGGGCACTAGCCGAAAGTGAGGGGGCACTAAAATAGACTGAAATTTTGCACACAAAAACTGATATTGTACGGCTACAAATTATGCACGATTTTAAAAATTCTGTTTTCATGTGTGAAAAGAGTCCTATAAGGCCGACAGCTTTTCTTAGCTCGTTTTGCCTGCGGCCTACAATCGCTTGAAAACTCTCTGCATTAGTAAATGCGACCGGACTTGCAACCAGGATTTTGCTAAAAGAGATGAACCAAAAGTAATATTTTTTCGCACAAAAATTGTCTAATTTAGGCCTCGTGCTGAACAAACTAATCCAACTCATGCATATCACATACGAAGCCTACAATGCAACGAGAGGCGCAAGCAAAATTTCGCTAAGAAGGTAAGGGGGCTTGAGCCAAAACTAAAGTTTTTTTTTCACATGGATTGTCTAATTTAGGTTCCGCGCTGAACAAACTAATGCAACCCAAGCGTGTCACAGACGGGGGCCTGGAGTCAGAGCCGCAGTCGCTGGGCAGTTTTTGTGATTTTGCAGCAGAAAATAGCAATTTAAACGCCATTTTAATTACATTTCGCTCGTTTTTGAAGCCATAGGAATAATGCTAAAATTCAAAAGTCATTTGAAAAAATTGAATTACCGAGCCCCTTCAGCCCCCACCCCCCCCCCTTACATCAGGTCAAGTCCAAAATACGTTAAAATGCTCTTATTTTGAGTTTAAATTTTTTAAGTGTCCTTCTTCTGGTTGCGCCACTGACTGTGACCAAAAAATCTTGAGGGGAGCTCTAAAAGTCATAAATATAGCTAGTCCTTAAAAAAAAAACGTTTTCGCGTATTGTTTCACGTCATAATCACTAAAGAAGCACTGGTAACGATTCTGCAGGTTTACATCTCTCTTCCGCTACACATCCGTAAAGCGTGTTAATAAGACGGATCATTGCGTCACATTTATATACAGCAGTTGATTGCCAGCAATTTTGCAAAAAATCGAGAAAACATCAAATGAAAATTATGTTTGAGCCTAATTATTTTTTTTCATCATTGTCCGGTGCTTTTTTTACGTAATGCTATAAAAGCATTGTTTTGAGTAAACCCAAATGGGGGGCACAAACAGTCGTTAGAGGGAGACAGGCCCCCCTCGCCTCCCCCCCCGTAGCGACGGCACTGCGTCACTGCATCGTAAAGCTTGCCTTGTTGCCAGGCGCGTAGCCAAAAATTTTGCATACTTTTGCAATAATAACAATTTTAGGGCTATTTTGATAAAATGCTTTTAAGACGATAATACTTTTAAAACGTGGCATAGAAATTGGCAGTGAAAACATGATTAAACTGGTTGCATAAATGGGCTATTTGGGAGGTAGCTAATGGTAAAATTTTAGTTATCTTATTTAGATGCTGGTAAATTATAAACTCGTATATTTCAATAAAACTCAAACGAAGTAATCTACAGTATTTCGTTTACAGTTTATACAGAAAATTGGGGGGCAATGAAAAGACATTTGAGAGAAATGATTGGTAATTAACTAATACTGGATAGCGCCCCCCCCTCCTTACCCCCCTATTCCTAAGTTTATCGTATATTTGATGATGACACCTATGTTACCATTTTCGCAATAGCGATCAAATTTTTTGCCTATTTTTGGCCATTTTTTGAAGTTTACATTTATTTGTGAGTTGTATTTTGACAAATTAGCCCCCCCCCCCCGATTATATGTTTAAAAAGATGTTTTAAATCACTATTTAGTCCATTTCAGTGTATTCAACAGTCTCAACAGTGCTAAAAACTTGTTTTTTTTTCTTATTCTGCATTTTGGTCGACATGCCAATGGGGAGCTGTGCCCCCCTCGCGGATACGCTACTGCTTGTTGCAACAACCCACGCTCGTGTCGCGTGTTTTTTTGTTTTTACTCGGCCATTTTCAAACTAATGACAGTGAGATTTCAAACTTTTGCTTTTAACTTTAGAACAGTTTGGTCTAGCTACATGAAATTTTGACAGCAGTTTGAGAATAATGAGTTGCATGTTTGTACCAAATTTCGAGTTAATCAGTCATGTGACTTTGGTTTTTGGACCCGAAAACCGCCCAAAAGTTTCGCGTAAAAGCCGCCTCAATCAAAAACAGCTTAAGTACGGCAAAAACTATTTCACACGTTATATGTCTGAAGATATCCTTTCATCCCTACCAGTGGCGGATTTAGGGGGGGATGGGGGGATGCATCCCCCCTACCAGCCTAAACATAACGTGCATATGAATAATACTTAACTTGTTTAAAAAAAGCAATCAGTGAATAGTCGTTAGCCTGTGTGACTGTGATATAACTTCTAAAGCCAAGGGGATGGGGGGGTGCAAGAAAATAGTATTTGTGCAGCGAAGTTTTTACAAAACAGAAATTAGTCTTTTACAGGTCCGATTGATTTGAAGGCGCCAAATCTGCAAAACTCACAACTTGCACTTTTCAGCGATAAAGGCATAGGAGCACAACCAGTGGCGGAGTTATGGGGCGGATGGGGGAATATATCCCCATCAGCGTAAACATAACGTGCATATGCATATTAAACTTATTTGAAAAAAAGCAATCAGTGAATTTTTGATTGGCCGTGTGACTGCGATATAATTTCTAAAGCCCTGTGAGGGGAGGGACCGAAAAATGTAATTTTTACAGCGAAGTTTTTACAAAGCAGAAATTAGTCTTTTACGGGTCCGATTGATTTGAAAGCGCCGAATTAGCAAAATTTACAACTTGCACTTTTCAGCGATAAAATCTACAGAATGCAAATTATTTCTTAAGTTACATATTTGGCTTATAAAAAGTGAGCATTAAGCGAGGTCAAGAACATTAATCCTAAGAAGTAGTGTATCCAGGGGGGGGGGCTATAGTCCCTCCAGTGGCCTGTAAACCAAAATGCAAAACAAAAAATATCACGTTTTTAGCACTTCTGAGACTGTTTTTCGCACTGAAATAGACCAAAAAGTGATTTAAAGCATGTTTTGAAACATACGCTTAAGGGGGGGTAATTTGTAACAAATAAAATTCACAAATCAAAAAGAAAATTTTAGAAAATGACCAAAAATAAGCAATAAAATTTGATCGCTATTGTAAAAAACTTGAACACGGGTTTCATCAGCAAATATATTTTAGGCCTAAACTCCGAAATGGGGTCTAGAGTCTATTCAGTATTGGTTGATTAGCAATCACTTGTCTCAATTCTCTTTCCATTAGCCCCTATCCAATTATTTTTCTCTATAAAACATGGATAAAACAAATTACTCCGTGTGAGTTTTATTGAACTATAAGATTTTATGCTTATGATTTACCAGCATCCAAATAAGAGAACTAAAGTTTTACCATTAACCACCTCTCACATAGGCCATTTATGCAACCTGTTGAATCATATTTACACTGCCAATTTCTATGCCGCATTTTAAAAGCGTTATTTTATCGAACTAGCTCTGAAACTAATTATTTTTGCAAAAAAAAATGCAAAATTTTTGAGCGCTGGGGGCTCCGCCCCCAGACCCCTAAAACAGTCGCTCCATTGCGAATTTCTGGCTACGCGCCTCTTTACAACACATCCGAATTTTTGAGGTTTTGTGCTTAAAATTTTTATCATCCCCCCCACCAAAATTTTCTGGATCCGCCACTAATCCCTACCAACCTACTTTTGGCCTCGATGAGGTTTTTTTCTTTTTTTTTCCTTTTTTCCTTTTTTTTTTCTTTTTTTCTTCCTAAATCTTGTACGCGCTATTCTTCTCCTAAACCACAAAACATTGAAATCTAATTTTTGCGTAAAGTTGTTGAGCTGCATACGCAATTTTGTCTCCCGAAATTTTATGGGATCACTCCCCTGGGAACCCCTCCCCAAATGGACCTCCCAAAAATCAATTTTTTGATTGGCTTAACTTTGGGTGCCAGTGTTTTTGATAACAGTAGATATTTAACAGACAAATATTTTGACAAAGTTTGGGGGTACCCCCCATAGACCCCCAAATAACCCCCCCAAAAATCAATTTTTTTAACGGCTTAATTTTGGGTGCCAGGTTTGTTGATATCAATATTTTGGCATAGTTTTGGCGGTACCCCCCCAGAAACCCCCAAAATGGAACCCCCCAAAAATTAATTTTTTAACAGCTTAACCTAGGGTACTTGTTTTTTTTATCAGTAGATATTTAACAGACTAATATTTTGAATTTTTTTGAATTTTGAAATTTAAATTTTTGAATTTGAATTTGAATTTGAATTTTGAATTTGAATTTGAATTCTAATTTTTTGAAAGGCTCAAGCTACGGCAATAGTTTTTTTGATATCAGCAGTTGTTTAAGATACCAATATTTTGACATAGTTCCAATGGCTTATGCTTGCTTAAGATTTTTTTTAAATATGATCAGTTACTATGCTGTCAATTAAATATATAAACTTATTTTGACAATGTTTGAAATTCTAAACCCTCTTTTCCCAGACGTTATTTCTAATTTATTTCTTAACGGGAAAGCGAAAGCTTTTTTTCGAGTATCTCATTGTTCAACATGCGTCGGTCGTTCATTGAGATTGCTTCTCAGCAAGTTCCTATCTAGTTGACACTACACGATGGCCCAAACCACGTTGGCGATGCTCGGTAAGCACGTGATGTGCATCGCAAACTGCGGATGTATCGAAGGCAATTGCTTTCGATTTTTTGAGTCTCGTGCGGTCATCTTTCTAGTTTCTACTACCAATACCTAGCTTTTACGCTTTTACTCTTGCAGAGTTCTCTCGAAATCTATTTTTCATTGTATGACGCAATCATTATTTTGTTTTGTTTCTCTTGTTTTGAGAAAAAACAAACAAATTGCAACTGAATTGCAATTCTTGGTCTAAAAACTGAGTCGGATATAAACATGATTTCCAACTCAGCTGCAATAGCTTGTTCTTAAACTGCAATCTCTTTTTAATTTTGTTGTGATGAGTTGTTTATTTTTCTCAATCTTTAATCTATATTTAAAAAAGGCTACATGAAGGTTGCTGCTTATAATTGGAGACTGCTTAACAATGTTAAAAGCTGCTACCTGTGCAGCGACAGTTTGGCATAGGCGTAGCCAGGGGGCCCCAGGGGCCCGCCCCCCCCTTCAATCAAAATACCACTAACGATAAAAAATTATGACAACATAGCCTAGCGATGTTTAGTTGCAGGTTTTTTCATACGCACATAACGCACGTAACGACATAGCAGTAATTAACAACAAATATTAATAACAACAAGGGAGTCCCGGGGCCCTTAACCGACAACCAGAGGGCCCCTACTAACAACTAGGGGGCCCTGGGGCCCCTAACCGACAACCACGGGGCCCCGGGACCCCTAACTGAAAACCAGGGGTCCCATAACTGACGACCAGTGGGATCTAGGGCCCCTAACTAACGGCTAAGGAGCCCCAGGTCCCCTAGTCAACAACCAAGGGGCCCCTAAATGACAACTAGAGGGCTCCGGGGCCCCTAAATGACAACCAAGGGGCCCCTAACCAACAACCAGGGGATCCCTAACTGACGAACAGGGGGCCACGGAGCCATTAACTGATTAACAGGGGCCCCAGGGCCCCGAACTAGCAACCAGGGGGCCCCGGGGCCCCTAATTAAGAACCAGAGGGCTCCTAACTGACAACCAGGGGGCTCCGGGGCCCCTAACTCAGAACCAGGGAGCCCCAGGGCCCCTAATTAACGACCATGGGGCCTGGGACTCCTAACTGACAACCAGGGGGCCCTGGGGCCTTTAACTGGCGACCAGGGAGCCCCAGGGCCCCTGACTGACGACCAAGGTTTCCGGGCCAGGAACCTCTTAATTTAAATTTTTAACAATTTATATGCAAAACCTGTGAAAAATCTAGAAGATTTGTCCTAAGAGTTGCAACTCCAGGCCCTCGTTTAACGTTATTAGGAACTTAATGCTATAACACAGGCGGTAATGCAAACCCCTCAATTGAAATACTACCAATGATAAATATAATGAGAGCATAGCCAGTATGGTGTCCTTGACCGGAATTGCAGTTTCTTTAATTTAGGATTTACGCGTACAAAAGTAAGCAATAACAATGACGACCACGTGTCCTTGTCATAATAATGTCATGCTATTCTTGGACGTTTCAAAAAACTGTTCAGTGACTTGATTCAAGTCCTCCACGTTTTGGAAAGTAAGTTATTTTAATTTTGATTTAAATGTTTCTCTTTTATGAAAGAACTTAGGCGAGCGATTTTGTCTTAAAATCATTGGCGTAGCCAGGGAGTGGCCGAGGCGACCCGGGTCCCCTCAATCAAAATGCCACCAATGGCAAAAATTTGTCAAAAAAGCCTTGTTTCTTCGTTTTCATTTTCTTTTAGCATCTTTGCGTACAACAGTGCACGCGTACAACAGTAATTAACAATAAATAATATTGCCGACCAGGAGGCCCGGCGCGCCCTCTTAATTCAAATTTTTCCAACCAATTTAAACGTATAACCAGGGTGAAATCAAGGGTTTTTGTTCTAAAAGTTGCTACCTCAGGCCCTCATTTAAACTTTTTATGAGCGTAATGCAATAACCAGAGCCATAGGCTATTTGCCATATGGCTCAGTGCCAGGGCCCTGCCCTCATATAGTAGGACTTTTTTTGGTCTTCATTTATATTTGGCAGGAAGATGTTGCAAAAACCCCCTAGGGACCCCACGCAATGTAAATCCGGCCCGGGAATAACATGTTTAGTAACCATCTATTGTATCATTTTTTAATAACGATTCACCTCCACCTCGCCAGTTTTTACGCACAAAATACTTTAAAAAAATAGCTTGGGAAAATGCTCATTGAACAAATTACTGAATTTCAATTGAAAAGGCCGGGCCCTTTGGCCGTACATGTACTCCTATAACGGGTAAACTTCATGACTAAACAAAAATCTCCAAGAAAAATCTTCGAGTGGATTATTATTTACTGCTAAAGTATTGCAGGAGGCAATGTGCCGTACTTCCCCTCCATGGACCAAATCACTTACAATAAAAATTTTACACCATAATGCAAGATTCTAAACGTGTTTTGGGATTTAATTGCCAAAGGAGGATTGAGCAATTAAATTTTTTCAATTGGCTTTGAAATGTTAAAAGTCTAGTTCTTTGAAATGGCTCTGAACTCGTGCGAAATGTGATCCGATGGGGATTTAAATAGATTTTTTTCCAAAAACTTACAAAATCGCCCAGCGGCTGGGGGCTTCGCACCCAGACCCCCGTCTGTGAAACGTTTGAGTGCACTAGCTTACTCAACAAGTCTCCTAAGTTAGAAATTTACACTTTTTAACTATTAGTTTTTGCTCTCTCCCTTTACCAAAATCCTGGTTAAGTGCCATCAGGCTACGGATTTAGATCTTCCATTTTACGATATCTTTGCCCCACAAAAAGTTCCTTTTTTGAAAATTTATGATGACGTCATTGCATGTGATTTGTGGTTTGCCCCCCCAATCAAAAATCTTGGCTACGCCTATGCAGTTTGATAATATAGCTTAAAAACTACCCGTATGGTATATACTGTACACCTACAACTATACAGTGTGCGAAAACAAGGAAACAAGCATTTAATGTGGTACTGAATATTTTGGTAAATATTAAGAAAATTATCGGAAGCTGTTGAAGGGGTATCAAGACATTAGTTTTAACGTGTTTCCGCTTCTATTTTCAAATAGGAAGCCGTAGTAGCAAGAAAGATTTTGCAGCTATGTAATATATTATTAATTGCGTCAGTGTAAATGCCACCCACGAAGTACAAACAGCAGTCTTCAGCTGGTTCGCACCGGTTCACACGAAAAGGTTGCTAAAATTAGAAAACCAGTTGTTAAAAGTTGCTTGCAAAGATATCCCCAGTACTGTTGTCTCGAGCGAATCGGTTGCTAAATGTAGAGAATCGCGGTTACAGACCCGATACCGGCCAAATTTGAATAGCACCAGTGACCTCGGCTTTTGAGAGAAATTTTGTGCGGGGAACGAAGGAGAACGGGCATTGTAGACGCCGAAACGAATAAGAATCCCTTTTAAACGAACAGCTAATTTACTCTTCGGAAACAAAGTTAAAACTACAAAAAAGTTTTTCGCCCAAATTATTGAGCCTGTTTTTATCCCGAATTTAAGATGAGATGCGTTTCTCAACATTTCACAATCTTTGTTTCAGATCAAGCTTTAACCAGCACTGGTCCTCTAAAAAATTCCGGGAGTGCGTACTCTGCCTCCTCTTACCGCCTCTTCTCATCGACCTAGCCAGTGAGTAAAGATACCACTAATTGGGGTAAACGTTCATGCACCTACGAAACATAAACAGATAAGTTTAAAACATTAGGCTGAAAATGATTAAAAGCAAATTAATTAAATAAACATGCAGCAATTAATTTGTCAAACATCAAAGACGGTTAAAATTCTATTTTAACGCGGACTATTTTAACAATGCATTTTTTACGGGGGGGAGGGTAAAATGCCTTCCGTATCTAACTCTTAAACCAAAATTCATGGGATCACGAAATGGGGCATGGTGGTTTTAGAAAACTGTTTTAGAAAAATTGGTTTTTAGTCGATGACGTCATCATTGCGATAGCAGAGTCATATTTTCGAAGCATGGCTTCATTTTTTCAATAACGTCATAAGCGGTTCAAATTTTGTGTATACGGTAAGTTTGTTTTTTGATACTAAATCATAAAATGCCCAAGTCAAAGTAGTTACATCGCAAACACGCTCGATGACGTCGTTTATTAAGTTATGTATTGGCCAAAAAATGCTCAGATTTTGGAAAGTGACTTCGAAAAACCTCAAAATACTGGAAAACTTTCACTTACCTTAGCAACTTCAATTTTTCAGAAGGTGTTAAGTTATTTGTGAATAAATTTAACTCAAAGTCAATTTGATTTTATACAAAAAAATTTTTGAAGGAGTTTATCATGAAAAAATAGAGAGGGAGAGCATTTCTGCCTCCCCCTACTCCCCTCCGTGTAAAAAAAGCTTAAATTTTTTCAATATGAGGCTTTATAAATAGAACTTCACTTAGAATTAGTAAGATGTGTTTTACAATAAATAATATCAAAAAACTTTTGAAATAAAATATAAGTGCTCTTTCAAAAAGTTATTTTTCTATTACAATAACGGCGAAATGCGGCAATAAAGCATGACAAATTAACCTTGAACTGTGATGTCATCAAAAACAAAAAATCGCAACTGATGCAGAAAAATTAAACCTTGTGATCAACCAACAGCAAAAAGCTAGATTTTTCAGCTAATTCTTCCATCAGGGCGAACCGTAGTCGATAGGTTGAATATTAGAACTTGTCTGTGCAGAAAAAATACAAAAGTTTTTTTGGAAAGTTATAAAAAAAATTTTCGAAATTGTCATTTTGCTTACAATTACTACTCGTATTTGACTGATATTAAGTGAATGTTAATTTCTTTTCTTAAAAAGCTAATAATTTTTTAACCACTTATATTTTTGTTTGCATGGTTAGTGGCTATTGGTAAACGGATATGGCTTGCTTGGAAAGTATAGGGTCAAATCGTACTACCAAATGTCAAGGTTAAACGACAGCTGTTTGAGCTGATCGAGCGTCTGCTACTAAAACGGCCATAGACTCGGGCTTGATTTCCAGTCGGGTCAAACCAATGACCACAAAAATTGATACTTTTAGCTCCCCTGTTTGACGTTCAACAAACAATAAAAGGGATAGTGTGAAGACTTCACCGTGTGTGGTAGGTGGGTGGAAGCATGATTTAAAGACCAAAAAGTTATTTCTTTGCTGTCTCCAAGCCAAAGCAGCTAGGTGAATAACGAACGATTTAATGCTTTCTATCGTTTATGAGCAGTGGCGCAACCAGCGCAACTAAGTGAGCTTTAGCCTCCCTGCCCCTTAGCCAAGTCAGATGAAAAAGTTAATCCAAAAATACAAGCGTTTTAACGTGTTTTAGACTTGATCTGTGAGTAAAGGAGGGGTTAAGGGCTGAAAATTGATTTCTTTCAATTAAGTGACTTCTAAATGTTTGCAATCATTTTTTCAAATGGCTCTAAGAATGTACGAAACGTAATCCAAATGCAGTGGCGTCGCTAAGGATGGTGACACCCGGGGCGGAATTTCGTGGTGTCACCCTTCATAGGTTATATTTCAAAGATTGTATAGTAGGTAATGTATATTAATGTATAGTAGGCGGCAAAATGTTATATTTTAAAGATGGCGGTGCTACTTCATTACTGTAAATAGCGGTTGTCATTTGGCTAGCTCAATCACTTCTCATTGTAAGATTCTACGACTTGGAAGTATGCGCGTTTACTATCACATTACACTTTTAATATCTGGCGAGTAACCAGAAATCTGCATTGGGGGTCTGGAAGCTCCGCCCTATCCGCCGGGTACCATTGGGGTTTGGGTGCGAAGCCCCAAGCGCTCAAAAAAAAAATTTTTTTGCAAAAATAACTTAATTTTAGCCTTATTTTGATAAAAGTTAAGGCTTTTAAAATCTGGCATTAGGGAGAACTCTGGAAGCATAAAAATTAGTAGTGCAAAAACATGATTAGACTCAGGCGCGTAGCCAGAAATCTGCAATGGGGAGGGGGCTTTCTCGGGGGTGTGGGAGCTGAGCCCCCAGCGCTCGAAAATTTTGTCTATTTTTGACAAAAACTAACTTAATTTTAAGCCTATTTTGATAAAACTTAATGCTATTGAAACGTGGCATACAAATTAGCAGTGTAATAACATGATAATACAAGTTACAAAAATGAGCTACGTTGGTGGTAGCTATTGCCAGAATTTCAATTCTCTTATTTAGAAGCTGATAAATCATGAAATCTTGTACTAGAGTTCAACAAAACTCTGAAGGAGTACTCTTTTTCGTCTATATTTTATAGAGAAAGATATAATTAGGGGGCTAATGGGAGGAAGTTTGAGAGAAGTTATTGGTAATTGACTAATACTGAATAGCCCCTCTCCCCTATTTCTCATCTTTTATTTCATTTTTTGATGAAACCTATGTTCAGGGATATGTAGAAACAACAGCATTTTTCGATAAGCGATCAAATCAAAAGACAGTTTTTGGCCATTTTCAAAGTTTTTTTTCTGATTTATGAGTTTAGTTTTTGATAAATTAGCTCTTTTTCGTAAATAAAAGTTTCAAAATAAGCTTTAAATCATTTTTTGAGTCTATTCCAATGCAAAAAATGGTCTCGCAGAAGTGCTAAAAACGTGGTATTTTCTTTATTCAGCATTTTGGCTGGCTGGCTAAAGGGGCGAGGGAAAGGCTGTTCTACCCCTTAGCAATGCTATAGGTTCAATAAAGCTCGCAAGGAGTAATCCATATCGTCTATATTTAATAGAGAAAAATGATTGGGGAGGGGTCTAATAGAACGATATTTGAGTCAAAGTGCTTGGCAATTAACTAATACTGAATAGCCACCACCTTCCCTATTCCTGAGCTTACATATTTTTTCATGAAACCTACATTCAATATGTTTCAACAATCGATCAAATGTAATTGCTTATTTGGCAATTTTTAAAGATTTTTACTGATTTGTGAGTTATTTTTCTGCAAATTAGCGCTCGCCCCTCTAAATAATTTTTTCAAAAGGGGCTTTAAATCATTTTTTAGTTAATTTTAGAGTGCTAAGTATTACCCACGATATTAAACATATTGTTTTTTTTTCTGTTTGACTGGTACTACAAAATAGTGTCACCCAAAATGGTGACACCCGAAGAGGGCCGCCCCCCCCCTTCGCCCCCCTAGCGACGCCACTGTCCAAATGGCTATTTTTTCGCGAAAAATCACAAAAATTGCCCAAAATCCCTCATAGCTTTCGGCGGTTGAAGGTAAACCCTTCTGTGATGCACCTATTTGCTCGGCAAGCTACTTCAGACTGCGGCGTCGCTGGGGGGAAGGGGGGGGAGGCGGTCCACCCCGGCTGTCACCATTTGGTTACTTTATTTGGTTCCCATCATTTACTTGGACCGAAAACGCTCTCAATTTCCGGCGAAAACCTTCGTTTTGGTCTTCACTTTTGGACCGAAAACCCATTCAATTTTCGACGAAGACTTTTTTTTGGTCTTCACCTTCTTTAACACATAATTTTCATAAAGAGTGTCACATCATAAAGGTTGACACACAAAATCCTGTACCGGGTGCCACCATCCTTAGCAACGCCTCTGAATTGGGACATTTTCAAACAAAAAACTTTTCGTTCAAAGCCCTCCTCATAGAATCCTGGTTGTGCACCTGTTGATGACACCAACAATTAAATCAATTAACGTACTTTATTTTGCAAAAAATATTTAAAAAAGTTTGAGTGGCATGGATGAGTTAGAATCATGAGCAATACAAAAAAAAATAAACTTCCCGAAATAATTGTTCAGGATTTCGCTATTTAGGTATTCCTATTTCTATTCTGCCAGTGATTTCATAACAATAGAATGAAGTTTGAGTAACTACATTGTTATGGTTGAGTTTGGGAAACAGTTTTCGTTTCTTTTCTTTAACCCTTATAAAAACCAATTAAAAGAATATTAATTTGCTAAATGCTGTTTCAAGAATCACTAAAGCAAACATGATTTTGTTGATCAAGGTAAATAATTATTTCCATACTTCAAAGCCAAAATTTGCGTTGCAGATTATGAAGGCTTTATCTTTTTATAGCTATTGCTTCAAAGTAGTACTAAACAATTACCCAAAGGCCATTAATGGCAATTCTATGCAAATGCAAACTGTTACTCCTTTTGTATCAGAAATGTATATAACTTTTGGAATGTAATAAACCAGCACAAACAGTTTCAGTTTTGAGTATGGATATTGTGAAGGCTCGAAGCAAAGATTGTTTTAATAAGTTTTTATTGGTTATTGGTTCGAAAGGTCTTTTTAAGCTGAGAAACAGTTCCTGATATAAATCTTGAAAAGTGTTTACTAGGATAGACTTAGAATAATAGTGTATAAATCCGGCAGTTGCTGAAATGTCAAGTACAACTATAGATGTAGGAAGCATAGCCGACAAGGCTAAATTCATTGTTTTAGATAACCTCTCTGTCTTGATTTACCATAGTATAATTGGTCAAGTTGGAATGTTATCAGTTGAGGGGCATTTTACGAAGTCAAAAATCTACCAAAAATTTGAAACATGGTTGATAAGGGGGAGCAGATTTGTTCAAAAGAAGCACCATTGAGCTACCATTATCAGAGCGCGCACTGTCGCAGTCTCGTAATAGAAAAATCAAGATATAACTAGCAATTAGCAACCAATCAATTAATTAGAAGAGTTTAAGTAGACTGGTAAGAGCGTGAAGAAAATTACATTCGCTACGAATTGAGTGATTGGCTCTTTTGAATGACCTTCAAGTTAGTAAGAAAAATTTTGCAAAACCAGGAATGAGTGAAGAGGCTGAATTATTAAGCTTTCTAACTGTTACAGAACAGTATTGACTACTCTTACTAACTTTTGGCCCCGAGGAACTCTAGGGCCTTCACCGGGTGATTTCCTAAAGCTGCCAAACTAAAACCAGATTAGAGAAAAACTTAACTTTATTGACAAGTAAAATAAATTAAAATCAGGCGGCAAAATTTAACTAAAAATCAGTCTCTTTAAAAAAATAATAACGAAATCTTTCGCCTCCAATTTGCTTGAATGTAAACAGAAAACTGACTAAAAACGTTTCTAATAAAGTCGAAAGGCTAACAACGTTAAAACAAAAACTCACTATGAGTTGCCAACTTGCTAAAAGGAAGTAATAAGGATTTTGAAAGTAAATCGCCAATAGCCTTATACGTAAATTTAGTAAAAGAAGTGCAACATAAAGGTCATCTGAAGTTGGCAACAACACAAGGCTAACAATTTGTAAAATAGGAAAAGAATGAGTTCGATTCCAGGGCCCGTCAACTAATGAAAAAATGAAAACAAATAAAACAGTGTGCGTTTACACTAAGCCAAATCGCTTGATAGTAGGTATACAAATTTGCGATGGTCTGCAAACAAACTTCGAAGTACTATATCATTTGAATATGGTCCTATATTTCATAATGACTGGCATTTGCTAATCTTGTTTTAAATTGAATAATTTGCGAGTTTTTAAATAAGTCGCTTTGGTTGCGTTTAGTTCAGGAAATTTATCCTGTGTAAGACAATAGGCCTAACCGAAAGAGTTACTGCACTGTACATAGAGCTAATACCGTGTTAAGCAACGTTGTAATATAAAAGTAAGCTCAATTTAATTCAAAAAGTTTAGCTTGCAATTTCCTTGAAAGCCTGTCTCTTAACGTTTAGAAAAACAAAGCGCTTGAAACGGTTTGTACATATTCGCACATCTATTGCGATTTTTGTATTTACTTAGATATCGTAAATAAATATTTACTGGGCAAACAATGAACACCTCAACAACCTTTTCCAGAATACCGGAGTAGCAGCTTAGAAGCATGTATATCCAGAGGTGGAAAGCCACGAAAGTAGTTCTGCTTACGTAGCCTACGCAAGCAGAATTTGCCGGTAACGGATGCTTTTAAAGTAATTATATTTTAGGATACTTTCTACTTTCACGTGCTCACTTTTAGCGTGAAGTAACGCTACTGAAGTAGCATTTTGATGCAGAAGAGTTTAAAGTACTGTAGTTTTAAATATTTGAACCACAAATTCGTCAGAATGGTTGAGTTTTCTACCGGCAAATGTTCAGTTAAGCTATGTTAGCAAAGGTTTTATGAAATGATCCCAAAAAAATTTTGCTGACGTGATTTTCAAATCTCAAAGTTTTGCTGTTGTTCTTTTTGATTTGAATATAATAACAAAAACTTGCATCAACTAATAATTTACGATTTCTTGAGAGAGTGAGGGGTTAGAAGACCTAGCAATATGTGGCAGTGATGTGAAGGTAGTCGACTAGTTGTCATACACCACTACAGTTTGTTAATTGAATAATTTGTTTATTTTGCTTGAATACTTTTAGAAATTCTCGAGTACTTTTAAAACGACTACTTTTTTACTTTTATTCAAGTACTTTTTTTGGTCGATACTTTGTACTTTTGCTTCAAGTAGTTTTTCATTCAAGTAAAAAAACTATTACTTGATTATACTTTTGGAATACTTTTTACACCACTGTGTATATCGTAGCAATATTAATAGAAACGCTGTTTGTTTTCATACGCACATACTGTATTATTGAATCATAGACTTTTTATTAGTAGACTGGAAACTGACAGTTTTGTCTTTTTTTCTTTACGGTTTATTTTTCCAGAATATGGCCGATTTGTCCAATCAGCGTGACTTCTTCTCGATTCACTCACTCGCTTGATAAGAATATCTCCAATCAAATCAGTCGCATATAGCAGCCTTTTTGTCTTAAATACTTTTCTCTTTTTCTCCTCGCGTCTGTTTCTAGTCCACCAATAAAGAGTCTGAGATTGAACAGTAGCGTAATTACAGTATAACGAGTAACGACTACAAGTCCCTTGTGCCATGCTTGTCTCCACCCTTATAATTGTTCAAAGCACCAAAAAAAAATTCAGTAAAATCCAGCTATGCCCCCTCCTTGAGAAACTTGCAGCTATCTTTTCTCAATGAGTGGCAGTGGTGAAATGCAGCAAAACTGAGATATGATAAGCAACAACTAACTTTTTTCTGTTTGTTAGGTCATCACCTTAATTTCAGCCTAAAATACATTCAAATCTTTCGGAACAGCAGCGAGATCAGGGCGAAGACCTTTCTTTTTTTGCTCTGAACTTAATTTTTTTAAATAGGTTCATAACTACTCCCAAAATCTGCTGGAACGTAGCGGAATTCGGACATAGACCTTTCAGCTTTCAAGTGACTATAGAAACGCATTAGATTTTCTGTGATCTACTAGAGATGCATCTATTTATCTAACAAGCCAGTTGAGAGATACCATTTCAAGCACCAAAAATTTAGCATTTGATTCAGTCTTGTTCGTTAGCAGGAGTCTATTGTAGTTGCGGTCCTACCTTTGCGCATATGTAGTTATTTCAGGGCTAGCTTGTAGTGTTTTGTGTTCCATCAAATTAGCAAAAACTTGGAAGTATTTTGAACCCTTGCTTAGGAAGCATGCAGCAACCACGCACGTAACATCTACACCAAGTCAGCTTAGAGAAAATAGAGTTCTAAAATCTGCGAGTCATCAAAAAATCTCTCGAAAGCACTTGTAGACAAAGCAAAGTGCAATAAGCAGTGCCGTAGCAGCAGGTTTGAGCCAGGGGGCAAGCTTCACTAGAAATTCGCTGCATTCATCGGTCAATTTTAGGTGAAGACCATAAATGCTTCAACAACAGCTAAAAATCATTCAGTTTTGATTCAAATAGTAACCAAACGTAGGATCTTGGAGAGCATTTGCCCCAGAGCCCTCCGCAAAAAGTACCGCAAGCAAATCTTTCTCCTTCAAAGGATGGAGAAGTACCCGTTTTTATTAGATCCTGTCGTGGTTCCCCGACTATAGGATCTGTCCCGGACCCGCATGTTTGCCTTCATTGGCAATGTTCTTGCTTCGAACAGCTTTGGCTAAACAATATCCGTACAGCGCTTACCATAGCTGGGCAAGTTAATGCAAAACGTTTGCTTCGTTAACCACTCGTCCGTAAACAAAATTCAAACTTCCGTTAAAGTTAACTCGTTATTTTCAGCTTTAATCAACGGAAGTTAATAAAGTCCGTTAATTCGTTAATTTTTTGCGTGTAATTTACATTTCTTTTTATTCACTCACTTCTAGAACACGTAATGATAGCTATGGTGGTCTTTTTGTGTTTTGGAAATTACATTTTATGGTCTAATCTAATTTCAAGATAAAAATAAGTTCAAATGCATTAACAAAACTGCAATCGGAAAATCTTCGGAAATTGCAAACAGTGATGATTAATAGATTTATGAGGCTGCAGCTTATTGTTTGCCACAAAAAAGAGTTCCTTTCTTCGCTTTTTCTTCTATAAAACTCGTGCTAATACGCAACAAGTGTTATCAGTGCAAACTGGTTTGTACATGTACGATGAATAAATGGTGCAAGAAATTAACGATGAAAACCTTAACGTAAGTTAACGAAACGTAACGGAAGTTTTTATTTAGTCCGTTAGCATAAAAAAACTTTTTAACGAATTAACGAGTTAATGAAAAAGTTACCTTCGTTATTAACGGATTATTGATTAACGAATTTGTGCCCACCTAAGGCGCCTACTTTTGATCCTACAGTACATCAAACATTTTATAGTGCTGTTGCTGATAATAATTATTATAGTGATGGAGAAGCAAACAATTCGGTAAAGAATAGCAATAACGCAGTGCGACTTTTGTGGAATGGTTGAGATCAGTTAGTCAAAGCTATTATTTTAAATTACAGCGTCCTATTATATGGATGATATAGACAAATATCATACAATGCATGGATGATACAGATAAATATCATACTATACCCCAATATTGAACGAATGAAATGGAAGGCAGCATATTCCTAGCTTTGTTTATTTTAGGGCTTTTCCAATGTGGGTGTACAGAGATGACGTTTTATCACTGGCAATGTTCTTTGCCTTCAAATAACACCATCAAAAGTCTTGTGGTGCAAAATCAAGAAGCGTTCCGAGTCATTGGCTGGCCGATATGGATGTCAACAGAGTACCAATCCATAAATTGTTTTCAAAAAGGATTGAAACACATTCCTCAAGGACTAAGTCAAGATGTAGAGATTCTTGATTTAGGAAAGAACTCGATCACACGCATTCGACAAAATGACTTTGCAGCGTATTCTTTCTTGGTTGCCATATCCATGATCAACAACTGTCCTGTTACGGATTTGTATGACTCCTCGGTGCGAGGATGCTTTTCTTATCTGGCGGTTGACAAGGGAGCATTCTCAAATCTTCACAAATTGAAGTTCTTGGCTCTGAGTGGAACAGTAATGCAACAGCTACCTGAACTGTTGCCCAGTAGCATTCGTGTTTTGTTTTCTAGTTACGCCACTTTGGGCCCCGTCCGCCAAGAGGATGTTGCTCAGTTAACACAGCTCGAATTAGTAAGTTTTTCCACAAATTGCATTATTGCGGATGAAACGCATTTTTGTGCTGGAAAATTTACGATTTCGAGTCCAGTATTTGCATCTCCAAACCTAAAGTTTCTGGACCTTGCATACAACAATTTCACATCAGTTCCCGGTTATTTGTTTCAACAATCGTTAATGGGAATCAAACTACGCGGTAATCCAATGACCTCGATCCGTACAGATGACTTTCACAATGCAACAAGCATCACGTATTTGAACTTGGCTTGGACCTCCCAATATATCAAAACTCCTCTTCAAATCGAAAATGGCTCGTTCGCTATGTTGAAAAACTTGGAAGTTTTGGACTTATCAGCAAATATGATTCGAAGTCTTCCTGAAGGAATTTTTGGTGAAAATTTGAAACTTAGGGCTTTAAATTTGGAGCTGAACTGTTTAAACATGATAGAAATGAATCCATCTATTTTACCAGCACTTCCATTGCTTGAGGAGTTGTCAGTTGCAGGAAACACGTTTTGCACTGCCACCTTGAAACCATTCAAACGCACTATTCCAAGACTAGTTTTCAGTAATTCATATCTTCGTTTCCCGAATTTAACCACTCTCTCGTTGGGAAATCTCAATCAGTTTCCCGATACTGAATTTACCCCTAGTGCTCTTTCCAGATATTTGTCGTACGGGTCAAAATATGATACAGTAGATAAAGGAAGTTTTGAGGTTTTACGAAATTTATCACGATTGAAAAACCTGGGCCTGGCAGTTTGTGGCATTCGGGTATTAAACACTTTTGTATTTGATGGTCTCAAACTTACTCATTTGGATTCACAAATCAATCAGATAGGAGAAGACCCGAAAAAACTTCCCAAAAATTTGGATTCCCTACTTCCTGTTAAAAATGCTACTCTCTTCTCAAAAAGTATCTTGCGTTATAACGAATTCGATGCCAATGATATTTTGATGAATGAAGAATCCAATTCATTTAATGAAAATGACAAATTTCACTCTAAAGTAACTTTTTCCACGAATTCCATAACAGATTTGCAATCCTTTTCACTGAAATATTTCAGTTTTGCGACCCAACTAGATCTTTCATATAATCGCATAAATTACATACGCAAAGATGCTTTCCAAAATTTGACAAGTCTCCGCGTTCTAAACCTTCAATACAATCCAATTCGGCATATACATCACAAAGCTTTGATTCCCCTTGTCCAACTCACTGATCTACAACTTAACTTGACTGAGCATCAGTTTGACTTTTCCATCAAATTTTTGGAAAACGCACAACAAAACCTCACACTCAAATACGGAGATACTGGCTGGCATGTTTACAAACTTTTGCTATATTACAGCATTGGAAACACAAAAGTTAATTTCACAAAGATAACATCTGCTGATTTATCTTACATTCGCATTCCATCGTATTATATCTCCAGGAATCAAGCAGTGTTTAAACCGTTTCGTAACTTGAAAAAATTAACCATTGATGGTGCTCAATTTACTTTTCGTCTCCAGTCCCATTTCTTCAGTGGTGTGCCGAAGCTTGGGCACCTATCAATGCGTGATTGCTGGCTTGAAGAGTTTCCCTATGCTGCTCTGAAGCCGTTGCGCCAGTTGAGGCACTTAGATTTGTCCCACAATAAAATCGAAGTGGTAAACAAACAAGCAAATTTTAGTTTTACCAATCTAAAAACTTTGATTCTCTGTTACAACTTCATCTACAAAATTTCTCCTGGAACACTAAGATCTTTCTTTAATTCTGGACTTCGCACAGTTGATCTCAGATTCAACCAATTCAAAAACATCAATCCTTCAATCATTGACCGAGTACTTCTCCAAGATATGAACTCCATTGATCTTCGCGGAAATACAGTCAGTTGTGAATGTTCACTGACTGATACTTTTGGCTCTTTAATTCAATCCAATAAATTGAATAGGTCTAAGCTTCCGGGATTTTTACCAGACTGTTCAAGTGCTGTTGTGAACTACAATGGAGGATGCATTGCTTGCGATCAATCTACTTCAGAGAAGCCACTTTCATTATTTACTTACGCAATTACGAACAACTGCCATCAAGAGTTTTTGATCCACCTGGTGGTTTGGTTTAATGCTGGCATTTTGTTTTTTCTCACAACTGCTTTGACTTACAAAGCAATGAAAAAAAGAATGATGAAGTTCATTTTAGAAGACATGCGTTTGCAGAGTTTTCTGAACCGTTCAGGTGCAGATCTTCCTGCATCCGACGTGTTTGCATACGACGGATTTGTTTTCTACGACAAAGAAAACCAAACTGTAGGAGATTGGGTTGACCAAATGCTTGTTCCTCGCTTGGAAAACGGAAATCCATCTTTCCAAATTTGTGCTTTGGGAAGAGAAGATTGGTGTGGGATGACTCAAGTTCAGCAAGTGCTTCTGAGAATGAGAGCAAGCAGGAAAACTATTGTGATCCTTTCTGAAAACTTCATTTCAACTTCTCAGTGCCAGTACGTGATGAATGTACTAGAAGAATGGAAGTATATGAAAAGGGAAGACAAATGCATCGAAATAGTTTATGGTGACTCCGATACTCCGCCAAAGATGATTTTCCGAAAAAGCTCTCGTAGTGTTTATTCAGAATTGCATTTTTACCCAAAAAAAGAAGATTCTCATTTTTGGGACTTACTAACAAACGCTATGATGACATTTTCTGGTTAATTATTTTGTCTAGCGTATTGAGTTGCTTTCTCACGTTAATTTTTCTATTTTTCAGATTCGCTCTCGTATTTGATGTTACGTAGGGCTATCATACGTCCTCTTTTTCCGTTTAAAATGAATCGTCCTCCAAGGACATCCAAAAATTTGCCAAATGTCCTCTTTTTCATTGCTCAGAACTTAAAGGCGGGACTCGAAGACCAAACCAACCATAAACGATATCCATTCGTCCACATTCGCGTTCAACTTCCGGTGACTTGAATCCACCCGGTCTGACTAAAGACCTTTTTTTCTTTATCTTTTATTGAAGATCACCATTTCGAAGGGCAAATTCGGCGCAATAACCAGTGGTTTCCAAAAATAAAAAAAAGGTCTTCAATTTTTGCCTTCATTTTGCCCTTCGAAAATGGTGTTCTCCAAAAAAAAAGAAAGAAAAGCTTTTCAGTCAATCCGGTTGTTCGGTACCTTCCGCGAGTTTGGTCGTTTGGGCTTTGTCTTTCGGAACTGTCCTCTTTTTGCCAATGAAAATATGGTACCTCTACTGTTGCATCATGCATATACGTTATTTTGCAAACATCCTGTACTTGTAATTTACAGCCATTGATGTAATAACGATTACCATCCACTAATTCTGGTACTTTATTACAGAACAGTATAAAATATCGTTTTTTGACACTTGACAGTTTTCTGTAGTGTTGGGCAAGTAAATGAGAAACATTAGCTTCGTTAAGAGTTAATTCGCTAGGAATTTTCAAGCAATTTTTGAACTTAGTCAAAGTTAAGTAGTTAACTGAAAAACAGAAGTAACACAAGTTAAAGTTAAAAGTTAATTCGTTAATTAAGAAAAAAAATTGTGAACATTAACCTGCTGTTGATGCCCAATAAAATAATTCCACTTCCATACGATATAAAAATTACTCATTCAGATTTCTGTTACTTTTGTATTTACTATTCTAATAAAGATAGACACAGCGGAAGCCTTTTTTATTTCATATTTTATTTCTATTATTATGGCATTAGGACGCTTGGTGTAGCCTAAAAATTTAACGGATTAACGTAAACATTAAAGTAGTTTAACGAAAGTTACAGTTAATAAGTTAACTCACAAAAGCTTTTTAACTCGTTAATGAAAACCTTAACTTCTTATTAACGAATTAACAAGTTAATGCCCAACACTGGTTTTCCGTAACTAGCGTCTTCACAAAAACTTACACTTTATGACAATGATGCGGAGATGAGCGTCCAACTTTTTAGGCCCGATTTGCACCTGAAATGAGCGTACAAGCGTATTCTGTGTTTACTTTAACCCAAAATTCTGCGCTTCTGACGTGTCAGCTTACCAAAGAATGTGCTCGTATGCTCACAAATTTACGTCAGGCTTTTTGCGTTTTGGCGTAATGCAGCATACACAATAGACTTTAAAAAATAGCCTGTATGCTATTGTTTAAAAAGCTGAGCCTATCGCACTGTATGCAGTATTGTTTACATTCTTTTTGTTAAGTTTTTGTTTTGCACAAATACAGTGTACTATTTTCGCCATGCTGGTGCTGCAAATACACAACGCAAGACCTTTATTATTCGTATTTGTGATTAAAACTTTACGTAAAAATGTTTTGCAAGGAAAAGATTGTTTTTGCAACACTCCTCCACAAAATGCATTGTGATACTGGTTACCAACAGTTGGTAATAATTGATTCAGATACTCACAATGGAAACTTGAAACGAAGATCATTAGGAATTTATGTTTTTACGTTGGAGAGACTGTTACTTTGGAAATACGTTTTTATATTGCAGAAAAAAATTGTATATGTTTTTATATTGGAGAGGAAGAGACTATTACATCGGAAATTTTTATGTATTATTTTATTAATTCTCACCCAAATCTAACACAAACTCCAAGCTTTAAAGTAATACTGATTTCAAACGTACATTAGTAACTTTAATTTAAACTTAAAACTCTATTATCTTTACCATTAAAAAAGCAATTAGAAATCGCTGATGAATATTCCTCGTTTTCGTTTTATTCTCTTCAACATAAAAAATTCCGGTGAAATAGACACTTCATTTTATATTTTAGTGTTTTGCCGCGAATCAAATAAATAGCCCGTTGACGATCAGTTTGAACAAGAAAAAAATTGAAATTATTTAAAACACCTTATTCTTTATTCCAATAGATAAAGATGAAAATCTATTTGAACAAGTTGTTTTTACTTGTTCTAATCTTTTTTGTATTAACAAATCTTTTTTGTGTGTATTTAAGTTAAAAACTTTTATTTATATAAAAGATCATTTGGAATTTACCCTTGTATTGTAAATATTTTGTTGTTTCTTACAAAAGCTATATCACAAATGTTTTCCTGTCAGTAAGAAAGAGCAAAGATATAAGTTTTGAGCCAAACAAAGAATTATGAAAAACTCTCATCAATAAGTTACATCTTTTTTTAGAGAGGATGAGATGTTCTGAGCATTTTTGAAATTGCGTTTTCAGGCAACTCAATAAACGACATTTCGTAGGTCTACTCACACGCACAGGTTTTTCAACATCTGGGCAAGTTTTTCCAATTAGGTCAATTTTTTAGTAGTAAGTTGGCATGATGAGATTTTTAGCGAGAACTCTGGATAGAAAGAGTCAGTTTCATATTCTTAATTTGATTGGTCAATAAACAGAATTTAACGCTAGGTTAATATTCTTTTTATAGGACAATTAAACTCAATTTTTTGTACTTATCACTCATTTTTCAGTCTATCACTCATAAGTAGCAACAGCCGTGCGCGTAGCCAGAAATCTGCAATTGGGGCTGTTCGGAGGTGTCTTCAGAGTTCGGAGATTTTGCAAGAATCGCTTAAATTTAAGCCTAATTTGATAAAATTAATGTTTTTAAACTTGGCATAGAAATTAACATTGGCTGCAAAACATGATTAAACTGGGTGCATAAATATAGGCTATGTTGGCTGGGCTAACTTAATTGTAAAATTTCAGTCTTTTTATTGTAAACCAGTATACATCATTGAATCCTATAATTCGAAAAAAACTTACAATAACCTAATTCGTGTGCATTTTAAAAAGAAAGATAATTCGGGAGCGAGGGCCTAATGGTATAAGATTTGAGAGAAGTGATTGGTAATTCACTAAATTAAACAGACTACTGAATACCTATGATGAAGCTTACGTTGGGCATTTTGCATCAAGCAACCGAATTTGATTGCTTATTTTTAGCCATTTTCAAAGTTGTAGTGATTTGTGAGCTATACTTTTGAAAAATATTAGCTTTCCCCTTCAATAAATGTTTTAGAAGTCGCTTTAAACCACTATAAAGTCCATATCACTTCAAAAGACTGATTCAGCAGTGCGAAAAACGTGGTATAGTAGAGGAGCTAGGTCGAAAATCGTTCACTTCCGGGATAGAGTGTGAAACTTGGCACAAATTTTCCTCATGATGAGTATAACGATTTCCAAAAGGGAGTCAAGAAATTAGGCTTGGGCAACTTCTACAAACAGCCCTTTAAGATATGCTATAGCTCCACCTTGTGGTTAAACAAAATCTTGTGGTGAACAAGTTTATAGGACCAACTGATGATTTTGTGACTTTATTTTATTGTTTTTGCAAACTAGAATATTTTATCATGCTATGACGTCACATATGACGTAAATATGACGTCATTTTTTCCAAAAGTGTTTGATGGCAAGCAAAATATTGTTCCGATTGGTGGAGTCTCTTGTTGACATTAAATTATCTTAATTGCTTCAATTATTAGATAAACATCTTTCGTAGCATAAATTACGTCACTTTGTGACATAATTATGACGTCATGTTATTTGAAAATTCGAACGAAACAACATCAATAAATTGCTTGTTAAAAGTATTAGTTTAATGACGACATTTTGCAATCAGCGTATTAGTTCAAGATACACTAGCTGTTTACACGAGATGATGTCATTTGGTGACGTCATTATTATTATGTCTAGTGATGTCATATTGCAGTGTTTTGTCCTTTGCTGCAAAATTGATAAAAAAAACACATATGATTTGTCTAGGAACAACGAAAGGACGTGGACACAACAAATTATCAAATTAAGACCAATCGTAAATTGTCAACACGTTGTCTTGTATCTAAATACCCCAAGGTGTATCCACAGTAGCTAGGCAGCTTGCGCCCTAGCAAACGTGGTTACGAGTCAATGGTTTCAAATTGAAATTATAGAGTTAAAAGTTGAAAAACGGTGACATTTTAAGTTAAATCTCACCCCAAAAATGATAGCCATTTTTTGCTTTGTGCGTCATTCTCTTGATTGTTTTTTGATGCGAATAGTGAGACTCCCTCAGCAAAATTTTGGTTGCACTTCTGGACAGGCGCGTAGCCAGGATTTGGAAAAGGGGGGGGCTATTTTGAAAGAGTGAGAAGTGTGCAAACGACGTTGACTCGAATTTTCATTGACCTTGAATCAGTTTCAGATGGTTTGTCCGAAATTCAAAGATCGGAAATTCAAAGGTTTTTTCCGCCCAGAATTAGGTGATCTCCAAAAAAAAAAAGGTCTTCGCCAAAATTCAGTGTCATTTTTCGGCCGAAATCCAAAATTCAAACGTTTTTTCCGCCCAAAATTAAGTGATCTCCAAAAAAAAAAAAAAAAAAAAGGTCTTCGCTAAAATTCAGGGCGATTTTTCACCCAATTTCGCAAGTTCAAACGTTTGAGGGGGGGCTCTTTTCCTATGGGGGGGGCTATTTTCCATTTTTCACAGAAAATCGGCCTCAAAAGCACAAAAAACATGCTTTTTTGCATACTTCACAAGCCAACGGGGGGGGCTCGAGCCCCCCCGCCCCCCCCCTGGCTACGCTACTGCTTCTGGATGTAATGCAAACAATCTTTTAGAATGTAATGTTGTGTATTACCGATGCTTACGGGATAATAAATGTAAAGTGCGAACTAGTTTCTTCAAAATACGTTGGTCATTGATGTCCTCTTAAATGTTTTTACTAGCATTTTTTGCCCATTGGTACAGTTTCCCAAGCTCGCACATACTTCTGTGTATACAATTTCGATTTTTGCATCCTTGCAGTATTTTTTGCACCCGCATTTAAATAGGATGCGACAAGCTTTTGAAGCTGCCGGCAAGGCAGTCCAAACACAAAAACATCCCGAATCTGTTTCTTACGAATCCCATTGACTAGGATCAGCTAAACTGAACATGGATCTATTATCAAACACTGTCTCCATTTAAAGACTTGGAAACTGATCGTTTAATGTGCTGCTGCAAAGCGTCAAACATTGGTGGTATATTTTCTACGGTTCTTCCTCCTATAGCAAACAGAATTCTTCAGCCAACATCGATTTTCCATGCGTTGATAGTAGAACTGTTCAGGCTCACAACAAACTGTTCCAGTGCCTAAAAATCAAACTCGATTATTTGTGAATGACAGTTGATAGAAGATAGCGTAGCAAAAGTAAACGTTATCTCTGGAAAAAAAGTAAAAAGTTGTTTATTGAAACCTGGCAGTATAGGTGGCCAGTATAGTATAATTAGCATAGAATAGTATGCAAAATTGCGGCATGCCCCCCTCCCCTTTGTATGGGACTGAATTTGAGTAAAGATCTTTTTTTTTATCTTCACCTTTTTGGTCTTCAACTGCGCCATTGTAATATTGAGAACGTTTTTATCTCCCTTTCCAAATTCCAAACCCCTGACTGCGCCCCCCCTCCCCCTTTTGAAAATTCTGCGTACGCTAGAGGATAACGCTTAATTTTACTGAACTACCTTTCATCAAGTATCCTTCACAAATAATCGAGTTTGATTTTTAGGCACTGGAACAGTTTGTTGTGAGCCTGCACAGTTTTACTACCAACGCATGCAAAATCGATGTTGCTTGAAGATTTCTGTTTGCTATAGGAGGAAGAACCGTAGAAAATATACCACCAATGTTTGATGCTTTGAAACAGCACATTAAATGATCAGTTTCCTAGTCTTTAAATGGAGACAGTATTTGATAATAGATCCATGTTCAGTTTAGCTGACCCTAGTCAATGGGATTCGTAAGAAACAGATTCGGGATGTTTTTGTGTTTGGACTGCCTTGCCGGCAATTTCAAAAGCTTGTCGCATCCTATTTAAATGCGGGTGCAAGAAATACTGCAAGGGTGCAACAAACGAAATTGTATACACAGAAGTATGTGCTTGCTTTACATTCATTAGCCTAGCCAGTAAGCATCGGCGATCCACAACATTACATTTTAAGACATTGCTTACGTTATATTCAGGAGTGCAAACAAAATTTTGCTAAGCTAGTCTCACTATCCGCATCAAAGAACTGTCGAAAAATGACTCACAAAAAAAGATGGCCGTCATTTTCAATGTCAGATCATAAACTCTTTATTTAGTAGACTAGAAACAAATGCACGAAAAAAAAGGAAAGAGCATTGAATCAAAAAGTTTGCTCTTGTAGCAAACTCTTTTTGTGGTCACGCGTATTCAACTGATTTGATTGGGCATGATTATAGAACAAGTAAACCGTGAAGAAAAAGGTTACGCTGATTTGATAAATCGGCATATTTTAAAACAAGTAAACTGTAAAGAAAAAAACGACAAAACTGTCAGTTTTCAGTCTACTAATAAAGATCGAGTCTATGGTCAGATTTAACTTGAAATAACACGGTTTTCCTACTTTTGGCTCTATAATTTCAATTTGAAACCATTGACTCGTAACCACATTTGCTAGGGCGCAAACTGTCTTAGCAGCATTGAATGCATCTCGGGGTATAGATAAGAAGACAGCGTTTGGACAATTTACATTTGGTCTTAATCCAAATGACATCATCTCCTATAAGCAGCTAATGTATCTTGAATTAATATTATGCTGATTGCAAAATGTTGTCATTAAACTGATATATTTTTAACCAGCAATTTATTGCTGTTGTTTTGTTGGAATTTTTGGCAAGCATGACGTCATAATCACGTCATAAAATGACGTCGTCTGCCATGAGCAGTAATTGTATCTTGAACGAATACACTGATTGCAAAATTTCGTCATTAAACTAATATTTTTAATTATCAATTTATTGCTTCTGTTTTGTTCGAATTTTCAAATAACATGACGTCATAATTACATCACGAAGTGACGTAATTTACACTAAAAAAGATGTTTATCTAATAATTGAAGCAATTGACAGGGTTTGATATCAATGAGAGACTGCACAAATTGGAGCAACATTTTGCTTGCCATCATACATTTTTGGCAAAAATGACGTCATATCTACGTCATCTGTGACGTCATAGCATGATAAAATATTCTAGTTTGCAAAAAAAATAAAATAAAGTCACAAAATCATCAGTTGGTCCTATAAGCTTGTTTACCACAAGATTTTGTTTAATCACAAGGTGGAGCTATAGCATATCTTAAAGAGCTGTTTGTAGGAGTTGCCCAAGCCCAATTTCTTGGTTCCCCTTTGAAAATTGTTATACTCATCATGGGGAATATTTGTGCCAAGTTTCACACTCTATCCCGGAAGTGAACAATTTTATCCAAATCCTGGCTTTAGCTCCTCTACTATTATTGCGCCATTTGGTCGACGGGCCAATGGGGATGGGGGGGGGCTATAGCCTGATAAAGCTTTTGGAACTAGTAGAAACTCTATCTATTGGTTATTCTCTGATGCTGCAAAATATTTGGTGGCTGCAGATTTAACACTGAAATCTCTGTATCCTAGCTGTTTCACATGACATGCGCTGCACTGACTACGCAATTTTGCTATGACAGTCCGATTTCACTTCGAAGGTGTTAATCAGCAAATTTTCAGAGGTCAAATTAGTAAAACTGAAAACCAGGCTTGTAAAAGTTCCTGATCAAAAGGAACTAGTTACAGTTACAAGTTCCTTTTCCCAAAAAGGAACTTGTTCCAGTTTCTTTCTTTAAAATGTAACTATAGTTCCAGTTACAAAGTTACAGCTCCTAAAAAGGAACTTTTACGTTACAAGTTACGTTCCTTTTGATGGTAACCAAAGATTCAATAAACAATCATCGCAATAAAAAATGATGGAATTTTAGGAGAATGGATTGTGTGGCAGCTGGGCACAGTTTTGCCACGTTTCAGATGAAACTGTATCGCCAAAAGTTGGCAGGAGTCAGAAGTGGTCCTGGTAGCCGATTAGTAGGAAATAATCAAACCAATAACGTACAAATTATGACGTTTCACTTTTCAAACTTAAAGCAAGATGCGAAAGTTTCTGAAGTTACTGTTTAATGAACACAAAAAACTGCAAAAAATTACGGTAACAGTTCCCAAACAATGCTACCTTGCTACATAAGCTGAGACGCATTAATTACTCAAAATTTTCAAAACAACGGTGAAAAAAGTGATTAATAGGCCGCTTTATTATAGAAGTAAGCAACCTTTTTACAAAGGGAATTTCTACAACTGGCGTATAACGTAAAATTTTTATAAGCCGAAAAATTTCTGTGATACTCAAGTAAAACTTAAGCATTTCATTAGCTCTTATTATCAATATTCACAAAAACAACGTACATGATTGTTGTTGTTGACTGTTGTTACCTATCAAAACGCTCAATTTTTTGGCCGTGGATAAATACTGAAGTTCTACTACCACACAGTTAGGAAAAATAGGCTTCAATCCTTAACACATGGGAAAGTTTAATTTGCTTATACTCGCCACTGGTAAATGTAACAGCAGTAGAGCACCGATTATACGCAGTGTCTCGATTTGAGGCTGGAGATGGATCGGTAAACCTACAGTATTATTTCTTGGCTAATCAAACCAAATAGTAGGCTACCGTTAAAATACTCTGCATTGTGATGCGCGTCATGGTTCTATCATCGTCATTAGCTGGAAGTACTTAACCGACTATCGACAGTATAAAAAAGGCGCAAGTTCAAACAAAGGATTTGTTGCATTTTGTAAATGAAGAAGCTTCGAAATGTTCATTGGACATGCGCACTCTTTGGGGCCGTAAAATTTGCCCTCCAGAGCTAAATAAGCGTTCACACGCAGCACTCGATGGCAAAGGAGTGTTAAGCTCCAAAGCCAATGGTTTTAGAGAAGCACATCGCCCATTAAAAATGGAACAGTCTTCAACTTCTGAAGCAAAATAAATATCAAGAACGTGTTTGGTATTATCTTTCTGCTTCTTTTTAAAAAAGTGTTTTGCTGAACTCTCTTCACAAGCTTCGAAGTTATTGTCAAGAAGACTATGGCAGCAGTTTTCCCTCAAATGTTCCTTAATGAATTGCACGCCTGAAAAACATAAAAATACACATGATCAAATTTTATGACCATAACGAGAGCTTGTTGCCACTCAGGACTGCAGAATACAGGCGTTTCCTCCAGTCAGCTGACGTTCTCTATTCGTAGATTGGTTACAGAGCAACTGTTGTGAAAATGAACGACAAGTATGGGCATTTAAAAACAACTGTAAGAAATTGAATATCAATAAGCTCTTCTAGTCTCCAGCCACCCAAACGTGTATCAAAGCAAGCGACATGCAGTCGTAGCTGAACTCAGGTCGCAGCATGGATTAAAAAATAGCCGGTACGCAGTTCCGCTCAGTTATGCCACTAACAATATACGCTTAGGCTTCTTAATGTTACCTACATGCCACTGGCACTGACCCATTTAAAGAGTTATACCTTTTTGCAACTGGCGTTGGTCATCTGTCCAGGTGTCTTTATACTTCGGTAAAAGAATAGATGATGCAATCGCTTTTTCATTCTCTATAATATCACCAAATCGTTTTTGAATTCCTGCAATAATGGCATCAAGCAATGGCTTGAAAATCACTTTATGGTTTTCGTTTAGTTTTTCTTTTTTCTTTTCCATGCACTCGATTAAATATACAATAGTTGGAAGCAAAGACCCCATGTATGTATCTACTTCTCCTTGTAAAATGTCCAGAGAAAGTGCAAGCGGTTTCATTATACTTTCGTATACCACCAGAAATTCGATTTCAGAATCACGAAATCTGTAAACCAGTCTAATATATAACAAAATTAAACAATCGCAACTTAAAGTTTTCTTTTTAAAAATGCACTCTTTTCTCACTCCTTTCGAATCAAAATTTTTACTCGTTAGTTCTTTTTTCGTATTCAACATTGCGGTGGAAAAATATATTTATATAGAGAAGGCCTCCAAACTGCAGTACAAGCAGTACGGTGGTTGCACTTTGATGTTAAAGCAGTAGTAGCAGATTTTATTTCTGGTAGGCGTAACAACACAAAAAATGACATTAACTGTTGAAATCAAATACACCAAAAAAGGGAAACAGCTGCAAAACGTGTAACGTTTTGACATGTGTATTATGGCCACTGCACCTTATTCTAAAATCATATCGTTGTCTTTTATGTTTGAAAGCAAAACGAAAAATGGTAGTACAGAACTAGAGATTCTCAGTTCTTTAATTCTGTTGCCCATGCAAAATAATTATTTAACACAATTTAAATATTGCGAGTTAAGAGCAAAAAAAGGCTGAATGCTAATATTGTGCAGTGCGCACTGTGTGGAGGAGAGATATAGCGGATGTTTTTATTCCATTTTACAATCTCGGGAAAAAAACGAGGACGCACTGCATTTTCAAATACTGCGATGGAGAAAAAGGAGGCAAAAGCAAGCATTTTTCGTTAATCAGCAATGAGGAATTTCCAATGTTACTGAAGGCTCAAAAAAATGTTTTGTTAAAGCGTGGATTAATGTAAATACAAAATTTTCCCATTTTATGTAATAATCGCGATTACGATAGATTATATAATGGGGTCTGGTGTATCACGACTCACGAGTTATATGAAGCTCAAATAATGTAGTACGAAAATCGTATTCAAAGTTTACTTGCTCCAAGAAGAAAATAAAATTACCTGGGTAGGTCAAGGCGTTGGCATATATTATGCAATGCTTGAGATCCTTTAGCGTCAATAATTTGGTTCAATCGCTTTACTGCATCGTAGACGGAGTTCCATCTCGTGGCACAAGGGCGAATAAGTTGCAAAGGACTTTCGTTTGCTACAGCTTCACTTGCAAGAGGACTGCGACTTGTTTTATTCCACAAAGCTTGGCACTTAGCGAACGTACTCCGACTGATCTTTTTGTATTCTAAAGATTTTTCAGCAGCATCACAATCACTTGTACAAACAAGGTTTAGCAAATGCGCAGCACATTTTTGATGCGGATGTAGTTCCAAATCGTTTCCTATTGCTAGAACATCGCTGATGTCGGTCGTTTGCATATCCAACTCATCTGCAGAGGGTGAAAAGACGTTAAACGCTTTGACAAAATTGGATCCGCTGTCCGTAGTGGTATTTACTACTTTGCTTTTGAGACCATACTCGCTGTGAATTTTATGAAGCTGTTCAGCAAGTAACCTGTAAGTATGGCTGCCAAGCAACCTTCGACACGCTAATACAGCACTTTTTCTTTCGAACGTACTTTGACAAAGCCAGTGTGCAGTAACTCCCGAATAAGAACGCCGATGAGCAGTCCAACAATCAGCTGTTGTAGCCACAAATTCAACTTCTGCTAAGGTATGCTTAAGAGCATCTTTTGAAGATCCAAACTTTTGTTCCAAACTTTTCACAACCCGATAACGAGAAGGGACTGCAAGATCCGGCTGAGAAGCAGCAATAAGTTCTTTGAAGGATGGTTGCTCCACGAAAGAAAATGGCAACATTGCTTCCGTGATCACGTTTAATACAAGCTCTGTTAGTTTACTTTGCGTAACTGACGACTTGTCTTTTTTTGGTCGGGGCCACGACAGCTTCGTTTGCTTTAGGGCTTTGTTTGCATCAGATGAAGAAGAGGCAGCTTCGGCGCGTCTTTGCTTCTTCTGGCGGTAAGAGAATTAAACTCATTTACACCTGAAGGATGGATGCGCTGAAACAAATGCCAACATATTATAAAGTCTACCGACAAGCAAGATTTTCGTGGCAAAGCAAAACCAAAGTTTGTTTCCTGTTCCTGGACTGGGCAAATGATTATTTGACTACAGGAAAATAATCGCCCTTGCGCATGGTCTGATAAATGATTATTTGCAGAGCGCTCAAGTATTTGCATTAAACATTATACTTTAATCTAAGTGTTGCTGAATACTATTTAAGTTTCCCAAATTTTCTGTTGCGAGATATAAGCAAGCAACTCACTGCGCCAAATCCCCATACCACAATTCGACTTATTGTACAGGTAGTCTACTACCGGTACTATTTTTAAAGACCTTGTACTTTGACTGCCGCGGCACTTCCACTGATGGCTTTGCACTATAGCCACTAGCCTACTTGGGTAATAGGTTACCGATATTTGTAATGTTTACGTATAATCTCTTTCCATTTGCAACATGGTTTAACCATGCTTAAACCGAGTAGATTTATTGTTACATTTTTTATTACAGGCATTATTACTAAAACTTGAAGTTTCGGCTTACAATTTACTTTATAGCCTGCGCGCATTGGCAGTAAGGTACGTCATGATTTTGCGTATACCAGGCTACATCAATCGCATACTGTAGTACTGTACTACAAACAAAATTTGTGAGCGTATGATTGTGGAAAAAAGTTACGGCCTAGGTAACTTACTTTCACATGTTTCCGTAAGTTAGAATGCGAAGTGGCTCCTGTTGAAATCAAGACTTTCTTTGGCCGACATAACACGCATTCATATTTTAAAATTTTGAATTGCTCGTGATTTCAAACAGTAGGCCTAAAACTTTTCCAATTGAGGCCAAGGGTTACGATTTTCCAAATCAGGTTGATCTTCATCTTCTATAATCTCTACTTCTGACTCTGAAGATGTTAGTGATACACTTTCTTCCATAGCTTACAGACACAATTTGCAGTAGTCACAGGCTCTCAAACAACTACTCTACTGAAGAAGTCACCGTCAGTACTTAGTTAGAAACCGACTCGATACGCTTTGATTGTTTTTATTGCGTTGCAATGTGATGTCATTATCATCATTTCAGTCAAAGTATCACGTGTCAAATATCACAGTTACGCCACGATCGAGGACGCATTTTCAGAACAGTTACGAGAAAAAAGATTGCTGTTCGCCTGAAGATTTGCATTCGCGTAGAAAAAAGTTAAGGCGGGTTTAGATTCTCGCGTTGCGTTGCGTTGCCTTTCGCGCGCAGTTTTGAAGAAAATAAAACTTACAAAAGGGGTTTACATTCTTGCGAAAGCGTTAACGCAGTGCCAGTGACGTCTAGCAACGACGCGAGCTGATGAAATAGATTTCATAAAGTTGCATTGGAACGCGTGTACGTCAGAGCAGTTTTTGGTTGTGATTGGTCAAAAAAGATCATTCTTAAACACAGCAATTCGAAAAAATTGATATCATTTGCACACAACCTCGAGGAGAGCGGAGCAGTGAGCTATTGATGCAAATCTAAAGTTACTGTTAGAACAGTCGATTTGGTGTTTGTGGAATGTTAGTTTGCTTTTCATCGGCTATTGAAAACAAAAAAGGATAGCCTCCACAATGATCAATAGAAGAATTAGTGACAAAACAAGACAGGCTTGGCTCTTTTCAAGAATACAGAATACATCAGTAAGGCATTAGTATCAAAGATTAGCAAACTCTATTAGCAGATTAGCCTAGCCTATCTAATTGTATAGCCAAACCAATCGGTATCTCTCTTGTTCCAGCTGGCACTGTTTATGGCACCAGCATTTGTAAGCCTAGCAGTCTTTACTTAAGTTGTTGACTACTTGTTGAAGTGTTTAGGCAATATTATTGGCTGTCTTTTCCAGTTTCCGAAAGGTGATTAATTTTGTCTTTGGTCTCAATAGCCTAGTCAGTAACTGAATTGTTTATTGTATGTAGGCTATGTTGTTGGAATTAATTTGAATTATTTTATCTAATTGGCTGATCTTATAATTTATTTAATTTGATTTAAAATTTACGGCTACTGCCACTAATCTACTGGTGCTGCAGCACTGTTGACCATTGTAGATTTTTCAACAAAGCTCAGCGTACCTTGGACACTCGGTGCACCAGTGCACGAAGCTCAGCTACTCAGTCCTGAGTCCCCTCAGCCCTACCACCACTAGTCCACTATGGACCATATAACAGTACCATACATTGGCCTATCAACCAAAATGCAAATAAAAAATTGTCACGTTTTTAGCACCTCTGAGACTGTTTTTCGCACTAAAATAGACCAAAAACTGATTTAAAGCAATTTTTGGAACATATGCTTAAGGGGGGAGGCTAATTTGTCGAAAATAAAACTCACAAATCTAGAAAAACTTTAAAACATGCCAAAAAATAAACAATAAAATTTCATCGCTAGTGTAAAAAACTTGAACACGGGTTTCATCAACAAATATATTATATACTAAAATCAGAAATGGGGTGGAGAGGCTAGTCAGTATTGGTTAATTACCAATCACTTGTCTCAATTCTCTTTCCATTAGCCCCTCTTCAATTATTTTTCTCTGTAAAATATAAATGAAACAAATTACTTCATGTGAGTTTTATTGAACTATAAGATTTTATGCTTATGATTTACCAGCATCCAACTAAGAGAACTAAAATTTTACCATTAACCACCTCTCACATAGGCCATTTATGCAACCAATTGAATCATGTTTGCACTGCCAATTTCTATGCCGCATTTTAGAAGCATTATTTTATCAAACTAGCTCTAGAATTAAATTATTTTTGCAAAAAAATGCAAAATTTTTGAGCGCTGGGGGCTCAGCCCCCAGAACCCCGAAAACAGCCGCTCCATTGCGAATTTGTGGCTACGTGCCTGGTTACAACACCTCCGAATTTTTGAGGTTTTGTGCTTAAAATTTTTATCATTCTCCCCCACCAAAATTTTCTGGATCCGCCACTGGTGAGCTACTATTAATATGAACAAGAATAAAACATCCATTGGTTATTATCACCGATTCAAACTTTTTTCACAAATTTAGCTTTGTTGGTAACTAAGAACAACGAACGTAATGCAACGCGAGAATGTAAACCTCACAAGCGCAAGCGTTGATGTGTTGCGCTGCAACGGAACGGAACGCAACGCGAGAATGTAAACACGGCCTTAGTTCGAAATTGCTGATAAACAAATAAGACAAGGTTTTAAGAGTAACGTATAGTAGTAACGTTACTTTTCAGTTTGCCAAATGTATCTCGTTCCTCAGAAAAGGAACTAGTTCCACGTTACGTTACAATTAGAAAGTTACATTTTTGAAATGCCAAAAGTTACAGCAAATGTAACGCGTTCCCTGTAACGCGTTACATTTGTAACGCGTTACTCACAAGTCTGCTGAAAACCAGTAAAGCCAAATTCGCTACCATAAGTTACCCTCCATAACCTGTTTTTACTAGATGGGGATCGTGGCAATTGGTTAAATGCTTCTTTATATGCGAAAAGAATTAACTTGAACTGAAAGCGATTGTAAAACGTTTTAAAGGGGCTGGTGTTTTGTTAACTCAAGCAAAAATTTGTTTAAACGCTTGGATTAGCAAGTCAGCTTTTCAAAATCAAAGCACAACATCGCTATCATGATTTTACACTTTACCCCGTCCACCTGGTGATTAGCTTGCAGTGTTACTGTTAATCGCAATACTTAAAGACTTATTTCGCAAAAGCACATAGATTCATTAAGAACAATCTACTAAGAAAATTAATAATAAGCTAATAAACAGAGTCTTATAGGCACAATCAAACCTATGATTAACAGCCTAAGACATATTGTTTCGGAATCGACATTTGTCTTTTATTCCTCGTCAGTACAACTAGGACTACAGTACAGTGACGTGCGGTGAGGCTTTTGGTTGGTGAGGCACAATTTTTTTTCACACTCATGTTCGCAAAAAAATTATTTAAGACAATAAATGACAAGCAAATAATTGTTTTTATAGCTATTCAGGGCCGCCGAGAGGGGGGGCAGGGGGGAGAATGACCCCGGGGCCCATGGGCTTCAGGAAGGCCGTCGGGTTCAGCGGGCCCATGAGCTCGAGAGGGGGCCCACCGAAATGACACTGAGAAATCAGCATGTGAAGCCTGAAGACCTTTTTTTTTTTTTTTTTTTTTTTTTTTGGAGAACACTTAATTTCGACTGGAAAAACCGTTAGAATTTCGGTAAAAACCTTTTTTGTTGCTTTTGGAGATCACATCATTTTTCGGACCAAACTGACCGGAAATCCGTCATATTTGAGCTGGCCCCGGGCCCACGTTTGGTCCCCGGCGGCACTGTAACCATTAAACAAAAACCAAACTTTTCGATAATTAATTATTCGTTTAATTTTTACTGTTCACTTAAAGCCAAATCAATTCTTGAAGTTTCGAAAATCCATGAAGGTAGCCTAGCCTATTATTTGGCTTTGAATGTGGACATAATTGAAGTTTTCGTGCTTGCTAAGTCTTCTTGGCAAATTCTCTTAGTCACAAAAACCCGACTTCAGTCCCAACATTATTATTTGCTAAAAACATGAAAGCACAAATGAAGATTTTTATAGCGCAACCATTCTTTCTTGAGTACGGTTCTACTCTTTTTGAATTGAGGGGTTCTTTCGTAATGATGTCTCGAGCAAATCTTTTAAATTGGTATTCTTTTAGCTATATTCAATTCAATTCAGATTATTTGTTCACTCGAGTTCAGTTTCCAGAAACTTCACACCAATGAAAAAATATATTCACGCGCACAAATAGAATGATTATTAATGCCAATAAAGGAAATAAATGTGGGCTAATTTACTGTAACACTTAACAGAAGTAATTGTTGATGAAGGCGTAGAAATTAATAGGCAATTGCAAAGTTTACCAGTACTGTAGTTTGAATCACTTACTATCAAGCAAACAGGACAGCGAAAGACCTGTTTCTGGTCATCGAGTCAAGCTGCCCTTATAACTAATTTATTATTGTAATTATTATAAGTTTTTTTGAGGGGGGTAGCTTTTTTTTAACCATTTTTAAAACAAACAAGAAACAAAAGTAAGGATTCAACCAAAAATAGCAGTTAGCATAAGAAAAGAGCACACTAAGGCTTATCTCGAGTTTATCAAGACTGTAAGTACTTCAGTAATTACTTAGCATGGACAATTTTATTTGTTTGCTAAATGAGTATTTTGGTAATTCTTCAAAAGTTGGTGAAATATTATTCCATATTTTTACTCCAATGCACGAGCAAGATCGTTGCCCGTTTCGAATTTCAGCTCGTTCCAAATAAAAATTGTCTGCAGTAATCGATCTCGTTTTATAATCATGAAGTTTGCTAGCATATTTGAAATAATTGTCGAAATCTTCAGGTTACCTGGAGTGATAATAAGAGTACATAAATTTAGCAATTTCTATTACTTCAAGTTCAGACAAAAAACTTAGTTTAGAAAGTATCTCAGCTTTGAGACTAAATTTTCTTCCATTTTAGTTCATTTTCTCGTATTAAATTGTTTTTATTCGGCCAGAAAAATAACTTGTTCAATTTCGCAATGAACGAAAGACTACAAAAAAACTGCTTTAACTTTTTCTCATTCTATGACGTCACAGGTGAGGCGCGCCGCAAAATCAGATTTAAAGGCGGTGAATCATCCAGCCAATTCCAGTGGTTTACAATAGCTAAAATTGAACTATAATTTTTGATATTTTTTGTTTTAATTTTGGGACTGCGGTTGCGAAGATATTCAACAAATACAAAAAGATGTCCCCCCGAAAAAAGTTTTTGGAAACGCTGAGTTTTGTTCTTCCCGCCGAAACCACAGTAGGCCTAATGGTTTAGAGAACTGTGGTAGGCCTAATAGTTTAGAGAAAGCTTATTTCTAAATAGTTTAGGCCTAACTATCTCTAAACTATTAGGCCTAATCAGTGACGATCGGTGGCAGAAAGTTTTGGGTATTCAATTACAAATTTATTGCGTCGTTTATTTTCGTACATGAAGTAATTGCGCATCCGATCTGCGCATATAGAATTATGTCCATACAAAAAGGTGGCATTTGATATTCATACTGTTTTTGTACAGTACCATTTAAAAATAAAAATTGAAAGATAAAATTTGACTGGGGGGGGTAGCAGTGCCGTCGCCAGAGCAACCGAAGTGAGGGGGCACTAGCCGAAAGCGGGGGGGCACTAAAATAAACTGAATTTTTGCACATAAAAACTAATATTTTACGGCTACAAATTATACGTTATTTTATCAATTTTGCATTCATGTCTGAAAAAAAAAGACGTGTACGGCCGGCAGCGTTTTTCAGCTTATTTTGTATCTGGCCAACCTAATCGCTTGAAAAATCTGTCTGCAGCAGTAAATGCAACCAGAAGCGCAACCAGAATTTTGCTGAGAGGGAAGGGGGGTTAAACCAAAAGTAGAATTTTTTTTGCACAAAAATTGTCTAATTTAGGCCCTGTGCTGAACAAACTGATGCAACTCAAGCGTGTCACAGAGAGCCTGGGGAGTAGGGCCTCCAACCGCTGAACGATTTTTGTGATTTTGCGGCAAAAACAGCAGTTTTAACGCTATTTTAATCACATTTCGCAAGTTTCTGAAGCCATATGAATATCAGATCAAAATCAAATCTTTCATTACACTTGCTGTATTACTTTGAAGCTTGTAACGAGTTTGCGGGGCCCGTCTACGTGTCATTGCGCCCGGGCAAAACAGCTTTCTTCCAAGAAATGTCGCAGTAGTAGTGAGCCGTTGGCAACATTGTGTCCAATTTGACCGGCCCAAAGATTGAACCTCAAACATCCCTCTCCAGAGAGGAACGTGTTATCGCTTGACCAACTGGCCGGTAACTGATAATCAAAAAGAGAAGCTGCCCATAAAATTCTATGAAAAGTTTATGATGCAAACTCATTCCAGTTAGTAGCCTATAGCACAATACAATTACATCCACTTTGAATAACTACATGCACTTTTTTACAACTACAGCCATATGAATAACAATAGCAAATTGCTAAAATTCAGAATTCATTGAAAAGATTAAATTGCCGAGCTTATTCTGCACCCCTAATACTTCAGGCCAAGTCCAAAACATCTTTAAATGCTTGTATTTTGGGGCTAAATTTTCTAAATGACTTGACTAAAGGAAGCTAAAGCCCCCTTAGCCCCTTCCCCTGGATTGCCCACCGACTGCGACCTAAAAAATTCTTGGCAGTGCTCTAAAAAAACAAAACAACTGGTCTTTTAAAGTGTTTTCACGTAGCCTACTGTTTCAGATCATAATCACTTACGAAGTACCGATACCGATTCTGTAGGCTTACATTTCTATTCCGCGACACATCCGTAAAGGCCTGGTAATAAGACGAATTATTGCGTCACATTTATGCATAGCAGTTGGTTGCCAGCAATTTCGTCGAAAAATCGAAAAAACTTTAAAGAGAATTATGTTTGAACGTCATAATTTTCTTTTTCATTATTGTCTGTTGTCTGGTCGCTACGTGATGTTTCAAAACTGTATTTTGAGTAGACCGAAACGGGGGCACAAGCAGTCGTTAGGGGGGGCACGGCCCCCCCTGGCCCCCCATAGCGACGGCACTGGGGAGTAGCAGAAACACGTTTGGGAGTAAAAAGTTTTGGTTCGAATTGAGGGTAGCGTTGCTGAAGTTAATTTTTCTCGTCTCGCTTCAACTGTTGAGTGAAATGAGTATAGAAGAGGTGTAGAAAAATCAAAAAGATAGACTATAGCTTCTACACTCAATTCAAGCTATTGACTAAAACTTTTAACACGCCTTTACCTCATCCAATGATCAGTTGCTTATAAAATGCAAAGAAATAGTACAAGCTGAAACAGCTTTGGCCGTTAGATTAGCAATTCAAACAAAACTGTTTACTACAAAGGGCAGAGCACTAAAATCGGCAAAGTTTCAGAATTAGTGCAGATGCAAGAAAATCATTTAAAAGTAAATTCCATTCGCTTTTCCGCTGAAGCAATTCTGTTATGACGGAATCCTGAAAAGATTTGGTTTTCATGACTTCTGTCAGTAATTGTGACTCGATGGATATAAAGCCTAAATCTGAAAGTCTGTCTGGTTCCATTTTATTTTGAGAAAATGATTTGATACGTTTTAAGGAAGAAAACGATCTTTCAACGGTTTGGGTCTACCTGCAGCAACGATTGCTTTTTTTTCTTCAAAAGTTTTTTGAGTGAAGGAACATCCCAATAAACTATCCACAGCATTCGTTGTGTTATATTGCTGTTGTAATTTACTTTGACGAATTTTAAGTTTTCTTCATAGTAGGTTATTTTTGCTAAAAAACCTTGCAAGTCTTTTACTGTCAATTGTTTGATACGGAGAAAGTATTATGATGTTTTAGGGTAGTTAATTTAATTGACAGGTCTGTTACGGTTGATCGCGCAACCACAGACGCAGGCAGCTGAAGGCAAGGTAATCACGCTCGCTATCTGAAAACCCAGGATGACGTCAATCGTGACGTTTCTTCACTTGACCAAATTTGATTGGTCAATACAGAGGCGGGGCGTTACATGGTTTCACTTTGCTACGTCATTTTGGGTATTCACAACTTCGCTTTGATACCTTCCAGCGCAGTCAAGCCACAGCGACTGCATATCAACGTTTAGCGCCACAATGCCGAAAGAAATATTTGACTGCCTGCCACTAGGTTTCGCCAATTGCTGCGCAGAATACGCTATGCTTGTGGCCAACTAGTCATGAAAGCAAAAATAACCAAAATAAAAAATACTATTTAAAAGGTATCACAACATAATTTAAAAGGTATATTACTTTGAATAAATACCGATGAGATGATTTTATTTGGGTATTCAAAGAATACCCTGATGCCCCTCACCGATCGTCACTAGGCCTAATAGTTTAGAGATAGTTCGGCCTAATAGTTTAATAAGATTACCGTAGGCCTAATAGTATAGAGAACTGTGGTTTTGGCGGGAAGATCAAAACTCAGCGTTTCCAAAAACTTTTTTCTGGGGGACATCTTTTTGTATTTGTTGAATATCTTTGCAAACGCAACCCCAAAATCCAAACAAAAAATATCAAAAATTATAGTTCAATTTTAGCTATTGTAAACCACTGGAATTGGCTTGATGATTCACCGCCTTTAAAAGCATTATGCGTTGTCCGCAATTTGTTTGAGAAAAAAGGCATACTTTTATTTTGTTTATTAAAATTTGCTTAGCTGAAGTGAGGCACAATTGACAATGCCTCACTTCGCATATTTGAAGCGATGCTCAATGCACGCCATAGTGATAGCAATAATACACCGAATAGTTTGGGCATTTTAATGCGAAAGACATAACATAAAAGCAGTGAATAGGCTGTACAAAAAAAGTAAATATGACAAAAATTAATAAAGCTTTTGATAAATATTTTGATTTGTATGAAACCATTTTATTTTAATCATATGCTTTATTTTCTTTTTTTTTTGCACAATTTTACATGTGAGGCACGGCCTCACCTGCCTCCCCTGACCGCACGTCCCTGCTACAGTATGAACGTGAGCGTAGAAAGGCAAAGAGTCGCAAATTAACCAGATCCTAATACAATTTTTTTTCCAAAAATATTAAGCACCGGTAATCACAATGTTAAAAGAGATAATTAGAATAGTTCAGTTCAAAATAATTTTCAATAGCATGCCTTAGACACCTGTTTCGCCCGATCTCAGGGCTCTTCAGTAATGCTAGCATAGCCAAAAGGACAAATATCACCAGTTTAATCTTCAAAACATCTATCTTTACCAATTTATCCATCAGTGAATAAGTCTTTACCGATTAATATGCTTATCATCTTTACCCTCTAATCAGTTAAATTTAAGCCAAAATAAGTAAATCTTAACTGAAAAATCTTTACCCAATGAAACTAAAGCTATAGATATATTTTGCACATAGATTTGTTTTGCAAATTTTGTTGAGAATTTGTGTGCTTTCGTTCATCAAATGTTTGTTTTAGTATAAAATCTTGAAAAAGTCTCAAGAAATAGTATTTACTCAGTTTAAATTTTGATGGATTAATAAAGTCAACTTTGTTAAATTTTTAGGTCAACAAAACTTGCCCTATTCATCACCCAAGATGTATGCGTTTCTCGCGTGCTACTTAAATGAACTCTTGTGAGGCAGAGCATTTGCCCTCCGAGCAAAAAGGCAATGAGCTCAGTTTTGCTAAACGCTGCGACTTTTTGCAAAATTCGAATTCCACTTGAAAAGCTGCCGAGAAGACAAAAGCGTTGTTTTTGCGACGACTATGATCGCATGAGTTGGATTTAACCAGCAGTCCCATAGTTGTAAGCGAGCCAAATGACATTACAGTAACACGAGAAATCGAAAGACGAAGCAGGCTCTGGGAGGGAGGGGGGTAGTTTAATGTTTTTAGATCATAGTTTTATGGTATATGCATCAATTGATTTTGAAAATTGAGTTTTTGGTTTTTAAGTTTGCTCCGTAAGTAAAATTTTAGCATTTGATTTTTAAGAAAAGGTTTTAAAAATTTTGATTCGATTTTTAAGTTTTTAGGAAAGGGCATTTTTAATTATTTTGTTCAAGCCAAGGGCTGGATTGTTTTTGAATGGTGAGAAAAAATGAGCTTGGTGTTCTGATAAAATTGTTCTTAATAATCGGGTAGTTTGTATTAGGGCCAAGCAGTTTAGGCCTACTCGTTGTGGTGGTCCTCTTGCAAGCAGAACCCAAAAACTTGTGAGGCCGTAAATCGCCGGGCCCCTGGCACTGTGCCTTTGTGCGATAAGGTAAATACGGCCCTTTAATTGCAGACCAGGCGGAAAGCCGACGGTTTTAACTGGTTGATCATTTGAAATCTGCTATACCCTCAATATTGAAATTTAAAAAGCAAGAGTAAATGATTTTTACAGCACCAACAAATAGTGCTTATGTAAAAGGTTCCTTCACTGTCTCCTGGCCAAGGTAACGTGGTAAATAATGAACCATTTAATTCTTTCTGTCGTTGATGAGCAGTGGCGTTGCTACGAAGGGCTAAAGGAGCTTTAGTCCCCTCCTTTCGCCAAGTTACATAGCCTCGGTAAAGTGGAAATTTTATTCAACCAAATAATAGCAACAAACAGTTAGACTAAAGTCATTCTAATGATTTATTTACAATCAAAAATACAAACGTTTTCGCCTTTCATCAGGCCACTTCAAGTATTAGTTAAATTATAGCCATGTTAACTTCAGAATAACTGAAAGGAATCAAATACAAAAATCAAGCGAAATCAAGGTTTCAAGTCGCGCGGTAACTCGAAACTTTGATATTGCTTGATTTTTGAATTTCATTCTTTCCAGTAAGTCTGAAGTTAACATGCCATAATTTAATTAATACCTGAAGAGGTCTGATGAAAGGCGAAAACGTTTGCATTTTTGATTGCAAATAAATCATTAAAATGACTTTAGTCTTGCTGTTCAAGTTACATAGAAAATTTAATCCAAAAATACAAGCGTTTAAACGTGTTTTAGACTTTGATCCGTAAGTAAAAGAGGGGCTAAATTGGCTGGAAATTGATTCTTTCAATGAATTGGCTTCTAAATATTTGCAATCAGCTTTTTTCAATCGATCTCAGAACGTGCGAAATGTCATCCAAATGGCGTTAAAATGGAACCACAAAAACTGCCCAGCGACAAAAATTGCCAAAAATCTCTTATAACTTCCGGCGGCTGAGGGCGAACCTCCGGCTGTGATACGCTTGAGTTACACCAGTTTGCTCAGCACGTCACCAGTCACCTCAATCGGGACATTCTCAAACAAAAAACTTTTCTTTCAAAGCCTCTCCCCTTTAATTCAATCTTACACGAGATATTTGAAATGAGTTTTGACTCAACGTCAAGTTGATTCGAAAATCTTTTTTTTTTTGAAGTGATTTATCACGAAAAAACCGAGAAGGGGGTTCTTTATATTTACAAGATTCGCACAGGCTAGGAAAAAATTTTTTTGATGGATAAATAATTTTTTTCCAGCCTATGCAAATCTTGTAATTATGATGGCTTAATAGTGATCCTCGGTTAGCAGTGATGCGACTGAGCAGATTACTGCCATCCAGGTCTTTTCGACGGAAATGATGTTTGTGATTCCCAATTTTGTGGCTGATCCCATCTTTTCTTGATGAATTTTTAGACCTATCCACTAATTCGCTCTTTATATGTTACAAAAATGTTTACATTTTTTTTCTGAGTTTGAGAGGCGTCGATCAATTAGAATCAACAGCAATATAAAAAAAAAAAAACTTTCCGAAATCGACAGTTTTCGCATTCCTATTTCCATTCTTTAAGTATGCTTAGTATACCAATAGCATGAACTTTGAGCAGCTGTTGTTATGTTTGAAGTTGGGAAACAGTTTTTGTTCCTTTTCTTTATCCTTATAAAAACCATTTAAAAAGGTTATAGTTGGAACGACCGACGCTCGCGTCGCGTGTTCCTCTGTTTTTACTCGGCCATTTTCCAACTAACGAGTGCGAAATTTCAAACTTTTGCTTATAACTCGAGAACGGTTGGGCCTAGCTACATGAAATTTGGACAGCAGTTTGAGATTAATGAGTTACATGTTTGTACCAAATTTCGAGGCAATAGGTCACGTGACTTTGGTTTTAGAACCAGAAAACCGGCCCGTAAGTTTGGCGTAAAAAGCGGTCTCCGTCAAAAACGGCTTAAGTAGGCCTACGGCAAAAAATATTTCATATGGTTGTATGTCTCAAGATACCCTTTCATCCCAACCAACCCACTTTTGGCCGCAATGAGGTTTATTTTTTTTTTCCTTATTTTCCTTTTTTTTTCCTTTTTTTTTCCTTTTTTTTCCTTTTTTTTCTTCCTAATTTTTGTACGCTCTTCTTCTCCTAAACCACAACACATCAAAATCTAATTTTTGTGTAAAGTTGTTGAGCTGCAAATGCAATTTTTTCTCCCGAAATTTTTTGGGGCAACTCCACAGGAAACCCCCCCAAAATGGGGCCCCAAAAAAACCATTTTTTGATCGGTTCAAGCTAGGATGCTAGTTCTTTTTGATATCAGTAGATATTCAACAGACAAATATTTTGACATAGTTTGGGGGTGCCACTCCCCCCCCCCGGGAACCCCCCAAATGGACCCCCAAAAATCAATTTTTTGAACGACTCAAGGTAGAGTTCTACTTTTTTTTGATATCAGTAAATATTTAACTGACAAATATTTTGACATAGTTTGGGGGTGCCACCCCCATGGGGACCCCCCCAAATGGATCCCCCAAAAATCAATTTTTTGTACGGCTTATTTTAGAGTGCCAGTGTTTTATGATATCAGTAGATATTTAACAGACAAATATTTTGACATAGCTTGGGGTTGCCACCCCCCCGGGGACCCCCCAAATGGACCCCCAAAAATCAATTTTTTGAATGGCTTAAGCTAGGGTGCCAGTCTGTTTTGATATCAGCAGATATTTAACAAACAAATATTTTGACATAGTTTGGGGGTGCCACCCCCTCGGGGCCCCCCCTAATAGACCCCCAAAAATCAATTTTTAAATGGCTCAAGCTAGGGTGCCAGTGTTTTATGATATCAGGAGATATTAAACTGACAAATATTTTGACTCCACTTTTCTGGAGGTTCCATAATCAGATATTTTTGAATAATTACTGATTTTACTGTAGACAAAAAGTACTTTTCAGCGTCACAGCATTAGCTATGCGTCGGTAGTTCACTGGGTTTGCTGGCAAACTCCCATCTAGTTTGCTTAGAGCTTATTCAAAATCAATGAAATAAGCAAATAGAATTTATTGACCCAGGATTGGTCAATGTAAATACTGTAATTACTGCCAGACTTCACAGCCAAAATTTGCGTCGCAGATTATGCAGGTTTTATCGTTTTACAGCTATATTGCTTCAAAGTTGTACGAGAAACATAATGTTCAAATGCCATTACCGACAATTCTATGCAAATGCTAACTTTTACTCGTTTTGTATCAGAAACTCATCTAACTTCTGGAATGTGATAAGTAGGGCAAGTTTTTTAATTAGGTCAATTTTGTAGTAGTAAGTTGGCATGATGAGATTTTTTGCAAGAACTCTGGATAGAAAGAGTCAGTTTCATATTCTTAATTTGATTGGTCAATAACCAGTATTTACCGTTAGGTCAATATTCTTTTTATAGGACAATTAAACTCAATTTTTTGTACTTATCTCTCATTTTTTAGTTTATCACTCATAAGTAGCAACGGCCGTGCGCGCAGCCAGAAATCTGCAATTGGGGGTGTCTGGGGGCGGAGCCTTCAGCGTTCGGAGATTTTGCAAGAATCGCTTAATTTTAAGCCTAATTTGATAAAATTAATGTTTTTTAAACTTGGCATAGAAATTAGCATTGGCTGCAAAACATGATTAAACTGGGTCCATAAATATAGGCTATGTTGGCTGGGCTAACTTAATTGCAAAATTTCAGTCTTTTTATTACAAAGTAAACCAGTATACATCATTGAATCCTATAATTCAAAAAAACTTATAATAACCTAATTTCTGCGCATTTTGATAAGAAAGATAATTTGGGGGCGAGGGCCGAATGGTATGAGATTTGAGAGAAGTGATAGGTAATTCACTAAATTAAATAGACTACTGAAAACCCCCACCTCATCCACAATTTTTTTGGTGAAGCTTAAGTTAAGCATCTTGCATCAAGCGATAGAATTAGATTGCTTATTTTTAACCATTTTCAAAGTTATAGTGATTTGTGAGCTATATTTTTGACAAATATTAGATCTCCCCCCTACATAAATGTTTTATAAGTCGCTTTAACTCTGTTTTGCAGGTGCTCAAAATCGATACTGATAGCGCGACACTCTGTCGTTTCGACACAGTCAAATTTAAACGCTTATAACTTTTGAAGAAAAAAGCTTTTTGCATGGTTTTTTCGCAATTCGGTGAAAGATTTATTCAAAAATGTTTAAAGCTGAACTGCGTCTGGTTATAAATTGCAATAGATATGCAATTTGAGTTTAAATAAAAGTGATAAAAATCCGTTGTTGTTTGCTAATTTTTGCCATCATCAATCACAAACTTAGCAGGAAACCAACGACTCGAGCAGTTTCTGTATTGCTTATGACGTGTTACGCAAGTCCTACGCGAAAACAATTTGCTCTGCACAAACAAAGTAATCGCATTTTTACGAATCACTGAATTCGAAGTGTCAAAATCCAACAGATAGTGTAACATAGCTCAAAATTAATTTTTGTGATTGCTCAGGTTACTAAAACATGATGCTGTATTTCATCTGCTAATTATCTCGATTAAAAACTAACGTAATTAATCGAAAAAAGTTAGAGGACTTTTTGTACCTTATTTTACGCTAACATACTGTAATTACAGTTTAGTCCAAAATTTTATTAATACAAATAATATTGCATTTACCTTCTTTCACTTCAAATATTGTAATGATTTATGTTGATTCATGAGTACAAACCAATCACTATCCTTTTGGTTCTAGCTGACCACACCAATGCAGGGCAGTTGTTTTTTTTTAGGGTTCTGTTTGCAAATTTGTCGTCAGTTTAGGCCTCTAATTTGTGGCGAGAGACGCGTCAATAGTACAAGGTTATCAGTAACGCAAAATAATTCAACAGTTGGAGAATCAAACTGGGGGTAATACATAACCTTTTAATCACTAACTCGACGCTTTACTAATTAATTGATTATTGACCTACTCGTTTCTGCATAGCTCGTGAAGAAGTGAAAAATTTTCGAAAATACTACACCCGGGAAAATAACGCGGCAGAGCGATATCTGGGAGCCGCTGGAAAGCATGCTTTTTGCATCAATTGCCTTACTACACTATCAATGAAATTTGATTTTGCCTGAAGTAAATTTAAGTTTCATTGTATACATAAAAATTCAAACTATGGTATTCAACCAACCGACAAATGTTGCTTTGTGTTAAACGGCTTAATGCTTTGTTTATTGCTTATCCTGTTTTTAGTGCAAATAATTATTTTTCTCTTTTAACCTCAAAACTATAAAATTCCAATTAACAACATAATAATTTGCCTTCAAAAATTTTTTTCGATCTGGTTTGACTACTGGTATTTAATATCAGCAAAAAATGCTAGGTTTCAAGCAGGCGCGTAGCCAGGATTTTGCATTGGGGGGCATTTGTTTTGGAGGCTGGAAACAACATCAAACGATCTTAACCCAGATTTTGATTAGTCTTTACTCAGAGTAAGTCGGTTTTTTTGTCCAAATTTATGGTGATCTCAAAAAAAAAAAAAGGGTCTTCTTCCAGGCTGAAACCCAGTTTTAATCCAGTTTTAAGACTCATTTTAGGTTGGTATCACACTATCACATCAGATTCTTGACCAACTCTCATCGTCAATACCGTTGGGGGGGCTATTTTTGTTTTTGGAGCAAAAATCGGCCTCAAAAGTGCTCAAAACAGGGTATTTTGCATACTCTTTAGGCCAATGGGGAAGTTCGAGCCCCCCGCCCCCCTGGCTACGCTACTGGGTTCAACTGTGCAACAGGCCAGTTGATCAAGCGGTAACGCGTTTGTTTCTGGAGCGGAAGGTCAGAGGTTCAAATCTCTGGCCGGTCAAATCGGACACAGTGTTGCCAACGGCTCGCCACCGCTGCAACATTTCTTCGGAAAGAGCTGTGTTGCCCGGGCGCAATGACACGGAGATGGGCCCCACCAACTCGTTCCACACTTTGGCGTATTACTGCGAGCGTAATGAAAGATTTGATTTGATTAGATTTGATTCAAGTATGCTTAAAAAAATCAAATTTTGCGGGATCCAACTTGAAATGGAATTTCCAACCTTAAATGTTTTCATCTTTCTTTTTATATCTTCCTACCCTGATAATTTTATTCGTTTTGTTCGAGCCCTAAAAAGTTTCAAATTTTGAGGGGGTTGTTGGAGAAGAATTTCTCCCTTTGGCACTAAAATTTACCGATATCTATGACAGATTAAAGTTTGAACTTTCTAGTTTTAACGGTCTTGGATTTGGAACAGTGGTGGGCAAATTACTGCACTAAAGTAATGAAATTACTTCACGAAAAATTACGTTAAAGAAGTAATGAAATTACCGTAGTCGTTGCTTCTTAGAAAAAGTAATAAGTAATTTGTCATTACAAACTACAAATTACTTTGAATGAAACATTTCGTCAAAAACTTTTTTGTTGAGGCGGTAGAAAATGTTGGATTTCGTCTATGATTCAAGAACCATTATATGATACCCTAATGCTACGATCAGATGATGATTTTCAATATGATGCCTCTTCGACACGGTTTAGCGTTAAAGAATATTAAGCTTTAAAAATTTAACCTGAGTGAGGACAGAATAATTTGAAAACTAAGCAGGTTTTGAGCTTCGGATAATTTGTTTTTGCGGTCAAAGATTATATCATAATTCTTTGGCTATTGTGGCTTCTGATGCGCTAAATCTTTCCTGAGGCATTCTGCTTAGATGGCAAACCATCCAAGCTGAGTTCTTTCAATTCGGAGAAGTAACGGCTCGATGTTAAGAGATTTTCGAATCACAATGCTACGCATCTTGTTAAACAATGTAACTCCCAGTAGCGTAGCCAGGGGGGGGGGCTAGAGCCCCCCCATTGGCATGTCGACCAAAATGCAAAAAGAGAAAAAAAATACGTTTTTAGCACTTTTGATACTGTTTTATGCACTGCAGTGGACTGAATAGTGATTTAAAACATCTTTTGAAACATATATTCGGGGAGGGGGGGCTAATTTATTAAAAATAAAAGTCACAAATAAATGAAAACTTTGAAAAATGGTCAAAAATAAGCAATCAATTTTGATCGCAAGTGTAAAAATGATAAACGTAGGTGTCATCAACAAATAAACTAAAGAATAGGGGGGGGGTTTCAGTATTAGTTAATTACCAATCATTTCTCTCAAATCTCTTTTCATTAGCCCCCCTCCCGCAATTGTTTTTCTCTATAAACTGTATACGAAATAGATTACACTTGTGTGAGTTTTATTGAACTATTCGATTTTACAACTTGCCAGCATCTAAACAAGAGTACTAACATTTTACCTTTAGCCACCACCCAAATATCCCATTTTTGCCATCAGTTTAATCATGTTTGCACTGCCAATTTCTAAGCCACGTTTTAAGAGCATTTTTTTTAATCAAAATAGCCCTAAATGAAGTTATTTTTGCAAAAAAATGCAAAATTTTTGAGCGCTGGGGGCTCCACCCCAGACTCCCGTGGCTCCGGCGGCTGGGGGCTTTTCCCCCAAATCCCCAGCCTCCGGCGGCTGGGGGTTCCGATCCCAGACCCCGAAAATAGCCCCCCCATTGAGAATTTCTGGCTACGCGCCTGGTAACTCCTTCGATTCTTCGTGAAAACCTCATTTCGGACGCTTGCACTTGTGATCGCATTCTTTTGTTCATTACCATTTTGATCGCACTCTTTTGGTCATTCATGACCATAGGTGAGAATTGTAACAAAAACTGTTTTGAAAATTGAGAGCTTTTGAGTAGTTGAATTGTATAGTACATATTTTTTTTCAATTTCTTGTTGAACAGTAGTTGGCTAGTTGCTAATCAGGATCTAAATCAAAAATACATGGTCCTGAACCTTTTATTACAGTCCCGTATGCCAGTTGCGTTAGCACGGTTAAGGACTGGTCCACAGATAGATGGAAATCTATGTGGATTAAACGGAAAGACTGCTTGAGGATGAAGGAGTCTCTGGATTGGACGTCTTCACGACTAACAATACGTCTTCTTAACCTTAAGAGGCCTCATTTAAATAGAGTAGTGCAAGTTTTAACTGGGCACTGCAATCTACAACAACACAAGAAAACTATAGGTCGTGCTGAGTCTTCTCTGTGTCCAAAATGTTGCCTAGAGGATGAAACACCAAATCATCATGTAGGCAATTGCAGGCTTTGACGACCCGACCGGTGAATTCCAAAATCTACGCCGATTGACCGGCCGGTTGACCGGTTTCTGACCGGCCCGGTCGACCGGTTTTTCTACAGAAGGTTTTTGTTCACTGTTCAATGCATCTCATGAAAAATTTTCAAAAGGGAAGGGCCATGGGTGAAGTGTTAAAATTTGTAACTCTGAACGAGGGTCTCAGAAAAAAAAACAAAAAATTTTTGCGTTTTTTGCAAAAATAACTCAATTTTAAGACCTTCTTAGGTTAAATTTCGGTTTGAAAGACCTGTTTTGAGCAGCGCAAAACGTGCACAAAATAAGCATAAAAAGACCTGGAGGGCACAAGCTAAATTATTAGACCTTCTTTCTACTGATATTATGAGTAAGACCAAGAAAAGAAGTTAAAACTTTTTAGCCATTGGTCACAGATTATTTGCAATTTGCCGAGCAGCAAACACTAAACTGTTATGACATTGGCTAAAAAATATTTGAAATATAATATGCACCAGCAGTTTGCAGAAATGCTGCTACTTCAGAACAAGAGGTGGTTAGTTAGACATTAAAAAATAAGAGCTATGTCTTTCTTGCCCAGTGTAGAATGTGGTAAATTTAAGTTGAAAAAAGCTTTTTCAGCGACAAGATTTTAGCATGTACTAAAAAATCTGAAATTTACGCCACTTCTACTCTCAAGCTGATTAAAATGATGTTAAAATGCCAGATAGCGCAAGCCTCTTCCACATGCATGCTTTATTATAATCTGATTACGCGATTATAACGTATATTTTGCACTTTTTTGCTTTGTGCCGTGGCCCAAAGCGGGGCATGGCACAAAGCCCCCTTAAATACGTCCCCGGATGTGCACGTCTTAATGGTCGCAGCATATTAGTCACAGCTAAAAACCATTAAACAAGTGTTTTCAAAAGACGTGGTTTGTTAATACTATTCTTTTTTTAAAAAAAGTTTCATTTATAACAAAATATATGTGTATATTTCGGTCAGTGCTTAGCTGTCTTTTAATTGCAAGAAAGGAGAATTTGACCGGTGTTTCAACCAGCTTGACCGGCTGGTCGAAGAAACTCGACCCGACCGGTAACCCTACCGGCCGGGCGATCCTACCGGTGCCGGTTGACCCGGCCGGTTTCCATCTCAGATGCAGACCTATTCAGTAGCGTACGCAGGATTTTTCAATGGGGGGCGAGGGGGGGGGTGGTTCAAAAGTGACATCAAAAGTTTGTTCGCGATCTATACTTTAGCAAATAAATAACTTAGTGCAATGTAACAAAATGGAATCAAAGTCACACAGTGCGTAATGCAAATAAAACTTTTCAAACAAAAAACAATTAAGCATTAAGCATACATCTATAGTTAACATCATAAGGTTTGCAACTGCGCGATCAAGAAAAAATTGCTTAAAACAAAAGCTACGAAAACCCATATGATTATAAACAGAGCAAGGCGTGACAGGCGCGTAGCCAGAAATTCGCTATTGAGGGGGCTGTTTTGGGGGTCTGGAGACGGAGCCACCAGCGCTTAAAAATTTTGCATTTTTTTTCCTAAAATAACTTAGTTTTAGGGCTATATTGATAAAAAATAATGATTTTAAAACGTGGTATTGAAATTGGTAGTGCAAACCTGATTAAACTGTTTGTATAAATGGGCTATGTGGAAGGTGGCTAATGGTAAAATTTTAGCTCTCCTGTTTACATGCTGGTAAATCATAAAATCCTATCGTTCAAGAAAACTCATACAGAGTAACTATTTCGTCTATATTTGATAGAGAAAAATAAATGGGGAAGGGGGGCTAACGGAAAAAAAGTGAGACAAGTGATTGGCACTTATAAAGTAGCCTATTCCTAAGTTTATAGTATGTTCGTTAACGAAACCTATGTTTAGCATTTTTACACTAGCAATCAAATTTGATTGCTTGTTTTAGGCCATTTTTCAAAGTTTTCATTGATTTGTGACTTTTATTTTTGACAAATTAGCCCCCCCCCTAATTTTATGTTTCAAAAGATGTTTTAAATCACTTTTTAGTCCATTCCAGTGCAAAAAAAACAGTTGAATAAATGCTAAAAACGTGGTATTTTTCTTATTCTGCATTTTGGTTGACAGGCCAATGGAGGGTCTACAACCCCCCCGCCTACGCTACTGAAAGTTACTCTAACTCGTAACTCGATATTCAAGAGTTTCAGTTTTACTCTTCGTCGCTTACAATGCTGCCTTAAATAACAAAGAAAATATTTACTATAATTAAATATTTCGTATTAACATGAGAGTAAAGAAGGAGCTTGTTTGTTTTGCGCAATAAGGTGATATTTCGAATGATATACGTCGGATCAATAAAGAGGATGGTTTAAACCCCCACCCTCCTGTCATGGGGCGTATTTATGGGGGGACAATTGGGCCATGGCCCCCCTCTTTGGGTCGGCAGGATAGTATAATTAGCGTAGAATAGTACGCAAAATTGTGGCATGGCCCCCCTTTGTAACTTGGGAAGAAGGTTTGAGCACAGAAACGGTAAGCAAAAACCTTTTTTCGGCCAAATACTGAACTACGTTTGGAGTGAAAACCCTTTTTTTTTTGTTGTCTTCACCTAATTTTGGGCCAAAAACCGGACTAAATTTGAGTGAAGACTTTTTTTTTGGTCTTCACCTAAGTTTGGGCTGGAAAATTTTCATTCTGGTCTTCAGTAGCGTAGCCAGAGGGGGGGTGGGGGAGGGCTATAGCCCTCCCACTCCATTGGCCTGCCAACCAAAATGCAGAATAAGGAAAATACCTCGTTTTTAGATCTTTTGAGACTGTTTTTTTGCGCTGGAATTGACTAAATAGTGACTTAAAGCATCTTTTGAAACATATATTCAGGGGGGGATAATTGTCAAAAATTAAAGTCACAAATCAATAAAAACTTTGAAAAAATGCCCGAAAATAAACAATCAAATTTGATCGCAATGTAAAAACGCCAAACATAGGTTTTATCAACAAATATATTATAAACTCCGGAATAAGGAGAGGTGGGGGTTATTTAGTGTTAGTTAATTACCAATCCTTCTCTCAAATATCTTTCCATTAGCCGCCCCCCTTACCCCATTTTCTTTTCTTTATAAAATATAGACGAAATAGATTACTCCGTGTGAGTTTTATTGAATAATAGGATTTTATGATTTACCAGCAAGTAAACAAGAGAACTGCAATGTTATCATTAGTCACTTCCCATACAGCCCATTAATGTAACCAGTTGAATCATGTTGCGCTGCCGATTTCTATGCCACGTTTTAAAAGCTTCATTTTTTATCAAAATAGCTCCAAAATTAAGTTATTTTTGCAAAAAAATGCAAAGTTTTCGAGCGCTGGGGGCTCCGCCCCCAGATACCCGTGCCCCCAGCCTCCAGCAGCTGGAGGCTTTGCCCCCAGACCCCCATTGACTCCGCCGGCTGGGGGCTCCGCCTCCAGACCCCCAACACACAGCCCCTCCTATTGCGAATTTCTGGCTACGCGCCTGCTGGGCTTCACTACTCTCAATTTTTCTGAATTTCCTGCCCCCCCCTCCTTTCGAAAATCCTGCGTACGCTACTGCCTCCTGTGTACGCCTTTGCGCATAAGTGAGCTATGTGTCGGTAGATAATGGTAACATTTCAATCCTCTAATTTACAAACCGGTAAATCATAAAATCATAATTTCAAAAAACCCACAAGCATTCATATTCTGCAGTTTATAGAGTGAGACAGTTGGGGAAGGGGAGGTGGAGGAAAGTGAATGGAACGAAATTTGAGTGGATTAATAATTAACTAATACTGAAACCCCATTTCGATATCTTTAATGAAGCCAATGTTAAGCATTTTTAGCGGTTAAATTTGCTAATTTTAGCATTTTTTTGAAGTTGTTATTGATTTGTAAGCTATACTTTTGACAAATTAACCCCTCCCCTCCTAAGAAACTCTAAATGCTTCAAAAGTTGCTTTAAATCATGTAGGAGCCCGTGTCATTGCAAAAAAACAGGCTCACAAGTGCTAAAAACGTGATATTTTCTTTATTGTACATTTTAGTCGACAGACCAATGGGGGGGGGGGGTTGAACCCCCAACTTCCCCCTGCGTACGCCCGTGGACCTACTTATTGCAGACCGTGTGCTTTAGCTGTTACACCTACCACCGTTACGGCGAAACGTCTTGCGATCGTGGAAAGGTACAAAACAACCGTTACCTCTTTACCTCCACGCGAAAACATCTATAAATTGTTGTATTTTGGTAGCAGTAGCCACAGTAACTCTGGTAGCAGTAGCACTTTCATTGCTCGAAGGTTTAAATAGGTGTGTTCGGAACGAAGATTGGTACCTAAACTTTATGCTTTAAGTCTCTTTTCATTAACAAATTGCGAGATTCGGATGTTGGGTTTCAAAATGTCGTCCAAGATTATATTCTTTTGGAACTGAAACCACGTTTCGCCAAACTAAACACAGTACTTTCGAGTTTACAATTGTAAACAAGTATTTATTTGTTCATTTAGAGTTAAACACTCAGCCCTCTCTCTCTTACGTTTCTTTTCTTGTTTTCAGTCATTGTGGTATGCTACACAAGTAACACAACTAACTGCTTGCTGACAAACAAAGTGAAAAAAAATGCTGGTAAAAAAAGCACGCGCTGTAGATTCCAGTTTTACGCACATACACACAATTGCATCAGCTACAGCATCTCAATACTGTACGACAAATATGAATTGCTTAAAAAGCATTATCAGAGGTGGAGTGCTCGAGGACGTCCTTGGCCTCGAGGACACATTTTGAAGTCCTTGGCCTTGGCCTCGAAGGTCAAGTCCTTGGCTTTGGCCTTGGCCTCGAGGCCTCAAGTCCTTGAAAATTGGCCTGTCTTCGGCTCGAGGACAGCACTATTTTTTGAATTGTTAAAATTTTGTGGAGCGATTGAAAATTTTTTGGAAAACGTTTTTTTGTGGAGATCGCCTGAAAAATTTTTGTGAAGACCTTTTTTTTTTGGAGAGCACTTGCGCTTGTGTCCTTGGTCCTTGGCCTCGAGCATTCCTGTCCTTGGCCTCGAGAGTGTCTGTCCTCGGAAAGGCTGTCCTTGGCCTCGGATTTTTTTGTGTCCTTGGCCTTGGCCTCGAGCCTTGTGTCCTCGACTCCACCTCTGAGCATTATGCTTAAGATCACATGAAATTATTTCGAGGAACGCAATAAAAGGCTTCGCTCGGCCGTATTTTGTGCAGGCCTGCTCTAAAAGCCTAGATTATTGAGATCGTCAAATCGATAACCGTTACTAACATGATTGATTTTTTTTTGTCTGCATTACTGTACGTTTAACTGCACCTAATCGGTTAGTATTAAATAAAAAAAACTTCCATAAATAAAACCATTTAACCATTGTATTACTTATTTATATATAAAGTAGTGTCAATACCGTAAAAATTACTAAAAAAGTAATTCGTTTCATTAATTCGTCACGTTAGTAATTCGTTACTGCCCACCACTGATTAAGAATCAGATAAAAGAAATAACAAAACAATGTGCTCCATTTCAGTGGCGGATCCAGAAAATTTTGGTTGGGGGGGATTATCAAAATTCTAAGCACAAAACCTCAAAAATTCGGATGTCTTCAAGGAAATTGAGACTGATTTTTCGGCCGAAATCGAAAATTCGAACGTTATTTCCGCCCAAAATCAGGTGGTGTCCAAAAAAAAAAGGTCTTCACCGAAATTGAGACTGATTTTTCGGCCGAAATCGTTAGGTTTAGGCTGGTGGGGAAGGATGCATCCCCCCCATCCCCCCCTAAATCCGCCACTGCTCCATTTGGTTCGCGTGTTCAGTTATCTTTTTCATCGTTTTCTGTTGGTCTACTTCCGAGATATAGCGGTTCAATGTTGATTACTTTTTTCCGGTTTTTGACCTCTGAAATTGTGATAGCGTGACCACATATCCCAAATTGTTTGCTCGTAGCTTTAATCTACATTATCTTCGTGATGAGTATGACTTTCAGCTTACTATATTTTGTCGCTTGCAAGTTGTAGCAAATTGGCCAAGTTTTACCGCTTATTTGGCAAGTTTTTTTTTTGGTTTCAAACTTTTAAACTGCGGTCACGTGACCGATAAATAAAAAAAAATTATCGTTTGATGCTTTTGCCTATCCTCATTTTGTGTGCAAATTTCATCGTTTTACATTCAGCCTTTGTTAGTTACTGCACTAGCAACGTAATGAACTTCAAATAATTGCAGGCTACGGGAGGCCAGGGGGGGCGTGCTCCCACTAACGACTGTTTGTGTCCCCTCTATTTTGGTTTACTCAGAAAACGTTTTTGGTACGTCACGTAACGACCAGACAACAGACATTAAAGGCGGGTTCACACAGAAGCCGTCAACGTCAACGTTACCGTTCCGTCGCAGTTACGTCTAACGTCAAGGTGTTCACACAAAAAATTTTAGCGGTGACGGAAGTGATTTTCTTGATTTCATCCGTCTTACGTTGAGTTAAAATAATTTTAACTTTACGTAAGTAACGTAAGCGATTTCGAGCATGTTTTTGGTGGTTGGTGCAAACTTTGAGCCACAAAAACTGAAAATCTTGAAAAAATAATTGGTTTTTGTTGAAAAGTAGCTTTCAGCAGGCAATGTTAAGTGCTTAGAGCTGTATGTAGTAGGCTAGGTCTAGTCATGTACCGATACTTTGTAGTGTACGTAGTATACAGTAGCAGTGATACTGGTATCTAGCCTAGCGGTACTTCAGACTGGATTGCTTTTTTTCTGCTTGGGAAAAGAAGAGAGAATGAGATATTAAAACTTCCGGTAATTGGTACTGGTTAGGCGTGTTAAATCTGAGTTGGTTGCTAGCAGCCAGTTGAGAAAGCCAATTCAATTTGGCTTTCCTTGCTCTTGTTTTGGTACAATTGGCTAAAGTTCAATTTTGAACTTCAATTGACTTGACTCTTGAAAGCTGAAATTATAAACTACTGGAAGCAATCAATTTCTACAGTAGAGACCTTTCTCATGTCTGAAAGTGGCTATTTTGCCTATTGAGGCAAAATAGTGTTTTTCCTTTGTTTGGGTTAGCCTAGGGTTTGAGTTAGGGTTTGGGCTAGGCTTGGAATTAGGGTTAGGATTAGAGTTAGAGTTTGGTTAGTTTTTGGGTTAGTGGGCTAGGCTTGGGATTAGGGTTAGGATTAGAGTTAGAGTTTGGGTTAGCATGAGGCTTACGGCTAATTTGGCATTTGCGGCAAAATAGTCGTTAGGACTATTTTGCCTCCAAATTGCAAAAATAACATGGGGCTATTTTGCCTCTAGAAGCAAAATTGCCACTGCCTTTAAATAAAGTGGCCACTTTTGACCATTTTGGACACTGTATCATCAATAGCCTAGTCATGATCATATACCGTAGTGCACCGGGGTACTTTGATACTGGTCTGTGGTCATGATTATTGCCATGATGCATATAAATACTGACCAGTGATTGCTTAGCTACGAATATCATAGACTCTTAACTTTTGTTTATTTTTAGGAACTCATAAGCCTATCTATTTGTTGATTTAATAATAGTCAAGTAGAGGCTACTGGTAGTTGTTGTATCTGTATACTCTGCAGTTTGTTTTGTGTGAACGCTGAACAGTCACTGAAATGAAATTGTATGGTGTTAGAATCATCTTGTATTCTTAGCAGTGGATCACTAGATGCCAAAAAAATAGCTGGTTTACTTACACAGTGTTGGTACAATGCACATACAAAGTTGGCTGTGGTTTTGAATTGCATTGAGCTTTATTTGTTTTAAGCTTAATGTGGTTTGGGGTTATAGCTACTTTAGAAAATCAACGAACCAGTACCATAAAATCAAATTGGAGTGGAGAAAACATACTGTACACTGGTACAGTACTGCACAAATCAAGAGTTGAGTAGTGATAGTTTCCGTACAGTTCAATTGTCGCTGCACTTCACGCATATGCTAGTACTGTACCAGATTGTGATAGCCTACCAGTACAGTAGACCATCACTTCGCAATATAACAGATGCCGAATACGCGAGATCGATTTCTGACAGTGCACACATACCTACGGTACATAGTGGTACTGAGCCTGGACCGCATGGGTTTGGGTTAGGTTTTTGTGCTGCTGCACTTATGATTCTGTATGTTCTAGTACTAGTACGGTAGTATGCCATGTGACAGATAACAAGTGTATGATATCGGTTATCGAAACAATTTGCGATACGGTAGCATACAAAAAAATAGACTTCTTTAAGCGTACACATACTGTAATAGCAATTTTCGATTTGATTGCGCGATAACGATTTCTGATAATGAATGCCGTAATAAACTGCATGTGCTGCATTAGATATCTTTTTCCTCACTTTCTGACCTGCTAGTTCTGTTGTTATCGATGTTAGTCAAAAATTGCAATCACATCAGATATTGAGAGTTGAAACATTTCAAAAAACTCAAACACTGATTTACCACAATTTTGAGTATAAAAATTTCTAGTTCTGCAGGTTTTACCAGTGCTTTTCAGTTTTTAAAGTAATTTCTGTCAGTACTTTCAGCTTTTTAAAGTCTTCTACTTCTTACATAACTCACTATTGCAGTAAGCCTACTAACCAAATCTGCCAAATTCAAATTCCACTTCAGTACCGTACCAACCTATATCTTATCTGCAGATTATTTCTGAAAAACAAAATCTAGTGATTAGGCTATTTGAATTCATATCATATTGCTTACAGTAAATTTAAGTTTAAGTTCTACACCACCTTAAAATTGTTCATGCAAATCTAATTTAAATGATATACAGGGTGGGCCATAAGTAGGTATACAGCCATCGCTCAAAAGTGCTTCAAATTTTTTTTTCCATTACAGTTGTTACTTGACTTTTAGTCATATTACACTTCCTAGTGCTGAGCAAGTAATGCAAAGTCTTTTGGAATGTGCTGCTTATTAGAAGTGAAAAGAAATTTAAAGTGTTTATATTGTGATTGCTGTATACCTACTTTTGGCCCACCCTGTACTCTAAATGCAATTACTTACTAACCACTTTTTTACTTTTGCAAAATAGACTTAAAATCTGTGATCATATCAGTATTTGACTGTTAAAGAAATTTAATTATTTAAGAAATTCAACAAATATGTAAGATGTAACTTAACAAAAAATCTCAGCAGTTTTTTGACCCAGCAGCAGTACCATGAAAAAAATTACTTGAGCAGTACCACTGCACAACTAAGTAAAACAAGTTAAAACTCATCACTTGTTTCCACAATTATCACTAATACTTGATAAATGTTTGTTGATGATTTTGGCAAGCACTTCAAAACCAGCAAGTTAACCCCACAGGATAAAGTGCATTAAATAGCCTGCACAAAGTGCACATATTATCAGTAGCTCTCAATTTAAGCATAGTTTGATGGTATAGTGATTACTGATTACAAAACCCAAACTTGATATGCCTATTGGTTTATTAACAAAACTGCTATGCAAGCATTACAACCAGTTACAGGTTCTTTGTAATACGTAACGGTGACGGATCAGTGTGAACCTCTCACGTTCAGGTTACCGTCACCGCCAAATAACGGTAAAACGCTGAACGGTGACGTAAACGTTGACGGGTTCTGTGTGAACCCGCCTTAATACTGTAATTTTGAATGCTAATTCTGTCACCACAATAATAGCCAGACGACTCGAGTTGAAGTAGACAAATAGTGCTGAGATCGCAAAAAATCGCCTCTGTTGCACAAAGCTCGAAATTTTTTGAAAAAAGTATTTTCTTTATAGTTCAATTAACATTTATGTACTGAAAATCTAATCAAGTATTGCATACCGGCGGTTATTAAATACTGCCTGTAATACAGAAAATATATTGTTGCATCCTGGGAATAATTTGAATGTACTGAAAAGTAATAGCACCATATTGTCTTCGGCCCCTAGTTTGGTGTTTTTGTCTCTAGCACTTGCTTATTTACATTATAGAATAAACAATTATACAATAAATACCGCCCAATTTATTTAAAAAAATTTGAAATTTTTTATTAAAAAATTAGCTAATCCCTTAGCTATAGACCTGCTTCTGTTTTTCAGATAAATTTAATTCTAAACATAATGCATAGTTTCTGTTTTTTAAAAAATCTTTGTGGCGTTAACATACATTTTTAGTGTTGCATTTTTAACAAACAAGGACTAAACACAAAATCAATGGGGTAGCTAAAGTTAGGCCAATCACAATCACATAATTGGAGTTGACTCCATCCTTCTTGACCCAGCCGTTCTAGCGATATTTTACTTTCAACAAGACGTAGGGGCCTCTAATTTCATAATTTTTATTAGCAACCAGTGCCGTCGCCAGAGCAACCGAAGTGAGAGGGCACTAGCCGAAAGTGGGAGGGCACTAAAACAGACTGAACTTTTGCACATAAAAACTGATATTTCACCACTACAAATTTTGCGCTATTTTAACAATTTTGCATTCATATCTGAAAACAAAGACGTGCAAGGACGGCAGCGTTTTGTAGCTCGTTTCGTATCCGGCCCATACAATCGCTTGAAAAATCTGTCTGCAGCAGTGAATGAGACCAGAAGCGCAGTTAGGATTTTGATAAGAATGAGGGGCTTAAACCAATTGTTTAATTTAGGACCCGTGCTGAACAAACTGATGCAACTTAAGCGTATCACAAAGGGGGGCCTAGCGGCAGAACTTCCAGTCGCTGGGCAATTTTTGTGTTTTTGCGGCAAAAACTGCAATTTTAACACCATTTCCATGACATTTCGCCCGTTTTTGAAACCATATGAATAACTAACTAAGCTAAGCTTCAGAAGCTCTACTAAGAATTAAATTGCATAACTCTTTCTGCCTCCCTTATACTTCTGATAAAATCCAAAACATGTTTTGAACGCTTGTGTTTGGGGGTTAAATCTTCGAAATGATTTAGCTAACGGAGGCTAAAGCCCCCTTTTAGCACCTTCCTCATGGCTACGCCACTGACTGCAACCTAAAAAAATCTTGAGTGTGCTCCAAAAAAAACAAAAACAGCTAATCTTTAAAAAAATGTTTCCGCGTATTGTTTCAAGTCATGATCACTAATGGAGTACCGGTAACGATTCTGTGGGCTGATATCTCTCTTCCGCGACACATCCGTAGAGGCGAGTTGATAAGACGTATTATTGCGTCTCATTTACGCACAGTAGTTGGTTGCCAGCAATTTCGGAAAGAATCGAGAAAACTTCAAACGAGAATTATGTTTGAACGTTAGCGTCATCTCTAATGAATCATCATAATTGGAACGACCGACGCTCGCGTCGCGTGTTCCTCTGTTTTTACTCGGCCATTTTCCAACTAACGAGTGCGAAATTTCAAACTTTTGCTTATAACTCAAGAACGGTTGGGTCTAGCAACATGAAATATGGAGAGCAGTTTGAGATTAATGAGTTGTATGCTTGTACCAAATTTCGAGGCAATAGGTTTCGTGACTTCGGTTTTAGGACCCGAAAACCGCACCGCAAGTTTGGCGTAAAAAGCGGTGTCAGTCAAAAACGGCTTAAGTACGGCAAAAAATATTTCATAGGGTTGTATGTCTCAAGATACCCTTTCATCCCAACCAACCCACTTTTGGCCGCGATGAGGTTTATTTATTTTTTTTTTTCCTTTTTTTTCTTCCTAATTTTTGTACGCTCTTCTTCTCCTAAACCACAACACATCGAAATCTAATTTTGTGTAAAGTTGTTGAGCTGCAAATGCAATTTTTTCTCCCGAAATTTTTTTGGGCAACTTCACCGGGAACCCCCCACTAAATGGGGCCCAAAAATATCAATTTTTTGAACAGCTTAAGCTAGGGTGCTAGTTCTTTTTGATATCAGTAGATATTTAACTGACAATTATTTTGACATAGTTTGGGGGTGCCACCCCCCCGAGGACCCCCCCAAATGGGGCTCACAAAAATCAATTTTTTGAATGGCTCAAGCTAAAGTTCTACTTTTTTTGATATCAGTAGATATTTAACAGACAAATATTTTGACATAGTTTGGGGGTGCCACCCCCCCTGGGAACCCCCCCGAATGGACCCCCCAAAAATCAATTTTTTGATTGGCTTAACTTAGCGTGCCAGTGTTTTATGATATCAACAGATATTTAACAGACAAATATTTTGACATAGTTTGGGGGTGCCACCCCCCCCCCCCCCGGGGACCTCCCCAATGGACCCCCCAAAAATCAATTTTTGAACGGCTCAAGGTGGAGTTCTACTTTTTTTCGATATCAGTAGATATTTAACAGACAAATATCTTGACATAGTTTGGGGGTGCCACTCCCCCGGGGATCCCCCAAATGGACCCCCCAAACTCAATTTTTTGAACGGCTCAAGCTAGGGTGTCAGTGTTTTGTGATATCAGGAGATGTTTAACTGACAAATACTTTGACTCTACTTTTCTGGAGGTTCCGTAATCAGATATTTTTGAATAATTGCTGATTTTACGGTAGACAAAAAGTACTTTTGAGCGTCACAGCATTAGCTATGCGTCGGTCGTTCACAGGGTTTGCTGGCAAACTCCCATCTAGTTGATTATTACCTCCATGAAAAGTTTTATTTGCTTAAATAGTTTTCGAAACGAGTTACGCTGCCGATTTCGTTCAGGACTAAGTGCAACATCGTCGGCGCAAAACGACGTGATGACGAATTTGTTGAAAAGCAGGCGGTGTTGAAGAATTTGCCCGTGCCAGGGCGTTTAAATTTTATTTTGACAGCTCTAATGTCTGATATTTGCCTGAAAATACATGGTCTAGTTCAACAAACCGTTAATTGCTTTAAACCAATAAATTTTTTGATGAAAACTTTTCACCATCACAAATTTGAATGAATTTTAGGAAAAGTGAATAAATTTCACTATTTTTGGGCAAAGATATCTCAAAAAATTCGATCCAGATTTTCGTTCAGAAATTCCCTTGGGTCGATTCGACACACTGACCTGCAATTAAGAGTTAAACCACTTTAAAGTTTATATCACTTCAAAAGACTGTTTCAGAAGTGCGAAAAACGTAGCATTTTTCTTGTAACGCAATTCGGTCGACAGGCCAATGGGGGGGGGGGGGCTATCGCCTGATAGAACTCTTGAAACTAGCAGAACCTCTATCTATCGGTTATTCTCTGATGCTGCAAAATATTTGGTGGCTGCAGATTGAACACTGAAATCTCTGTATCCTAGCTGTTTCACGGGACATGCGCTGCTCACACTACGCAATTTTGCTATGACAGTCCAATTTCACTTCGAAGGTGTTAAAGGTGAATCATCCAGCCAATTCCGGTGGTTTACAATAGCTAAAATTGAACAATAATTTTTGATATTTTTTGTTTTAATTTTGGGACTGCAGTTGCAAAGATATTCAACAAATACAAAAAAAATCCCCCAAAAAAAGTTTTTGGAAACTCAGAGTTTTGTTCTTCCCGCCAAAACCACTGTTCTCTAAACTATTAGGCCTACTGTGGTTTTGGCGGGAAGAACAAAATTCCGAGCTTCCAAAAACTTTTTTCGGGGGATATCTTTTTGTATTTGTTGAATATCTTTGCAACCGCAGCCCCAAAATCAAAACAAAACATATCAAAAATTATTGTTCAATTTTAGCTATTGTAAACCACCGGAATTGGTTGGATGATTCACCGCCTTCAATCAGCTAATTTTCAGAGGTCAAATTAATACAACTAGAAACCAGTAAAGCCAAATTCGCTACCATAAGTTACCCTCCACAACCTGTTTTTACTAAATGGAGATCGTGGCAATTGGTTAAATGCTTCTTTATATGCAAAAAGATTTAATCTGAACTGAAAGCGATTGTGAAACGTTTTAAAGGGGTTGGTGTTTTGTTAACTCAAGCAAAAGTTAGTTCAAACGCCTGGTTTAGCAAGTCAGCTTCTCAAAATCAAAGCACAACATTGCTATCATGATTTTACACTTTACCCCGTCCACCTGGTGATTAGCTTGCAGTGTTACTGTTAATCGCAATACTTAAAGACTTATTTCGCAATACCTCATAGACTTGTTTTGCAAATTTTGTTGAGAATTTGTGTGCTTTTGTTTATCACTAATATAAAATCTTACAAAAGTCTTAAGAAATAGTATTTACTCGGTTCAAATTTTGCTAGGTCAATAAAGTCAATTTTAATAATAAGTCAATTATGATGTTTTTGACGTTTGCAGGCCAAAGTTTTAATGTTTAATCGTTTTGCGTGCTTCTGGCCTAAAGGCTACCGGCGCGGAAGCCTAGGGAAGAGCCACCAGAACGGCGACTACTTAAAACATTTACTTTTTCGCATTGCTTGTTTTAAGTAGCCGCCGTTCTGGTGACTCTTCCCTAGGCTTCCGCGCTGGTAGCCTTTATGCCAGAAGCACGGAAAACGATTAAACAAAGTTAATTTTGTTGAATTTTTAAGTCAACTTTTTTGAATTTTTAGGTCAACAAAAACTTACCCTAGTGACAAGAAAACAGTTTCAGTTTTGAGTTTGAATATTATTGAAGGCTCGAAGCGAAGATTGTTTCAGTAGATTTTTATTTCTTATTGGATTGGTTCGAAAAAGTTTTTTAAGCTGAAATGGGATTCCCAGAGGAAGCCCATAAGAAATATCCCATGCGATGGGATGCACGCATTGCATCCCATGCGATGGGAAAGCACGCATTGCATTTCCCATGAATGACAATAAATACCAGAATGATAATGAATTGTGAACTCTTCTGAACTTTAAGTTAACAAAGGGAATAAATTTTGTCCTTTTGTTTCTCTCTTTGTACGTGTAGTTCTATGTAGTACACTACACATTATACTTAAATTTTCATAAATTTATTAACTTTCATTGAATTGTATTTTGATGGTAATCCCATGGGATGGGATGGGATGAGACAGGCATGAACTGCTATGAAATGGGATGGGACAGAAAAATATATCCCATGGACAAGCCTGATTATAGTGTTTTATTGGTCTTGGCAGTGATGTTGTATACATAGTGCCGTAGCGTAAATTGAGAGAGTTGATAGGTGGAATACAAAAAGCCGTCGCAAACGCCGCCTAAAATTTCGCCCCGGAGGCTATCTACGCGGTGTTCAGCGCGAACTAAATTTTGTTCGTGTTCGCGCTCGGTATAAACAAGTTCATTTTATTTTATTATGAACTTTCTTCTGCAAAAGCCGCCTTGGCGTTCTCGCCACTTTCCGCGTTTGCACTGTGTATAAACGGGCCTTGACTAAAAAATAATGGAATCCTAGGTGCCGACGGCGTAAAGTCTGAAAGGGCGAAACTCACGCCAGCGATTTTTCAGTTTTGAAAGTAAAATGCAATTGCCAATTTAAAATTTTTGCGCAAACTTTTGAAAATGCGTTGTTGAAAACATTTAATTTTTTTTTAGTTTTTGAAGATTGGATCTACATCGGCATCATAATTTTCAGAAAATTTGAGAAAAACACAGTTGACTTTAAACTGCTTAAAGAATTACTTTTAATGCTATGCGCCCTAAATAGAAAAAATTAATTCTCCAAGGCTGTAATGCTCATGTTGGTTTAAGCAGTACTTAAATTGTAGGGGGACGCGTCCTTCCATCGAGAGTCAGCGTCCCCTCATCGAGATTTAGCGTCCACCCAATGAGATTTCAGCGCTGGATGACCAGACGAAAAAGTGCCTGTTAGCACGAATAAATCCCATCAGTTCCGGTTGAATATGGTGCCAAATTGCGGTAAAGACCTTTTTTTCGGGGGGGCCTTCACCCGATTTAGGGGAAAAACATCCTTCAATTTTCGGTCAGGACCTTTTTTTCTGGGGGTCTTCATTCGATTTAGGGGAAAGAAGTAAACTTGAGTCATAGTTTCCACTAAATTTCATTCGCGTTCAGAATGCGTTTGGTCAAGGCTGCAAAAGCATCTCCCCGTGCAAAATTTTACAGTTTGAGTAACGGATTTAAGCAAATAGATCACTTCGGCTATGTGCTTTTATAACTTCTGAAAAAGGGCTTCAAACCCTATAATTTTCCAATTTTAACTCTAAATATAAAAAAATCTAATTACTAACGTTTTTGTCTCGCTTTTTATTTGTGGTTTGAGGTTAAATAGTTTTCGAGAAAAAGATTTTGTTACTGTAAGATTCGCCTAGGCAGCGCTAAACATCAAACCCACAGAAATGGTTTCAGACAAACTTTGTCAGACGCTAATAGGTTCCGAGTTAGAACTGGTTTCTGTTGTGGCTTTAGTGAGCTATAACGTTACTTTTCAAACATAAAGTTACATTTGTTGGTTTAAATTCGCTTACTTTCTCAAAAAAATATTTGATTTGCTGCATTGGAAAGAAACATGAAAAAATAGGTTTAGGCCAGGCACGTAGCCAAGGGGGGCTGGCGAGTAGTTGCCACCCCAAAATTTTACTTTCTCCCCAAATACATTTCACTTGACCGCTAGTATTTTAAGATGAAGAGAAAGAGGACTGTAGAAATCTTTTATAATCCGTTGCATTTACAGCCACTGAAACTCGAAATTGTTGCCAAAATCACTGACGTAAATCCTCAATGTATTTTTTTTCAAACAAATTATTTCAAATTTGAGAACTTTTATAGTGGTTCTCCAGCCTTAAGACATTTTGTTTTGGAAATCACCACAAGAGAAAAAATATTGCTCTCCCCAGGTATTGCGCTTGTCCCCCAAAAAATTTCGGTCTGGCTGCGTTCCTGGTTTAGGCCGATCGACTGTCAGTGATATTTTAAGTTAAAACCGCAATTGTTCGTTGTAGTTATTAAAGCAAAGCCAATAGCTTGGTACAAGAAGTAGTACAGCTTATGATAGTTTATTAAAATCTACTGGCAGGCTACGCCAAGCTAGTGATAATAGTAAATTTTCGTCAACAAAAGTACGTGCATTTTAATGGCCAAGTGAAGGGGTTAAACCTTTGAAACCCACTTCCATGCTTGTCCATCTGCATTGGTTGCATTGTGCTGCTGAAGGAATTGATAGACTTAAAATGCTCAAATGTGCCTACTAAACACCATAATTTATACTAATTGCATGCCGTCTGGGTAACATTAAAGCAATCTTTCACGACATTCTGAAAACTTTCAGAAGCTAACATTTTAAGACTGATCAAAATCTACTTTTTCACAGTTAAATTTTGGGCTTTTTTTCTAAGTTTGAATGTCTTGTTCCAACAAAAATGAAATGAAGTTAATGTTTTATTTTTGAAAAAGCGATTGTAGGATTTTAGCACATCGGTTGAAAATGGCAATGAATTGCGCTTTTGCTTATGAAACAAATAACTGTTTCTTAATTCGCTCTTGAAGCTAAATAAGCAGCATACTTGAGGTCAAAAACTCATGAAGTTGTGCTTTGCAATGCTTTGCGACGATTAATTTTTGTGTAAGATTCACGCTTGAATTTTAACGAAAATATTGTAAAACGCGTTTGCATAATACCAATCGACATCGCATATAAACTTTTTCTCGCGCAAATTACGCAAAATTCGCAACGTTAAGGAATTTTTGATGGAGAAAATCTTAAATGCTTGATTGGATAATACTGTAGCAATCGCCATCGCAAACAGAATTCGCGATGATTTTGCTCGTATGAACGCTTGGATAGTTCCGCCTTAGAAGAGGTAAAGTAGGCAAGTAAGAGCGTGACCGCTTGAAGAAAATCGCTTATGGTTCGAATTGAGTGATTGGCTCTTTTGAAGGACTTTCAGTAAAGAAGATTAATTTGGAAAACCAGGGCTGACTAAAGAGGCTGAATTATTAAGCTTCCGGAGCCAAATCACTTGAAATTAGGTATACAAATTTGCGAAGGTATTCAAATAATTTACAAAGTGCGTTATTATGTGAATATGGTTCTATATTTCATAATAACTGTCATTTGCTTATCTTGTGTGTTAAATTGAATAATTTGCTAGGTTTAACCAGTGGCGTCGCTAGGGGGGCGGCCCGCCCAGGGTATCACCATTTTGGAGTGACACCATTCGGGGTGACATCATTTGGGGTGACACCATATTATGATGTGAAACCAACGTTCCACCGATTTGTGGTGAATACCTTCCTTTTTTCACTTTGTTTGGTCCCAATTCTCATTTGGACCGAAAACCCACTCATTTTGCGGGGAAGACCTTTTTTGTTTTTGGTTTTCACCAATTTTTGTACCGAAAAAGGGTGCCACCACGAAATCCCGCCCCGGATGCCACCATCCTTAGCAACGTCACTGGTTTCAACTAAAGCACTTTGGTTGCATTTAGTTCAGGAAATTTATCATGTGTAAGACAATAGCCGAAAGAGTTACTGCACTCCAGATAGAGCTAATGGCGAGTTATGCAACGTTATAAAGGTTTCCTCATTTCTTTTCAAAAAGTTTAGCTTTGACAGTAATTTCCTTAAAAGCCTATCAGTCAACGCTAGAAAAGCAAAACGTTAAACGTATTTACGCCTTCGCTCATCTATTTCGATGTATGTATTTGCTCAGATATCTTACACCAAATATTTGCTATGCGAAAAATACCACTACAACATTTTTAGAATACCGGAGTAGCAGAAAGATGCATTTTTTTCTCGAAGGACAAAACTACAGTACATTCCTGTAATAGTTTTAAAAACAACATTTCAGCTTTGTCAGTGTGTAATAATTTTCACCTTTAGTTTTCAAGCAAATTTTAACAAAATGCGAAATGATCGCTATGGAGATATTAATGTGCTAGCAAAGAAATATGCATAATTGTATATCATAACAATATTACCTGAAACGCTGTTTGTCTTCATGCACAGAATATATTATTGAACAGCAGCGTAATTACAGTATTACGACTACGAGTCTCTTGTACCATATTTGTCTCCACCCTAATAATTGTTCAAAGCACCAGGAAAATTTAGTAAAATCCAGCTATGCCTCCCACCCCAACCCCTAGAGAACCTTGCAACTCTCTTTTTCTTCGAGTCACCGAGGTGAAACGCAGCAAGACTGAGATATAGTAATCAACAATTCTCTTTTTTATGTTTGTTCGGTCATCACCCTAATTTCGGCCTAAAATACGTTAAATCTTTTGAAACAGCAGCGAGATTTAGGCGAAAACGAAGATTTTTTTGCTCTCCATTTAAATTTTTTAAATTTGTTCACATCTACTCCGAAAATCTGCTGGGACGTAGCGGAATTCGGATGGGGAACTTTCAAGTGACTCTAGAAACGCATTACATTTTCTGTGATCCACTATAGAGATGCATCCATTTATAACAAGCCAGTTCAGAGGTACCAGCATTCAAAGACAAGAAATTCAGCGTTCTAATCAAACCTCTTCATTAGTAAGATTCTATTGTGGTTGCACGCCTAAGCTTTCGCATATGTAGCTATTTCAAGATTAGCTGATCGTGCTTTGTGTTTCATCGCACTAGCAAAAACTTAAACTATTTTGAACCCTTGTTTGGGAAGCTTGCAGCAACCACGCACGCGACATATTCACCAGGTCAGCCTAGAGAAAATCGAACTCTAAAATCGGCAAGTCAGCAAAAACTTCCCGGAAGAGCTTGCAAACAATGTAAAGTGCAATTCGTCCGTCAATTTTAGGTGAAGACCATAAAAGGTCTTTACCAGAAAATTGTTGCCTTTTTGTCTATATTAGATGATGCCTAAAAAAGGGTTTTCAACGGCACGCACCTGTGGTCCCATTTCTAAAGCTCCAAGTTCATGCAAGAGGGGTCATTCAAGGGGGCCAATTTTTGGAAAAGGGCCCACACATGAGTAGCCATTTTATGAGCATTTTGCGACCCTCTTTATTACCTCAGTGGCACCAAGTTAACACGACCCATATTCATTGTTAAGAATTTTAACGCCACGTCTACTGTAAAGTATTTTGCTGTGCAGTATATACAGGGTGTTCATAAAGTCTTGATACAATTTCAAAAAATTTTTATGAAGTCAATTCTCAAAATATCTTAACCAGGTTGGTTTTATTTAAATTAGTGCTGCTTAAAGTTTTTATTCATAACAAAATTTAGTGTTTCAGATATGATTTTTGTGTGTTTTATAAATGTGTTCAGCAAACCCTTATTATTAGGTTACTCCTCAAGAGAAGGCACGGTGTGTATTCTGGTTCATTGAAAGAAAATTGGACGTTCAGACTCAGCGAAGGTTCAGGCTAAGTATGAAAACTATCCACCATCAATCTCTTCAATTTGTCGATAACAAAGGAAATTTATGGACGCGGGTCAGTGTTGAATGCAGTGAGAAGTGGGGGCTAAGAACATTTGCGGAAAACATCGAGAGTATAGGACAATCGTTCAGTCGTTTTCCTATGAAGCCTATCCGTACTGCTGCCAGAGAATTGGAACTACCACCTACAACAGTGAACAAGGTTCTGCAAAAAAGGTTACGATTGCATGCTTACGAAATGAAAATGCTACAGAGACTTCAGCTTAATGACAAGCCAAAACGAAAAGAGTTTGCAGATAACATGCTGCAAAAAAATTCTGAGGATGAAGAATCTTCTGATGATACTCTTGGTCGCCCACTTCGCGCTGCATCCAATATTGACCCTGTCTTCGTAAATTTCTTGTGCCAAAGAGGAAGTGAAGAACCTCTAGGGTGGATAGTTTCCATACTTAGTCCTGTACGTTTGCTGAGTCTGAACGTCCGATTTTGTTTCAATGAACCAGGATACACATTGTGTCTTTTCTTGAGGAGTAGCCATATAATAAGGGTTTGCTTAACACATTCATAAAACGCACCAAAATCATATCTGAAACACTAAATTTTATTTTAAATAAAAACTTGAAGCAGCACTGATTAAAATAAAACCAACCTGGTTAACATATGTTGAGAATTGACTTCATAAAAAATTTTTGAAATTGTATCAGGACTTTATGAACACCCTGTACTTTATTACGCAAGTCGCAAAATTTAAGTTTCGACAACAGCAAAAAAATTCAGTTTTTAACTCAAAAACCAATCAAACGCTGGATCGTGGAGAGCATTTCCCATGAGACCTCCGCAAAAAGTACCATTAACAAAGCCGTCTCCTTCAAAAGATGGAGATGTGCCCGTTTTCATTAGATCGGATCGTTTCTCCCCATTAGGATCTGTCCTGGACCCTTTTATTATTATCCTCATATTTGCCTTTATTAGCAATGTTCTTGCTTCGTACAGCTTTGACTCAACGATATCCGTGCAGCACCTACTTTAGATATTACAACAAACATTTTACAGTGCTGTTGCTAATAAAAATCATTGTAATGATGGAGAAGTAAACATTTAGTTAAAATAGTAATAACACAGTTTGGCTTTTGTAGAATGGCTCAGATCAGTTAGTCTATTATTTTAAATTAATGTGTCGCGGTGTATGGATGTTATTTTAAATTAAAGTGTCGAAGTGTATGGATGATATAGATAAATACCATACAATGCATGGATGATACAGATAAATACCATACTGTATCCCCATACCCCAATATTGAACAAATGAAATGGAAGGCAGCATATTTCTAGCTTTGTTCATTTTGGGGCTTTTTCAATGTGGGTGTACAGAGATGACATTTTATCACTGGCAATGTTCTTTGCCTTCAAACAACACCATTAAAAGCCTTGTGGCGCAAAATCAAGAAGCGTTCCGAGTCATTGGCTGGCCGATATGGATGTCAACTGAGTACAAATCCATAAATTGTTTTCAAAAAGGATTGAAACACATTCCTCAAGGACTAAGTCAAGATGTAGAGGTTCTTGATTTAGGAAAGAACTCGATCACACGCATTCGACAAAATGACTTTGCGGCATATTCTTCCTTGGTAGCCATATCCATGATCAACAACTGTCCTGTTACGGATCTTTATGACTCCTCGGTGCGAAGATGCGTTTCTTATCTGGTGGTTGACAAGGGAGCATTCTCAAATCTTCACAAATTGAAGTTCTTGGCTCTGAGTGGAACAGTAATGAAACAGTTACCAGAACTGTTGCCCAGTAGCATTCGTGTTTTGTTTTCTAGTTACGCTACTTTAGGCCCCATCCACAAGCAGGATGTAGCTCAGTTAACACAGTTGGAATTAGTAAGTTTTTCCACAAATTGCATTGTTGCGGATGAAACGCATTTTTGTGCTGGAAAATTTACGATTTCGAGTCCAGTTTTTGCATCTACAATCCTAAAGTTTCTGGACCTTGCATATAACAATTTCACATCAGTTCCCGGTTATTTGTTTCAACAATCGTTAATGGGAATCAAACTACGCGGTAATCCAATGACCTGGATCCGCAAACATGACTTTGACAACTCCACAAACATCACATATTTGAACTTGGCTTGGACCTCCCAATATATCAAAACTCCTCTTCAAATTGAAAATGGCTCGTTTGCTATGTTGAAAAACTTGGAAGTTTTGGACTTATCAGCAAATATGATTCGAAGTCTTCCTGATGGAATTTTTGCTGAAAATTTGAAACTTAGGGCTTTAAATTTGGAGCTGAATTGTTTAAACATGATAGAAATGAATCCATCTATTTTACCAGCACTTCCGTCGCTTGAGGAGTTGTCAGTTGCAGGAAACACGTTTTGCACTGCCACTTTGAAACCATTCAAACGCACTATTCCAAGACTAGTCTTCAGTGATTCATATCTTCGTTTCCCGAATTTAACCACTCTCTCGTTGGGAAATATCAATCGGTTTCCCAATACCGAGTTTACCCCTAGTGCTCTTTCCAGATATTTGTCGTACGGGTCAAAATATGATACAGTAGATAAAGGAAGTTTTGAGGTTTTACGAAATTTATCACGATTGAAAAACCTGGGCCTGGCAGTTTGTGGCATTTGGGTATTAAACACTTTTGTATTTGATGGTCTCAAACTTACTCATTTGGATTCACAAATCAATCAGATAGGAGAAGACCCGAAAAAACTTCCCAAAAATTTGGATTCCCTACTTCCTGTTAAAAATGCTACTCTATTCTCAAAAAGTATCTTGCGTTATAACGAATTCAATGCCAATGATATTTTGATGAATGAGGAATCCAATTCATTTAATGAAAATGACAAATTTCACTCTAAAGTAACTTTTTCCACGAATTCCATAACAGATTTGCAATCCTTTTCACTAAAATATTTTAGTTTTGCGACCCAACTAGATCTTTCATATAATCGCATAAATTACATACACCAACACGCTTTCCAAAATTTTGCAAGTCTACGCGTTCTAAACCTTCAATACAATCCAATTCGGCATATACATCACGAAGCTTTGATTCCCCTTGTCCAACTCACTGATCTACAACTTAACTTGACTGAGCATCAGTTTGACTTTTCCATCAAATTTTTGGAAAACGCACAACAAAACCTCATACTCAAATACGGAGATACTGGCTGGCATGTTTACAAACTTTTGCTATATTATAGTATTGAAAACACAAAAGTTAATTTCACAAAGATAACATCTGCTGATTTATCTTACATTCGCATTCCTTCGTATTACATCTCCAGGAATCAAGCAGTGTTTAAACCGTTTCGTAACTTGAAAAAATTAACCATTGATGGTGCTCAATTTACTTTTCGTCTCCAGTCCCATTTCTTCAGTGGTGTGTCGAAGCTTAGGCACCTATCAATGCGTGATTGCTGGCTTGAAGAGTTTCCCTATGCCGCTCTGAAGCGGTTGCGCCAGTTGAGGCACTTAGATTTGTCCCACAATAAAATCGAAGTGATAAACAAACAAGCAAATTTTAGTTTTACCAATCTAAAAACTTTGATTCTCTGTTACAACTTCATCTACAAAATTTCTCCTGGAACACTAAGATCTTTCTTTAATTCTGGACTTCGCACAGTTGATCTCAGATTCAACCAAATCAAAAACATCAATCCTTCAATCATTGACCGAGTACTTCTCCAAGATATGGAATCTATTGACCTCCGTGGAAATACAGTTAGTTGTGATTGTTCACTGACTGATACTTTTGGCTCTTTGATTCAATTCAACAAATTGAATAGGTCTAAGCTTCCGGGATTTTTACCAGACTGTTCAAGTGCTGTTGTGAACTACAATGGAGGATGCATTGCTTGCGATCAATCTACTTCAGAAAAGCCACTTTCATTATTTACTTACGCAATTACGAACAACTGCCATCAAGAGTTTTTGATCCACCTGGTGGTTTGGTTTAATGCTGGCATTTTGTTTTTTCTCACAACTGCTTTGACTTACAAAGCAATGAAAAAAAGAATGATAAAGTTCATTTTAGAAGACATGCGTTTGCAGAGTTTTCTGAACCGTTCAGGTGCAGATCTTCCTGCATCCGACGTGTTTGCATACGACGGATTTGTTTTCTACGACAAACAAAACCAAATTGTAGGTGATTGGGTTGACCAAATGTTTGTCCCTCACTTGGAAAACGGAAATCCATCTTTCCAAATTTGTGTTTTGGGAAGAGAAGATTGGTGTGGGATGACTCAAGTTCAGCAAGTGCTTCTGAGAATGAGAGCAAGCAAAAAAACTATCGTGATCCTTTCAGAAAACTTCATTTCAACTCCTCTCTGCCAGTACGTGATGAATGTACTAGAAGAATGGAAGTATCTGAACAGGGAAGAAAAATGCATCCAAATAGTGTATGGTGACTCCGATACTCCGCCAAAGATGATTTTCCGAAGAACCTCTCGTTGTGTTTATTCAGAATTACATTTTTACCCTACAAAAGAAGATTCTCATTTTTGGGACCTACTAACAAACGCTATGATGACATTTTCTGGTTAACTGTTTTATCTGACGTATTGAGTTGTTTTCCCCCGTTAATTTTTCTATTTTTCAGATTCGCTCAAGTATTTTATGTTACGTCATGCATACCAGAGTTGTAAACGGGCCGACTAGTTCAGGCCCGAACCAATGGCGGATCCAGAAAATTTTGGTGGGGGGGATTTTAAGCACAAAACCGCTAAAAGTCGGATGTCTTCACCAAAATTGAGAATAGTTTTTTGGCCGAAATCGGAAATTCAAACGATTTTTTCGCCCAAAATTAGGTGTACTCCAAAAAAAAAAAAAGGTCTTCACCAAAATTGAGAGTGATTTTTCGGTCGAAATCGGAAATTCAAACGATTTTTTTGCCCAAAATCAGGTGTTCTCCAAAAAAAAAAGAAAAAGGTCTTCACCAAAATTGAGAGTGATTTTTCGGCCGAATTCGGAAATTCAAACGATTTTTTCGCCCAAAATCAGGTGTTCTCCAAAAAAAAAAAACAGGTCTTTACCAAAATTGAGAGTGATTTTTCGGCCGGATTCGTTACGTTTAGGCTGGTGGGGGGGATGCATCCCGAAATGGAGCCGAATTATTCGAAATAGAGGCTGATTTTTCGGCCGGATTCGTTACTTTTAGGCTGGTGGGGGGGATGCATCCCCCCCATCTCCCCCCCCTAAATCCGCCACTGGCCCGAACACGAAAATATATATAAGCCCGAACCCGAAAACTAATTTGAAGCCCAAATCATGCCCGAAAAAACTCGAAAGTTAAAATGGGTCTGAAAATTTTAGCAATGCTGCAAGTTGTTTTGATGATGTTTTTGTGCACGTAAAGAAAAAAGCACGTCTCATGCTCGAATTAAGCCCGAAATTTTATGAACTTTAGGCCCGAACCCGACCCAAAAAGCCCAGCCCGCCTTACAAATCTGATGCTCACACATTGTTTTGCTAACATCTTGTATTTGCAATTTGCAACAATTGATGTAATAACGATTAATATCCAGTAATACCGGAACTTCATTATAGTGCTGTGTAAAAATACCAGCGTTTGTTGACACTTGACAGTTTTTCGTAACAACAGTTTCTTCACAAAACGTTAGACTTTATGACAATGATGCGGAGATGAGCGTCCAACTTTTTAGGTCCGATTTGCACCTGAAACGAGCGTACAAGCGTATTCTGTGTTTACTTTAATCTGAAATTCTGTGCATCTGACGTGTCGACTCACCAAAGAATGCGCTCGTATGCTCACAATTTTACGCCAGGCTTTTTGCGTTTTGGCGTAATGCAGCATACACAGTAGACTTTTAAAAATAGCCTATATGCTTTTGTTTAACAAACTGAGCCTATCGCACTTTATGCAGAATTCTTTAAATTCGTTTTGTTAAGTTTTTGTTTTGCACAAATACAGTGTACGATTTTCGCCAAGGTGCTACAAATACACAACGCAAGACATTTATTATTCTTGTTTGTAATTTTGCAACGAAAAAATTGTTTTTGCTACACTCCTCAAAAAAGTAATACTGGTTACCAGCAGCTCGTATTATTGATTCAGGTACTTAAAGTAGAAACTTGAAATGAAGGTCCTCAGGAATTTATGTTTTTGTTAGGGAGAAAAAAGTTGTATATGTTTTTATATTGGTGAGGAAGAGACTACTACACTAGAAATTTTTATCTATTATTTTATTAATTCTTACCCAAATCTAACTCAAACTCCAATCTTTGCACTAATACTAACCCCAAACCTACATCCGTAACTTTAATCTAAACTTTAACTTAACTCTACAATCTTTACCGTAAAAACCAAATGAAACTTGCGGCTAAATATCCCTCGTTTTCGTTTTATTCTCTTCAACATAAAAATTTTTAGTAAAATAGCCACTCCCTTTCATGTTTTAGTGTTATGCCGCGAATCAGATAAATAGCCCGATGAGGATTAGTTAGAACAAGGAAAAAATTGAAATTAGTTGAAACACCTTACTCAAATCAATAAAGATCAAAGTGATCTATTTAAATAAGCTGTTTTTCTTATTTTTATCCTTTTTTTGTATTTATAAATTTTTATTTCTAAAAAATATCATTTGGAATTTATAAGTGTTTTTTAAGTATTTTGTTGTTTCTTACAAGAGCTATCGCAAATGTTTTCCTGTTAGTAAGAAAGAGCAAAGATAAAACTTTTGACTCAAGCAAAGAATTGATGAGAACGCTCATCAATGAGCTAATTCTTTTTTTTGAGTGAATGAGAATGAGATGTTCTCAGAGATTTTGAAATTGCGTTTCCAGGCAGCTTAATAAATGACATTCCGTTTTCAACTCACCCGCGCATGTTAGTCATCATGAAAGATGTATGCGTTTCTCGCGTGCTACTAGAATGAACTCTTCTAACGCAGAGCGTTTGCCCTCCAAGCAAAAATACAATGAGCTTATTTTTGCAAACCGCTACAATTTTTTTGCAAAATTTGGATTCGAGCTGTGAGAAGCTGCCGAGAAGGCAAAAGCGTCGTTTTTACGACGACTATGATCGCATGATCTGGATTTTGCCCATAGTCCAAGAGTTGCAAACGGGCCGAATAACATCACAGCAACACCACAAATCAAAAAACGAAACAGGCTGTAGGGGTTTTTGGTTGAATGTTTTTAGATTGTAATTTCATGGTTTGTGAATGATTAATTGATTCTGATGATTGATTTTTGGTTTTTGAATTTGCTTCGTGATTTTAAATTTTGATTTTTAAAATTAGATTTTTAAAACTTTAATTAGATTTTTAAGCTTTTAGGAAGGGGCATTTTTAATTATTTTGATTAAGCCAAGGGCTGGCTTTGATTTTAAATGGTGAACAAAAATGAGCCTGGTGTTCTGATAAAATTGTTTTTAAAAAAACGCGTTGTTCCTATTGGGGCCAATCAGTGTAGGCCTACTCTTTGTGGTAGTCCACTTGCAAAAAGAACCCAAAAACACGCGAGGCAGTAAATCACTAGACCTCAGGTACTGTGCCTTTGTGCGATACGGTAAATCCGGGCCGAACGCTGACGGCCTTAACTCGTTAATCATTTAAGTTCTACTCTACCCTCAATATTAAAATTGAAAATGTAAGAGTAAGTGATTTTCACAGCACCGACAAATACTACTTAATGCCAAATCAGAGCTATTGTCTTGGTAAAACTATTCAACACGAGCTATAATGTGCGACCATTGATTTTGTGTTTAGCACAACACAACCATATATATATAAGGTACTAGTACATTAAATCTCTTATTCAAAAACAATCAATCCGAGGGCCAAATTTACCACAATTCTATTCTATTTGAATATAAGATTTAATGTGCTACATACGCCTCAATAAACTCTTCAATTTTTTGTAATTTGGAAAATTTAAAGGAACCTGAAAACCGGAAATGTTTGCTTAGCTCCATTGTTGTCCAATATTACGCCTATGCATCTTTGCATGCGGAGCTCAGTTTATTAGTGTACTTCCGCTTATTCGTGATACAGAAAGTAACTTTTACTTTAGTCGATTAAGTTAGTGTTGCTAAAGCTCTATTATGCAGAGTTAGTTGACAAGAATTTGCAGTGGGTTTGCAACAGGTACTACTGTAATGAAAGCTGTCTTTAGTTTAGTTAAGAAAGATCAATATTATTAGAGCTGTTTTACTCGAAGTTAGCAAATCACACCGCTGCAATCAGTAGCATTAGCAGAATTTTCCAAAGGGGGGGGGGGGCAGAAAATTTGAAAATATTGAAGACCAAAAGAAAAATTTCTCCACTCAGAATCAATCCGCTTTCCTGCCCAAAATTAAGTGAAAACCAAAAAAAAGAAAGAAAAAAAGGTGTTCACTCAAAATTAGTCCGGTTTTTGGCCCAAAATTAGGTGAAGACCAAAAAAAAGAAAAAAAGGTCTTTACCCAGATTCTGTCTGCCCAAGTTCCAAAGGGGGGCCATGCCGCAATTTTGCATACTATTCTACGCTAATTATACTATCCTGGCGACCCAAAGGGGGGGAGTCATGGCACCACGCCCTCCCCCCTAAATACGTCCCTGGCTGCAATAACTTTCGTTTTTTTTGTTTTTTTTTTTCTGTATTCTTTTGTGTTTTTTTGTTTTTGTTAGTACAGTTTTATAAAAACACAAAGTTTATGTTACAGTATTATCATGAAATTGAACAAATTGAAAGCCTCAATAAAATGATTGTTTACACTTTTTTCATTAAAACCTATAAATTTTGATTTGAGGCTATCTATTTTTTAATTTTTGTCGATTTTCAGCCTCATTTGTTCAAATTTTGTTCTAAAATTTTGAAAGCATCGATTTCAATTTGAGCGATCATATTTGTTTAACTGTTTAAAGGAGCATTTCAGTCAAATTTTAAATTGTTAATCAACGTGTTGGCAAAAGCCTAAAATGCCTTCTTTCCAAATTTGAACTTTCTACAAACGTGACTGTGCCTATATTCTGCTTGTGAATTTAGAAGAAAGTATGTGTGTGGTAATGAAGTATATATACATCACCAGGGAAGGCATATTGATGACATTTTATTATCTCGATACCACTAACAAAACGTATCTGGAGAACGACAACTTGTTCTGAAAATACGTGAGCGCACAGAATTTGTTTTGAGATAAGAAAGAACAACTCTAATCACGGTCACGCTGTCTGTGGCAAAACCTCATCTACTGCAAAATTTGTGTAATGAAAATCGCCGCTAGAAATCCCAAATAATAAACTATTGGATCGCAAAAAACGGTGCTTGAAGAATGAATAAGAAACGAACTGTGAAGTAATATAACTATAGTCAGGCGCGTAGCCAGGATTTGGAAAAGGGGGGGGCTATTTTGAAAGAGTGAGAAGTGTGCAAACGACGTTGACTCGAATTTTCATTGACCTTGAATCAGTTTCAGATGGTTTGTCCGAAATTTGAGACGAAATGTCTCGGAGAGATTGGAAATTCAAAGGTTTTTTCCGCCCAAAATTAGGTGATCTCCAAAAAAAAAAAAAAAAAAAAAAAAAAAAGGTCTTCGCCAAAATTCAGAGTGATTTTTCGGCCGAAATCCAAAATTCAAACGTTTTTTCCGCCCAAAATTAGGTGATCTCCAAAAAAAAAAAGGTCTTCGCCAAAATTCAGGGCGATTTTTCTCCCAATTTCGCAAGTTCAAACGTTTGAGGGGGGGCTCTTTTCGTATGGGGGGGCTATTTTCCATTTTTCACAGAAAATCGGCCTCAAAAGCACAAAAAACATGCTTTTTTGCATACTTCACAAGCCAATGGGGGGGGCTCGAGCCCCCCCCGCCCCCCCCCCTGGCTACGCTACCGACTATAGTAAATCATTGTTCGAATACCTGAAGAGATTCCCGCTGGACTTAATAAAGTTTTTACACCACGTCACAATAAGATGAAGACGCAAAGTTTCCGCAAAAAATTTTGGGCAAAAAAGAAAATAATGGTATGGTATTTCTCCGTTTCTACAATATGCCACTTTTAATTGCATAAACTTTTGACAAAATGTGCTCAAAATTCAGTTATTTTTGCACAAAAATTACAAAATTTTCTAGCGCTGGGGGCTCAGTCTCCAGACCCCAGTGCCTCTGGCGGCTGGAGGCTCAGCCCTTAGATCCTAAAGCAGCACCCCTCCATTGCAAGTTTCTGACTGCGCGCCTATCTGTCCAATTCAAACTAAATTTATCAGTGACGTTGTACGAGTGATATAATCTACTGTATCAAACAGAGGTAGAGTCTTCGAGTACGTTTTGGCCTCGAGGACACATTTTGAAGTCCTGGGGCCTCAAAGCTTAAGTTCTTGGTCTTGGCCTCGAAACCTACAAGTCCTCGAACATGTCCTGTCCTCGGCTCGAAGACAGCATTATTTTTTGGTTGGTTGAAAAGGAAAATAACCAAACAAAAAATACCCTAAACTTCTAGCGTGTCATTTCGTTTCCTTTACTTATTTAAAAAATAGTGTATAATGTGACAGCCAAATCATAGTAAACCATGTTTTAAATGGTATTTTGTAAAAGCTCTAATCGGAGAATGAAAGGCAAAAGACAGGGTAGAATACTCTTTTTATTTTTGTTAATATTTCCGGTGCGTGTGATACAAAAAACAAACCACTAAAACTATACAAGGCCATAACAAGGGATGCTGGGGTCCGAACACAAACATTTTTAAGTTGCTAATGCTAAAACATGACTGTGCTTATCTGAGTGTGAGCTCGGAAGAAAGTACATGTGCGTGGTAATGAAATGTAATACAGTTACCTGGGATAGCCTATTGGAGAGTATAATTATGTTAGTGTATGTTGAGAAAGCCAGCTTGTTCTGAAAATATGCGAGCCAATATTGCAAAAAAAGAATTTTTTTTGAGATAAGAAAGAATAACTCTAATCACTGGTAAGTGATCTGCGGACAAAGCTACACCCGTCGAACGATTTTGTGTTGAAAATCGCCGCTAGAAATCCCCAACAATAAACTATTATTTATCAGAAAAAACGTTATGTGAAGAATTAAAAAAGCGAGTGTGAAATTAAATATAACTGTCATTGTTCAAATGTCTGGAAAGATACGCGCTGCACTCAATCAATCTTCATACAATGTCATGACAATACGAATTGGCAAAGCTGCCACGAAAATTTTGTTCAGTTTTAGAAAAAAAACTAAGGATTTATTATTTTTGCGCTTTTACACTAGTGGGCATTTTGAAGGTGGGACCCGGGGCAAATGTCACAATGCCTTCCTCCTTAATTCAGCCCTGCTGAGAATCCAAGGTTACTTTTTGCCCTTAATACCTTACGTAAAATTGCACAAAATGTCTCTTTTGGCTGCCGAAACGTGTGCGCTCATTCTTGATAGGCGCTCATAATTGATAAGTGCGTTCATAATTGATAGGCAATTAATGGACTATAGAGAGACATCACGTGCACTAAAACGTTAAGAAACAATTGGCTTAAAATTAGGATTGAAGAAATGTGGGAAAACTAAAGTTTTTCAATTTGAATTTTACCGTATTTTCTTTTTTTTTAATTGCTTTGGGAATCTAATTGTGAAATCTCTTTACATTCGCAAAAATTGCTTTTTTTTTTTTTTTTAAATTACTAAAAATGTTCAACGGAGGCATGATGACTTTGCCTTCTCCCCGTAACCTCGTTTTTTTCCAAGGACTTTAGCTAGCAAATACGGTTGCGGTACCTCAATACATTTTAAAAGCATTAATTATTTACAGACAATCATAGGCGTAGCCATGGGGGCACGTTCCCCTCTCAATTGAAATGCCACCAATGATAACAATGTGACAAAAAGTGTATTGCTACTTCAGTTTCTTTCAGCATCTTCGCGTACAACAGTGCACGTGTATTACAGTAATTAACTATAATAATGACAACTAGGGAGCCGGGTCCCCTCAATTCAATTTTTGGCAACTAATTTAAATACATAACCCGGGTGAAATTAAGTTGCAACCTCATGCCCTCATCTAACCTTTTTTATAAACACAACGCAAAACCAGGTGCGAATTTACCATATGGCAGAGTGCCAGGGGCCCCGCTCTCAGATTGTAAGACGTTTATCTGGTCTTCACCTATATTTGGCAGGAAGATGTTGCGAAAATCCCCAACGTACCAGAGGGCCTCACGCAGGGCTGTAGGCCTCGAGACCGGTCTCGGTCTCGAGACCAATTTTTCGTGGTCTCGGTCTTGGTCTCGGCTGTTTTGCACCGGTCTTGGTCTTGGTCTCGAACCGTTATGGTCTCGGTCTCGTAGCTCAAAAATTGATCTCGAGACCGGGTAATTTCTGTAAGTAAAATAAAACAGCTAATTTTGTAATGTTTGTAAGAAAAAATAAAATAGCGAGATCGTGTAAATTTTGTAAGTAAAATGTAGTTTTGTAAGAAGCTAACGAAGTGGTTACATTATCGGTTGGACAAAGAGGTTTCGCACCTGGAGATCAAGATTGTCGCATTTTTACATGAGAAAAGACGTCATTCACGCATAGCAGTTTTGATGACGAGGAACAAAACTAGAGTCCAAGCAAAACTACAGAGTTCTTGCCCAATTCTAGCACTGCAGATGTTTTTGCGACTTTTTTGATCCCCATGCGATAGAAGTTTTTGTGTCAAAGGATGTACACAATGCTACTATTTGAGATTGTAGAGTGCTGCACAAATAAGTGAGAAATTTTTTGGCAGTCGTTTAAGCAGTTTTTAAAAAAAGTTCGTCTTTTCGCTTTTGCAATTTGACGACGCTGCTAAAGAAGCGAAAAACCTCAACTCGAAGTAAACAAGGCTATGGGAATTAAACTGTTTTACAAACATAGTCGCTAAAATTGACGTCGAAGCTCTCAAAATTTAAGAACAAATCAAAAAACAAATGAGGCTGAAAATCGGCAAAAAATTAAAAACAGCCAGTCACAATTCAAAATTTACTGATTCCCATCAAACAAGAGTGAATACATTGTGTACATATTACTTTATTGTCGATTGCAGTCGCATAGCCAGGATTTCGCAAAGGGGGGGGCTTTTTTTGGAAGTTTGATACAACCGAAAACGAACTTGACCCAAATTTTCATTAGTCTTAATTTAAATTCAGGTGGTTTTTCTGTCAAAATTAGGTGATCTCAAAAAAAAAAGGTCTTCAACGAAATTCAAAGGGTTTTTCCGGCCGAAATCATGTGATCTCAAAAAAAAAAAGCTCTTCACCGACTTTGGGTGAGCTCCAGAACCAAAAAACTCCACTATTCTGGTCCAAACAACGGCAAGTTCTTCACAATTTTGGCTCCCAAATACGTTTGGGGGGGCTGTTTTCATTTTTGGAGCAAATATCTGCCTCAAAAGCACTAAAAACGTGCTATTTTGCATATTTTTCAGGCCAATGGGGTAGGCTCGAGCCCCCCCGCCCTCCCCCTGGCTACGCTACAGGTCGATTGTCGACAACAGCGATATACTAACCTACAGTATATATTTTGTCTCTTTGTCAACAGCGAACAAACCCACTACTTTAAAATTGGCAAATTTTGTTTGTTTCATGATGTCTAGACCAAGCTAAACGTAAAATGGCAAGTGACGCAAACAGGAGGGCAAAGTGGGCTGCAGCTCTCCTCTTTTTAGTCATATCACTAACAAAATTTGAATCATGAATGCAAGCATTTACGCGTGTCTTGGACTTGACCTGCACAGGTAAAGAAGAGGGACTAAAGTGGTTAAGCAATTTAATTCTTTCAAACGGCTTCCGAATCTAAGCAATTAAGTGCTAAGCGATTTTTTCAATTAAGAATCTTAGCTATTAAGCAGTTCTAAAAACGTGCGAAATATGATTCAAATGGTTATTTTTTACGAAAAATCATAAAAATTGTCTAGCGACTGTGGCAAATCTCCGGATGTGATACGATTAAGTTACAACAGTTTGCTGAGCGCGACGACAAAACAGTGCTGCGAATTCGAACTTGAACTCGAAAAAACTCGGTATTTTTGCCGAACTCGCTCACAAAAAAATAATTTTGCTGAACTCGAACTTGAACTCGAATAAAACTGTCCAAGTTAGTAAAACGAAATTTAAAGATTAAAAAATCGTTTGAAATATTTTTTTTTATCAAGCTTTGTAAATTGAGATTGTGTTTTTCCCAACAGTGCATGTTTTCCACTTTTTATGCTTAGGCGACCTAGAAAAATAGCTAGGAGTATAAAAAAAGAAACGATTAAGGTGGAAAAGCGACGCAACGTTTTATCTTGATTTAATTAAGTGATAAGAAATCTGTCTCTTATATTGCGAAAACTTGACTATCATTGTGTTAACAGTTATCTACTCCCGTGATTCTCAACCTATGGGTCGCCTAAAAATTTTTTAGGGTAGTTTTTTTTTAAACAACTACAAAGAGTAAAACTTACAGAAAGCAATACAGTAATAAAATAAACGCATATAGTAGTCAACCATAGTTGCATTTTTGTAACAAAAAACTCCAGCAGTGAAATTTTGAGTTTCTCAAGATCACAAAGGTGTAAAACGCTTAGAAGTAGTAAACGATATATTTTCAAATTTAATCTTTCATTATGCTCGCTGTAATACGCCGAAGCATGCAACAAGGTTACTGGGTCTATCTCCGCGTCATTGCGCCCTGGCAACACAGCTCTTTTCGGAGAAATATCGCAGCGGTGGCGAGCCGTTGGCAACCAGTGGTCGCGGGGCCCCTAACTGACAACCAGGAGACCCCAGGGCCCTTAACCGACAACCAGGGGCCCTAGCTGATGACTAGGGGGCCCTGGGACCCCTAACCGACCAGGGGCCCCATAACTGACCACCAGGTGGCCTAGGAGCCCATAACCGACGACCAGGGGCCCCGGGGCCTCCAACCGACATCCAGGGGCCTCTTAACTGACAACCAGGGAGTCTCAGGGCCCCTAGCTAACGACCAGGGGGCCCCGGGGCTCTTAAATAACGACCAGGGGGCCCCTAACTGACAACCAGTGACCCCGGGGCCCCTAACCAACAACCAGGGGGCCCAGGGCCCCTAACTGACAACACGGGGCCCCTAAATAACTACCTTGGGGTCCCTGGGCTCTTAACTAACGTCCAGGGGGCCCCTAATCAACAACCAGGGGGCCCCGGAACCTTTAGCTGATAACCAGGTGCCTCGGAGCTCCTAACTGATGACCAGGGGCCCCATGGCCCCTAACAACAACCACGGGGCCCCGGAACCCCTAACCGACAACCAGAGGGCCCATAACTGACAACCAGGGGGCCCCTAAGTGACAACCAGTGGGCCCCAGGGCCTTTAACTAACAACCACGGAGCCTCGGGGGCCCCTAACCAATAACCAGGGGGGCCCGGGGCTCTTAACTGACAACCAGGGGGATTTGGAAACCCTAACCAACAACCAGGGTCCCTAACTGACAACCAGGGAGCCCCAGGGCTTCTGATTGACGACCAAGAGTCCTGGGCCAGGGCCCCCTTAATTCAATTTTTTTGCAATTTAAATGCAAAACCTGTGAGACATCTAAAAGTTTGTCCTAAACGTTGCAACCCCAGGCCCTCGTTTAACGTTATTATGAACTTAATACTATAATACAGGCGGTAATGCAAACCCCCAAATTGAAATACAACCATTGATAAATATAATCAGAGCATAGCCAGTATGTTAACTTTGTCCTTGTTTGGAATTGCAGTTTCTTTAATTTAGGATTTACGCATACAAAAGATAGTAATAATTATGACGACCACGTGTCCACCTCATAATAATGCCATGCTATTCTTGGAGGTTTCAAAAAACTGTCGAGTAACTTGACTCCAGTCCTTCACGTTTTGGAAAAAAAGTTATTTTAATTTTGGTGTAAATGCTTTTATGAAAGAGCTTAAGGGCGCAATCTTATCTCAAAATCATAGACGTAGCCAGGGAGATAGCCCGGGCCCCCTCAATCAAAATGCCATCAATGACAAAAATTTGACAAAAAAGCCTTGTTTCCTCATTTTCAGTTTCTTTTAGCTTCTTTGCGTAAAACAGTACACGCGTAAAGCAGTAATTAACAATAAATAATATTGACGACCAGGGGGCCCGGCGCACCCCCTTAATTCAATTTTTCCAACCAATTTAAACGTATAACCAGGGTGAAATCAAGGGTTTTTGTTCTAAAAGTTGCTACCTCAGGCCTCTCTAAACTTTTTATGAACGTAATGCAATAACCAGCGCCGTATTTGCCATATGGCACAGTGCCAGGGCCACGCGCTCAGGTAGTAGGACTTTTATTGGTCTTCACTTATATTTGGCAGGAAGGTGTTGCAAAAATCCGCAAAGTGCCAGGGGCCCCGCGCAATGTAAACCAGGCCCGACAATAGCATGTTTAGTAAGTGTGACCATCTATTGTACCATTCTTCAAGAACGATTCTTCAAGAACAACTCTTCAAGCATAAAATACTTTTTAAAAAATAGCTAGGGAAAATGCTCCTTGAACAAATTATTGAATTTCCATTGAGGGAGCATGGGCCCCCTGGCCGTACATGTACGCCTATAACTGGTTAACTTCATGACAAAACAAAATTCTCGTTAAGGAAAAACTTCGAGTGGATTATTGTTTACTGCTACAATATTGCAGGAGGCAATGTGCCTTACTTCCCCCTACGTGGACCAAATCACTTACAATTAAATTTTTACACCATTATGCAAGATTTTAAATTGTGTTTTGGACTTTAATTGCAAGTAAAAAGAAGATTGAACAATTAAATTTTTGCGATTGGCTTTCAAATGTTAAAAATCTAGTTCTTTCAAATGGCTGCGAGCACGCGCGAAATGTGATCCAATGGGATTAAAATAGCTTTTTTTTCCAAAAACTTACAAAAATCGCCCAGCGGCTGGGGGCTCCGCCCCCAGACCCCAGTCTATGATACCTTTGAGTACGCTAGCTTACTCAACACGTCTCTTAAGTTAGACACTTGCACTTTCTAACCACTACTTTTCGCCGTCTTTCTTTACCAAAATCCTGGTTTAAGTACCAACAAGCTACGGCTTCAGATCTTCTATTCTACGATATCGTTGCCCTACAAAAAGTTCCTTTTTTGAAAATTACTGATGACGTCATTACATGTGCTTTGTGGTTTGGGCCCCCCCCCCCGATCAAAAATCCTGGCTACGCCTATGAAAGACTGTGACTTTGTTTATGTTGGCCAGACCAAACGAGATCTAAATTCCCGATTGAAAGAGCACCAAAGAGCCATCACAACAAAAGACAGAAAATTACGCCTAGTTTGAACATGTTATATTATTTGATCATGTACTTGATTGGACCAAGTCACGAATTTTAAAACTTGAAAATAATTTTTCTAAAAGATTAACTGCCGAATCTTGGTTTATTTTTTCTAGGCCAAAAGTAATAAATCGTTCAGATGGTGAATCTTTTGCTGTAGTTTATCGTTTTTTACTTTAGCATTCTGATGCTTTGATATCGGTTCAGTTTATACTGTAGTTTTTATGACCAAAGTTTTAACACTATCCGCTTTTCTACAAGTTTTGTTTTTATTGTTGTGATGTAATAATTAACCTTCGGATTTCAAATTAAAAAAAAAATCTTACGAATCGTATTAATGCAAAGTAGCTTCACTCGTAGCTTTTTATCGTATGCTCGTATTTTGATGATGTCAAGCAAACCAGCAAGGCTTTTAAGATCAAGCTTGCTGTGACTTCGTTGGAAGAACACCAGAATCAGGTTTATTTTAACTTTACACTATTTGAGAGGAGTTTGCAGCATCTTATGTCATAATAGCAACCCACTGTCATTTCGATGTAATCAACCTCTAACCACTTCATTTCAGCGTATAAATTCATGAAAAAAGCTGAACGAAAACGTTCAATCTAAAACTGTCTTTTTCAAGGCTACCCATTTCTCAAAGAATGAAAATGATAGCTCCGACGCTATTAAAAGGTATTTTAAATAAATTTGTAAGTATGTAGTCGTTGATAGTCCGATGAATAGTTTGATTGCGCTCCTTTCAAATTTTGTTTCAATATAACTTTAACAGCTTTGTGGTTATTCGCTTTTAATACGTAATTGTAATACGTAATTTAATACGTTATTCGCTTTTAATACGTAATACGTAATTGTCTCGAAAAGTTGAAATAAAGTAGTAACGTCAATTAAATAACTGCAACACGTAGATGGGTCCCGCAAACTCGTTATACGTTTCGGGGTAGTACAGCGAGTATAATGGAAGATTTTTGATTGATACACCCAGGCGCGTAGCCAGGATTTGGAAAAGGGGGGGGGGGCTATTTTGAAAGAGTGAGAAAAGAGCAAACGACCTTGACCCGAATTTTTATTGTTCTTGAATCAGTTTCACACGGTTTGTCCGAAAATTGAGACGAAATTTCTCGGAAACCTCGGAATTTCCAACGTTTTTTCGGCCCAAATTCAGGTGGTCTCCAAAAAAAAAGGCCTTCGCCGAAATTGAGACTGATTTTTCGGCCGAAATTTGAAATTCAAACGTTTTTTCCGCTCAAATTCAGGTGGTTTCCAAAAAAAACAAAAAAAAAAGATCTTCGCCGAAATTGAGACTGATTTTTCGGCCGAAATCTGAAATTCAAACGTTTTTTCCGCCCAAATTCAGGTGGTCTCCAAAAAAAAAAAAGGTCTTCACCGAATTTGAGTCTGATTTTTCGGCCAATTTCAGAAATCCAAACGTTTGAGGGGGGGCTGTTTTCCTATGGGGGGGCTATTTTCAAATTTTCACAAAAAATCGGCCTCAAAAGCACCAAAAACGTGCGATTTTGCATACTTCACAAGCCAATGGGGGAACTCGAGCCCCCCCCCGCCTCCCCCCCCTGGCTACGCTACTGGATACACCAAAGCCGTTTACACCATCCTTGGTCTAGTTAATATTGCAGATCAGCAATTCTTCGCGGTTAAAATACCTGTCGTAAATTATGGTTCGGCAATAATTAGAGTTTAATTTTTATCTCGTCATTTTTTTAGAATTCTATCATCAAAGCACAGGGGTGCCGATCTCTGTTGAGCATTGGGGGGGATAATTTGCAATTTTACTCCAATTTTGCCATATTTTCAACTTTGGGGAGGATGAACCTCGACCACGATTTTGTTTAGGTGAGCAAATTAAGTGAAGACCAAAAAAAAAGGTCTTTACCAAAAAATGGAACCCTTTTTTTCCCCAAATTCAGGTGAAGACCAAACAAAAAAAATGTCTTCACAAAAAATGGAACACTTTTTTCCCCAAATTCAGGTAAAGACCAAAAAAAAAGGTCTTCGCCAAAAGTGGAACACTTTTTTCCCCGAATTCCAGTGGACACCTACGCTCAGATGCACACCAGAGTCAAATTATTGGGGGGGATGCAGATGTAGACCATATACTCAAACTATTGGGGGGATACAGTCAAATTATTGGGGGGATATATCCCCCCGGGGTTTCGGCACTCCTGTCAAAGCAGCAACTACAACAGCCAGGCTGCCACGAGCGATTATATTTAACGCATATTTGGATAAAAGATTTAATGTATAGGAGAAGCAATATTTATAAAGCTTTTGAAGCATACGTCTTCAGTCGCGCTGCAATATTGCTTGCCAAATCTTGAATCAAACTTCCAAAGTCAGTAATACCAATCGAATGCAGTTGATACATTACAATACATGAGGGACAAATTTTGAATAATTACATAGATTAGGCCTACTGCGAAGTAGACTCCTGTAGAGCTAACAAGCTCATTTTTGGTAATACATTTAGTTGCACTTTTTTGTCGTTGTTAAATTTGCCAACGAAGTTGACTTTTTGGGCCCTAATGGTTTTTATATAATTTGCAGGTTACCCTTTAAAAATGGTTACGAGCCGCCACTGAGTGCCAGTAGCAATAGCCTAGTTTTCAGATTTGGTTAGGCTACTCACTGGTATCAATTGGTAATCGCATGTCTAACGCTGCTAGACCTTTTGCGAAATGCAGGGTTGCCAGTAATGCTAAGGAGTTAAACGGATTAAATCGTATCTTTGCGAATAAGGGAAATCGTAAAAAAGGTTTGGGGCACCTCTATATTATCTCAACTAGTTTTCATTTCTTCATTAAAACCAATTTCAAGCAGTACCGGTATCTCTTTATTGATATGCATGATCATGATTAATTCAAATTCAATTGTGGGTAGTTTGACCTGGTTTGACGTTACCATCAAAAGTGTGCTCATAGAAAATCGAGAGCAGAATATACGAATTGCAGTAATCTATGAGATTTGAAACTCCTACACCCTATTCACTCGCCGGGGATCCTTAGGGTGAAATCTTATTCAAATCAAAATAAAATGGTAACTACATAAGATGAAACCTTGCTGAGTAGCAACCCTTTAGAACGACCGAGGCAAATATCTACAGATCTCAAAAAAACTAGCGCCCTAGCTTAAGCCATTCAAAAAATTGATTTTTGGGGGGGTGGTAGGCCTACCCCAAACTATGTCAAAAAATCTGTCTCTTAAATATCTATTGATATAATGAAAAACTGGCACCCTAGGTTTAGCCGTTCAAAAAACTGATTTTGGGCGGTCCTCGGGAGGTGGTACCTTCAAACTCAGACAAAATATTTCTCTGTTAAGTATCAGCTGATATCAAAAAAAACTGGCACCCTTGCTTAAGCCACTCAAATAATTGATGTTTGGGGGGTCCATTTGGGTTGGTTCCGGGGTAGGAAGAACCCCTAAATTATGTTAAAATGTTTGTTAAATAGCTACTGACATCAAAAAAAAAACTAGCACCATAGCTTGAACCGTTAAAAAAGTTGATTTTTTGGGCCTCATTTTGAGGCGGGTTCCCTGGGGAGTCGCCCCAAAAAATTTTGGGAGACAAAATTGCGTTTGCAGCTCAACAATTTTATGCAAAAACTAGATGGGAGTTTGCCAGCAAACCCAGTGAACGACCGACGCACAGCTAATGCTGTGACGCTCAAAAGTACTTTTTGTCTACCGTAAAATCAGCAATTATTCAAAAATATCTGATTATGGAACCTCCAGAAAAGTTGAGTCAAAAGATTTGTCAGTTAAATATCTTCTGAAATCATAAAACACTGTCACCCTAGCTTGAGCCGTTCAAAAATTGATTTTTGGGGGTCCATTTGGGGGGTCCCTGGGGGGGGGGGTGGCACCCCCAAACTATGTCAAAATATTTGTCTGTTGAATATCTGCTGATATCAAAACAGACTGGCACCCAAGTTGAGCTTTTCAAACAATTCATTTTTGGGGGTCCATTTGGGGGGTCCCCAGGGGGGTGGCACCCCCAAACTATGTCAAAATATTTGTCTGTTGAATATCTGCTGATATCAAAACAGACTGGCACCCAAGTTGAGCTTTTCAAACAATTCATTTTTGGGGGTCCATTTGGGGGGTCCCCAGGGGGGTGGCACCCCCAAACTATGTCAAAATATTTGTCTGTTGAATATCTGCTAATATCATAAAACACTGGCACTCTAAGTTGAGCCGTTCAAAAAATTGATTTTTGGGGGGTCCATTTGGGGGGTCCTCGGGGGGGTGGCACCCCCAAACTATGTCAAAATATTTGTCTGTTAAATATCTACTGATATCATAAAACACTAGCTGGCACTCTAAGTTGAGCCGTTCAAACAATTGATTTTTGGGGCCCCATTTTGGGGGGTTCCCGAGGGGGTGGTACCCCAAACATGTCAAAATATTTATCTCTTAAATATCTACTGATATCAAAAAAAAATTGGCGCCCTAGGTTAAATCGTTAAAAAAATTTATTTTTGGGGGGTCCCCGAAGGGGTGGTATCCCCAAATTATGTTAAAATATTTGTCTCTTAAATATCTACTGATAACAGAAAAAACTGGCACCCTAGCTTGAGCCGTTCAAAAATTTGATTTTTTGGGGCCCCATTTTGGGGTGGTCCCCGGGGGGGTGGTACCCCCAAATCATGTCAAAATATTTTTCTCTTAAATATCTACTGGTATCAAAAAAAACTGGCACCCTAGGTTAAATGGTTAAAAAACTTGCTTTTGGGGGGGTCCCCGGGGGGGTGGTACCCCCAAATTATGTCAAAATATTTGTCTCTTAAATATCTACTGATATCAAAGAAAAATGGCACCCTAGGTTAAATCGTTAAAAAATTTATTTTTGGGGGGGTCCATTTGGGGGTGGTCTCCGAAGGGGTGGTACCCCCAAATTATGTCAAAATATTTGTCTCTCAAATATCTACTGATAACAAAAAAAACTGGCACCCTAGGTTGAGCCGTTCAAAAATTTGATTTTTTGGGGGGGTTCCCGGGGGGGTGGTACCCCCAAACCATGTCAAAATATTTCTCTCTTAAATATCTACTGATATCAAAAAAAAATGGCACCCTAGGTTATATGGTTAAAAATATTTGTTTTTGGGGGGGTCCATTTGGGGGGTCCCCGGGGGAGTGGTACCCCCAAATTATGTCAAAATATTTGTCTCTCAAATATCTACTGATATCCAAAAAAACTGGCACCCTAGCTTGAGCCGTTCAAAAAATTGATTTTTTGGGGCCCCATTTTGGGGGGGTTCCCGGGGGAGTTGCCCCAAAAAAATTTCAGGAGACACAATTGCGTATGTACCTCAACAACTTCACACAAAAATTAGATTTCTATGTTTTGTGGTTTAGGAGAACTCGAGCGTACAAGATTTAGGAAGAAAAAAAAGGAAAAAAAAGGAAAAAAAAGGAAAAAAAAAGGAAAAAAAAAGGAAAAAAATAAGAAAAAAACCTCATCGCGGCCGAAAGTGGGTTGGTAGGGATGAAAGGATATCTTAAGACATATAACCATGAGAAATATTTTTTGCCGTACTTAAGCCGTTTTTGACTGACACCGCTTTTTACGCCAAACTTTCGGGGCGGTTTTCGGGTCATAAACCCGAAGTCACGTGACCGATTGCCTCGAAATTTGGTACAAACATAAAACTCATTAATCTCAAACTGCTGTCAAAATTTCATGTAGTTAGACCAAACGGTTCTCTAGTTATAAGCAAAAGTCTGAAATCTCGCACTCATTAGTTAGAAAATGGCCGAGTAAAAACAAAGGAACACGCGACGCGAGCGTCGGTCGTTCCAATTAGATCTCGATGTTTTGTAATTTAGAAGAAAAGCGTTAAGATTTAGAATGAAAAAAGAAAAAAAAGGGAACAAAAAAAGGAAAAAACCTCATCGCGGCCAAAAGTGGGTTGGTAGGGATGAAAGGGTATCTGAAGACATATAACCATGTGAAATATTTTTTGCTGTACTTAAGTTGTTTTTGAATAAGACGGCTTTTTATGCCAAGCTTTACGGGCGGTTTTTGGGTCCTGAAACCAAAGTCACGTGACTAATTGCCTCAAAATTTGGTACAAACATGTAAATCAATAATCTCAAACTGCAGTCAAAATTTCATGTAGCTAGACCGAAACGTTCTCGAATTATAAGCAAAAGTCTAAAATCTTTCAAAAAACACGCCACGTGAGCGTCGGTCGTTCCAATAAAAATCAGTTTCAATGCGCAAGAAGTGGATTTCTGGTTTGTTTTAGTTTAAATACGTAAATTTGCTCCCATAAAGCTGTATGTCTCTGTGGCGCAATCGGTTAGCGCGTTCGGCTGTTAACCGAAAGGTTGGTGGTTCGAGCCCACCCAGGGACGATTGTGTTTTGCAATTTGTTTAATTTTTTACCACAATACGTTTGTTTTTTTTTTCAAACTGAGAAAAAAAGAGTAAAAATGGAAAGAAAAGCTTGAAACCTAGTAGTGAAATGCATTGCCATAGACAGAATATTTCCAAATGGATGGACCGATTACACTGAGGATCTTGGATGGAATCGCTTGGGACTTCGCCCAAGCGAAATGATGGAGGTGATGAAAGACCGTGAGCAGTGGCGGATTTAGGGGGGGATGGGGGAATGCATCCCCCCCCACCAGCCTGCATATGCATAATATTAAACATTAAAAAAAAAGCAATTAGTGAATACTCGATAGGCCGGGTGACTGCGATATAATTTCTGAAGCCATTGGGGGGGTGGGGTAGGGCGGGGGGGCAAAAAGTTATTTTTACAGCGAACTTTTTACAAAACAGAAATTAGTTTTTTACAGGTCCGATTGATTTGAAAGCGCCAAACTAGCAAAATTCACAACTCGCACTTTTCAACAATAAAGGCTTAACACAACAGAGTTCAATTACGGCGCATTTTCGCTCAAACCACACTAATACCAGTAGCGTAGCCAGGGGCGGGGGGGGGGGCTATAGCCAGTGGCGGATCTAGAAAATTTTGGTGGGGGGATGATAAAATTTATGAGCACAAATTGTGTATAATCTCAAAATTTTGCATGTTTATGATTAATGTTCATGACCTCGCGCAAACTTGTTGGGATACTGTTAATCCGTCCCATTCCAAAAACGTTACCAGTATATAAAATATTTTTTTAAATTTAACCAATGACATAAAACTAGTTTCATGTCCTTGATTTAACCAATTCAATTCAAATTAATGACATAAAACGCTCTTTTCGTGTTTCCTGCATCAAAAATCTTGTTTATTAAACTTTCGCTAGCATAACCGTCTGCATCTACACAGAACAGGCGCGTTGCCAGAAATTCGCAATGAGGGAGCTGCTTTGGGGGTCTGGGGGCGGAGCCACCAGCTATCGAAAATTTTGCATCTTTGCAAAAATAACTAAAATTTAGGGCTATTTTGATAAAAAATAATGCTTTTAAAACGTGGCATAGCAATTGGCAGTGCAAACATGACTAAACCGGTTGCATAAATGGGCTATGTGAGAAGTGGCTAGTGGTAAAATTTTCTCTTGTTTACATGCTGGTACATCATAAAATCAAAATCCTATAGCTTAATAAAACTCACACGGAGTAATCTATTTCGACTATATTTTATAAAGAAAAATAATTGGAGGGGGGCTCGTGGAAAGATATTTGAGAGAGGCGATTAGTAATTAACCAATCCTGAATAGACCCCCCCCCTGTTCGTGAGTTTATAATATTTTTGCTGATAAAAACTATGTTAAGCATTTCCAATGAGCTATATTAAACTTGATTGCTTATTTTTGGCCATTTTTTAAAGTTTTTATTGATTTGTGAGTTTTATTTTTGACAAATTAGCCCCCCTAAATATATGGTACAAAAGATGCTTTAAATCACGTTTTAGTCCATTCTAGTCCAAAAACCAGTCTCAGAAGTGCTAAAAACGTGGTATTTTTCTTATTCTGCATTTTGGTCGACAGGCCAATGGGTGGAGGGGGGCAGAAGCCCCCCCCGCCCTCCCTTGTCTGCGCTACTCACACAGAATGAGTAAAAATTACCTGCATCGGACTTTGATATTTCTATTGTCAAAAGTCTATTTTGTTCAAGTGTTCATTCAACATACCGTAACTAACAATGTAATAACACTACGTTCCAGAAGAGATTTTACTTGATGTTTTATCAAATCGACACACTTTTAGTGCGAAACCGCACTACTGCATTGCGCAGGCGCGTAGCCAGAAATTCGCACTTGGGGGGCTGTGTTGGGGGATGGTGGAGCATCCAGCCGCCGGAGGCCAATGGGGGTTTGGGGGCAAAGCCCCCAGCCGCCGGAGGCACTGGGGTCTGGAGGCGGAGCCCCCAGCGATCGAAAATTTTGCATTTTTTTGCAAAAATAACTTTATTTTAGGGTTATTTTGAGTAAAAAATAATGCTTTTAAAACGTGGCATAGCAATTGGCAATGCAAACAAGATTAAACTGGTGGCATAAATGGGCTATTTAGGAGGTGGCTATTGGTAAAATGTTTGTTCTCTTGTTTAGATGATGGTAAATTATAAAATCGAATAGGTCAACAAAACTCACACAGAGTAATCTATTTCGTATACAGTTTATAGACAAAAATAATTTTGGGGGTCTAATGAAAAGAGATTTGAGAGAAATGATTGGTAATGAACTAATACTGAATAGCCCCCCCCCTCCCCCCCTATTCCTTAGTTTATAGTATATTTGTTGATGACACCTATGTTTAGCATTTTTCACTTGCGATCAAATTTGATTACTTATTTTTTACCATTTTCCAAAGTTTTCATTTATTTGTTGGTTTTATTTTTGGCAAATTAGCCTCCTTCCCCCGGAATATATGTTTCAAAAGATGCTTTAAATCACTATTTAGTCCACTCCAGTGCATAAAACAGTCTCCAAAGTGCTAAAAACGTAGTGTTTTTCCCATTCTGCATTTTGGTCGACATATCAATAGAGGGGCTATAGCCAGTGGCGGATTTAGGGGGGGATGGGGGGATGCATCCCCCCCACCAGCCCAAACATAACGTGCATATGCATAATATTAAACATTTGAAAAAAAGCAATCAGTGAGTACTCGATAGGCCGGGTGACTGCGATATAATTTCTGAAGCCATTGGGGGGGTGGGGTAGGGCGGGGGGGCAAAAAGTTATTTTTACAGCGAACTTTTTACAAAGCAGAAATTAGTTTTTTACAGGTCCGATTGATTTGAAAGCGCCAAACTAGCAAAATTCACAACTCGCACTTTTCGACGATAAAGGCTTAACACAACAGAGTTCAATAATGGCGTATTTTCGCTCAAACCTCACGCAATACAGTAGTGCGGTTTCGCACAAAAAAAGTGTCGATTTGATAAAACATCAAGTAAAATCTCTTCTGGAACGTATTTTTTGTTAGTTACGGTTGTTAGTTACGGTATGCTGAATGAACACTTGAACAAAATAGACTTTTGACAATAGAAATATCAAAGTCCGATGCAGGTAATTTTTACTCATTCTGTGTGAGTAGCGCAGCCAAGGGAGGGCGGGGGTGGGGGCTTTTGCCCCCCTCCGTTGGCCTGTCGACCGAAATGCAGAATAAGAAAAATACCACGTTTTTAGCACTTCTGAGACTGGTTTTTGGACTAGAATGGACTAAAACGTGATTTAAAGCATCTTTTGTACCATATATTTAGGGGGGCTAATTTGTCAAAAATAAAACTCACAAATCAATAAAAACTTTAAAAAATGGCCAAAAATAAGCAATCAAGTTTAATATAGCTCATTGGAAATGCTTAACATAGTTTTTATCAACAAAAATATTATAAACTCACAAACAGGGGGATCTATTCAGGTTTAGTTAATCACTAATCACCTCTCTCAAATATCTTTCCATGAACCCCCCCTCCAATTATTTTTCTCTACAAATAGATTACTCCGTGTGAGTTTTATTAAACTACAGGATTTTATGATGTACCAGCATGTAAACAAGAGAAAATTTTACCACTAGCCACTTCTCACATAGCCCATTTATGCAACCGGTTTAATCATGTTTGCACTGCCGATTGCTATGCCACGTTTTAAAAGCATTATTTTTTATCAAAATAGCCCTAAAATTTAGTTACTTTTGCAAAAAGATGCAAAATTTTCGATCACTGGTGGCTCCGCCCCAAGACCCCCTTGCCTCCGAAGGCTGGGGGATCTGCCCCCAGACCCCCAAAGCAGCTCCCTCATTGCGAATTTCTGGCAACGCGCCTGTTCTGTGTAGATGCAGACGATCATGTTGGCCAAAGTTTAATAAATACGATTTTTGAAGCAGGAAAGACGAAAAGAGCGTTTTATGTTATTAATTTGAACTGAATTGGTTAAATCAATGACATGAAACTGGTTTTATGTCATTGGTTAAATTTAAAAAAATATTATATGTATTGGTAACGTTTTTGGGATGGGACGGATCAAAAATATCCCCAAGTTTGTTTATAAAATATTCCCAAAAACATTGATCATAAACATCCAAAATTTTGAGATAATACACAATTTGTGCTCATAAATTTTATCATCCCCCCCATCAAAATTTTCTAGATCCGCCACTGCTGGCTGGTATGGTGCTGCACAAGGGTTAAGGAAATGCATGGAACCCGTCTGAGTAGAAGTACAAGGCTTGTCTAAATTGATCTTTGTTTATCGCGAGCCAACTAACACGCTTCCGCTTGGCTCCCTTTCACCCGTATTTGGGTCATTAAAATGGCTCAGTTTTGGCGGACTTGGGGTTATGCTAGCTTCATCCATATCTTCTGGTATTTTGATGGAAGAAGATGCAGGTTTGTTTTTAGCTTGCCGGATCATCTTATTGCAAAGGTCTTTTATTTCAAAAATGGTATCCTCTAGACGATTTGCTCTGGATTCCAGGTCTTCATTGGCAATTTCCTCTTCCAAAATCCTTCCATGAATTATGGAGACTTCCCAAGAAGTTTCGCTAATATCCAAAATTCCTTTCGTAGATATCTCCAGTTCATGACTATCACCAGTAGCCGCGTCAATTTTTCTCAACTGCCTCTTCGCAGCGGCAACTTTAATCTGAATAGCGACCAAGATCTTCTTCCACTCCAATTTTTCCGCTTCTTTAGAGCTCGATTCAGCATCAGGGGATGCCTGCGCATCCAACTGTGCCTTGTCAGTAGGCTACTCTCATTTGAACTCATTTTGGAAGTCACTACTTAGAAATCAGAACTTATCTACTAACTAGCCTAGACAATACGCTTACAGTGGCTCCAACAAAGTCCACTTACCAATGCCGATATCAGCAACTCAACTTAGGCCTAGTCAGTAGTTTAACAGCAAGGAATCACCAATCAATGAGTCAAAGCCAAGCGCAGTAGGCTATTCTACTTAATCAGTTACTAGTTGGTACTTACTCTTTTGTCTTTAGACTAGCAACTACGGTAATCTAGCAAGTGAGATAGGTCTAATAAACTTTCAGACCTACAGCAACTCAAAAACGTTTTTTGTAAATGCAAATGTAACTTACAGGCACTGCGGTTGTACCTGTGGGAAATTAGCTAAGGTTGCTGATAGGTTAGGAAAAGGGAAATAGGCGAGGCTCGACTCAAACTGACCCTGAATAAAACAGCAAGCACAGCACCACATAGAGAAATACAGCAATATTATTATACTTGTAGCACTGGCCGAATCAAATGCACAACAGGTCATTTACAACAATGGAGTCTACTTCGATTCGGTAACTAGACTACCCAAATAACCTAACCCAAACCAAATCTGACCTAACCTAAACTAACCTATTTATAAAAAACGATAGCTCGTCCCACGGTAGAGATGGCGCGGATAACAAAAAATGCATCCGCATGCTGCGCTGCATCCGCAAACCTTGTCCGCATGCTGCACCGCACCGCATCCCAACACAAGTTCACGCTGCACCGCGCCGCACCGCAAGTTAAATATCCTTTAAATTTCCACTAACATCAGAAAAAATTTAGCTTTCTAGCTTATGACAGGTAAAAAAATTGATTTTAGCGGTATTATTTTGGAGAGTTTTCAAAAGGGTTGCTCTCTCAAACCATGTCAAAGTATTTGTTTTTTAAACATCTGCCGATATAAAAAAAAGTAATGCCCTAGCTTAAGCCGTTCAAAATACTAATTTCTGGGGAGTCAATTTGGGGGCCCCTGGGGGGGGGGTGGTACCTCCATACTATGTCAAACTATTTGTTGCTTGAATATCTACCAATATAAACAAAAAACTATTACCCTAGCTTGAGCAATTAAAAAAAATTAGCTTTTTAGGGCCCCATTTTGGGGGGGTTCAGGGGAGAAGCCTCAAAAAATTTCAGGAGACAAAATTGCATTTGCAGCTCAACAAATTTACACAAAAATTAGATATCGATGTTGTGTGGTTTAAGAGAAGAAGAGTGCACAAAATTTAGAAAGCAAAAAATGAAAAAAGAAAAAAAACTCAATGCCTCTAAAAGTGTAGGTAGGGATAAAAGGGTATCTTACGTCATATAACCATGTGAAATATTTTTTGCCATACTTAAGCTGTTTTTGAATAAGACCGCTTTTTACACCAAACTTTTGGAGTAGTTTTCGAGTCCTAAACCTGAAGTTACGGGACTCATTTCCTTAAAATTTTGCATACACAAAACTTATCAACCTCAAACTGCTGTCAAAATTTCATGTAGCTAGACCAAACCATTATCGAGTTATAAGTAAAAGTCTGAAACTTCGCACTCGTTAACTTTGAAAATGGCTGAGTATAAACTGAAAAACATGCGACGTATGATCAGTGGTTTCAATTATAGGCCTTCAGGTTTAATCTGCCTTATGTGTGCTTTTTAGCAGTTTTTCTGCACCATGTTTTGGCAATCAAAAACAATCTACCAGTCTACCTGATGATTCCATGCAACTACCGGTACTGTACTAATCCTGAACCAGTAGCTCAAATAATGAAATATAAGGTATCATGAGCTCTGCATGCTGTCACAAGCTACTACACTTGTATGAAACTACTCTATGTACTATAGGCTACCTTTGCCGTTTGCAGGTGTGTTTGATTGTGGAATAAATTTTGCTACTACGTACGGTAGGCTATTCTGTCATTGGAAATTTGTGTAGCCTAGTCTTCTTACTCTATTTAGAACCCTTTAATCATCCGCTATCACCAGATAGGCTATTCGGTCATTGCAACTTTGTGTAGCCTAGTCTTCTTACTTACCACGGACCAGACAGGCTACAGGCATCTACGGTAGGACTAAAAGTCTAATGCTTTATACCATGACCTGTTGACGAATACTACCGGTATAGGCTACACTGAACTAACTCTGTCACTCTGATATGCAAGCGTTGAACCAATACCATAAGTCTACTGCATACTGGGTGGGTACCTTGTAGCCAGAGCCTGCGAGAGGTGCTTCAGGGAGTACATCGTACCTGGGTCTAGGGGGGCTCGGAAGAGTTCAGGTTTCCGCGTTAAGTTTTGGTATTGCACCCAGGGGCGTATTTAAGCCTGTACCCAACTTTGGGCTAAAAATCAAACCAAATTTGAGTGAAGACTTTTTTTTTTTTTTGCTTTTCACTTAATTTTGGGCAAACAATCTGACCAAGTTTGACAATTTGAGTGAAGCTCTTTTTGTTTTTGCTCTTTGCCTAATTTTGGCCAAAAAATCGGACTAAATTTCAGTGAAGACCTTTTTTTTTTGATCTTCAACTAATTTTGGGCAAAAAATCGAAAAAAAAATTTGCACAAGTTTGGTGCTGGGTCATTGATTTATGGCTTGGGGGAACCAATAAGATTTGGGAGCTTGGTATTGACCTTCGTACCCCCTGGAAAATTTTCTCTTTGAGGCCCTGCTTGTGGCTAGGCTATGTGCCTCTGCTCTGATGCTTGTTTCACACAAACCTGCTTCATCAACATTTTTTTGTCTGCCTTTGTTCCATTTTCTCACCAAACATTCTTAACTTTTCCTAGTCTAGCCTACCAAAACCAAAATCTTTTGCAGTCACGAAAATGTTCAGTCAATCAAAACTAAGTTCGTTGTAGCCAAAATAGCCTATTTTAGGATGCTCCGAATTCTAAAAAAAATTCTTCAACCAATGATTGATTCAACCATGGTTCAACCGAAGGCACCATTGACTGTTTTAGTTCCTGAAACATATGTATTGTCACAACATGACATTGTTATTGTCTTCAATTCATATTATAATTGCATCATGACCTACCATTGTTATACATAACTAAATAATTCACTTGCAATAACTGTAAAAAATGTAAAAAATTATAGTACGCGGCGCTACGCTGACGCTGTGACGTAATACAGATTTTGGTTGCCACGCGGCGCGGCGCGGTGCACCAACAACAGCGCGCGGCCGCGTACGCTGCGCTGTTGCCATCTCTATCCCACGGCTAACAACAAGCTTCAGTACTGCCAAGAAATTTTCGCTACACGTGTAAAAACTCCCACGCTATGCGGAAGTTAATATACAAATCCCTAAACGGAGTTTAAGTACTTTGCGGTTCCCCACACTTCTCCCTTTTTGAAGACCGTGAAGTGGGAAGGGCCTGCCAACGTGGACTATGCTAGCACGCTAAAGCCAATGACGCTAGCGCCGACCAGCCAATCGCGTCGGGTCTCCAGTTGTGGCGTGGCAAAGGGAGCGCACTCCGATTGCTGTTAACTGTTTTAGTTGCACAACCTCTTAGCTGCTATGGTCTGCTGACTTAAGAAGCTATCGGTTCTAATTATTTCTTGCTTGTGGGTATTTCGCTGCTAGCGTCCACAACGTCATTGGCTAGAGAAGAAACTGCGACAATGTTTTAGAAAAAGATGATTGGGAGGGCAGGGCTAATGGAAAGAGATTTGAGAGAAGGGATTGGTACCGTAATTAACTAATAACTGAATAGCCATTTTCCTATTCCTGAGTTTTTAATAATTATATTTTTTGATAAAGCTTCTGTTCAGCATGTTTACACAAGCGATAAAATTTGATTGCTTATTTTAGGCCATTTTTCAAAGTTTTTACTGATTTTTTTATGATTTATTTTTGACAAATTACCCCCCACCCCTCATTGGCGTAGCCAGGATTTTTGATTGGGGGGGGGAACCACAAATCACGTGCAATGACGTGATCAGAAATTTTCAAAAGAGGAACATTTTATGGGACAAAAATATCGTAAAGTGGAAGATCAGAAGGCGAGGCCTGGTTTTGGCACTTAACCAGGATTTTTCTAAAGGAAGAGGGCTTAAACCCAAAGTTTAATAGCAAAAATATCGATAGCGGGAGATGCGTCGAGTAAACTTGTGTAATTCAAATGTATTGCCGACGGGGGTCTTGGAGTGGAGCCCCCAGCCAATAGACGAGTTTTGGTGATTTTTTGGAAAAAAGCTACCTATTTTAATTCCATTGGATCACATTTTGCACGTATTCCGAGTCAGTTGAAAGAATTAGATTTTTAACATATGAAAGTCAATTGAAAAATTATATTGTTCAATCATTCTTTTACTTACAGTTTAAAGATCAAGCGACAAGAAAAATGCGACACAAATTTTCTGGTTATTAGTTATTACTAGATAGTGCAAGGGTAAATTAAGAAGTTTTAAAAATATTTTGGGTTAATTTTTGCAAAATCAGCGGAGATATTATGACTTGAAAGACGCTATGCGCAAAAACTTGCCAACCGTGGAATGACGTCATTTGCATACATACAATCAGCTAATCATAGGCAGATCCTGTGTAACCAGCGGGTTGTCCAATTAATGATGCGTTAGAAAATTACAGATAAGCTTAGTGGCAGTGATATACTTACTGTACATCAAATTTCTAGCCAAGTTTTGTTAGTCAACGCTGTTAGTTGTGAGAGTTAATGCTGAATCAGTTATTGCTGAGTATAAGATAAAGCTATTAACAGACTAATGCCAGCATCTACGATCAGACCCCAGACAGTGTGTTACCATAGTCTATGGTGTTACTTATTTAGCAGCTACGCGATCGTGGTTGATGATAATAGCCGATACTATGTACATTAGTAGCAAATTATTTCGCTCAAGTAATGACCAATACCCTAAGAACTTCTGGGCTGATAAACCAGATGAACTTTCGGCACAGTGTATAGTAACGCTGCAACAGTGTAAAGTTAGGACGCAACGCAGCTAGCTTCAGTTCACTTTAACAGAGACTTTCAATGGTTGAAATTGCAGGGGGTTCATATTGATAATGATAAAACGAGTGCCAAAATTTTTTTTATTCCACTCGCTTGTTTGTGTAAACCAAGCACTCTGCGTCTGTGTTACCCCACCAACGCAGATGCACTTCTTTTGTTTGTTTGTTTTTTTGCAAGTCTTTCGTCAGGCTGGGCCATCACAAAGTTTTGAAACAAAATTTTTGAACAAAAAAACTTTTGGCAAAAAATTTCTAAAACTTTAAAAAAAAAAAAAAAAATTTTTTTCGCAAAAAGTGTTTTTTCCAAAAAATATTTTTGTTTCAAATAACACTTTTTGTTTCTGTAGCGTCAGCTCCAACGTATCCACAAGTCAAAGATTAGTCCGATCAATTGGTTATTAAGTCAACCCGGAGAGTACCTCGATAGGTTGTTAAACCGAGCCGGTCAACCGTATTGGGGCGCTACCCTTTGAACAGTGCTGGGCACTTCCGCTAATCCGCAAATGGCGGACTCAAGGTTTCGGATTGCGGATTTGCGAACCGATATCTTACCGCAAAGACTTGCGGATTTGCGGTAAAAAAATTGAAATCAACCGCAAATCAACAAATCGCTGGGATTGTTTCTTTGCAATATCCCAAAAAATGCGTTTTTACGATTCAATGTATCGACAGATTTGGGCAGATGTATTTATAAAGTACAACATCCCCTTGCCAAGTTCCTTTGCTGTGGAACGGTTATTTCCCAGAGTTGCTGCTTTTCTTGCAGAAAAATGAGTTAGCTTAACGTCAAGAAACTTCTAACGGCTTGCTTTTCTAAAGGGAAACTTAGACTTTTAGAAGTGGCAAAGGGTTGCATAAGACGACTTTAATAACATGCCCCGCAAATCTAGTAAATTAATAAGCTGCAGACCTACCAACATTATCAATCTTAGTTTTCTCTTTTTGGTCTTTTTGTTTTTAGTTTCGTTAGTTGTGTATTTGGAAGGCATACTTTAGACTACATGCGTTGCCACTCAAGAAATTTCCAAAGATGTTTGGAAATTCATAAGCTTATTACTGCCCGCTTTGGAATCCTGGAAAAATTTTTTGTATCCTGGATAATTTTGTGATATTTGATGATGTATACATAATACAACACTATGCATTTTTGATTTTTAAAGTTTGTGCATCATGCAAATGATGCATCAAAACACAATTTTTTTATTCAGGAAATGGCATAAATTTCTGAGCAGTTGGCGGCGTTACTCCAAAATTTTTTCCAAAATTCGCTAGCTAACTTAATACATGTACTTAGTCCTATTGACAAACTTTTTTGGCGGGTAAATTAGTACGGCACATCAACAGGAGTGCCGATGTTTGTTGAGCATTGGGGGGTATAATTTGCAATTTTACCCCAATTTTGCGCTATTTTCAACATTAGGGGGGATGGAACCTCGACCACGATTTTGTTCAGGTGAGAAAAGTAAGTGAAGACCGAAGAAAAAGGTCTTCATCAAAAATGGAACACTTTTTTTCCCCGAATTCAAGTGGACATCTACGCTCAGATGCACCCCAGAGTCAAATTATTTGGGGGCATGCAGATGTTGACCATACTCAAACTATTGGGGGGATACAGTCAGATTTTTGAGGGGATATATCCCCTCCAGATTTCGGCACCCCTGCACATCAATCTTGTAGATTTTTGGCACCACCATCAAACTGGCCACTGTTGAAACAAATTTATGATTTCATGGTGACCAGTAATAGAATCTGCGTTACATACCGATAACCAAGACTTAAAACCCAAATTTTGATTTATCTTTTTTCATTTTTAGGCTCTGAGGGAAAGATCATGGCACAGTGGTCTCCCCCTCGGTACACTCGGGTCTGCACCGCAATTATACATCGTAGGTTATTTAAAAGCTTTAAAAAGACTGCTCTTGTTTAAAGTTCGACTAGACGTTCAAGCGTTAAAATTTCATGTAACCATTAATCAGGACTCTATTGTAACTGAAATAAAATAAAGAAACCGAAATTTTGGCTACTTCTTACCCCTAAAACATTTTCATCTTTGCAAAAGTTTGCCTCTATATGAACACCTTTCAAAACAATTCAAAAAATTTTGCACCAGTACAGTAGCAAAAAAAAAAACAAAAAAAACGTTAACTGCAATTATCACATTTGAACTAAATTATTTTAATTGTAAAGCGCAAATTGTCACACATGATGAAGGAACAGGAAGGGAAATCAGCACCCTCCCCATTCCATCGCTCAAGTAGTAAATAGTAGCCTATAAGCCACTAAAGTATCATTTTCAAGAACGCAAAAACGCAAGTTTGTACGTCTAGAGTTTTTACTTCCCGCGACTTAATAAAGATTTCTACATCTCTGTTTGCCCTGTATGACAAGTACTTTACAAGTATGTGAATCAACTACGGATTTTTAACTCAACAAACACACTGTAATTAGAAGTTAAAATGAGCGACGAAAGTGAGTGGCAGGCGAGGTCGCTCTTTTCCAAGTATCCAATCCAGCCGCCAGAGTCGCAGCCGTAATCCAATTCCGCTCGCAGTTTTGTTTAAACAAACCTGCGTACGTTTTCACTCGGGCATGCTGCTGACAACTATATTTTAACTTACAAAAACAGGATATTAAATAAATCGAAAAAAACTTACTGTGGTTAACTACAGGTCTATAGGCTATATGGAAAATATGAAGCATTGTTTTACTGCTGTAGGTGTTCTCAATTTATCAAACCAGAAAAAATAACAGCAAAATTTGCGGTTCAAGTTTGCGGAAGTAAAAAGCCATTTGCGGTTGCGGAAGTGCAAAAAATTACCGCAAACGTATCGCAAACTTGCGGATTTGCGGTTGCGGACCACCCAGGGCCTGCGAGAGGGGGGTTCAGGGGGTACATCGTACCCGGGCCTAGGCGGGGCCCGGGCTCAAGGGGCTCAAAAGAGTTCAGGTTTCCGCGTTAAGTTTTGGTATCGCACCATAACACCGTAATCAAACTTGCCTACAGCAAAAATATCAGTCAGCCTGTTCACTACTGGTAAATGGTCGCTGTTTTTGCTACACAGCCTTTAGGGCATCCAATAGTGGCCGATTTTATTAAAAAAAGAGGAAGATGTATTAAAAGCCAACACTTGCACCGAACTTAACGTTTTGTTGCCTTTCTCTGACTTGAAAGCCTTAATTCTACGGTATAACAATGTACGAGGGCCCACATTTCCAGAGATCCAAAAGCATTTTAAGCTCAAAGAGCGGAGTCCAAAAGTTGACATACTATACTACTATCATTAAGTAACTCACTCTGTCTGTATGAATTTAAAGGCGGTGAATCATCCAGCCAATTCCGGTGGTTTACAATAGCTAAAATTGAACTATATTTTTTGATATTTTTTGTTTGGATTTTGGAGCTGCGTTTGCAAAGATATTCAACAAATACAAAAAGATGTCCCCCCGAAAAAAGTTTTTGGAAACTCTGAGTTTTGATCTTCCCGCCAAAACCACAGTTCACTAAACTATTAGGCCTACTGTAATCTTATTAAACTATTAGGCCTAACTATCTCTAAACTATTAGGCCTAATAGTTTAGAGATAGTAATGGCCGATTTAGGCCTAAACTATTTAGAAATGAACTATTTCTAAACTATTAGGCCAACCACAGTTCTCTAAACCATTAGGCCTACTGTGGTTTTGGCGGGAAGAACAAAACTCAGAGTTTCCAAAAACTTTTTTCGGGGGGACATCTTTTTGTATTTGTTGAATATCTTTGCAACCGCAGTCCCAAAATTAAAACAAAAAATATCAAAAAATACAGTTCAATTTTAGCTATTGTAAACCACCGGAATTGGCTGGATGATTCACCGCCTTTAATAGGTATTTGGGTTTGTAAAGTCTATGATTGCAGATGACTTCTTAAAACTTTTATCAGTAAAATATTTGGATTTGCAGTATTAAAGCCGTTATATTGTATAATATTGTGTCAATGTCATCATCTCCCATTTCACATACTTTTTTTCATGTATATCACGTTTTCTGTTAGTCAATTTAAGCAAGTTTGGTGCTGGGATGTTGATTAAATGCTGTATTTTACCCTCGAGAAACATAAAAAGTACTGAAGCTTCTGGGGCTCTGCCCCGCACCTCGCTGGGGGAGCGCTGTGAACCCCCTAGCTGAATTTAAACCAATTTTATGTCTCGTTGTGTTTTTCCTAGGTCCTAACTGTATGCGATACATTGATATCCTCTCACTTTTAAATGAAGATCTACGCCCATCGAACAAAAAATGATTTAACGGCATGGGCCCCGATAAGGCTTGGGGGGCCCTATAAGATTTGGGGGGCCCGATATCGACCTTCGTACCCCCTGAAAAATTTTCTCTTTGAGGCCCTGGGACCACCTATTGCTATTTTGCGGAATTTGCGGTTGCGGATTAGAGTGTAAGTTTGCGGTGCCCAGCACTGCTTTTGACACGTACAAAGAAGTTTTTTTCAAATAGGCTACAAATTTTTTTGGATAAATTTTTTTCGAAAACACTCTTATTTAAAAAAAAGATTTGTATGTGAAAAAATTTTCAAAAATAAAATTGTTACTTGAAACAAAAATTGTTTTTCGAAAAAAAATGTTTTTGGGAAAAAATAAAAATTGTTTTTTTTTTGAAAACCAAGTTTTCTTGCTTCACATGAATGTTAAATATTACAAAGTTGTAATATTTATCAGTGGAAAAGCGAATAGTGACAGTATTTCAAAATACAAAAGCTGACTGAAACCCCATGTGGTAATTGCGTTAAGGCCATGATATACGGTTGCGTCGTTCGTTGATGACGTCATTCTTAAGCAGCATTTACACGGGCGACTTTTTTGCGTGCGATTTTTTGTTACAAATGGATGTGGCAAAGTTGCATATATTTAATAATGGTTCTCATTGTAATAAAAGTTACCTTACTGCTAAAAATGACTGTCTCAAGTTGTTTCCATTCCGATAGTGATGTTCTAAACCTTTTTAAAGCAAAATCGGAGCTGATCTCACTGCGATTTTTTATCGCAACACCGATTCTCTTCTAAAGTTTTCAATTATAATAATATTGGTATGAAACCAACTTAAGACAATTATTTCCATCAGTAAGGCTCCAATTATCATGATCAAAGCCATCGTTGAGTAAATGCAACTTTGCCAGATCCATTTTTATCAAAAAATCGCACGCAAAAAAGTCGCTCGTGTAAATGCGTCTTTACAGTAAATAAAAATCGCAATTTTGAGTTTTCACTATCCAAAACCACTTTTTAACTACAATAAACCTCTAAATGTTGCTGCTGATCAACTTTTTTTGACATAGATCTAAAAACTAAAATAGTAAATTTACCTTGGCACTAGATCTTTAAGTCCAAATCACGATTAAAATCTTACATTTTGGTGCTAAATTTTGTAAGTGATTTGGCCCAAGTAGGTGAAGTAAGGCACATTGCCTTCTGTAATATTTTAGCAGTAAATACTGATACACTCGAAGATTTTCTTTAGAGATTTTCGTTTTGTCATGAAAATAAGCAGTTATAGGAGTACTTGTACGGCCAGGGGGCCCAGGCCCCCTCCATTCAACCTTAATAATTTGTTCAATAAGCATTTGCCGTAGTTATTTTTTGAAAATATTTTTTCGCGTAAAAACTGGCGAGGTGGAAAAAATTGTTATTGAGTAATGGTATAATTAGACCTACTTGCTAGCACATTATTGCTCGGGCCGGATTTACAACTACGGATGGGGCCCGTAGTTCTTTGGGTATTTTCGCAAGATCTTCCAGCCAAAAATAAGTGAAGAGCAAATAAATGTCTTACTATCTGATCGCGGAGCACCTGGCACTGTGCCATATGGTAAATCCAGCTCTGGTTATTGCATTATGTTCATAAAAAAGGTTAGACGAGGGCCTAACGTTGCAGGTTTTAGGACGAAAAAAAACTTAATTTCACCCAGATTTTACATGTAAATTGGTTGTCAAAATTGAATTTAGGGGATTTTGGCCCTCTGGTCGTCAATTTATTGTTAATTACTCTTGTACACGTGTACTGTTGTTCGCGAAGATGCTTAAAGAAACCGAAAAACATAGACTTTTTGTCACATTTTTATCATTGGCGTCATTTCAATTGGGGGTGCCGGGCCCACTGGACCCTTTTGGCTATGCCTATGTCTGAGCACTGGGCATAGCACTGTGCCATATGGTAAATCTGGCCCTGATTTTTGCACTACGTTCTTAAAAAAGTGAAATGAGGACCTGAGGTAGCAACTTTTAGGACCAAAACCTTTTTCACCCGGGATATACATTTAAATTAGTTGAAAAAATTGAATTGAGGGGGCCTGCGCTCTCTGGTCGTCAATAATATTGTTAATTGCTGTTGTACGCGTTTACTGTTGCTCGGGAAGATGCTAAAAAAAACTCCCCCCTTGGCTACGTCTATGCCTTCCCATAAGTATAAGTTATGTTTCAAAAGATACTTTAAATCTCTTTTTAGCCCATTCCAGTGCAAAAAAAGTCTCAGAAGTGCTAAAAACGTGGTATTTTCTTTATTTTGCATTTTGGTCCTATATATTTAGAAATTTAGAAATAAAAGAATATCAAAATATTATTTGCACAACACAAATGTTACAGTATGAATAACAGTGTAACTTATCAACTTCATAGCCTGCATTTAATGGGCACGCGCTGCTTCAAAAGGAGCGCAGCTCCGGCTACCGCTTCTTGCCCTAAAAAGTAGCGTCGCTACGGCTACCCGCAACTCGTCTTCAAAAGTAGCGCGCCACCGCTACTTTACCACGAAAGTAGCGGCGCTACCCGCTACTTTAATCAACGTGTAATTTTTTTTTTGCTGTGGCTTATGACTAATTGAGTATATACTGGGATAATTGAGAAGCTAAATTAGATTATCATCGACTGTTTTTGTGAATAGTGTAGCTAAAAAAACTATACATCTTTTGAAATCAGTATATTTTGGGTTGGGGCTGGCTGTTTTTAAATTTTCACGTACAGTATTTTTAACCTCATTTGTTCTTAACTATAGTTGGAGTATAAAACGACATAAATTTCATTAAGTATAAAGTGGCATATCTATTTTTGCTTAGTTAAAAGTTAACTTTTGTTGTAAATTAAATCATTATTAAGCCTGTACTGTTAGACAAATCATTAAAATCAATTATGACAATATAAAAAAGATCAAGAAAACTCCATTGATAACCTACAAATGCGTTGAATCAGATCACATCATCAGCAGCCTATTTTCTCCACTGCAGGAGAAAGGCCTTCCCTAATTTCCTCCATTTTTCACGATCAAGGCTTTCTTGAGTCCAATTGGAGTTAAATTTAAATAGTTCATCACGCCACCTAGTGTTTGGTTTTCCTGGTATTCGTTTTTGGTCATATGGTGTCCACTCGATGAATCTTTTAGTCCATCTATCATCATTTGTCCGCATAATATGTCCAGCCCAGTTCCATTTTAACATTTTAATTGTTTTGACAATATCTTGTAATTTGTTTTGTTCTCGAATCCATTTAGCTGTTTTTTGTGTTTCCATGTGATTCCAAACATTTTTATTTCGTGGAATCTTTGTGTTGTTCTTAGCTTCATAGTTTGTTTCTTAGTTAGATTCCACGTTTCAGAACCTTGTGTCATGACAGATAGGATACATTGTTTGTACAATTTACGTTTCAAGGATATAGGAAGGTTGCTGGTTAAAACCGAACTCGATCTACCAAACGCCTGCCACTGCGTTGTCAAGGGACCAGCCCCCTCCTATTAAAGTGCCACCAATGATAAAAATGTGACAAAAAGTTTATTGTTTTTTTCAGTTTTAGTTTCTTTAAGCATTTTTTGCGTACAACTGTACACGCGTACAACAGTAATTAACAATAATATTGACGACTAGGGGACCCGTGCCCCCTCAATTATTCAGTTTTTGGCAACCAATTTGAATGTATAAATTTGGTAAAATTAAGAGTTTTTGTCCTAAACGTTGCTACCTCAGGCCCTCATCTAACTTTTTCATGAACGTAATGCAATAACCAGGACCGGATTTACCATATGGCACAGTGCCAGGGGGGCCCGCGCTCAGATGGTAAGACTTTTTTTGATCTTTTCCGGCCTTGGAAAAATTATAATTGTGATTGGCAAACTTGTAATTAATTACACGATTTTGCTGTAATTGTAATTGAAATTTTTCAAAAGTTGATAATTGTAACTGTAATTGAAAATTTTTCTGCCTATTTTTAATTACCATTACTCTATTATTCACCAAGATTGATGATAACGAAATGTATTCTGACGTCACAAACCGAACATCAGAGTAGGTTAGGGATAGTTAAAGTTTGTTTTAGAGATAGGGTTAATCATATTCATAACCTATACTTAGCACCTTCTCCAATCATAACCAGCTCTAACTCTAAGCCGAAAAATAGCCAAACAAAGAATTGGCCTATGAATGACGTCAGATGTGACTGTAACCGGTAGTAAGTAACCTATGTAAATTTAATGCTATTTGTGATATTAAGATTTTGTGTGCTTTTTTGCTTGTTTGCCTTTGTGTGCATATCAAAGCGACACTGATGGTTCTATTTTGTATGATCATGCTAAATATGTGACGTTATTGGTAAAAGTTTTTTTTTTAATAGTGTTAAATGGTACAGTAACGTACACAATTTCAAATTTTTTACATTTTTTAATTGTGTAAAAGCTTATTTTCTTTTAGGCAAATAATTGCGGTGTGATACCATGGTTTAGCTAAAACCATAATGTTGCTAGAAGCGATATGAATTCAATAACATACTTGACAATTGCTTACAAACGAAGTTATGTATTGCAAAAATGAAAGGTATACGACGAATGATGGAAGAACAAGGATGAGAGAAAAGGGGCTTTGATAGACTTATACAAAGCAAATTCACAGTGTTGATATAAGCAAAACTCGAGGCTTCGTATGTAAGTGAATTGGTTGCAATGTTTTGAATCTTTTCATTGTAATTGTAATTGAAATTTTAATTGAATTACAATTCCTTGAGCCTGAATAATTGTAATTGTAAATGAAAATTTTAGGTTGTAATAGTATTTGTAATTGTAAATAAAGCAAAAACAAGTATTTTTTCCAATCTTGGTCTTCACTTATATTTGGCAGGAAGATGTTGCGAAAATCTCCAAAGTTCTAGGGGCCCCGCACAATGTAAAGTCAATGCAATAACGTGGTTGGTAGGCGCAACCATTTTTCAATAACGTACAATTCACCTCTACCGTGCCATTTTTACGCACCAAAATACTTTCGAAAAAAGATTAGCTATGGGAAATGCTCATTGAACAAGTCATTGAATTTGAATTGAGGGGGTCTAGGCTCCCTAGGTCTAGGCACACTGGCTGTACATGTACTTTTACAACTGGCTATTTTCATGATAAAACAAAAATCTCTATGGAAAATCTTCGAGTGACTGCTAAAATATTGCAGGAAGCAATATACCTTACTTTCTCTTTACTGGACCAAACCACTTACAAAATTTAACCCCAAAATACAAGATTTTAAACGTGTTTTGGACTTAAAAGGGCATTCAGGTTGGAAATTTTTTCGCTCGATTTTTTTTCAAAAACTTTTGATAGATCTGAAGACCAACTTCACCAAATTTGAGTTCTCTACGACCTTTCTTTCCTGAGATGTAACAGATTAGATTTCCCCTTAGAAAGGTTTTTTCCCCTTTGAAAAATTGCCAGGGTTGCCAAATAGAAACAAAATTTCAAATCTGACTGCATGTTTTTGATTCTCCATAAATATTTTGCGGCAGAGTCAGTACAAAACAAAGTACAGATTTAGAAGTGTAAAATTAGCTGCGTTTCAATAAATGTAAGCCAGCTTTCCCAAATTTAATCTTCTTTCACAATACTGATAACATGGCAACACTAAAGTAAGTGGAAAACGGCTGATTTTGAACTGAATATCTTGAAAACGGGAAGGCGTAGAAACTTCAAATTTGGTGAGAACGCATTTTAGGCATATCTAAACATTTGGTCAAGAGTGAAAAACTTGACTTGAATGCCCTTTTAAATTGTCAGTAAAAGGAGAATTAAACAATTTAATTTTTTCAACTGGCTTTCAAATAGCTCTAAACACGTGCGAAATGTGATCCAACGGCATTAAAGGAGCTTTTTTTCAAAAAAATTACAAAAATTGTTCAGCGGTTAGCCCCCCCAGATCCCCGTCTGCTGTGATACGTTTGAGTTACACCAGTTTACCCAACACGTCTCCCAATTTAGATATTTTGATTTTTTAACTTATGGTTTAAGCGTTTTCTCTTTAGCAAAATCCTGGTTAAGTGCCAAACCAGGCCACGGCTTCTGATCTTCCATTCTACGATATCTTTGTCCCACAAAAAAGTTCCCTCTTTGAAAATTTCTGATGACGTCATTGGATGTGATTTGTGGTTTGGGCCCCCTGTCGCAAATCCTGGCTACGCCTACGGATGGTACAGTTTAACTTTGACATATCTCAAAAAAAATTTTTGCCCAAAATTTTCCAATAAAAAAAAACTAAGCGAAACTTACTTCATCAAATGATGAAAACGGAAGGAGGGTAATCAAATGCAATTAGGGTGGAAGCGGAAGCAATTCACAAACTGACGCTTCCACATCCGTGTTTGAAGTAGAATTGGCTTTTACGCACTTCGCGTTTCGCAGTGAGGATTGTTTTACATTATCAAGGTGTACGGAGAAGAGAGGCTCCTGAGTCTGTGCCCACCTTCAAAATAAATCAAAAATATACTCGTATACGCTCACAATCATACTCACACTGAGACAGCTTAATTTTACGGCTGTTACTATTTAAGTATTGCCATTTGATGCAGTTGACGTCATAGGCGTAGCCATGATTTTTGATTGGGGCGCACAAACCGCAAACCAAATGTAATGACGTCATCAGAAATTTTCGAAAAGAGGGACTTTTAATGAGACAAAGATACCGTAGAATGAAGGATCAGAAGCCGGGGGTCTGGGTTTGTGTGTAACTCGGATTTCGCTGAAGGGGAAGGACTTCAACCCAAAATTAAGATTTTTTTCCAAAAATACTTGAATTGGAAGATGTGGTGATTGGTGAGGAAACTAGTTTAAATCCAACGCATTGCAGACGGGGGTCTGGCGTTGGACGATTTTTTGCTATTTTTTAGAAAAAATAGTTATTTTAATGACATTATTTGAATCACATTCGTACGTTTTCAGAGCCATTTAAAATTACTCAAATTTTTGAGATTTGAAAGTAAATAGAAAAAATTAAATTGCTATTCAGTCTTCCTTTACTTAAAAGTCAATTTCAAACACGTTTGAAATTTTGTAAGGTACAATGCCTTCTCAAATATTTTTAGGGAAGCAAGGTTTATTGCCTTCTGCAATATTTTTACCTGTAAATAATAATTCACTCGAAGATTTGCCTAGGAGATTTTTGTTTTGTCAAAAGAACACCCAGTTTTAGGAGTAGATGTACATTAACCAGGACCCCAGGCCCTCAATTCAAATTCAATAATTTGTTCAATAAACATTTTCCCTAAAACAGATTATTTTTTAAAGTACTTTGTCGCGTAAAAACTGACGAGGTGAAGGTGGATGGTTATATACATTTGCAACAATAGATGATTACTAGTCAGTAGTCACGTTATTGCATTAGGTTCATAAAAAAGTTTAGATAAGGGCTTGAGATTGCGACTTTTAGGTCAAAATACTAAATTTCGCCAGAATTATATTTAATTTAGCTAGCAAAAATTTGAATTGAGGGGGCCCCCGCGTTCCCTGGTTGTCAATATTAGTATTATTGCTAATTACTGTTGTACCCGTGTACTGTTGCACCTGTAAATGCTGAAAAAAACTGAAACTTAAGAAATAATTAGGCTTTGTTGTCATTATTTTATTATTGGTGGCATTTCATTGGAAAGACCCGGTCCCCCCCCCCCCCCTTGGCTACGCCTATGGTTGACGTAGATGACCGCATGGTCTTTTTGTTGCTTCGTACTTTTAGCGTATGTTGGGAATAAATTTGACATGACTTCCCCCGTTTTAATGTGACAGATTATTGGCATCACAAAAACATACCTGTTAGTAAACGACAATATTACAATTTATTTTGTTACAGGATAAAATTTAAGTTTAAGCACTGTACCGAAACCCGATCGCAAAAACATGGTGCATTTCTTTGCAAAATTTATTGTCTTAACAATGTTCTTGCAAATACCAAAAGTGCTTTTGCTACAAAGCTATCAAAAATATCAATGTTCATTGCCCACCCAAGGTGATATTTACAGTTTAGTTGGACAAGATCATGTGGCGTTTCAGTTGTACGATAGATCTTCTTGGCTTTTAAAAAAAAGAAAATACGTTTCTTGCTTTAAAAGAGGTTTGAAATTAGTTCCTCAAGGAATTGATGACGACATCGAAATTCTGAATTTAGCTCAAAATTCGATCACCCGTATACGTAAAGAAGATTTCAAGTCTTATTCTTCTTTGGTTGCTATTTCAATCTTGAATAATTGCATTGAAATTGACTTTCATCACGCAGATATACCCCGTTGCTCTAGTTGGACGCATTTCTCTGTTGAGACGGGCGCTTTCCAGCATTTGGAAAGCTTAGCTTACTTGGCAATCAGCGGAAATATAATGCATCACCTTCCGCAAATGTTACCGAGTTCTATCCTAGTTTTATTTGCTAGTTTTTCTTCCTTAAAACCGATAGTAAAAAAGGATATGATGAATCTCAATGCTCTTGAAGTTATTGGATTATCCACCAATTGTATTACAGGAGATTTGAAGCATCTTTGTTTGGGCAATTTTACTATTGAGGAGCCAGTTTTTGCAGCTGAAAACTTAAAATATTTGGATCTTTCTTACGACAATTTCAAACAAATTCCGAGTTATCTTTTTCAACAATCCTTATTAGGAATTAAGTTACGGGGCAACCCGTTTCATTACGTAAATGCAAATGACTTTCAAAACGCCACCAATATTACTTATTTGAATATGGCATGGACATCACAATACGAAGGTCACATGCAGCCGCTTCATATAGAGCAAGGTGCTTTGGATCCATTGTTAGAATTAACTGTTTTGGACCTTTCTGGAAATATGATAACAAGCGTACCGAAGGGATTTCTTTCTACAAACTTAAAATTAGTTGCTCTAAATTTGGAACTAAATTGCCTTCTAAAGATAGAAATAAATCCGACGGTTTTGCCAAAACTGCCTTTGCTGAAGACTTTGCAACTAGCAGGTAACAGCTTTTGCAATTATACCGATAATCTTTATCCAAATAAACCTTTCGTTTCCAGGCTAAAACTCGGAGAAGCCTACTTACGTTTTCCTAGTTTAACTACATTGGCTATAGGATTGAACAATGGGATCCCCCATTCATTTTTTTCGAAAACTTTCACCTATTTGTATTTTTTGTTTGGAATAAAGTTTGATGAAATTGACAACGATAGTTTTGATATTTTGAAACATTTGCCAAATTTACCGGTACGCCATATTACGTTGGTAGGTTGCAATATTCGAATTCTGGACACTTCATCATTTTCTGGACTGAACTTGAGTTACCTAGACATCAGCTCCAATGGTATTGGTGAATCCTCGGCCATCGAAAATGACGACGACGAAACAAATTTCAAACTAAGTACCAGTAGACAAAAAATAGCCCTAGCTGTACAATACATGTCAAGCCAAGCTGGTAATATTGAGTCATATATTATGAATTTTCACCAAAATAGCAACAGAAATTACTTGGAAGCAGAAAATTACATCACTAGAGTCAATATTTCAAAAAATGGAATCACTGACTTAAAAAAATATCCGTTAGAATATTTCTCTTTTGCAATGAATCTCGATCTAGCATTCAACCACATAACCTATATTAGAGCAAATACGTTTAAATCTTTTCAGTTACTTCAAGTTTTAAACCTAAAATTTAATCCCATTCGACGAATACATCCAGATGCTTTGACGAGTCTCATTAATCTCTCTCTTCTCAAGCTAAATATTTCTGTGATGCAAGAAGATATTACTCTTGACTTTTTGAAAAAAGCTCAGAGACATCTTACTTTGCGATTTGGTGAGCGAAGTGGAAGCTTATACAGACTCCTCCAATTTTATAAAGACAATTCAACAAATTTTCCAAATATTACAGTAATAGATGTTTCAGGAATTCCAATTCCACCTTTTTTGGTCTCCACAAATCAAGTTATATTCGAACCACTGAGAAACTTGAGAGTTTTAATTATGAATCAAGCAGGCCTAGCTTATCGAATTCAATCTAATTTTTTCAAAGGGCTTCCATACTTGCACTATTTGTCCATGAAAGATTCGTGGTTGCAAGAATTTCCCTCCCAGGCTTTACAGAACATGACAAAATTAACATACCTGGATCTGTCAAATAATCAAATTGAATATTTGGCAATTAAAATGTTTCCAACTTTTCCAAGGCTCAAGACTCTACTTCTGTCACACAATTTCATTTACGAAATTGAGCCAGGGACGCTACACACCCTCCAAAAAAGAGGATTGCAAAGTATTGATCTTAGCTTTAATCGCATATGGAATATTGGTCCCACAATTATCGACAGGACTGTTCTTAAAAACTTGAGATCTTTGGATATTCGCGGAAGCTTTGTCGACTGTGAATGTTCTTTGGTTGACACATTTGGATGGCTTGTTCATTCAGGCATTATGAATCGGACTATATTGCCAGGATTTGTTCCAGATTGTTCCAGTACCCTGATAAACTATTATGGAGGCTGTATTGCTTGTTCACAAGCACGAAAATCAGCTGTAAATCCAAATTCCCTTTTTAGCTACGTTGTAACAAACAATTGCCATGAATATTTTTTGTCTCTCCTTGCGCTTTTCTTCATTTTATTTTTCATTATGTTTTTTTCAGTAGGTCTAATATCAACAAACGTGCATTTCAAAAAGAAATTAACAAACTTCCTCCTCAGAGATGTTCGTCTACAACTTCATTCCAGTCGTGAGGCTCATGCGGATGATAATGGCCGCGAAAATATAGGCCTATTGCCAATATTTGCTTACGATGGCTTTGTTTTTTATGATAAGAATAACGTGGAGGTTAGTGATTGGCTGGATGCGAAATTGATTCCTCAGTTGGAAAATGGAAATCCGTCTTTCAAAATTAGTGTGGTGGGAAGAGAAGATTGGTGTGGATCGACTCAAGTCCAGCAATTGCTTCTGAGAATGAGAGCAAGCAGGAAAACTATTGTGATCCTCTCTGACGAATTTGCATCCACACCACAATGTCAGTATGTTTTATCCGTTCTTGAGGAATGGGTGTACTATGGTCAATGCGATAGAAGCATCCTGATAACGTTTGGTAAAACTCGTCCTACTGTTATCAGCAAATTGCAAAAATGCAAGACACAAAATGCATATTCCACAATGCACTATTCAACTTTGTCCGAAAATCATTTGTTCTGGACACTGTTGAAAAACTGTATGGTGACGATGTAATGCTTATAGTCACCGCTCACACGTAAATCAAACGTGTGAAAAGTATTGGTTATACTTCCTGGGTTAATACTTTAATTAACTCAAAACATAATAGCAGCATAAGAGTTATCTGTTCTTTTTTGTGCTGGAGTGTCACAGCTTCCTAAAACACAAAATATTCAGTACGTGAAGTGCAGAGCTGGACTGCGCTATTTCGAGCTCTTAGCTCTCATCAGCAGCCCTCGGCATATCTAAACCAAAGAACCAAAGGTATTCTCCAGCCACCACTCGGCCAAACTGGACAAACCTTAATGGCTTGCACAGTGGCAGAATGGCGGTCGTTAATACAAGAGTCCAGCGATTTTTCACTTGTTTTGTCAAGTACCACAGATGAAAAATTATTTATACCCTATAAACCCTCTGCCAATGAGCAAGCCCTTAAGGTTTGTCTAGTTTGGCCGAGTGGTGGCTGGGGAGTACCTTTGGTTTAGGTATGCTGAGGGCTGCTGATGAGAGCTAAAAGCTCGAAACAGCGCTGTCCAGCTCTGTGTATCAATGACTCGAGCTGCTTGTGGCTGCAGGGTTGGTGGTTGATCTGGCCACTTAATTGCCGGAGGAAGTCCTTCTGATTTCCCAAGAGTCGGCCACGAACGACGTCAAGCTTGCTGAGTATTCAGTAAGTTTTATTCGTCTCATGTGCAAACAATATTTTCGGATAATATTGCTGTACGGTCAAACAACTGGTAACCAACTTGGCTTTGCATTTGTATCTGTTAAAACAGATTATCTCATCTTTTATTGCTAATTCTTAGTTTGCTGGTTACCTTGAATCGTAATCCTTCAAAGATATTTGACAGAGTAAATTATATTATTTTCTTCCGCAAGTTAATCTCATGTGATTTTGCTATCTACTGTAGTGTATTTTGTTCGTTTGCTGAATTTTAATTTGGTTTAAAAATCTAACTCTAAAAGATGAGAGGAACGTTACTTAGGTATCTCATGTGCTTAAACGAGTTCCTAATCATGAAAACATAGTACGGTAGTCATTAAAAAGCACCAACTTTTCTTTAAAGTGCAAAAACTTTTGCTGGAGTTTTGCGCTTTTCTAGCATAGTAAGTCTATAAGTTGCGGATAGCAAATAATTTTGGTTAACATCCTGTGAGTTTAATGGTTAATGTACAAGTAATACTCCTGTACACAATGTTCTAAATTTGTGCTCGCCTTACTAGACATAGAGTTCGCGAGGAGAGTATTTTTTAAGTCCTTGACCTCGAAGCCTCGGAGTCAGAAAACCATTATTTTTGATTTTTTAAAAATAAGAACAAAGTAAAAAAGAATAACATGCGTATTATACTTCTAGTTGATCAATTCGTTTCTTTTTTTTTCTTTTTTTTGAAAAATAATAAAATTGCGAATAGCCTAGCCAGAAACCAAGTCATACTGAATTCTATAAGGCATTGCAAGAAACTTAAAATCGGAGAATGTCGTGAAAGCGACGTTGTACTGTAGATAATTGCTCGTTATGCTTATTATTTCTACTTATATTCTCAGCGCTGGTGGTGCAAAGCACTCAGTCTCTAACGGGCCGTGTAATGGCATAGGGGGGGCGGGGGCTTAGGCACAAGCATTTTTTGAAGCCCAACACGATGTCGTTAGTGCTGTTAGTGCTAAAACATGGCGTAAGGGTAGTTTATCTGAATGCGAAAGTACGTCGAATGATGAAGTGTAAACAAAACTAAAACATATCTTGAGAAAAATAATGCCAACTTGCTTTAAAAATTCTCCATCAGTACAAAGAATTATTGATGATGGCGTTCCACTGGCGACATTTTGCTTGCAACATAGTTCAACAAATAACCTTCAATAATCTGCGCTTTTACTTGTTTGTTTTTGTTTAATTTTAAGCTTGAGTATTTCACTAATAAATAGTACACCTTTGCAAAGATTGTAAAACATTGTCGTGGAATGTTTTTCCTCGAAAATAGTTTTGAAAATTTCAAAACCCATCAAATAATTGCAGCGTTTTGCAAGCTTTGATAATAAACATTTACAAGTTCGCTCATATGTAAGCGCATTTTGTAGCACAGATGGCATTTTACAATCAATATTGACGGCATGAGTTAGCTATTTCACGAACAGGGTACCGGTATTAACTCAAAATATTTAATTCTGTTTTACTCGTGGAGGAAGGAAAAAATTATTAATCCCTTCAGAATAACACTTTTTACTTCAAATTTACTTGACTTTGAGTCAAATACATTAAAAAAATAACCCTTGAAAATTTGAAGTTGCTGGGATAAAAGGAAGTTTTCAATTTTGAAATTTGTCGAAGTCACTTTCCGAAATCTGACCACATTTTGACTCATATTTAGCTTAAATGATGTCGTAAGAAGTATTTTGACATAACCACTTTGACTTAAGCATTTTATGATTTAGTTTCAAAAAACAAACCCATGTGCAAAATCGGAGTTGCCTATGACATCATTGAAAAATGACTTTATTTTTCCAAAATATGGACAAGGCATCACTATGACAACGTCGTCTACCCAAACCAGTTTTTCTAAAAAAACTAGGTGAACACCAACCTGCATGCCAAATTCCTTTGACTACCGGTTTAGGGGTGGGGCCCACCAGTGTAAAATGAGTTAGTCAAATAGCCGTGTAACATACATGTAGGGTTAAAAATGGTGCAGATTTGCAATCGAACAAAAAAAATACAACTGTCGAATATTATCGGCCTTAGTTTTCTATTTTTGTAACCTAAACTGTTAAAAAAACTAGATGCTGGAGCTTACTGAGAAGCGATCTCAGTGAACGACCAACACATGTTGAACAATGAGATTTTCCAAAAAAGCTTTTGCTTTCCCATTAAGAAATTACTGCATTCATTGGAGTATAACGCGCACTCGTGTATAGCGCACATCCTTGATTTTTGCATGAAAATTAGTATAATTTTTTTTTCACTTTTTCTCAGTTCAGACCAAGGATAGTAAGTGACAAGTGCTGTTGAAGACATGCGGCTAGGACAAATAAATTATTGATAATCGTATGTCGCAACATCAGTGGTGGAGTCGAGGACACAAGGCTCGAGGCCAAGGACACAAAAAAAATCTGAGGCCAAGGACAGCCTTTCCGAGGACAGACCTTCTCGAGGCCAAGGACCAAGGACACAGCCGCTAGTGTCAAAAAAAATCAAAAAAGTGTTTCAGGCGATCTCCGATTCATAAGCGTACCAAGGATTTTTGATTGGGGGAGGCCTACACCACAAATCATATGCAATGACGTAATCAAAACTTTTCAAAAGAGAAAGTTTTTGTGGGACAAAGATATCGTAGGGTGGAATATCTGAAATTGTTGCCTGTTGGCACTTAACTCGGATTTTGCAAAAAGAGAGGGCTTAAACTAGTAGTTGAAAAGTACAAGTATATAACTTTGTTAACATGTTTAGAAAGCTAGTGTAACTCAAACGTATCACAGACGGGGGTCTGGGGGCAGGGCCCCCAGCCGCCGGAGGGGGCGATTTTTTGGAAAAAAAAGCTATTTTAATGCCATTGAATTACAATTTGCAAGTGTTCAGAGCCATTTGAAAGCACTTGATTTTTGACATTATTGAAAGCCAATTGAAAAAATTAAACTGTTTAATCCTTTTTTTACTAACAATTTAAGTCCAGAACACGTTTAACATCTTGCATTTTGGAGTTAAATTTTAATTGTGATTTGGTCCAGGTAATGGAAAATAAGGTGCATTGTCTCTTGCAACATCTTTACAGTAAATAATAATCCACTCGAAGATTTTCCGTAAAGATCTTTGTTTTGTCATGAACATAACCAGTTATAGGAGTACATGTTCGGTCAAGGGGCTCAGGCCCCCTTAATTGAAGTTCAATAATTTGTTCAATCAGCATTTTTCATGGCTAATTAATTTTTTTTTTAAGTATTGTTTGTAAAAACCGGCAAGGTGTAGGTGAATTACTGAATTATCATGGAAAAATAGTACAATAGATAGTTACGCCCACCAACCATGTATGTTATTGCCGGGCCGGATTTGCATTGCGCTGGGTCCCTGGCACTTTGAAGATTTTCGCAACATCTTTATGCCAAATACAGGAGAAGACTGAAAAAAGTCTTACGATTTGAGCGCGGGACCCCAAGCTGGTACTGCGTTATATTATGGTAAATCCGGCCCTGGTTAATGTATATTACATTTATAAAAAGGCTAGATGTGGGCCTGAGATAGCAACTTTTAGAACAAAAACTCTCCATTTCTTCCGGGTTATACGTTTAAATTGGCTGGCAAAAATTGAAATGAGGGCGGCCAGGGGCCCCTGGTCTTCAATATTGTTGTTAGTTAGTGTTGCAAGCGAAAAATGCTAAAGAGAAACTGAAACTGAAGATACAATAGACTTTTTTGTCACATTTTCGTCATTGGTGAAATTTCAATTGGCTACGCCTATGCCTACGCTCCTTGGCTACGCCTATGCTCCAATAAGAGAAAACAAAAAAGGTATTCTCAAATTTTCCGCTAGGTTTCTGGCGTTTGCAACAAAATTTCAATGGTTCAAAAAATAGTGCTGTCTTCGAGCCGCGGACAGGGCAATTTTTGAGGACCTGAGGCTTCAAGGCCAAGGACTTCAAAATGTGTTCTCGAGGACTCCACCTCTGTGCAACACCAATGATGTGCATAACATTGTAACAATTTTGACATTAAACAACGCTGAAACTGCAAATTCTCAACGTAGTGGCCATGTCCAATGCACGAGCTCACGCACGTATTCTATAAAACTTGGTCTAGTAGATAAAGGTGTCAGTGTTTAAAACAGTGCTAGGCAGTTAGGCACCACAAATTTACATTGCATTCTGCAACCGCAATTTCCGCAAAATAACAATGGGCGGTCCACAACCGCAAATCCGCAAGTTTGCAGTAATTTTTTGCACTTTCGCAATCGCAAATGACTTTTTGCCTTTGCAAACTTTGCTGTTATTTTTTCCTAGTTTGAGAAATACAGGAGACCTACTATATAGCAGTATAACCAGTACTTAAATTGTAGGTGGAACGCGTCCCCCATCGAGAGTTAGCGTCCCCCCATCGAGATTTAGCGACCCCCCATCGAGATTTAGGCATCCACCCATCGAGAGTTGAGCGCTGGATGACCAGTGGAAAAATAGCCAGTCAGGACTAAAAGATGCTACAAATTTCTTGCCTAAAGTGGTCGCAAATTGCGGCGAAGACCTTTTTTTTTAGTCTTCATCTAATTTCGGGAAAAAAGGACTTCAGTTTTCGGCGAAGACCTTTTTCTTGTTTTTGGTCTTCATTCAATTTCGGCGACGGAAATCCATCATTTCCACTGAACGTTTTGTAAAGTTGGTCAAGGCTGCAAAAGCGTCCCCCAATGCAAAATTTTACAATTTAAGTACTGAGTATAGCAATGCTTTATATTTTCCATGTAGGCTATAGACCTGTAATATACATCAGTAAGTTTTCTTCGATTTATTTTACATCCTGTTTTTGTAAGTTATAAGATACATGTCAGCAGCATGGCCTAGTGGAAATGTACGTAGCTTTGTGAACAAAACTGCGACGGAGTTGGATTGCGGCTGCGACTCTGGTGGTTGGAGTAGAGACTTGGAAGAGAGTAACCTTACCTGCCAGTCACTTCCATCGCTCGTTCTAACTTCTAATTACAGTATGTTCGTTGAGTTGAAAATCCTCTGTTGATTTACCTACTTGAACAGTACTCTTGTCATTACTTGTCGTACAGCACAAACAAAGATGCACCAATCCTTATTGAGTTGCGGTAAGCAAAAACTCGAGACACATAACCTTGCGTTTTTGCGTTCTTGAGAGTGATACTTTACAGGCTTATAGGCTACTATTTACTGCTTAAGAAATGAAATGGGTGGTGGCGGGGGCCATTCGATGTTGATTTCACTTCCTGCTCCCTTCACGCATGGCAATTTGTAGATCAGAATTTAAAAAACTTCGTTCAAACGTGATAATTGCAGTTAACTTTTTTTTTGCACTGCAATGGTGCAAAAAATTTTTAAATTGTTTTAAAAGGTGTTCATATAGAGGCAAACTTTTGCAAAGACAAAAATGTGCTAGGTGTGAGAAGAACAATCCAAAAGTTCGACTTCTTTGTTTATTTTATTTCGATTGCAATACAGTCCTGATTAATGGTTACATAAAATTCTAACACTTGAACTTCTAGTCTAACTTTGAAAGAGAGCAGTCTTCCAGTCTAACTTTGAAAGAAAAACTGCAATTACAGTACAGACTTTCGCATACCGTAAGGGAGGCCACTGTGCCATGTTCTTCCCCTCAGACCCTAAAAATGAAAAAAGATGAAGCAAATCCAAGCAGTTTTGGAGGATGTACTTTATTACTGCGTAAATGCAAAAACAAATCGATCATTATTTTGGTTTGTCTTTTTCCTTAACAAATGGCCAAGCTTTTTAGTTCCGTAATGTATTTGAAGCATTTTCATTTTACGATTTCATTCTTCTAATAAGGCTCGTAAAAGCATTATACTAAAACTTGCTTCCAGAATGCACAAAAACACGTATTTTTAAAGTAATTTTGCAAAAATTTTCCTGGGCATGCCCCCGAACCACCCAACAATGGTCTTGCCTTTGGCACTTTCCATAAAGTTGTTCTGTGACGTCAGAGCCTAACGAAACTATGGGCCCCCCTCGGAAATTTTCTGCGAACGCCTATGAGTGCAGATATTGATTTTGATTGAAAACTCGCTCTTATTTTAAAGCAGGGATGTGGAAGCAGTCAAATATTTAATGCTTCCGCTTCCAGCTCCTTTTGAAGTTTTATGCTTCCAAGTTCGCTTCCGCTTCCTCACCTTTGGAATTTTTTGCTTCCGCTTCCAGCTCCGGATACAATTAATCGCTTCCAAGTTCGCTTCCGCTTCCAGTCTCTTTTATCAAAGTGCTTCCCCTTCCGCTTCCACAAAAATTTAACCGCTTCCGCTTCCACATCCCTGCTTAGTATGAAACAGCTAATCGTATTTAGTGTAAAAAAACAGGCAAGTTTACATTGTAAGCTATTTTATTTGACTTGTGTTGTCGACAGGGCATGGTATGCAACGGAATGGAAAACCATTTTTCCATATTCCATACTGGCAATTTTCTTCAATTTCATTTCCATTCCATGCTAAAAATCTTCCATTCCGTATTCGATTTCCATTCTAAAATTTTCTTCCATCTTCGATTCCATACTTCCACACCAAAGAAATTTTAGACTGGAAGCACTGCAACGTATATTTAGCTGCTTAGCATTTTTGCAATGCTGTAAGCAACCGCTCGTGAAGGTGCGTCAACAATACTAAGATGCAACAACCGGTATTTGGTATGCATATTGCTCATGGTTTAATGCATAGGGGTAACCAGGATTTTGAATTGGGGGAGGGCTAAACTGTAAATCACATGCAATGACGTCATCAAAATTTTTCGAAAAAAGAGAATTTTTATGGGACAAGGAATGAAAGATCAAAAGCTGGAGGTCCGATTTAGCACGTAATCAAGATTTGCTAAAAGGAAAAGACTAAAACCGCAAGTTAAAAAGTTTTACTAACATATCAAAATTGGCAGACGTGGTGAGCAAATTAGCGCAACTCAAACATGTCACAGACGGGTCCTGGGGGTGGAGCCGCTAGCCGCCGGAGGTTATGGAAGCCGGGGCGAAGCACCCAACCGCTGGGCGATTTTTTGTAAGTTTGTGGGAAAAAATGGCTATTTTAATGCCATTTGAATCACATTTCGCACGTTTTCAGAGCCATTTGAAAGAACAAAATTTTTGAGATTTGAAAGCCAATTGAACAAATCCCTTCCTTTACTTCAGGTCAAGTCCAAAACACATTTAAAATCTTGCATTTTACGGTTAAATTTTGTGACTTGGCCTGGTCAGGGGAATTAAGGTACCTTGCTTTCTGCAAACTTTTAGCATTAAATCATTTACTCGAAGATTTGCCTTTGAAGATTTTTGTTTTGTCATGAAAATAATCAGTTTTAGGAGTATGTACGACCAGGAGCCCAGGCACCCTCGATTCAACTTCAACAATTTGTTCAATAAGCATTTCCCATAGCTAAGCTTTTTTCAAAAGCATTTTGTCGCGCGAAAACTGTCGAGATGGAGCTGAATTGTTATTTAAAATTGGTAAGTGGTAAAGATGGAATTTAAAGTTATTTCAAGTAGGTACATTAAATGCAATAAATAGTTACTAATCATGTTATTGCAATATAAAAGTTAGCTGGGGGCCTAAAACATATTATTGCATAAAAAAGTTAAATGTGGGCCTGAGATTGCTCCTTTTAGAACAAAAACACTGAATTTCTCCTGGCTTGAACATTTAAATTGGTTGGCAAAACTTTAAATTGAGAGGGCGCTGGTCCCTGGTCGTCAATATTAAGTTATTGCTAATTGCTGTTGTACGCATGTACAGTTGCGCCCAAAAAATGCTAAAAAAGCTGAATAATTAGGCTTTGTGCCATCATTTTTATCATTGGTAGCATTTCAATTGGGGGAGAGGCAGAGGGCCTGGGCCCCCTGGTTACGCCTACGGTTTAATAATTACCGTACAAGTTTGCTCTTATATCAACTATAAAGTTTGTGGTTACCACACTGCTACGGAACATTTGCCATAATAATAGACATACCATTTTAAGCTTCAACACCAAAAAATAATTGTAAGCTGAAAAACTAAAAAAATAAATAAAATTAAGCTAAAACGGGATTGAACGAGTTTTCGTGACGATGTAAAAAAACAGAATTTAGAACTTGGCAAATTGTCAATCTCAAAAAAAAAAACAGTTAAACCTATCAAAGTCGTCAACTATAACATCAATGCTGCAAATTGCAACGTACTTTACAATGATGCAATAAATACAGTATTTGCGCAATATAAACAACCAAAGTACCGCGATTTGATGACAAATAATACGCGTAGATATATTGCAGTGGAATACTTCTGTGACAGTATTATTTATCACCACCCGACATCGGTATGCATTTTCCTGTAAATACAATGCACAAAATCTAGTATGGAAGAATGTCTTCCATTCCATTCTGTCATCTTCCATATTCCATACCGAAATATTTCTTCCATTCCATTTTCCATTCCGTACAATGTCCTGGTTGTCGATTCCTTATCATTATTATTATTGTTACATTTTACCTCAACGGTTGTAGCCCGTTTGAAAATCCGGAAGCGCCTGATTTTGAAAAAATTGCTTCCACTTCCAGCTCCTTTTCAACACTTTCGCTTCCGAGTTCGCTTCCGCTTCCAACCTCTTCCATCAAAGAGCTTCCGCTTCCGCAAAAAATTAACCGTTTCCACCGCTTCCAGCTTCCGCTTCCACATCCCTATTTTAAAGTTCATGTTTCTTTTTGGTGCTGAGCAGTCATCACTTAAAGGCGGTGAATCATCCAGCCAATTCCGGTGGTTTACAATAGCTAAAATTGAACTATAATTTTTGATATTTTTTGTTTTGATTTTGGGGCTGCGTTTGCAAAGATATTCAACAAATACAAAAAGATGTCCCCCCGAAAAAAGTTTTTGGAAACTCTGAGTTTTGATCTTCCCACCAAAACCACAGTTCTCTATACTATTAGGCCTAGTGTAATCTTATTAAACTATTAGGCCTAACTATCTCTAAACTATTAGGCTTAATAGTTTAGAGATACAGTAGGTAGGCCTAAACTATTTAGAAATAAACTATCTCTAAACTATTAGGCCTAACACAGTTCTCTAAACCATTAGGCCTACTGTGGTTTTGGCGGGAAGAACATAACAAAGAGTTTCCAAAAACTTTTTTCGGGGGACATCTTTTTGTATTTGTTGAATATCTTTGCAACCGAAGTTCCAAAATTAAAATAAAAAATATCAAAAAATACAGTTCAATTTTAGCTATTGTAAACCACTGAAATTGGCTGGATGATTCACCGCCTTTAACGTAATTTGCAAAAACTGAAAATTTAAGTTTTAATTTGTGGTCACGCAGGTTCAGTTAATGGTCACTGTTAAATCCGAAATTTATTTTGGCAATGGCCAGTTTGTTGGTTCAGAAATTTTTTCCAGGATTTCAAAGCGGGCCGTAATATTAATTTCCAAAAACCTTTGGAAATTTTTTGAGCGGCAATGCATGTAGGCCAAAGTATACATTCCAAAAACACAGTCAACAAAACTAAAAACAAAAATAATAAAAAGATAAAACTACGATTGAAAAAGTTATTAGGCCTGCAGCCTATTTATTTACTAAACGTGCTGGGCATGTCATCAAAGTCGTCTCGTGCAACTCTTTGGCTCTTGAACAGCTGCACCCAAGAAAAATCATCGTTCCACAGCAGAAAAACTCGGCAAGGGGGTGTTGTACTGTATAAATACATCCACCTAAATCTGTCGATACATTGAATCGTAAAAACGTTTTTTGTTTTTTTTTTTTGAAATAGCAAAGAAACAATCCCAGCGCTGTTGTTGATTTGCGGTAAATTTCAATTTTTTTACCGCAAATCCGCAAATGTTTGCCGTAAGAAATCGGTTTGCGAATCCGCAATCCAAAACCTATTGAGTCCGCAATTTTCGGAAGTACTCAGCACTGGTTTGAAACCTTTGTGAGAGAATTGGTTTGACTTCACATTTCGCAACAAAATTTGTACATCTCAAGTACCCTTAATTTTTGATTGAAAATCAGCGCAAAACTTTGCTCGTTATACTCAAATAAATACTGCGATTAGCAATATCTTCTGAGAAAAAAGGGTTTGGAACAGGGGCGTCCAACACGCGGCCCGCGGGCCACTTGTGGCCCACCAAAGGTTTCAAAGTGGCCAGGTATACTCTCTAAAATGGTTGGTTAATTGATCCTTACGTGCTGACAGGATATAGTGAGTTACAGAAACGAGTCCTTATATTTTTTTTATTGTTCTTTGGAGAACACCACAAAATCCATCGGAATTGGTGGGCTGAAGACCTTTTTTTTTTCTTGATCATCACCCAATTTTGGGTAAAATAAACCTGTCCAATATGAGTGAAGACCTTTTTATGTATTTTATCTATTATTTTGGAGAACACCACAAAATAGATCAGAAGACCTTTTTTTGAAGAAGAAGAAGAATACCACAAACTAAATTTCGGCCCGCGAAAATTTTGGAACAGCAAATCTGGCGTGTGACTGAAAAAAGTTGGACACCTCTGGTTCGGAATTTCAAACATTGTCAATATATATGTATATATTGGACTACATAGTGACTGATAATAATAATAAAAAAACATCCTATCCAAGTTTAAGCCGTTGGAACTATTTCAAAATATTTGTGTCTTAAACATCAGCTGATATCAAAAAAACTAACGCCCTAGATTGAGCCGTTCAAAAAATTGATTTTTGGGGTCCATTTGGGAGGTCTCCGAGGGCGATGGTATACCCAAACTATGTCAAAATATTTGTCTGTTAATTATCTACTGATATCAAAAAAATTGGTGCCCTAGCTTGAGTCATTCAAAAAATTGATTTTTTGGGCCTCCATTTTTGAGGGGTTTATGAACGAAAGGCCCAAAAGAATTTCGGGAGGCAAAATTGTGTTTGCAGCTCAACAACTTTACACAAAAATTTGATTTCGATGTTTTGTGGTTTAGGAGAAAAAAGCGTACAAAATTTAGGAAGAAAAAAAAGAAAAAAACTTCATCGCGGACAAAAGTGTGCTGGAAGGGATGAAAGGGTATTTTAAGACACGCTGTAACTATGTGAAATATTTTTTGACGTACTTAAGCCGTTTTTGACTGAGACGGCTTTTTACGCCAAACTTTCGAGGCGGTTTTTGAGTCCTAAAACCAAAGTCACGTGACTAATAGCCTCGAAATATGGCATAAACATACAACTCATTAATTTCAAACTGCTGTCAAAATTTCATGCAGCTAGACCTAACTGTTCTCAAGTTTTAAGCAAAACTCTGAAACTTCGCAATCGTTAGTTGGAAAATGGCCGAGTAAAAACCAAAAAACACGCGACGCGAGCGTAGGTCGTTCCAATTATAACAATTTTTTTTTCGGCTGGATTTTGATCTTACTAAGTAGAAAAAAATGTTATTATGTGGTCCACTTTAAAATGGTGCAAACATGCAAAAACCACAATGTTGTTCAAGTAGGTTCTAACAGTGGTGGTGATTGACTTGGGGGGGCCCCGGGCAAGGAGACAAAAAGAGGGTCCCCCTTAAGCAACAACTAATGCTACTGAAATCGTGTAGGATCAGCGTTGCCCGGTTGGTACTTAACACAAGGCCGTCCCCCCGAAAAAGTTCTTCAGTCTTACTTAACCAGAGGTGGACAAAGTAGTCGAAAAATCTACTTAAGTAGAAGTATTGTTACTTACTCAAAAATGCCTTTCAAGTAAAAGTAGAAGTATGGCGAAGCATTTCCACTTAAGTAAAAGTAGGAAAGTAGTCAAAATTAATTCTACTTAAGTAATGAAAGTAGAAAGTAATTTCGAATTTTGCTGTTGTGACGCTTACGATCAGTGTTCAAGCAAAGCCATACTTACGGTAGCATATCAAAAAATCAAAGTTTTATTATTCTCTTGAAATTACACCAAAGCGTGTTACGAATACGATTTAGTAGGGACTCTGGGCTCATCTCCGCGCCTGGACAACACAGCTTGAGAAGAAATGTCGCAGCGATAGCGAGTCGTTAGCAACACTGTTCGTTAACCGGCTAGGGAATTGAACCGCAGACGGGCCGCAGCAAACGCAACGCCGTTAACCGCTAATCTTTTTCGTATGAACCAGGAGTAATGCGCATGTCTAGTTTGTCTACTGTACCATGCTAATCAGGGTTCGGTATGTTTTTTTTTAGTGAGACTGAGTCAACACCTGGTATTTGATGCAACGCAAAAACACACTACCCTAGATGACCTGTAAATGAATCGGCGTAACTATTCAATAAGTTTCGTAGTACTGATGTACAGTAAAACAAACTCGATACGTACTTATTGTACACGTTGTGAGGTGAAATAATGTTTACTTCGTTATTGTACACGTTGTGAGGTGGAATAATGGCTAGGTGTTTACTTCTACTTTACATAAAAGTCATTACTACGCAAGTAGCGTTACTTCGAGAGGATTTTACTTGAAGTAAAAGTAGAAGTATCAGAAATGAAAAATACTTAAGTAAGTCGCTCGTTACCGAAAATACTACTTAAGTAGTCTACTTAAGTAGAACTACTTCGTTACTGACCACCTCTGTACTTAACCAATGTAGGCATGTAGCCTACCATCAGTTTTAATAGTAAATCTGAGGGTGAGCACAACCAAAAACTCTCACAACTAGCAGATCAGGATCTGAAAAAGTGAAAGTGAAGTGAATATTAGTCAACTGCTCATACTCACTCAAACAAAGAACCATGGCAAATACCATACATATCTAGCAGTGTCATAACACTAATGAGTTCAGCTTGTAATGGACTTCCAATTCTCGAAATTTTAGATTTTTGTGTTGTCGGTGTACTATCAAGCATAGATATACTAAATTGATTCATCACAAATCATAGAACTTTGCAAAAAGTTCTTATTTATATGCACATACAGTCTATTCTTATACTTAAATCTCAATAAAAAAAATATTTGTAGTTAGCACAGCAGTCAGCACATTAAACTTAGTAGACCTATGATACGGTAGCTTGTAAAACAAGACTTTGGATATGCTACCCGCAATAGTGGCATACTGGCATTCAAGAGTGAAAAGCAGTGTCATAACAAGTTACTTTTTAGGCCTAGCCATACATGCTCAATACCATAAAACTAGGCATTTTTAGTGGAAACTTTCAAGTGGTAAGCAGTAAGCACTTTATTTTACTGTACAGAATGTAGGCTCAGACGTAATGTCATATCTCAACATGACAACAGCCAACACTCAACAGACACTCAAACTGGGTGACATGCAAAAGCTAAATACAAATTTTGAAGTTACAGTACCGTGTAGTAATAACACTCTGAAAACTCAGCACCTAACTGGCTGCCTTGCAACTTAAAAAGCAGACAGGAAAGCATTTGGAAACTTAATATGAGAGCAGTGCACAATTTAATCTTAATAAACACTCAAACTGAAAAAGAGGTGCATAATGAATACTAACTGATTCCTACTATACCAAATAAAAACTAAAATAGTGCAATGGGCAAAAATTAGACAGAAGTTACAACTAGACGATCTAGCTCATCATAAACTAGACCTAACAATGAACTTACTTCACTGCACCCTCAATCCCATTTTGCATCTTGGCTAGCAATACCGGTACTAGCTTTTCTCAAAAAATAAACTAATATAATAATTACATTCCCATAAAAAAAAAACAGGAAGTACAGTACACTGTAGCAGAGTCTACTCTAGATTATAGTAATCTTAATGTGTTAACATACTGAACATCTGAAATTTAAATGCTTTTGACATCTAGTACATCTTACTGCGCTTCCCAAAAGCGAAAAAAACAAAAAAACAGCTCTTGCAAGAAACTAAAAATAAGGGCAAAAAGGTACTAATAACTAAGACAGAAACCAAAATTTAAAAAATTAAAACTGACAGTGGGGAATACTAAAAAAAGTACAACTTTAGATACTACACTAAACATTGGCAAAATTGCACATGCTCAAGAGATTTAGGCCATGTCACACGTTGTACAGCAGAAACAAAAAATTTCTGAAATGCGGTTATCTGCTAAGCAGATAGCATCAGTTAAGCACTGTAAATATCTACATCCATTTCTAAACGCAGTCTTATATGCAGCAGCTACATAAATATCCTGTAGAGAGCAGCACCACAATAACGATAGGCAACTTTGCTGCCTTTATATGTTCTTCACGGTTGTAAATTGCAAAATTGTACTAACAGACTAAAGTTCTTGTACAAGCAAAACTCTAAACATGTAAACATAGTGGTAGGCTCCCATCTCATTCAGCAGTAATGGTGTGAAAGGATTTCTAAACCATGTAGGTCGGTAATATTGGTACTAAAATTAAGCAATAAGCCAATAATGGAATAAGGATACGAATCTTCTAAAGCAAACGTTGTTAACTCACACTGCGGCAAATATAGTTTGTTATGCAAATTCGTCCCGGTATTTGTTTAATAAGAATATAGCCTACCGGTTCTAAATAGCTTTGTTGATGTTGCTTGCTTTCGTTGTTATATTAAATAGGCTATTACTATAATAACGTGACATTGACAGTTAGTCTTATCAGTAGATTTCCACGAACCATAAAACAAAAAACGCAGAACTAGCAGCGTAGCATTATTCTCAGGGAACACATGTGACTAACATTACCAAGGCTGTTTATGAGCTACGGTACCTTACGTACACTTATATTCACTATGTGATGTTACTCACTATTTACAGTATGTTTTTGCTCAAAAGCACTGTGTCAAAAGGCTAGCATGCTGCATACTGACAAACCGTTTACTCTTGATCATTTGCTCGACTGACCTACAGCTTGCACCATGTCCTTGAATCGACAACCAGTACGGGTAACCTACAAATGCTTTGGGATAGGCGTTTTTCGACACTGAAAGAGCCTCCCTTTGCAAAGTGTCTCTCAAGTCTCAACAAAGAGCCCTCTGCAAAAATCCCCCAGTAAAGAGCCCTTTGCAAAATGGGGTCCTGCTAGTCTAAGAAGCTCTTTGTAAAGAAACCATTCAAACAGGGCCCTCTGTAAAGGGGCTTTCTTCAAGAAGGCGCCGTGCATTGAGCCTCTTCCATAGCCGAAAAGAGCCCTTTGCATAAGAGACTATCCAAAAAGCCCTCTCATGATCTCAAATGGGTCTTCTTCATAGAGCTTCCGCAAAGGGGCCCTCTTCATACGGCCCCCACAAATGGGCTTTCTGTATGTGCTTCCCATAAAAGGCCCTCCTCAAAGGGGGCCCTTATTTGCAGAAGAATGTACAAATAAGGGCCCTTCCAAAAAGGTCCTTTCAATAAGGGCCCTCTGTAGAGGCCCCCCCAAAAAGAGCCTCCAATGAGGCCCTCCACAAAAGGCCCCTAATGCCTAAACCTTAATGCCGGTACAAATAACGGTTCTACAGTAGGCATAAATGCGCAACAAAAATTTGGGGAACATATGTTACGTAGCTTTTTTTGGGGGGGCCCTTGTAACACGCAACATCAAGTGGGGGGGCCCCGGGCAACCGCCCGGCTTGCCCATGCTAATGACCACCACTGGGTTCTAATCTACAATGTTTGCCTAGGTTCACCAAAAAATTGTACCTTGTTGCAGGCGACATTTTCACCATTAGAATGACACGCTATACCGTATTAACAGGGCGTATTCTCCATGCATGTAAGGCATGCGTTGCATTGCCTAGTCATTTAGCCAAAAAAAAAAATTAAACAAGTACAGTGCATAACCGACAAATGAGAGCTGCCGATGAGAGCTAAAAGCTCGAAACAGCGCTGTCCAGCTCGCGAAATTACATTTTACAGACCTATACTCAAAACGCAGCTGTTTCCTGGTTTCTGATTGGTCGGAGCAATGAGCAAGGAGCAATCAGTTTCACCATGGTTTCACCAAGCTATTTGTGACCAAGTTTGCCGTGTCATATTGAGTTTAAAAGGTAGGCCTTCCGTACAGTACGCTAGTGTTGCTACCTCTGACCTTATGTAATGTATGAAGGTAACATAAAAGTACGCTCCTTATTGTGCAATTAAAAACTGTAGGTTAGCTTATGCTTGGCCTAATTTCGAAGCCACTAAAAAAGCCTACTAGGTTAGTTGAAGCGGTAAAAGTTCAGGTAAGTGATATTTAATTGAATTTGGTATGATAAAATATTAAGTCAACTCTGATTGAAGGATTGGTCACCGAAAAACAAAGATTGCAAATGCTGTGTAGCACTTTCGTATCAGTAATTATGTTCTTCATATCTTTCATTTTACCGTACTTGATGTATCAATACTCCAAAGCATGTGACGACTTGGTGGGACCTATCTCTGCATCTCTGTGTTCTTGCGCCTGAGCAACACAGCTTCTTTTGAAGAAGTGTTGCAGTGGTGGTGAGCTGTTGGAGTGTTGGCAACACCATGTTCGATGTGACTGGCTCGAGATTTGAATCTCAGACCCTCTTGCTCCAGAGATAAACTTGTTAGGTCTACCGTTTGACCAACTGGCCTATAAATGATGTTCTTGTTAGTTGTAGCATTGCTTAATAGTTAAAGGAGGAGACTGTTTCACCAGAAATTTTTATCCACTTTTTAATTACCTAACTTAAATCACTAGGCCTACTTATTTACCATAGGTCTATATACTTCAAAACTAATCACTAAATCAGTTGCCTAATCTCAAACCTAACCCAAACCCTAATCTTAACCCTTAAAAATGTGTACCGGTTGGTTACATGAATATTGATTTTTGTTCTACTGTAGGCCTACAGTATACTTATTAACTTAAATAATTTTGGTAAAATAGGCTACCATAATCTCTCCCAAAAGTTAAGTTTATCATTTTTATTTTGCATTAAAGTATATTAGTTAAGAGTTAAGGTTTGGATTAAGCTTAACTTCAAATAACTATTAATACAGTGCAAGTTCATCATGATGCATCTTGATTCAATGCAAATTTATATGTCAGATGTAGGCTTATATATAGGTTGTCTAACACGAGTAATCAGTGGATCTCAATGTGCATAAACCGTTATTGCTCTTCACATGTGGTGCTCATTGACCAAATCATCCATAAACCAGTAGAAAACAATCGTTTTCCTAAAATCATATGAAGCTATCATTGTTCAAAGTATGGTAGCCTACATTGTAAACTGATCTAGAAAGCTGCCACCTTAGTATAGTTTATCACAAAGCCAAATTATCTGTTATTCACTATGCTACTTATAGTCGAGCATTGCAAAATATATATTTATATACTATAACATAGTAATAAAATTTACTGTTTTTTTTTCACTGTAACATAAGGCACAGTACATTCTTGACCCTTAAAAATCAAATGATAAATGCACTGATAGCTATTCTTCATTTTTGTTTTCTCTCTTGAACGCAAAATTATCTGGTAAAATAGTTGTTGTTGTTGTAGCGCATATTTATCCTCCAGTCACCAGACAGCGTCAGACGCTAACTTATTGGACGATCCGCACACTTTTCATTATCAGAACTACTTCGTGATTGGAGGAATCTTCATCTGCTGAAGAGTTTCCAATAATCCGATGTTTCTGTGGATTTCTTCGAATTCTTGTCCACTGAATTTGCTGCTTGTTCGAAGCCATCAAGCAGAGATAATCATCGTAAAGCGTCTAATCCAAAAATGCAACGACTTGACTAGGGTGCGGGTTGAACCCAGATCATTCAATCAGGGTCGTCGTAAAAAACAATGCCTTTGCCCATTCGGTCACACTGCTGACTAGTCACTCCTTTTAGGCAGTTTTGCAAACTACTAATTGACCAGTTCATATCTAAATCAAATACACTCCTCTGTTTGTCATGTTGGTATCATTATCTGAAATGATTTTAAGTAATATTCTGGCTATCTGGCGCTGTTGCAATCCCTCACAACACTCAACTTAGAAGTTGGGGGGGGGGGTGTCGTTACATATGAGCTGTCGCTTTATTTTCGGCAGCTCTGCGATTCGTGTATAAGTGCACGTGTGTTCTCTCCAATCTAAGCTATTCCCTAGATGTAGCCCTAACCCTAATGAGTGCACGCATGAGAGGAGCAAGAGCGAGCAAACGCTCAGACACGAGTTGCAGAGATTCCAAAATAAAGCTGACGGATACTTAACGACACCCAAGTTGGGTATAATATAGTGATTAGGCCTTGGTGCTGATACATGTTGCAGGTGTTGGAGCTGATTGTATATTGTGACATGCTTGTAACCTAGTAATAGTGGCTTTTTTTCATGTGATAATTTTATACTTAAATGCTAAACTTGTTATCGTATATTAATTTTGCTAGAAGTATTATCGTGTATTAGAGTTATTTAAAATTGATCTTGGTGTGTCTTGAACAATCAATGAAAATTTGCCTAACAAATATGAAACTATAACCCTAATTTAATGAAAACTCTGTAAAGTTCACCTACCTGGACAACGTTTGAGAGAGGTATTCAAGATTAGCAACTCTCAACAGTGAGCGCTATTTACTTCAATTAATGGTAATGTTGAGCTCAATTTGTATATAGAAGTACAGTTATATTTTTAGTGGTATGCTTTTAAAGAGATTTTATTTCAAAGTTTAAAGTTGCTTTGCCATTAGATCCAAATTCTTTGTCACAGGCCTGTTGCATTTGGTTTTTCAGAAGAATATATGCTATTGCCAGACTATTATTTGTTACTAATTATTATAATAGTCTTAAAATGGTATGGTTGAAATAGAGTTTAAGTTCAAGACAGACTTTTCATTTTGAAGTAAGAATAGTGTAAATCTAATATACAGCGTGGGTAATGCATTTATTGCTGAAGAAATTTTCTTGAAAATTGGGACACAAAGAAATTGTTCACTGAAATTCAATGTGTCATGTCTTCCAACCTTATTCAATATCTCAGTTTCTGTAGCTTAGTGTATTGTGCTTTGTTTGAATAGCCCTTACACAATAAACACCTCCAAAGAAAGAAAGAAACCATACAAAGTCAAGTCTGAGCTCCTGGCTGGCCGTTTATGCCAAATATAATGACCAGTGTTTCCAGAAGGACGATTTTTGTCAACGAATCAGTGGTTTGTTTGATCAAAGGCAAATAATGTTTGGCAATATGATCAACAAAGCATAAAAATTTGACAAATTTGTGGCAATGTGATTTTTAGTTTATAATATGACTTTAGCACTGTACTAGTGGCAAAATTTAGGGCACATGAACCTTGCATTGTTGATGTATTCTTATTTATTGACAACCGGCCAGAACTTTTGTTGCACAATACAGCAAGGTAGGGTACTGTTTAGCACCAAAAGTTCTTTGCGGAAGAAACACTGAACATACCAATTAGCTGATGTAAATCATAGCATGTCACAATGTTACTTTAGGTCAATTCTGCTGTTTTTCAGCTATGATCACATTGCATGATTTTCTGCCCAGTAGTGGTAGTTTTTTGTTCGAAATCCTTTTGACCATCTCAAGTAGGATAGTTTTTAAGTACCAGTACCACATTTTTAGGCAATAAAGTGCACCAAGAATACGTAAAATTCAGAAAAAAATTGAATGTGCACATTATACTCGGGTGTACCATATGTCTGAATCAGGTAATAGTCTCTCTCTTTATGAGTTAATTCAGAGGTTTATTAGAGTATTATAAGTTTTATTTAGTGCATGTTGTGTAAGAAAATAAAAATAAAAACAATAGAAGCCATTTATGGATACCGGTACTATTCAAAAAATATTGTTTGATGGGTGCTTCCGCAGCCCAAACTGGACGTATCCTTTAATGAAAACATTTCAGGGTGGAAAAACAAAAAAATTTGCACTCCTTCAAGGTAGAAAAGGATTCAACATTTGAATTGATCATTTTGTTGCTCAAACTCTTAGTGCAGACCAGAAAAAAAGATCTCATCCAAATAATTAATAAGCCATGACTCTTTCTTTATGCAGAGGGACACTGAATTTCGATGAAGTAGGCTACACTAATTCTGAGTGGAGGGACGCAACACATTTTCGCTACAATTTAAGTAGTGACTTTGCTTTATAGTGTGAAATATATGGTAAGTTATTGACACTTATCCTGAAGGACATTTGAAGTGGTGGAAGAATTTGGTGCACACTTTATATGTTAGATGTCAAGTTGGTGGATGCAGACTATGAAACGTACACATTGTGTTCAAATATTATTAACCCCATTTTACACAGTGAGAGGGGTTGATACTCTCAGTTTTTAATGTTGAATCTCTTAAGAAAGAAGCTTTTTATTTCAAGTTAACTTGAATTTTAGACAAATTTATTCACATTAACTGTTCAAAATTTAAAGAAAAGTTTCCCGATTTTGAGTTTTTTAAAGTCACTTTTCGTTTTCAAAATTTGAGGATCTTTTGGCCCTTTTTTAACATAAATGACATCTTTCGACATTTTCATGACAAAACCACTTTGACTTAAATGTTTTATGATTTAATATTAAAAAGCTAACTTGTGTGGAAAATTTGAACCGCACAAAGACGCATATGGCATTGACGTCATTAAAGAACTGATATCATTTTTCCTCAGTATGGTTGTGATGTCACCATGATGATGTCATCACTCAAAAGTAATTATTGCAAAAAATGGGATAAATGCCGACCCACCTGCCAATTGTAGTGTTGACATGGCTTTCAGGCTTCAGCTTAGGAAGTAGATGTGATGGGCATTTTTGCTCCCCCTACTTTCCCCCCCCCCCCCCCCTGGGAAAATGTGTCGACAAATAGCCCTTGTAAACTAGGGTTAAATGACGATTCATTTCATTCAGTAAGTGCAAAATCTATGTAGGTCAACTGACGAAGAGTGCAGATTGGCGGACAATGTGCAAAGTTGCGGGATCGATAATGATGAAGAAGTGGAATCTTATTTAATGGTAAGTTCCGAATATATATATTGATTCTTTATGATTTGCAGTTAACTTACCGGTATCAATACTGTCTTTGCAACATTTATTTCGGTAGAAAATTATATATTGGTATTTGGATCATTCCATGCTTAATTGAAAATGGCTTGTCACCATATGTTGCCAAACATAAATGTTTCCTAAAATTACATAGTATCACACAGACAAAATAAAAAAAAATTTTCGATTATCTCGCGTGGTTTTTAGGTTATCGTAATTTGAATTTTTGGCCTCCAAATAGAGATTTTTCTCCCAAGTTTTGAAAATAGTGTTGTAATTCATGTTCTAGTACAATCTGATGCCTGAAAATTGCTACATGGAGGAAGGGTTGGGGTCAAAGAAATCATTTTTGATGTCAAAATTGCAAAAATATGACTGTTTTATGGTGAAAACTTAATTTTAAAGTTTGATGAGAGCCCAACTTCATATGTCCAGTTTCAGATGGCATTTTTAAGCTATACCTTGTCAAAAATATGCCTATTTACTGTTTTAAAACGCTATATCTTTTATGTAGAAACTTGGTATCATGAATGCTGTTACAAACCAGAAAAGTAGATGTGATGGGCATTTTTGTTCCCCCCTATCTCCCCCCCCCCCCCCCCGCCCTGGGAAAATGCTTTGTCAAATAGCCCTTGTAAACAAGGATGCATTTCAGTACTAATAACTGCACAGTCTGTGTAGGTCAACTGACGAATAGTGCAGAATGACGGAGAATGTGCAAAGCTGTGAGATCGATAATGATAAAGCAGTGGAATCTCAATTAATGGTAAGTTATGTATAGTACATTTGATTCTTTGTGATTTGCAGTAAACTTACCATTGTCAATGTTGCTTTTGCAACATTTATTTCAGTAGGGAATTTGATAATAAATATTGGTATTGGTATTAATAAATATATAAATATTAAACATAAACAATGAAACCCAAAACTAAAACTTGAAAAAAAGGTAAAAATAACTTCAGAACTTAGCAGTATTTTTAACTAATGTCTGAATGAAGAAAAAATCACAAATTTAACTAGACCACAAATAGCCAAGTCAGATTGTTAATGTTCTCAAGATTATAATAATAGCAGATACGTAATTCAAATAGGTCTATATAATGTTTTAATCGACAGCAAACTAGAATATGTCATCGCAAGTGATATCGAGCTAATTTGCAACAGTAGTCAACTTTTTCTGAACTCAAGAACTTAATGGCAATTTAAAATATTGGTAGCGTCTGAAGTGGCTAAAGCAATTTTAGATAAATTGATAGTGTATTGTATTTATAATACTTATATGTGGGATAAATTTTGGTAACATCTGATCTAGTCAACTACTGTATGTACATTATTATTAAAAATTGAAACAGCACATAGCTTATAAATTGAAGCAGTTAAATAGTTTATCTGAATCATTATTGGAAAAAATCTTGCTGTTGTTTAACCATTATCCCAAAGGTGAAGAAAGTAACAAGCAAACAGTGCGATGTTAGCAGTTGAAATTGAAATGCAATTTATTACAAAAACAAAGAAGGAAGCTGGCATGATATAAGATTTGTGTTGTAAACAAGAGTAGCCTCATCAACTTGAAAATTTTATCTCTAATCACCATTGCTTATTAACAAAACCCTGTGATAATTTTCACCTATTTAATATGCCTTTCCCATAGCAGGTTTTATCTATGATTACAGCAGCGGACTAAAAAGCACCTGGAGGCAAAACGAAAGGTAAAAGCAACAAAACAAACAATCAGTACAAGCATTAAAAATGATAATACAGAAGACAAGTCACAGCTACAATACTGCTGCTATTTTTGATGCAATAATAAATAAATACAACACTTAAACGAGGAATGAAGGCAAAATCAGTGGTGGTATCCAAAGTTAAGCAAATCGTTTTGACCCAGCCTTTCCAGAGATATTCTACTTCGAACACGATGTAGTGGCTTCTCTAAGTTTAATATTTATTGGCAACCCTAACATTGATACCATTTGCGATGTCATACCAGTTTTAAAGGAATCGTCGCTATTAAGCTGCTGCGTTGACCTGTTTTTTGTACACTTATCAGTTTGATCTTGTCAGCAGAACAGATGTGTGTTGGAAAAAAGAGTAGACTGTGCACACTTCACTGTAGCCTAGCGATTTCGGTCGCAATAAAGCTTTCAATATGGGTTATAAAACTCTAATGGTATTGGCTATTGTTTGCAACTTGGTTGGAAATTTAATTTATTCTGGGCCTCTAAGGTCACAATATAAGCAAACTCAGTAGGCCTACTCAGGTACTGGTAGTCTTATCATGTATGAGGTGGTAGCCTAGTACTAAATTCTGATACAGTAAACTAAAATGGACTGAAAGCTTTATTTTTACTGTGATTGATAGTCAATTGAGCAGTCTGCTTTTTTCTCTAACTTGATCTGTTCTGCTTACTGGATCAAGCTGATTATTCTGCTGCAAAGCAGCTCAATGCGATAACCTAATTGCAGCGTTGCTTTAATATACGACTGGAATGGCATCGCCAATGTTATTTGTATTAAGGTTGCCAATGTGAATTGGGATTAGATAATCCCCTACAATCTTACGTCATGTTCAAAGTAGAATATCTCCGAAACGGGTGGGCCAAGAATGATGGTAGTCGACAAACATGTAGTCTAATATGATTGGCCTAAGTTTAGATACCCCCATTGATTTTGCCTTCATTCGTCGTTTAAGCTAGCATATTGGCACTTAAAGCACTTGAAAAATATAAACGCTTGGTTATGTGTCTGCCGTTTGCTTCTCTGCGTTGTTAAAACCTCTGTACAAAGCGTCGTAGCGTCAGTGCAGCGCACAAATCGTACTAATTGGCACAGATCAGTCGCGAGCTGCATTTTGGGCAGTTCTGCACTAACGACCCTTTAAAGTGGCGGGACATAATAACGTTATATTTTTAAAACAATTTTTTGAGTTACTTGATTGCTGAACAAGTACGTTCTTTGATTTCAATTCAAAGTGTATACACACATTGACAGTGTGGTTAGTACTTATAGTCTTACCGTTCATAAATTGCTGAAAATCTCAAATTTTCTGTTTTAGATTTCGCTGAGAGAACTGCTGCAAAACGGCTGCGAAAAGTAGTTTTGGTGGACTTTCAAACTGTGGACGATAATACTGGTTTGCGACGTACCGGTATTCAAAGTCGCCGGACGAACCCTGCTTACGGATTCGCTATCAGGCAAAAGTGAGACGGTATGCCAAACGTATTCCGGTACTTGTGCTGGATTCGCGGACTAAAGGTATTTACATTTCACGCGAAATCTGTTTCCAAAGTTAATTACCTCCAAATCGATTATTTTTCGCACGTCTACTGCAATCAGCAAATGGGTAAATGTCCGCTTTTTGCTTTCAAACTCGTGGATCCCTTTTCACCTCTGAATTACTGTTGAAGGCCCATTTTAATCAGAAAACTCCTTAAGATAATCATCGAAGGTGTTATACATTTAAATTCTAATCTCTTGGCATTAGTAACGGCGTTGCGATTTTAACATAACTGAAACCTCTCATCCACTGAAGACTTCTTGCTTGCTCGGATGCGATTTCTGTTTAAAGAAAGAATTCACCTTTGAAGGGAAGTGCAGTTGAAATAAATACTTTATCAGAATTAAGTGCAACAGTCTTTACATAAACTTTGTGCTACCTTTTGACGTAGATATTTTCCGTATATATTGCTCGAAGTAATTTGATCGTGTTTTGGAATTTCATTAATTACTTTGATATGTGTATGTTATTTTCATTGTCGTTTGTGTACTCTTGAGGATTACGAACGAAAATGAAAAACGATCAATAAAAATCTTTGGAAAGAAAAGAATGCTACATTCTGTACACTACGTTTCGATTCTCGGTCGGATCAAGCCGAACACCTGAGTTGTAAGTCGGGCCGGGCTTTTCGGGTCGGGTTCGGGCCTAAAGTTAACAAAAATGTCGGGCTTAATTCGGGCCTGAGACGTACTTTTTGTCTTAGCTGAATAAAAATAATCAAAATTACCTGGCAATATTGCTAAATTTTTTAGACCTAACTTAACTTTCGGATTTTTTCAAGCATGATTTGGGCTTCAAATTAATTTTCGGGTTCAGGCCGGGTTCGGGCCTGAACTTGTCGGCCCGATTACAACTCTGCCGAACACTATAGAAATTGGTATTAGTGGCTTCCCTGGTTGATGTGCAGCTTGAAAAGCGAACAGTGTGTGTGGTATTGGTGGGCAGGTGGCAGCTTGACCCGAAAACACAAAGGTCACTCGCTGTCTAGCCAAGGTCACCTTATGGTGTGTTGGATGTAATCACAATTATAGTTACATTACGATTGCTGCATTCCATACACTCGCTTTTGTTTCCCGGTCGAGTCAAACCAAACACTATAAAAATGGTATTCGCTACTTCCCTACTTGACAATCAGCAATGAAAAGGGCCGGAGTAAAATTTCCGTTGTCAGTGGTCGACATGTGTGGATATCAAAAAACCGGAGCGGAATTACGGACTAAAAATTTGCGCAGTCCACAAGCACTTAATGATGTATTTATTTTAAAAACACGTTTTAGTCATTCTCGTTTTCATTGCAATTAGTTTTTTTGTAAGCATGAATTCACCAAACCGGTAGAAAAATGTCAACGAAAACTTCTCGATTGGCGAAGAAACGTAGTGTAATTGGCAGCGATGATGCCAATACTACCTTCATCTCGTCTAAAAGAAGTAAAAACCAACGATTGCTGGAGATTATGTATTTACGCCATGCCGATGGCACAACACTACCTGATTTCAAGCAATTCAACCGTTCGTAGTCTATTTTTCGCCTACTTTGAGGAATATTCAATACGGTATGAATGTTATAATTTTAAGACGGACAGCAGACATATCAACAGTGCTTCTAAATGTAGTGCAAAACTATTACATTATTAATATCATTGTCATTTTCATACTTCTTGACCACTTAACCGGTTTGGTGTTCCTGCAGAGACATCAGATATTCTACCTTAAACCATAGCCGTTGCCAGCGCAAGCGAAGGGAGGGGGCGGTAACTGAATGCGAGGGTGCCCTTATTCGCTTGCAATCTGCAGCAATGATCTGTAGCTGGCATTTCAAGAAAAAAGATTTTAACGTTCAGGTGCGCAACAAGGATTTTACTAAGGGGAAGGAGGCTTGAATCAAAAGTTACAATATTTTTGTTTGGAAAATGTCTCGGATGGCGTGCTGAGCAAATTGCTGCAACTCGACCGTAGTATCTTAGACGAGGGTCCGAGAGCGGAGCGCCATTTTGATCACGGAGATCTGGCAGCGTAGACCCCAACCCCAAAATAAGAAGTAAGCTCCTCCCTAGCGACGACACTGCTTTGAACACATCGCAGTCCTCCCCGACTTCAGCGCAGCTTGAATGGACAATTTTGCGACACTGGCGTAAATTAATATGTTTAATAGTGGAAACAGATCGGTCTAGAAGAATGGAGTTGACTCAAACAAACCTTTAAGTATAATAAAATAATTTTAGAAACCTCGTTGACTTTGCCTGTCTAGCGTAAACGTCAGCATCGATTATATTGCTATTTTTATACAGCATCCGAAATTGACTTGAAGCGGACAAGATTGTCCAAAATTGGCTTGAAGCACACACAATTCACAGAAAACTTTGAAGTTTTAATCCCGGCCGCAATTCAATATTGGCGATGAGTTTGTTAAATTGTAAATTATTATTCTAGTGGACATTGGGTCATTTGCATTATTTTAAAAAAGATTTTGAGTTGGTTCACGAAAGGAGCACGTTCTTTTCGATAAGAGGACGTTATTTTTAATCAGGGGGGAGCCTTGAAACCGCCCATCCAAAATCCTAAGCATTGTCACATACGATGTTCTCGTTACCAACTTCCAACACTTCAACATCCCGATTTACAGCTCAGCCTTGGTATTCTTCACATTCTCGGCAAACCTCCAAAAATGCTAAATAGATAGTTCTGTTAGTGGTCTATAAATGAAATATTAAAATTTCATAATATGCGCTGTTTCACAGAAACAGATGAGGGTAACCATCTTGCAATTGAGTATTGAAAACTTGACTACCGATTTACACAAGATTACCACTTCATGGCGAGCCTGAAATGGAATAACGTTAAGCAAAAAAACATTCAACTTATCAACGGCCGGAAAGGCAAATTAAATACATTTGTAATACCGTTTTTGTCTTACCCAATTTCTTGTACCTTCAAAACCTTTTCCACACATGCTTACAACCATCCTTGAATTACTTTCGATCAATTGTGTCGAAAAAGTATATCAGTTTGCTTTTATCAAAAATCAACATATAAAGCGGATAATCGAGAAAAATAAAACTTTCAAAATATAAAGGACCATAGCCACTAAAAATACATACCAATACTGTTGATGGCATTACTAACGTTGTGTCAAAAAATCATATCGTTACATGCTATTCTCGTTTATCTAACTGAACTATAACAATAGTACAATTCATACGGTGGCGTTTAAACCTTATCGGCGAGTCTCGACGAAGAAAAATTCGAAAATTAATTGTTTTAAGGCCGTGAACTGATGTACTAGTATTGTGCACAAAGCAAAAGCTCGATTCAACGACGAAAGCAGGCATGCACAATATTGTCAACTCGTTCTGCCTGTGGTATCTCAAAAAGCAGATAGTGAAGGCTGATTGCCGACCTATGCTTTCACACAGTTCAGATCAAATCAACAAACCATGCACCCTATAAAGTGAACGAGCTCACTAACAGTAACGTTACACATAAATTTCAATTTAACGAACCAAAATATCTTTCACGTTTCAAGAGCGATTAGTGGACATTGCATTAAGTCACCGCAATCTAATTTACATCCGCTATTTTCTTAATGTTGTAGCGCGATGTACAACTTGACAAGTGTGTTTTGCTGTTCAAGTTTAAGGTATTTGCTCAATCTTCTGAATATTTTGCGACGCATTACGAGCGTGTACTGCCGCTTTACCCGCTTGAGTTCAACTTTAACTTTTTGGCGCCTAATAGTTACAGGCCGGTTTGTCTAAGCATTAAACTAAAAAACCTATGTGTACTTACGTGTAACAGAATCTCAAGTCTGGACACTTTGACCTGTCGCCAGCAACATATATGTAATCTGCACCATGTTCTAGTTGCAGATCTAACTTCAAGGTGTTGAGCGCAGTGAATGGAGAATAGCCTCGATGAAATAGGTCGGCTAGTTTCTGTTTGGTTTCTACAGAAACGTCTCTGAAGCGAAGAATAGACGCACAATCAATGAGATGATTGTGCGTATGATTCAGTTCAATTATTAGAGGAAATTCCGGTAAATGTGGATCTGAATCTTTGATTCTGCAATAAATATGCAAGAAATCAAGGAATTGAATCAGACGCAAAGTATTTTCGCTGACGGATCACGACTTTCCTTCATATCATTTCAGGTTTAAGATGAAATGCAACAGCAAAAATTTAAGTAATCGTTGGAAATAACGGCACTGCTCTTTTCAACACCGTTGAGTATTGAGTATTCGCATAACTATCACCCTCATGTTTGGTACAGCTAATTCTAGACTTCTATCATACATGTACTGATGACTTTCAGCCCAGCCATGTAGATGAAACTGTAGTTTTATCTTTTCAAAATGCGTTAATCCACAAATTAAACATTCCAGCCATATTGTACCAAAATTTTACTCCTACTGCTATTCTGTATAGCTGATATCCACGCAACTTGAAACGTAACAAAATACTCCTACTAGTATTTGTAGCAAAATAATTACCTGTTTGCAATGGGACTGAATAAAAATAAACCAAAGAGTGATTGTTACTTAGCAAACAACAGTCAGTATTTACAGTTGTAATCCCATTCCAAATTACATTGGGTATTTTAGTAGTATTTCAAAATGCGTGGTATTTCATTACATCATACTTGCTATATCTCCCAGGTAGCTTTCTCAAAGTCACCGTCATGGTAGCAGTGCAGTTGGTATTTTTTGAGCGCTGTGTTTTTGCCTTATCTGATTGACGATTCAAGTTATGCTGGCAGCGAAAGTATTTTTTGTACAAATTGAGCCGAGGTCGTTGAATAGATTTTGCCGATGAAACTCTATAAGTGATTTTGCTTGTTTCCATATATTGAGCGAGCCACACTTCCAGATCTTCTATATTTGAAATATTGACTCGAAATAGTGCATAGTATCCATTTTGAAGTAATTCGGCACGGCATATGTGATACAAATATGTACTCGGCAAAGAGCTCTGTAACAACAGAAACACGGTGAAATATTATTGTAAAAGCAAAAGCAATTTTCTGCTCGTTTGTAATTGCATTTATGGTACCAAGTTTCTAAATGAAATGAATACTTTTATAAACAGTAAATAGGCAAATTTTTGGACAAAAGTATTGCTTAAATATGATGTAGAAAGGTTAAGCAAATGCAATTTGAGACTAGACACATTCGTGATGCCCAAACCCCGAAAGTTGTGCTCTCATCAAGCTTTAAAAACAAGTTTTGACCTTGACACAGTCTTATTTTTGTTATTTTTACATCAAAAATGAATTCCTTGATCCCAAAAACCCCATATAGCAATTCAGGCATCGGGTTGCACTACAAATTGAAGGCATCGGGTTGCACTACAAATTGAATTAAAAGACTAGTTTCAAAATTCGGGAGCAAAATCTCGCTGTAGTTGCCAAAAATTAAAACCACAATAACTTGAAAACCACTCAAGATATTAAAAAAATTTGTTTTTTCTGTTTTGTATTCTTTAGAAGAACAAATATTCATCTTTAGCAACATACGGTTTCAAGCCATTAAGCATGGAATGGCCCAATTGACAATGGTAAGTTTACTGCAAATCACAAAGAATCAAATGTACTATACATAACTTACCATTAATTGAGATTCCACTGCTTTATCATTATCGATCTCACAGCTTTGCACATTCTCCGTCATTCTGCACTATTCGTCAGTTGACCTACACAGACTGCGCAGTTATTGGTACTGAAATGCATCCTTGTTTACAAGGGCTATTTGACAAAGCATTTTCCCAGGGCGGGGGGGGGGGAGATAGGGGGGAACAAAAATGCCCATCACATCTACTTCCCAAGCTGAAGCCCAAAACCCATGTCAACACTACAATTGGCAGGTGGGTTGGCGATTATCCCATTTTTCGCAATAATTACTTTTGAGTAATGACATCTTCATAGTGACATCACAACCATACCGAGGAAAAACGATATCAGTTCTTTAATGACGTCAATGCCATATGCGCCTTTATGTGGTTTACATTTTCCACACAAGTTAGCTTTTTAATACTAAGTAATAAAATGCTTAAGTCAAAATTGTTTTGTCATGAAAATGTCGAAAGATGTCATTTATGTTAAAAAAGGGCCAAAAGATCCTCAAATTTTGAAAACGAAAAGTGACTTTAAAAAACTCAAAATCGGGAAACTTTTCTTTAAATTTTGAACAGTTAATGTGAATAAATTTGTCTAAAATTCAAGTTAACTTGAAATAAAAAGCTTCTTTCTTAAGAGATTCAACATTAAAAACTGAGAGTATCAACCCCTCTCACTGTGTAAAATGGGGTTAATAATATTTGAACACAATGTGTACGTTTCATAGTCTGCATCCACCAACTTGACATCTAACATATAAAGTGTGCACCAAATTCTTCCACCACTTCAAATGTCCTTCAGGATAAGTGTCAATAACTTACCATATATTTCACACTATAAAGCAAAGTCACTACTTAAATTGTAGCGAAAATGTGTTGCGTCCCTCCACTCAGAATTAGTGTAGCCTACTTCATCGAAATTCAGTGTCCCTCTGCATAAAGAAAGAGTCATGGCTTATTAATTATTTGGATGAGATCTTTTTTTCTGGTCTGCACTAAGAGTTTGAGCAACAAAATGACCAATTCAAACGTCGAAACCTTTTCTACCTCTAAGGAGTGCAAATATTTTTGTATATATAGGTATGTTCAGTATTTCTTCTGCAAACAACTTTCGATGCTAAACAGTACCTTGCCTTGCTGTAGTGTGCAACAAAAGTTCAGGCCGGTTGTCAATAAATAAGAATACATCAACAATGCAAGGTTCATGTGCCCTAAATTTTGTACTAATACAGTGCTGAAGTCATACCATAGACTAAAAGTCACATTGATTAGATCTACACTATTCTTACTTCAAAATGAAAAGTCTGTCTTGAACTTAAACCCTATTTCTACCATAGCATTTTAAGACTATCATAATAATTAGTAACAACTAATGGTCTGGCAATAGCATTTATTCTTCTTTAAAAACAAATGCAACAGGCCTGTGACAAAGAATTTGGATCTAATGGCAAAGCAACTTTAAACTTTGAAATAAAATCTCTTTAAAAGCATACCACTAAAAATATAACAGTGCCACTACATACAAATTGAGCTCAACATTACCATTAATTGAAGTAAATAGTGCTCACTGTTGAGGCTGTTAGAAAGTTGCTGATCTTGAATACCTCTCTCAAATGTTGTTCAGCTTGGTGAACTTTTATAGAGTTTCCATTAATTTAGGGTAATAGTTTCATATTCGTTAGGTAGATTTTTATTGATTATTCATTACAGACCAAGATCAATTTTAAATTAACTATAATATACGATAATACTTCTAGCAAAATTAATATGCGGCAATAAGCTTAGTATTTAAGTATAACATCATCACATGAAAAAAAGCCACTATTACTAGTTTACAAGCAAGCTGCAATATACACTCAGCTCCAACACCTGCAACATGTATCAGCATTAAAGCCTACACACTACATCATACCCAACTTCTAAGTTGAGTGTTGTGAGGAATTGCAACAGCACCAGACAGCCAGAATATTACGGTACTTTAAATCACTACAGATAATGATACCAATCTAACAAACAGAGGAGTGTATTACATTTACTGATTTAGATATGAGCTGGTCTATTAGTAGCTTGCAAAACTGCCTAAAAGGAGTGGCTATTTCACCAGATAATTTTGCGTTTAAGAGAGAAAACAAGAATGAAGAATAGCCATCAGTGCAATTATCCTTGGATTTTTAAGGGTCAACAGGTAAATAGATACGTAGTGATTTGAGTTAGGTAATTAAAAAGTGGATAAAAATTCCTGGTGAAACAGTCTCCTCCTTTAACTTTTAAGTTATGCTACAAAAACATGATTAACAGGCCAGTTCTTCAAAAAAGATATCACTCACCTATACTTTTACCGCTTCAACTAACCTACCGGTAGTTAAACGCAGGCTTTTTTGTGGCTTTCAAATTAGGCCTAGCATGAACTAACTTACAGTTTTTAGTGGCACAATAAGGAGAGTAGTTTTATGTTTGCTTCATACATTGCATAAGATAGCAGCACTAATAAGGAGAGTACTTTTATGTTTGCTTCATACATTACATAAGGTAGCAGCACTAACGTACTGTACGATAGGCCTACCTTTTGAACTCAATACGACTCGGCAAACTTGGTCACAGCTAGCTTGGTGAAACCATGGTGAAACTGATTGCTCCTTGCTCATTGCTCCGACCAATCAGAAACCAGGAAATAGCTGCGTTTTGAGTATAGGTCTGTAAAATGTAATTTCGCGTCCAGCTCTGTGCAAGTACAGTGCATGTTAAAATTTAAAACAGCATAAAGCTAAGTTGCCGTAGTTACAGGCATTAACTTTCAAGTCAAAAGAGCAACAAATAATCTTGCTTAAATTGATTTCACTTTTAGCCTGGTTTCAGCAAATTGCTAAATTACAAAAAATAATGGCAACACCCAAGCAATTTTTAAATTGCATTCAGCGGTTCAAGAGATTGCTATGTTTCGATGAGATTACGAACGAAATTAAAAAGATTTGAAACCTCTGATTGGCGCATTAATTGCTGCAAAAGTTCTTTTTATAAGTCTAGTTTCTTTTTTTAGTAAAATGTAGTCTCTATTTTCATTTTCGATTTGTAACGGTAAATTGGCTTGAAACAGGCCACAGACTAGAGATGGCGCGGATAACAAAAAATGCATTCGCATGCTGCGCTGTGTCCTCAAACCTTGTCCGCATGCTGCACTGCACCGCATACAAACACATTTTAGTTCACGCTGCACCGCACCGCAAGCTATCTATACTTTTAAATATCCACCAACATCAGAAAAAAATTAGCTCTCTAGCTTACGACATACAAAAAAATTGATTTTTGTGGTATCATTTTGGACGGTTTTTAGAGGGGTGGCCCTCTCAAACCACATCAAACTATTTGTTTTTTTAAACATCTGCTGATAAAAAAAAAAAAAACTAATGCTCTAGCTTGAACCAATCAAAAATTGATTTTTGGGGATCCATTTGGGGGCACCTGGGGGCGGTGGTACCCCCAAAGTATGTCAAAACATTTGTTGCTTAAATATCTATTGATATAAAAAAAAAACTATCACCCTAGCTAGAGCAACCAAAAAAATTAATTTTAGGGGCCCATATTGGGGAGTTTTTGGAGGTGCGGCCCCCCAAAATTTCGGGAGACAAAATTGCGTTTGCAGCTAAACAACTTTACACAAAAATTAGATTTCGGTGTGTTGTGATTTAGGAGAACAAGAGCGCACAAGATATAGAAAGCAAAAAAAAACAAGAAAGAAAAAAAAAACAACTATCGTGGCCAAAACTGGATTGATAGGGATGAAAAGGTATTTTACGACATATAATAACCCTGTGAAATATTTTTTTGCCGTATTTAAGCCGTTTTTTAATAAGACCACTTTTTACACCAAACTTTCCAGGTGGTTTTTATGTTCTAAAACCAAAACCATGTGACTCATTACCTCAAAATTTGGCACAAACATGTAACTTATTAATCTTAAACTGCTGTTAAAATTTCATACAGCTATTGTTCTCAAGTTATAAAAAAAAGTCAGAAACTTTGCACTGGTTAACTTTGAAAATGGCCGAGTAAAAACAAAGGAACATGCGACGCGAGGTCAGTCGTTCTAATTGTACTGGTTTTGTCTGCCTCGTGTGTGTTTTCTATCAGTTTTTCTGAACCATGTTTTGGAAATCAAAAATAATCTACCTGTCAACCTGATGATTCATAAAACTACTGTACCAATCCTAAACCAATAGCCCAAATACTGGTATATCACATGCTCTGTAGGCTATGCTGTCACAAGCTACTACACTCATATTTAATTGTCTAACTTGGTAAGAACAACTTTGCTGCCTTTCAACGTAAGCCTATATATGGGTATTGCCTGACAGAGTCCAACCTCAAACCTCCTCGTGGTGTCGGGTGGAAACAGTGGAAACACTGGCGAATTGAGGCAATGGCAACCGGCCGATGAATTTGGGCGAGGTTAAGGAGTGCAGGAATTAGCAACCAGGCAATAGCGCAAGCGAAGGCCTGATACTGCGAAGTCCTGCCTTCTAATATTCCGAACCCTGAGTCAAAGGCCAACAGGAGGTTGCTAGCTAAAATGGAAACCGGTGGTGATGGACCAATATTGAAACGGATTGTCAATGCGAGTATAGGGTACAGCGGATAAAACGCGCTGCCGTGTCGTGGCCACAAGACAGAGAGGATGCTGGTCCTAGTCTAGCCAACATAGGACTTCGTGTCCATCAGCTTGTGAAAATCCCCATGCAACTGTAGTTCCAGATGGCACCTGGGTAGGGGTCTACAGCTGTATTGGGGGGGCTCCGCCGAGGCCAGTGCTCCAGGGATAAGCCTGTCAATTGCAGTGTTGGTGTGTCGTTATCGGCAGAAATGGCAGTTAGTGGCCTCCTGCTAGTTTGGATAATCTGGTCTTTGGAACTTTTCCCAGCTTAAAGAAAACCAACTCTATGACTATGTCTAATATCATTAGATCAAGAAAAGTAACACGGATCATACCCCTAAATTCAGAAGAAGTGGCACGGTCACAACCAAGAATCATTGATTTCTTGAGTGACAATGCCAACAAAGATAGCACTCGGCTATGTGCATCTTCTAGCCCAGATGCCGAAAAAACATCAAATCTGAGCCCTCAAGTTGAGAAGGTTCCTCCGCTAAAGGAATCGGTCTCAGAAGCTGAGGGTACAACAAACATGGTATGGTCGGTTGTGAAACCGAACACCACCCCAACTTCCCCTGTGGAACCTCAGAATCCAAGTAATTTCTCGGAATTTGCTTGCAAGTCTAAGGTGAAGCGGGGGGGGAAATCAAATAAAGCCATAACGACACCTAAGTTGTCCTTATATAATTTAGAGTGTTGGCAAATCAACCTTCACAGATGTAAAGCAGCAAGCTATAACATGAGTGAAGTTACAAAAAACGTATGTTCCGGGTTAGTCTTAGTTCAAGAACCATGGACATATGCCACTAAAATCAGAAGTAAGCTACGAGGCTGGAACCTCTTTCAAGGTATTGAAAAGGGTAATCGTCCTCGGGCGTGCATTTATGCTACTCCTGATCTCTGCTGTTCTCTAATCCCGATGTTTTCAAATGAGGATATTGTGACAGTTAGAGTTAACAATGTGTGCCAAAGCGGTGACAGTTTTGTTTTCGTATCGGCATACGTGGCAGCCGAAGAAGCAGCTCCGCCCAATTTATTGAGGGATCTGTTAGTCTTCGCAGAAAATGAACAAATCCCTACAATTGTAGGAACCGATGCAAATGCACATCACACTATATGGGGATCCTCCAATATAAACCCTCGAGGAGAGGATCTGCTAGCGTATTGTGTTAGTGCAGACCTGAATTTCTATAATGTGGGTAATAAACCAACATTCAGAACTAAAACGCGCGAAGAGGTTCTGGACTTGACCTTAGTAAACCGGTGTGCATGGGATCGAGTAGTTGGCTGGCATGTTAGTGACGTGCCATCATTCTCGGATCACATGTATATTAGGTTCCAGGTTAAAAGCAGAATCCGAAAACAAGCAAAAATGTTTCGTAATGTTCGTCGTACGTGCTGGAACAAGTATGTACACGAACTCGAACAAAAGTTAAATGAACGAATTTTACGACCAGTACCAGTGCCTTCCTCAAAAGAAGACATTGATGTGCTGGCAAACAAGGTTCATTCAGTTATTACTAACTCATATGAAGCTGCTTGCCCTTTGCGAAAGTCGCTTCGTACGAAAGATAACATTTGGTGGAATTCTGAGCTAGCAAGCCTTCGAAAAGAGGCTCGCCGAGCTTGGAGAAAAGCCATTAAAACAAAACAAGAAGAAGATTGGGAGGCTCAAAAGCTTGCCCTATCCTGCTTCAAAAAAGCTGTCAGAAGAGCAAAGCGCGATTCATGGCATTGCTTTGTAGAGAGTATGAATAGTCAAACACCAACGGCTCGGCTGGTTAAGATTATTCGAAGGAATGAAACGGTGCGTATTAGCAACGTAATTAAACACAACGGAGAATTCACAAAGTCTCCACTAGAAACTTTGAATTATCTGCTGGATATCTTATCACCGGGTAGCCAGCAGACAGAAGATCGTGCAACCAGGTCCGACTTAGTGGACAATCCATTCATGAGACCTGAAGACACTGAAATGATTGCAAACATATGTTCATTTAAGCGTATGGAAGCAGCTATTAACGAATTTCAACCATTCAAAGCTCCAGGGCCAGACGGGCTTTATCCTGTGCTGTTACAGAAAGGTTGGAATCAACTAAAAGAATATTACCTCGTCATTTTTCAAGCATGCCTAATAGGGCGGGTCAAATAATATAATTTTTTTTATTTTTGAAATTGCACACTGTGCACAGAGTTTAGCACCATGTACTAATTCAAAATATCCAAAAAGGAAGTTCGTGCAAATTCTTTCCATCTCGCACATTTCGCTCAAAATCTGACATTTTTTCGCATTTTTGCCTATATTTTGCAAATTTGATGGGTTGTTAAACTTTTTGTAATTCCATCTTATTTTGATTTATAAAGTTTTGGAATGGTATCCAGTCTTACACCCATCCACTATGAGGTTTGTCAGATTTTTTTAATAAATACAGAAAAGACCATTAAGGTAATATGCAAGATACCTAAAACTTCAAACAAGCAATGAATTTGTCTGTAGTATGGTTCATTATTTATGCAAAAGAATGAATTGAAATAACAAAGATACGATAGTTTGATGTATTTTCTCACAAGTAGTGACTAGCAATTATTATTAACAACTAATTGATGATTAGCGTACTAACGTGACAAAACTAGGTATAGCTACATTTGAAAATTAGATCAACTGATGCTGAAAACATGGTAAAAACTCGTGAGAAATCGTCCAATTCTGCTTTTGGCTTTCCAACTCCTTTCAATCCTGCAATGATTCCATCCATGGCTGACGTGGTTAGGCACATGCAATTTATTCGACAAGAACAAACCACAAAGCGCTATGCAAAATTGTCTGCAAAAGAGTGCCAGAGGATTGCTTCGAATGACTTGCAAAATATTTGGGCTTCTTTTTCTTTTCCCACTATCAGCTATGAAGGAATATGTTTGAAAGTAGAGCGATTGATGGAGAGCGCGTCAAAACTTAACAAACTTCCTTCTAAAAGAAGAACCAATGAAAGTTTTCTCGAATGTCTTACCACATACGAGGAAATGTTCGATATATGTAGTTGCAGTTGTTATGGTAATGGAATTGCAAGAGCAGAATGTAGATGTGATTTACGTAATCCTCTTCTTGAATGGGATGCTTTTGTAGATCAAAAACTACGCAAGGGCCAATTGGGAAGAATCGACGTAAAGACAACAGCGGCACGAAAACGGACTGCCCAAAGAAAAGAACAAGAAGAAAAGAAGCAGAAGCTTATGAAAGAACCTGAGCAAGTAGAAATTGCTGAACACTTATCTGAGGCTGAAAGCATTGATAGTAGTGAAAGTTCATGCAGTAGCTATCAATCGTCGCACACAATTTTGGATGGAAGATCTCAAAACCGTTATGTCTATGATAACCTAGCCATTGTTTCTGATCGTTATCGTGTGAGCAGCCGTGCTACTGCAGCAATTGTTAATGCCGCTTTGGAAGACATGAGGATTTTACGGGATGAAAATAAGTTGGATAGAAAGAAAGTGATGAGGGAGAAGCTGCGGGTTGGTAAAACTAACAGTTTATGTGGAAAGATGGAAAACGTTGGCTTGTTCTGCATAGGGTTTGACGGTAGAAAGGATCAAACAAAAACAAGAGAAGGAACTATTCAAAAGGAACATTATACTATCATTAAAGAGCCAAGCTCTCAATATGTAGATCACGTCACCCCAGATGATGGATCCGCCCGTTCTATTGCAGACGAAATCGCCAATTGCATCGTAGCAACCAATAGCTTAGATACTCTGCCAGGTGTAATATGTGACGGCACTGCTGTAAACACAGGAAGGGTAAGTGGCGTCAAAAAGCGTCTGGAGTTGTTTCTAGAAAGGCCCCTGCAATGGATAGTTTGCTTGCTCCATCTCAACGAACTTCCTTTTCGCCACCTCTTTGATGCTATTGATGGAAAAACAACTGGACCCGCTACATTTGCTGGTGAAATAGGAAAGCAAATGAAAAACAAGGTACACCAACTGCAGCTGGTCACATTCCAAGCAGTTTTTAGTGATATACCACAACTTTCGTCGCAAGCGGTAAACGATTTGAGCACTGACCAGCGATACTTATATGAAATGTGTCAAGCTGTTAGCATGGGCAAGGTGTCAGAGGAACTGGGAAGACGTTCTCCTGGAGCATTGCATCATGCTCGCTGGCTGACTCGAGCAAACCGGATACTGCGTTTATATGTTAGCTCGTTGAATCCATCAGATTGATTGATTGATTGATTGATTGGTGCATCTTTATCCTCCTATCACGAGAAAGCGACGGTGCGCTATACTTTGGACAAATCCGCACTCGCTTAGGAGTTGACCATTTTCCAAGCTTTCCTGTTGACGTTTTGACTTCTTCCCACGTAAATTTGCTGCTTGTTCGAAGCCACCAAGCAGAGATAATTGTCGTAAAGCGTCTTATCCAAGGACGCAACAACGTGACCAGGGTGCGGGTTGAACTCATGATCCTGCAATCAGAGTCGTCGTAAAAACGACGCCTTTACCCATTCGGCCACGCTGCCGACGATAAGTTAAAAGATTTGGTTAAAATTGTGATGCAATTGTATGCACCAGGATGGTTTCAGATAAAATCTCACCCAAGTGTTAGTGATGGTGCGCGAAACTTTTGGTATATTTTGTCATGTTCCAAAAAATTAAAAGTTGAACACCAAGAGATCGTGGTGAGATATCTGAACAAAAACGCATTTTTTGCTCACTCAGACAACCTTCTAATTGCTATGTTGGCAGATGAACGCCAAAGCGTACGTCTTAGAGCTCTCAGTTTGATCTCTGATGTACCTGGGCCACACAAAGAGAGGAACTTTGTGCTTCCACAAGTAAACCCAAACGCAAAAGATTACACGGAAATGATCACTTAGCAACACCTCCACTACTAAGAGGAAGAGTAAACTTAACGGAGATAGAGCTATCCCCCCTTCGGTTTGATGATATTCCTTGCCACAGCCAAGCCGTCGAACGAATGGTTGCTGTAGTCACCCAAGCTGCAGAGTTGAAAATGGGTTACCAAAGTAGACATCAAACGATTCTGAATTGCTTGAAATCGAGAAAAATATTACCGACATTTGAAAGCAAAGGAGAGTGGGTGTCTCAATAGAGCACCAGTGATAAGACATTTTTTCTAGGACTTGGTATGATATTGTCAAATTTGTTGTGCACACTGCTTCAATCCTTCAATTACTATAATATGTGAGTGTGTTTTTTATACAATAAGATTTCCTTCTCTTCTCAGAAAGTTTACAAAAATAGGCTTGTTTTACGTGCATTTTTGATACAAGGTAGAACATTACTATAGGCTACTAAACATAAATACATTAACAATAGTTAGATGTAAGTGGTGGTACATAATTGAATTTACTTTAATATAGATGGTTGTAGAGTTCTCACATGCTTCATGAAAAAAAAACATATCTGGAAAAATAGATATAATTGAAAGCCTAAATCGTTAAAAATCAACAAAAAAACGAAAACCACTAAAATTTTGAACAGAATGTGCAAGGTAGAGGTAAACGGCAAAAACGATATCTTTGCATTTTTTGAATTAGTACTAGGTGGTAAACTTCCTGCATAGTGTGGAATTTGAAAAGAAAATTTTGACCCACCCTAATGCCTAAGGCACAGCTATGTGCCATTGGCGTGGAAAGAAGGCACAGGTATATTTTTCCCCAAACCCGGTAAGGAAAGCTATTTTGAAGCTAAATCCTTCCGTATGATCACTTTAACTTCTTTTCAACTGAAATGGTTGGAAAGACTAATTTTGTATCATATTAATGAAGACAATAACGTGCAGGCAAAGCTTTCTGCATCGCAGTATGGATTTCGTGCAGGAGTTTCTACGGAAACTGCCTTGCATGAATTTGTGCGCCGCGTAGAGCATTGCCTTGTTAGAAAAAAGCCGGCTTTGGGTATTTTCCTGGATATTGTCGGCGCCTTTGACAATGTCACCTTCCGTAGCTTTGTTGCGGCTCTGCGAGGGCTGGGCATGTCTAAGGTTCTCACCTCATGGATAGAGAATTTGCTAAGACATCGCACAGTCCAAGTAGAATTATATGGTGATAAAGTTAAAAGGGAAGTAGTGAAAGGGAACCCACAAGGTGGTATCCTGTCCCCTTTTCTGTGGAACTGTGTTTTAAACAACCTGTTGCTAGAGTTACGCAGCAGAGGCTTTTATGTTCAAGCCTATGCCGATGATCTAGCAGTGTTGGTCACTGGTGCTGATATGCTTTGGATCAGAGGTATGGCTCAGAAAGCAATAAATATTGCTACAAACTGGGCTTTGGTTCAAGAGCTACAGTTTAGCAGCAAGAAAACTGAAATCATACTGTTCACTCACAAACGGAATCCAGATTTGGGTTCCTTGTCAATGAATGGTAAAAAACTTGAACTTTCCAAGGAAGCAAGGCTGTTGGGTGTTACTTTGGACAGCAAGCTAACCTGGAAACCACATATTACCCGTATTACCCGCAAAGCAACTACAGCATTGATGCAATGTAGACAAATTGTAGGTAAAACGTGGGGAATAAAACCATCTATGATGAAATGGATATACACAGCTATGATACGTCCAATCATGTCGTATGCATGTGTGTCCCGGGCAGGCGGTCTCAACAAAAAGTATCTAGTGAGGAAACTCACAAAGGTGCAGAGACTTGCTTGCTTGATGATTTCATCAGCTTTTCCTGGCACCCCTACTGGTGCTCTGGAAATATTGCTCAACATAACTCCCATTGAGGAATTTCTATTGGCTGAGGCAGTGCGAGGGTCATACAGAATCTCTGTTAGTGGGCTCTGGCACGTCAACCCAATTGGTTCCTTTGGGAAAACGAAAAGCCATGTTGATGTTTGCAATGCGGCAAGAAGATTCTTACCTCTGCTGCAAATGCCGGCTGACCGAATAAAGAAAACAAAGGTATTCGAAAGAAATTTCTAATGTCAAATTATGGACAAAAAGAATGCTATCAGATTTGAAAGCGTTCTAAATCAGAGCACTGTCAAGGTTTACACTGATGGTTCAAAACTAGATGGGAGAGTAAGTGCGAGTTTCTATGCAGAATACCCAAACAACTCCCCAAAACAAGCATTTTTTCACCTTGGAATTTACAGCACTGTGTTCCAGGCAGAAGTCTTAGCTATTTCAGAAATGGCAAAGAACCTGCTTTGGGAAAAAATGCACAATCAAAATATTGTTGTGCTGGTTGATAGCCAAGCAGCTATCAAAGCACTCATAAAGTGCACTGTAACATCAATTACAGTGCTCAACTGCATTAGAAACCTAAATCAGTTAGGTAAACAAAACCACGTCAGCATTGCCTGGATTCCTGGTCATGCAGGGGTACATGGTAACGAAGTGGCAGACTATCTAGCTAAATCAGGATCTAAATCAAAAATACATGGTCCTGAACCTTTTATTACAGTCCCGTATGCCAGTTGTGTTTGCACGGTTAAGGACTGGTCCACAGATAGATGGAAATCTATGTGGAATAAACGGAAAGACTGCTTGAGGATTAAGGAGTCTGTAGGTTGGACGTCCTCTCGACTAACAATGCGTCTCCTTCACCTTAAGAGGCCTCAATTAAACAGAGTAGTGCAAGTTTTAACTGGGCACTGCAATCTACAACGGCACAAGAAAACTACAGGTCGTGCTGAGTCTTCTTTGTGTCCAAAATGTAGCCTAGAGGATGAAACACCAAATCATCATGTAGGCAATTGCAAGCTTTACCAAGATATTCGTGTTAAATATTTTGGAATCACCAAAACCACTGTTCACAATGTGGTAACGAAATGCAACATTAGCAAACTGGCCACGTACTTAAAGGAAGCTGGAAGGCTTTCTGAGTTCGACCAGTAACCAAACAAAACAATTACATAGCAGCTACAGTTGCAATGGGCCCAAATGAGGCCTACGCAATGTGTAGGTGGACTTTACCTAACGGTAGTAGATTCACTTGCACCGCTGCCCATTAATAATAATAATATATATGGGTATTCAATATTGGATAAACTACCGGTAGCTTACTTATCCGTGAACCTGGAACCCTCTAATCATCCACTACTACCACGTAGGCTATTCTGTCATAACATCTTTGGGTAGCCTAAAATTCTTACTCTACCACATACCAGACAGGCTACTGACAATTAGAACCGAAAGCCTAATGATTTATGCCATGACCTGTTGACAAATACTATAGGCTACACTGAACTAACTCTGTCACCCTGAAATGCAAGCGTTGTACTGACTAATACCATAGGTGGGCAAGTTAATGCAAAACGTTAGCTTCGTTAACCACTAGTCCGTTAACAAACTTCACACCTCCGTTAACGTTAATCCGTTATTTCCAGCTTTAATTAACGGAAGTTAATAAAGTCCGTTAATCCGTTAACATTTTGCGTGTAATTGGAACGACCGACGCTCGCGTCACGTGTTCCTCTGTTTTTACTCGGCCATTTTCCAACTAACGAGTGCGAAATTTCAGACTTTTGCTTATAACTCAAGAACGGTTGGGTCTAGCAACATGAAATTTGGACAGCAGTTTGAGATTAATGAGTTGTATGTTTGTACCAAATTTCGAGGCAATAGGTTACGTGCCTTCGGTTTTAGAATCCGAAAACCGGCCAGCAAGTCTGGCGTAAAAAGCGGTCTCCGTCAAAAACGGCTTAAGTAAGCCTACGGCAAAAAATATTTCATAGGGTTGTATGTCTTAAGATACCCTTTCATCCCAAGCAACCCACTTTTTGCTGCGATGAGGTTTATTTCTTTTTTTTTCCTTTTTTTTCCTAATTTTTGTACGTTTTTCTTCTCCTAAACCACAACACATCAAAATCTAATTTTTGTGTAAAGTTGTTGAGCTGCAAATGCAATTTTTTCTCCCGAAATTTTTTGGGGCAACTCCACCGGGAACCCCCCAATATGGAGCCCCAAAAATCAATTTTTTGAACGGCTCAAGCTAGGGTGCTAGTTCTTTTTGATCTCAGTAGATATTTAACAGACAAATATTTTGACATAGTTTGGGGGTGCCACCCCCCGGGGACCCCCCTAAATGGACCCCCCAAAAATCAATTTTTTGAATGGCTTAAGCTAGAGTTCTACTTTTTTTTTGATATCAGTAGATATTCAACAGACAAATATTTTAACATAGTTTGGGGGTACCACCCCCCCGGGGACCCCCCAAAAATCAATTTTTTGAATGGCTCTACTTGGGTGCCAGTCTGTTTTGATATCAGCAGATATTTAACAGACAAATACTTTGACATAGTTTGGGGGTGCCACCCCCCCGGGGACCCCCCAAATAGACCCCCAAAAATCAATTAATCAATTTTTGAACGGCTCAAGCTAGGTTGCCCGTGTTTTATGATATCAGGAGATATTTAACTGACAAATATTTTGACTCTACTTTTCTGGAGGTTCCATAATCAGATATTTTTGAATAATTGCTGATTTTACGGTAGACAAAAAGTACTTTTGAGCGTCACAGCATTAGCTATGCGTCGGTCGTTCACTGGGTTTGCTGGCAAACTCCCATCTAGTTTACATTTCTTTTTATTCACTCGCTTTTACAATACGTATTGACGTTGTTGAGCTGATTGTAAGGAAATATTTATTGCTATGGTGGTCTTTTTGTGTTTCGGAAGTTATGTTTTACCGTCTAATCTAATTTCAAGAAAAAAACAAGTTCAAATACACGACGAAGTTGCGATCGGAAAATCTTTGGAAATTGTGAACAGCAATAATTAATAGACCTATGAGACTGCAGCTTCTTATTTGCCACAAAAAGGAACTCCTTTCTTTTTTTCTTCTATGAAACTCGGGCTAATACGTTACAAGTGTTACCCGAGTAAACTGGTTTGTACTGGTCTGATGAATAAATGGTGCAAGATATTAACGATAAAAACCTTAACGGAAGTTAACAGAACTTAACGGAAGTTAATTTAGTCCGTTAACAAAACTTAACGGAAGTTAATTTAGTCAGTTAACATGAAAAAACTTTTTAACGGATTAACGAGGTAATCAAAAAGTTAGCTTCGTTATTAACGGATTAACGGACTTGTGCCCACCTATGACTAATACCATAGGCCTACTGCATACAGGATGGGTATGTGGCTAGGCTATGTGCCTCTGCTCTGATGCGTATTTCCCACAAACCTTCTTCATCTACATTTTTTTTTGTCTGTCTTTGTTCTATATTCTCACTAAAGGTCCTAAACTTTTCCTAGTCTAGCCTACCAAAACCAAAACCTTTTTGTTGGGGTCAAGAAACATGTTCAGCCAATCAAAACTTAGTTTGTTGTGGCCAAAATAGCCTATTTTAGGATGCTCTAAATTCTGAAAAAATAGACTTAAACCGAAGGCACCTTTTACTGTTTTGGTTGCCTAAACATACGTATTATCACAACATGATATAGCTATTGCCTTCAATTCATATTATAGTTGCATCATGACTAACCATTGTTGGACATAAAGACATAATTTACAAGCAATAATTGTAAAAAAAATGTACTGTATAAAATTATAGTACGCGGCGTTGCGCTGACGCTGTGACGTAATGCAGATTTTAGTTGCCACGCTGCGCTGCGCGGTGCACCAATAACAGCGCGCGGCCGCGTACGATGCGCTGTTGCCATCTCTACCACAGACCATGCACCGAAGCATGCAATTTAAAATATTGCTTACGTGTTGCCATTTATTTTATGTAATTTAAGGGATATGCTAAAACGAATAACTAGGCAGTGAAACGATCAAACCATAGAACGAAGCTGTAGTAACCGGGAGGTACTAGCAATAGGTAATGTAAGTCAGAGTGAGTTTTTGATGTGAGTAAAGCAGATATGTGAGTGAAGTGCTAGTGAACAATTTTGTTCAGAATGATTCGACAAATTTTCGATAACTAGTTGTGCAAAATTGTTTTGGATCAAAATAATTAATTTTCAAAGGGTCGATAGCAGCCGCAGAGAGGATAAATAGGAGCCACGTGCGGTTCTAAGAGCTGCGTTTTAGAACAACTGGCCTAGACTATGTGCACGTCGGGCACGATCGCACGGATCTTCAGTGACGGCCGCACGTTGCACTTAAAACGTTAAGTCATCATCACCATCATCATCATATTTATTTATTTACCAAGTGACGTCATATCACAAGAAAAAAAAAAACTGCAACTTCCTCTAGGTCTATTACCAAAGCATCGAAATATGCGATTCCTTTAAAACCAACACACAAACTTGCAGAGTCAATGCGATATTTAGTCACTTGGTGAGGAGACAGCGAAGGACCGAAAGGTCATCTAAGTCTACTGCCACCTCACCAAGTTAAGGTTAAAAAAAAGCAGCTTCTAGATTTTCTCAGTCTGTTACTTTCTATGATAAAAAACTTTACGCAAAATTAAAACAAAGTGTTGCAAAGATATGTACATTTTGTACAGTGTATACACAAAACTCACAGTCACCATGTAAAGAAAATGCAAGACAACATTAGAATTGTTCTAACTCTAAGCGTACTAAAAAATAAAAAAATAAAAATGCTGTAACTACAGATTGGATAGAAATAAAATTAATAAAGTTCATAATGCTTAATTATGTTTTATAGAAATTAAAGTGGGCAATAGGAGAGAAAAAAAAAATCTCCTTGCTTTGTTTTCTATTGTTTGCCAATATGTCATTAGTACTGGTACAATTTCCAATACCATTATATATCAACCTCAGTCAGTTATTGCAAAATTACTAATAATTCAAGGGCACATCAAAATGAGAGATGACGTATTGTAATAAAAGTGTGATAGATGAATGCACCAAACTCATGCTATTCAAGCAATAGAATAGGTTATTGTTGAACTCAAGCATAAATATGCAACTATGATTCTTGTAATTACTACTGCATTGCTGATAGAAAGCTGTTATTCTAGCTTTTATCGGTTTCATAGTTTGATAAAAAATGAGCTTTAACAGCTTTTTTAAATCTGTAGAATGAAACTTCTTTCATACTGGTTGGAATTTATTCCAAACTTTAATTCCTGCGAATGATAGAGACTTTTGCCCTAATCTTGTTCTAGTTCTTGGAAGAAAGAAGTTGTTTTTGTGGCTCAATCTTGTCTTATGTGTATAGCAGTTTTTTATTAGGTTAAACTTATTTGAATTTGCAAAAGATAATACATTATTGTGAATTTTGTACATTAGCTTTGCAGTTTCCAGAGAGTAAATATCTTTGAGTTTTAAGCATTTAGCTCGATAGAACAAAGGATTAGTATGCTCACGATATCCACTTCCAGTTAACAATCTGATGCTTCTTTTTCGCAGAATAAAGAGAGGTGCTAATGTTGATTTTGAAGCAGTCCCCCAACTACTTATGCAGTATTGTAGATGAGAGTATATAAGGCAGTGGTAAACAGATCTTAAGGTTTGCTCATCTACAAAGTGTTTTAATTGATTAAGGGCCCAAGATCCCCTTGCCACCTTTGAACATTGTTCCTTGATTTGTTGTTTCCAGTTTAGATTGTCGTCTATGAGAACACCTAGATACTTTATGTGATGTGATTGCTTGATTGGATTATTATCTATTGATACTTTGAGTTCAGGTTTATTTTGTTTTGTTGTCACTACCATAAACTCAGTTTTACTAAAGTTAATTGATAATTTATTCACCTTGAACCAATTGCTTACATTGACTAATTCATCATTAATATTTTGTTGCAGTGTTGAAACATTAGAATGGGAGAGAGTAAGGTTTGTATCATCTGCAAAAAGATGAATTGTGGAATTTGAGGCAAGTGGTAGATCATTGATATAAATATTAAATAACAACGGACCTAGATTTGATCCCTGAGGAATACCGCAAATAACATCTCTTGACTTGGATTTATATTGATTTACAATTGTATACTGTTGACGGTCAGTCAGGTAACTTGCTAGTAACTGTAATGGTAATCCTCTAATTCCATACTTTTCTAGTTTCTTGATCAGTATTGTGTGATTGATGGTATCATATGCTTTTCTTAAATCTAAGAAAATAGAACATGTAATGAGCTTTTTATCCATATTGTCAAGTAGCTTATTGTAAATATCTAAAACAGCTTCATTTGTTGAGCAATTTTTCTTAAAACCATACTGGTTTGGACTAATCAAATTATTGCTCACAAAATAATTGTTTAGTTGATTAAGCAGACACTTTTCAAATAGTTTGGCAAAAGGATTTAAAATAGAAATAGGGCGATAATTACTGCATAACTCACTTTCTCCTTTTTTGAAAATTGGAACAACTTCAGCGGTTTTTAACACTTTTGGAAAATATCCTGTTGATATGCATGCATTAAAAATGTTAGTTAGAACTGGAGCTATAACAGAGCTTGACATTTTTATATACTTTGCAGGAATTCCATGTCTTCCTGTACTTTTTGATGGATTCATAGCTCTGATGTAATTTACTTCTTCTTCTTCAACTATTGGTTCTGGAAAAAACGAATTGCAACTGCTCTGAATCAAAGATGTGGCATTAAATTTGCCATCAATTATAGCTGGTGTTTCGATTGTAGACGCAAGGTTAACTCCTATCTCTATGAAATATTTATTGAACAAGTTACTGATGGCCTGTGGACCTTGTGCACTTTCACTTTTGGAAGCATACATTTTATTAGGAATGTTATTTTTCTTCACATTTTTCAAGTGAATAATTGGAACGACCGACGCTCGCGTCGCGTGTTCCTTTGTTTTTACTCGGCCATTTTCAAACTAACGAGTGCGAGATTTCAAACTTTTGCTTATAACTCGAGAACCGTTTGGTCTAACTACATGAAATTTTAACAGCAGTTTGAGATTAATGAGTTGTATGTTTGTACCAAATTTCGAGGCAATCGGTCACGTGACTTCGGGTTTATGACCCGAAAACCGCCCCGAAAGTTTGGCGTAAAAAGCGGTCTAAGTCAAAAACGGCTTAAGTACGGCAAAAAATATTCCTCATGGTTATATGTCTTAAGATATCCTTTCATCCCTACCAACCCACTTTCGGCCGCGATGAGGTTTTTTTCTTATTTTTTTCCTTTTTTTTCCTTTTTTTTTCCTTTTTTTTCTTCCTAAATCTTGTACGCTCGAGTTCTCCTAAACCACAAAACATAGAAATCTAATTTTTGTGTGAAGTTGTTGAGGTACATACGCAATTGTGTCTCCTGAAATTTTTTTGGGGCAACTCCCCCGGGGACCCCCCAAAATGGGGCCCCAAAAAATCAATTTTTTGAACGGCTCAAGCTAGGGTGCCAGTTTTTTTGGATATCAGTAGATATTTGAGAGACAAATATTTTGACATAATTTGGGGGTACCACCCCCCCGGGGACCCCCCCAAATGGACCCCCCAAAAACAAATTTTTTAACCATTTAACCTAGGGTGCCATTTTTCTTTGATATCAGTAGATATTTAAGAGAGAAATATTTTGACATGGTTTGGGGGTACCACCCCCCCGGGAACCCCCCCAAAAAATCAAATTTTTGAACGGCTCAACCTAGGGTGCCAATTTTTTTTGTTGTCAGTAGATATTTGAGAGACAAATATTTTGACATAATTTGGGGGTACCACCCCTTCGGGGACCCCCCAAATGGACCCCCCAAAAATAAATTTTTTAACGATTTAACCTAGGGTGCCATTTTTCTTTGATATCAGTAGATATTTAAGAGAGAAATATTTTGACATGGTTTGGGGGTACCACCCCCCCGGGTACCCCCCCAAATGGACCCCCCAAAAGCAAGTTTTTTAACCATTTAACCTAGGGTGCCAGTGTTTTATGATATCAGTAGATATTTAACAGACAAATATTTTGACATAGTTTGGGGGTGCCACCCCCCCGGGGATCCCCCAAATAAACCCCCCCAAAATCAATTTTTTGAACGGCTCAAGGTAGAGTTCTATTTTTTTTGATATCAGTAGATATTTAACAGACAAATATTTTGACATAGTTTGGGGTGCCACCCCCCCGCGGACCCCCCAAATGGACCCCCCAAAAATCAATTTTTTGAATGGCTCAACTTGGGTGCCAGTCTGTTTTGATATCAGCAGATGTTTAACAAACAAATATTTTGACATAGTTTGGGGGTGCCACTCCCCCTGGGACCCCCAAAAATCAATTTTTAAACGGCTCAAGCTAGGGTGCCAGTGTTTTATGATATCAGGAGATATTTAACTGACAAATATTTTGACTCTACTTTTCTGGAGGTTTCATAATCAGATATTTTTGAATAATTGCTGATTTTACGATAGACAAAAAGTACTTTTGAGCGTCACAGCATTAGCTATGCGTCGGTCGTTCACTGGGTTTGCTGGCAAACTCCCATCTAGTTTTATTTATAATTTTCCAAAGCGACGAGGTGTCATGCTTATTATCATTCACTAAATTTTTAATGTAAAGTCGTTTTGCATATTCCTTAATATGAGTCAGTTTATTTCTATAGACTTTGTATTGTGCCCATGTATTACTGTCATTTAATTTAAGGGCTCTTTTGTACAATAAATTTTTTTGCTGGATTGATATAAGGATTCCTTTGGATAACCATGGTTTGTTATTTAGTTTTGTTTCCTTTCTGCTTTGTTTTCGTAATGGTGCATGTATGTTTAATGTCTTATGAAAAATGTCAATAAACTTTTCAGTGTAGTTGTCAATACAATCCTCTTTGATATCACCTAATAGCTCCATTCCTTCAGTTAATTTGTCTAGAAATTTTTCTACTTCAAAATTTTTTGTATCACGAATTAGGGTGACAGTTGATTTTTCACTCTTGGGCAGGCTTAAATTAGAACACACCATTACTGGCAGGTGATCACTTACATCTTCCACCAGAATAAAACTTTTGTGTTCACCCACTACATTGTTTGTATAAACATGATCTAAAAGAGTTGAGCTTGTAGTGGTTATTCTTGTTGGGTGTGTAATTAAGGGAATGCAGCCTAAGCTATATGTTAAATTCATGAAATCTTTAATATTGATATTAGAGTTACTTTTCAACAAATCTGCGTTGAAGTCTCCTCCGATATAATACATCAATTTTCTACTATTCAATTTTTCAATGGTTGATTCAAAACTCTTGCAAAACTCTGATAATTTCTGTTTAGGGTGTCTGTAAATTACTCCCACTATACATTTTTTGTTATTCCCTAAATCTAGTTGAATCCACATATCTTCACAGTTAGGAATGTTTAAATCAAACTCCTTGCAAATTGAAATTGATAAAGACTCCTTAATAAAAAATCCTACTCCTCCCCATCTTGTAGTTGTGCCTTTGTGGTAAAAATGGTACCCACTTAACTTTGCATTGTATACCTGTAACAATTTAAGTTTGGTTTCACTTATAGCAATGATATCAGGTAAGATATCATAATTTGTTAAAAGTTTATTTAATTTATCAAAATTTGCATTTAAGCTTCTTATATTCACGCAAAGCAAAGAAAATTTACACTTTTTGTCAGTAATATTGGCTTCGGCCTGTGAGCAGTATTTTGAGTCAACCAAACCAGAATTTAAATCATTTAGTAAGCTTTTTATCTTGTTGTCTACCTGTAAGCATTTAGCTGGGAAAAACGAATTATTTGTGTGATTAATATCAAAGTTTAGTTTGTCATCATTTCTCATTTCATTTAACAATTGCTTATCCTCTAGGGTTTGAAAAGGAAACAATTCACTGTAACAATTTTGGCAGAAGTATGGTTCAGTAGAAGAACAAAGAGTATGAAATTTAGGGGGACTAATGACTGTGCATTTGAGATGAATCCATCCACCACATATATCACACTGAATAGCACACTGGTTCCTTTTACAAGGTCTTAAACATATTTCACATGGACATTTAACTGGCATTATCAAGCAGTCAAACCAATGAAAGATTCTACACTAGTTAGACAAAATAGCAAATTTAGAATCAGCCACAAAATACGCAGAAAAAGTTGGTTTGAATTTAAAATGAAAACAGGTGAAAACTATCTCTCAATATACTGGTAATTATAAATTTAGTCAGAAAGGTACGGAAAAAAAAAAAGTCAGATCCAAACTATGTACACAAAAATACAAAAACTACAAATGTCAGATCCTGCTATGTAGGCACAAAACACCAAAAGAGTGCTGAGTGTCAGGTTGAAGTAGCCTTCTTATTCATACACCCAAGAGTTGTTAGCACAGCAATAATTGTTAAGTTCGCCTTCTTTAAACCATAAAGCTATTTCTTTCTTTGCTGTTTCCACAGAGTCAGATCCATGACATATGTTTCTCCCAATGTCAATACAATAATCTCCACGAAATGTTCCAGGAAGAGAATCAACAGGGTTAGTCTTTCCAAGCATTTTACCATCAGTTTTAACTGCTCCTTTTCCTTCCCAAATCATTGCCACAACTGGCCCAGACAACACAATTTCAACAAATTTTGGGAAAAATGGTTTTAAACTGAGATCTGCAAGGTGCATTTCTAGCAAATCTTTACTGGCAGTCGTCATTTTCATGGCACAAAGCCTGACAGAAAGACTTAAGTAGGCAAATTCAAACAGCGTACCAACGTATAGTACCCGTACCATTACAAAAAAGGTGTACCGTACTTCTTAACAAAAGTTGAGGCATACCGTACTTACGCACCGTAGCCTACCGTACTGCCATCCTTGGTGTTACGCTCAAATACGGTCTGTTAGATACTGTACGTATTTCACCTGTTGGGGTTTCCCCTTCTTTGCTTGACGTTGCTTAGCTCGTTCTGAAATCATTGTTGCGCGACTGTACTGTGCTGTTGAGTCATAGTGGTTGTTTGGCCACTCTTGCTACATATTGTCGCTCATTCCTTTTTTTTCGCAGTAGTACAGCGCAGAGTGCAGACACGTCAATTCAGTGTATTGTTGCTACATGCCTGTTATGGTATAGTTATCTTATTCTATTTGTTTAGGAAACGCTAAGTTACCTATAGCGTATCTACAGCTAGTTGGGCTTATTCTAGGGGTTTAGGTTAAGTTTAAATTGCTGTGGTTAACTGACGTGACGCATGTAGAGTCAATAGAATTCGCTGCTTGAGCCAAGAATTTTGATACATCTCGCGTCAGGCGTTGATAGGGCAGCTATAACTTGTTCATTTAGAATCGACCGTTCTCCGAACGTACCATTCCTATAGGTAACTATTGTCGTCATATAGCTGTTTTCTTTTGCTGGTCCAGACAAGATAATGTCTAGGAGTTTATACAACACTCGTAGTTCGAAGCAACGTGGCGACTCAGGTCGCGCTCTTTCAGAAGGCTCCCCAGCGTCGATAGTTGAAATACAAAGGGCGCCTAAACGGCTTCAGAAAGTTGTCTCTGAACGTCAGGAAGGTGCTTCTAATGCACAAGGCTTGGGTAAACCTGGTAACTCCTCCACCGTAGAGGAAATTGCTGCTATTCACCCCAAAGGCTCCTTTACATCTTATCGGCCTAAGAAGAGTCATTCTAGGTCGGGCTCTAGTACTACCTCTCGTACCTCGCTGTCATCTGTAGCTAGGGCTCGCTTAGAAATGCAAATCGCTGAAATAAATTTGGAAAAATCTAAAAGGGACCAGACTCTGGCCAAGGCTATGGCTAAGGCTAAGGCCGACGCCGATCAAGCAGTCATACAAGCAGAAACTGAGCAGGCAGTCATACAAGCAGAAACTGACCTAGCCAAGGCTAAAGTCATGGCTGATGCTTATGATGGTCTGCTAGATCTAGATGAAGATAATCCCGCGCCATCTCTTTCAGCTCATGAGAAGGTGAGCAACTATGTAGCTAGCCTAGTTGAACCTAATGAGGACGCAGGGCCATTCAATGCTGCTCAAGTTTCTAGCTCTTCCAGTGAGCCTGGTAACTTACTACCTACGGATACCACTCCGCCGGTACAATCGTTGAACCCTCATGCTGCATCCTGGGTGGTACCTCCTACGGTGGTCAGTTCTCCGCTAGGTATCAGCATCGTGGAGGTTCCTCCTGCTGCATCTTCGTCAACAGCTGTTGGGTTCTCTAGTCCATACACCCATGGAGTTTCTTCTGAATCCAATCAGACGCCATTGCTAGATGGGCCGGCTTTATCCAGTGGTCACATTGTGTCACCTCTTGTTTCCAGGTCCCATTCTCCATCTCCCTGGGTTTTACCTGTTTCGTCTCCAGTCACAGCTGGTCTATCATCGTTTGCCTCCACGGCTCCAGTGTTCCTTGGGCCGGCCTCGTCTGGGTATGCATATTCTCCATGTGCACAGGTGCCTGGGGCCCCCGTATCCACTTCCTCTGGGTGTACTTTGGTCTCCGGGTCCCCTCTCCCAACCTCTCGTGTGCTTCCCACTGTTTCTGAATCCCAACCATCAGCTCCCGCTCAAAGAGAAAGGTCCAATGACCTGAAAGAATTGGCACAGGTCATAGTACGCTGCCAAGATTCGCGTGCACTAACACAGGATCAGCAATTTGATGGTGATCCTCTCAAATACCATATCTTCATTCTTCAGATACAAGATCGAATCCTTAGATTATGCGGTCAGTCGGATCCTGCCCATGCTCTGCAAATGCTCCTAGATTCTACTGCTGGGCAGGCCAGGCGATTGATTAGCAACTGCGTAATGTTGCCAGCCGCCCAGGGGCTGCAAGAGGCTCTTAGCTTGCTGTACAAAGCCTTTGGCTCTCCTTCGGTATCAATAAAGGCTCATTTGAAGCTCGTGTGTGAAGGACCCCTAATCCGTTCCGATGAGAAAGGTCTCTGAGAATTCTATGCAGACTTGATTAACTGTAAAATGGTCCTCCAGTCGGCCAATGCAGCAAACCAGCTGGATGCAACGTCCACTACCGATGGTATCTTCTCTCGTTTACCCCGGCACTACCAGGAACAATTTGCCAAGTTGGCCATGAAGAGAGGGTATGACATGGATGTTGTATCGTTCAACCTCTTCGTCGAATTCATTGATCAGGCTCAAGGTTTGGCCAGCTCACGCCTAGGAAGACTTATGGCAGCTCCAAGAGATCACGACAAGACTCAACGTCGCAGTAGCGGATGGTCGAGGTCCAAGCCAGCCAGGGTTCATGCTGTGCAGTCCCGTGACATACCCACCTCATCTGTTCCTGTCACACCGAAACGCGAAGATCAAAAGGTCAAAGGAGATCGGCTATGCACAGCCTGTGGTGCTCCTGGTCACTTCGTTTGGCGCTGTGAGCAGTTCAACAAGAAATCGGTTGCTGAACGGAAAACCCTTGTTAAACAAAAGCGACTCTGCTTCAATTGTCTTGGAAGTGATCATGTTGTCTCAAAATGCCCAAGTAAGGCCAGGTGCCGAATTTGCCAGCAGAGTCACCACTCCTTGCTACATCTACCGGGTGGCACCAAAGGTGATGAATCTTTAAGCTCAGGGTCTCCTGTTTCCAGTAACGGCCCGAAGGCTGACCGTGGCTGTACGTCCGAAAATGGCTTGAAAGAAAATCCTGAAACTAAGAATGCTTACGCTTGTGGTTCTAAAGCTAGGGGACGACTTCAGGTCTTGCCAGTACGGATTGCGAATCCCACTAGTGGCAAGAGCAAGGATATATTGGCGCTACTTGACACCGGCGCAGATGTTCATCTTTTATCCCAACAAGTGTTTGATGAGTTGGAACTGAAAGGTTGGCCAGTGAGATCCAGTCTCCAGCTAGCTGACGGTAGTGCAAAGGTATCAAATACTGTGGATACCGAGTGCCCTGTTCGTGGGATGAATGAAATGGAAGTCTTCAGTTTGACAGGCGTCAGGGTGGTGGATGGTTTGCCTGACTGCAGCGCTAGTATACCTTCAGGTAGAGACTTCGCGTGCAATGAACACTTGGCAGATGTTGATATTCCGTTGATTGGAACAGACAGGGTTGACTTGCTCTTGGGTACCTGCTCACCTGCATTGCATGTTTTCTCTGAGGTACGCCAAGGTGATGATTCAAATCTGTGGGCAGGCAAATCTCCTCTTGGATGGGTGCTATTTGGCTGCGATCCAGAACCCCTTGGGACTGATCATGTAAATCTGATTTCATCACGCGATGTAGAACGGGTTTCGGAGGCGCTTTGCCCTTGTCAACTTGACTTTGTGGATTTGTCTCATGACCCCGATGAACTACTACCATTTGAGGATGATAAGACGGCTACGGACCTGATGCAGAGTTCTTGCACTTGGAAAGACGGTCACTATAGTATGAGACTTCCCTGGAGAAAAGGTTGTCCTAACCTTCCAGACAACTACCCCGTTGCACTGTCCCGACTAAAGAGCCTTGGACGTCGGTTGCTACGCGACCCAGAGACGCATGTGAAGTATAGAGCCAAAATCGATGATATGATCCAGCTTGGTCATGCCTTTGAGGTAACTGATCAGATGAAACCCCAAGAAGAAGGTAGAGTTTGGTACATCCCGCATCACTCTACTGGTGGGAAGTTTAGGGTGGTTTTCGACTGTGCTGCTGCTTGCGGTGGAACATCTTTGAACAAGCAACTCTTACAAGGACCAGATAACACTAACACCTTACTTGGGGTTCTCTTTCGTTTTAGGCCTCACAGTGTTGCCTTGGTGGCCGACATCCGTAACATGTTCCACCAGGTTAATGTTGATCCTATCGATCAGACTGCCTTGCGATTCCTATGGTGGGGAGATGGTGATCCCTCTAAATCGACCAAGATTTATCAACTCACTGTGCATACCTTTGGCCTGACTTCGTCACCCAGTGTTTCGGGGTATGCTCTTCGCCGGACTGCCCAAGAGAACCACACCAATGCTTCAGAGAAAGCCAAGACAGCTATCTCTCGTCATCTTTATGTGGACGATCTGTTGATCTCCGTTCCTGACAGCAAGGCGGCAGTCTGTCTGCTCGCCGAACTCAATGATCTCCTTGCCAGTGGTGGCTTTCAGTTGGCTCAATATGTAAGCAACCGCCGGGAAGTCCTTGAAGCCGTTCCTCCAGATCTACTTGCTCCTCAGCTTCATCAGGTGGATCTCCATGAAGATGATCTCCCCTCACACAAGGCTCTGGGTTTGGTGTGGAACCCGGACGATGACCTCCTTTGTATAAAGGTGACTGGTAGCAGCCATCCCTTCACTCGACGCGGTTTACTGTCACTCATGGCCAGCATCTATGATCCCTTGGGCATGGTTGGACCGTACATGCTACCAGCTAAACTCATCTTGCAACGCTTGACTATTTAAGGTTTGGACTGGGACTCAGAGATTTCTGAATCTGATCGTCTTGAATGGGAAAGGTGGCTCAATGCTTTGCCTTGTTTAGATCAGATCTCCATGCCGCGTGCATATGAGAACCTTCCTGGCGCCGACAGGATAGAGCTGCACTGCTTTGCGGATGCGAGTTGCAATGGCTATGGAGCAGTGTGTTATTTTTGGGTCAGCAAAGCCGCAAGGGTTTCAACTTCGTTCATCAACGGCAAGTCAAGAGTTATCCCTATAAAGAAGCTTTCCGTTCCACGCTTGGAGCTTTGTGCTGCAGTTGTGGCAATTCGCTTGGCCAAGACAGTTATGCGTGAACATGACATTACCATAGACCAAGTCACATATTGGTCTGATTCCACTACGGTACTCGCTTATCTGAGGGACACCTCAAAGCGTCGACCCGCCTTTGAGACCAACCGAATTAGCTTAATTCGAAAACTTTCTGCAGCGGAGCAATGGAGGTGGGTAGACACGCAACGGAACCCCGCAGATTTGTACTCGAGGGGAGTGTCTCCGAAACAGGTTCGTAAGGCTGAAAAATGGCTTCATGCTCCATCATTCCTGCTGCAAGATAAGTCAACATGGCCAAAAGCGAAGCCAGAAGTACTGAATGGAGATGATGAAACCAATCCAACTGCGGCTGCTACCGTCGATCATCCTTCCGGTTGTTTTGATCAAGGTGGAATCTGTTGTATACGTTTTACAATAGGTGATGAGGAGCAGGACCCATTGTGGAGACTCACTAACTGTTACAGCACCCTCCGGACTGCTGTAAAATCTGTAGCTTGGCTTTTACGTATGAAGACCTTTTGGCACCACCGTGCTACCCGTGTTGGCTGGTCATTCCCTATGAATCCTGTTGGGGGCAAAGAGTTTGATGATGCATTGCTTTCCTTGATCCGACTTTCACAGCAACAGGCATTGCCAGACCTTCTTGATACTTTGCAAAAGGTTCCTTGGTATGAAGTAATGGCTGGAACTCATGGTGACTCAGCAAAGGCATCACTGCAACCACTGCTGAGGTTCTGCCCTATAGTGCAAGATGGGGTAATTCGAATAGGAGGACGTCTGCAGCGTTCCAGTTATCCTACAGATTTCAAGCACCCAATAGTCCTACCCAAACGTCACCATGTAACTGGACTTGTGATTATGGATGCACATTGCAACAGCGGTCATAATGGTTCGCAATATGTATTGAATAAGCTCCGTGGTAGATTTCATGTGATTGGCCAAGGGAGAACTGTGAAGCACTATATTAAGGGGAACTGTATGGTGTGCCGCAATCAAGATGCGAGCTTTGGTACACAGTTGATGGCTCCACTTCCACCAGCTTGTGTTGAATCGGGTAAGCCTGTCTTTGAGAACTGTGGGATTGACTACATGGGGCTCCTGGAAGTCAAGCAAGGTCGCAGCCTCTTGTCACGGTATTGTTGTGTCTTTACTTGTCTTGCGTCCCGAGCTACACATTTGGAAATGATATACAGTCTCACTACAGACTCTTTCTTGCTTGGCTTGCGTCGTTTTCTATCTTCCCGCGGCCACTCCACTCGTGTGATTTACTCCGACAATGCTAAAAACTTCGTGGGTGCCCATGCAGAACTCAAGCGTGGATTGCAGCGTCTCGATAACCATAAGATTATGGCTGACCTGGGTCCTCATGGGATCGATTGGAAACATGCACCACCCCTTGCCAGTCACCAGGGTGGAATCTATGAAGCGATTATCCGACTGGTTCGCAAGGCCATGCGTTCCATGATGGCTGACAAGCATGTAAGAAGCTTATCCGATGAAGGTTTAGTAACCCTCTTCAAAGAGATTGAGTGTATCCTGAACAACAGACCACTGACTAGAGTGGGAACTGAACCAGATGATTTGCAAACCTTGACTCCATCGATGCTTCTTACTGGAAGTGTTAGTCCTGGGTACCCTTCGGATGTTTTCCTTCCTTCAGACGGCTTACGTTCATCATGGCGTGCTTGTCAATACCAGGCCGATCAATTCTGGAAGAGATGGCGATCTGAATACTTGCCCCTCCTTCAACGCCGTCAGAAATGGCTGTCCCCTCAACGTAACTTTGCAGTTGGGGACCTTGTCCTCTTGATGGAAGAGAGTGCACCTCGGAATTCCTGGCCAAAGGGAATAGTGAATGAGATCATGCCAGATCGTGATAATTTGGTGAGAAGGGTGAAGATCCGAGTTGCCGGAGGGAAGGTTTTCACAAGAGATGTGAGAAAGCTCTGCCTTTTGGAGTGCGACACTTAGTTGTCTACATCGATGAAGTCTTTTACATACCAGCACATTGTGCGATGTGTTATTTCGGATGCATCAACATGAACAATATTGACTATATGAACATTGTACTTGCTTACTTGGCACACTGAAGAGTGCTTAACAGCCCTATCCCTGTTGATGCTACCCGATAAGGCCGTATTAGCCGCCTACCTATAGACTGTTTGCTTTGTTACAGGCGAGCTAAATGTACAATAAACTGTGAACTTTTAGCACCATGGACTGTTACTGACGCTTATGCTACAGGCTTGGTGCAGCCTAATATTACGGCCTGAGCATACGAACTATGGACTGTTTACCCACGTATGATACTAGATACAAGTATGCTCCTCCACTCCCCCCGTGTGTTTAAGCTTACATATCATATGTGGGCCGCGCGACGCGTGTGTTACTGTGCTGCCGTGGCGCAGTTGTGCTCTGCTTTAAGTTCTGTATTGTTTTACTGTTCTTATTCTCAATATTGACAATACCAGTAGTTCTGTCTACTCTGGGTGTTATTGCCTGGGTCGCTAGCTTATGTGTTGATTATTACTTGTGTATTCTCGCTTCATTATTTGAAAATATTGCTCCGGTTACGTTTGTATTCCTGCTCAATATTTTGGGCCGGCCATGTTACGCTCAAATACGGTCTGTTAGATACTGTACATATTTCACCTGTTGGGGTTTCCCCTTCTTTGCTTGACGTTGCTTAGCTCGTTCTGAAATCATTGTTGTGCGACTGTACTGTGCTGTTGAGTCATAGTGGTTGTTTGGCCACTCTTGCTACATATTGTCGCTCATTCCTTTTTTTTCGCAGTAGTACAGCGCAGAGTGCAGACACGTCAATTCAGTGTATTGTTGTTACATGCCTGTTATGGTATAGTTATCTTATTCTATTTGTTTAGGAAACGCTAAGTTACCTATAGCGTATCTACAGCTAGTTGGGCTTATTCTAGGGGTTTAGGTTAAGTTTAAATTGCTGTGGTTAACTGACGTGACGCATGTAGAGTCAATAGAATTCGCTGCTTGAGCCAAGAATTTTGATACATCTCGCGTCAGGCGTTGATAGGGCAGCTATAACTTGTTCATTTAGAATCGACCGTTCTCCGAACGTACCACTTGGTTAATACTGGCTCTATTCTTATTGCCCCTCCATCCAAAAAATTTTCTGCCAACGCCCTTGACTACACGTAGTTCAGTTTTAATCGATCACATGTGTGACACTGTTAAATACAGTGTGCCGGATATTTTCGCCAAAATCCAGCACTCTTTTGATTCCTTCGCCACATTTTGCAGAAAAATTGTACTACCCCAATCAAAATGAAAAAAATTCCTAAAAACTCTATTACCGTGAGTGAACCTCTGAAAAAGATTTTTCTAAACATTTTTCGCCGTAAATAAGCGTCTGAAACAAGTCTTTGCTCCAAACTAACGCGGTAGTTGACGACCGTCCATTGAGGAATTTGCGAGGAGTTGTGAATAAGATTTTGGTTGATTTTGGTGTCGCGTTGACGCCAGGTAATCAGATATACGCTTTTTGCGCCGCGCTGACGCAAAATTTCCGCATTCAGCTAGAGATAGCATTTCTAAGGTGCAAAATAAAATTAGCTTTCCAGAGCAGAGGTGGCAACCAATCCGGATCGGACTCGAATCTTTCTGTTTTTTCTCGGATCCCAATCCAGTTTCATTTGAAGTGTGGATCTGGATCGGATCCATATTTTCACTCGGATTTTTAATCCATTGATTTCTACTTCTAGCCAGGGTGTCGAACCGTTTCAAATAACGGTTCGGGTTCAGGTTTAGCTCCGGCTCAAAATATTTTAGCGGTTCGGGTTTGGTTTGGGTTCACTTGAGCACCATTTTCGAGGTTCAGGTTTGGTTCAGGTTCCCTCAAGTAAAATATTACTGGTTCAGGTTCGGTTCGGGTTCCTTGACTTAAAATTTAACTGTCGTTACTCGTTTCGTCCAGAAAAAAAAAAGGAGAAATTGCTGATCCTGTTGAAGTTCACCTCTGCTCTTATTGTGCGTGTATCAGCGCCAGCGGCATCCGGGTATGGAAAAATATATTCTTCCTTTTTTAGGGGTTCAGGTTCGGTTTGGGTTCACTTGAGCACAATTTTGAGGGTTCAGGTTTGGTTCAGGTTCACTGAAGTAAAATTTTGCTGGTTCAGGTTCGGTTCGGGTTCACCAAAATGAAACGGTTCATTCGGGTTTACGGTTCGGGTTCAGGCTCGGTTCGACACCCTGCTTCTAGCTAACCATCTTTTTATGTTGCTTGTTTAGTAGCTCATTGTTGATATTTATCATAATGTTCTTTAACATACTGTAGCGTCAGCTCCAACGTAGCAACAAGTCAAAGATCAATCGGATCAATTCCTTATTAACTCAACCCGGCGAGTAACCTCGGTACGAACCGATCGATCGCATTGAGCCACATCCTCACCAGCTTGAAGGGTATTCAACCGAGTAAGACGACAGCAATTATGATGCATTCCTTTGACTCTTGTCGCTACAACAGCAATGTCTTTTTGCAACCTCCCCATCATTAATAGTATTTTGCCCAATTTTAGTGTTTGTGTTATGTTTTAGTGTGTTTGTTATTTAATGACAAAATAAACGACTGGTTTATTGGAATATTGGAAAATTCCATACGGTCCACGGCCCACGCTACGATTTATTTATGTCTTTAAAGGTTTTTGCGCCGCGCCAAAGTTACTTCTGTGTTTTATTGTTTTATGCATGGGATTAGAGATGGGCGGGCCCGCCAACGGGCCCGCTAACGGGCCGTTAACGGTACTTTTGCGACCGTCCGTTAACGGTTAACAACTGTAGCTAACGGTTACCGTCCGCTAATGGTCCGCTAAGCATTTTTATTCAAAAATTATGTCTTCAGAATTTCAGAAAGTTTTTCTTGCAAAACTTTAAAACTTATTGCGGTATGTTACGCTTGAGTTGTTTTCAAAGTTTACTTCGTTTTTCACAACTGCACTGGTGCAGGTTGCCACAGTCTGACCAATGACATAGGCCCTACCGGTAGTCTAAAAGACAGTTGGAGATTTTTGCGGTTGTAGAAATCTACTGGATGGTTTTAGTCTAGAGGTTTTGAGTACCGGTACTGTATAGAGATTTTATGAGTTGCTGGTGCTTATATTACAAGTTTGGACCTTCTTGTGAGCATGTTTGAGTAGGCTAGGCAGTTCAAAGTTGTCAGCAGTGCACTGGTCCTGTAGTAGGGTACCGGTAGAGTAGACTATAGCCTGCGACTGTTAAATTACCGTCATTAAATAGTAATAAGCTGATTAGTGCCAGTATCATAGGCTAGTGTCCATTGTTCAGTATTGAGATGATTTACTAAATACTGAACTAAGTGGTGGCTGCTTCAGTGCCTGGCAATGGCATAATCAACTGAGCTAGTCTCAGAGTCAGAGGCTATTACACATGTTTTACCGGTAGGCTAGCCTACGGGCCACTAGTACCAGTAGCCAATTTGTAATTCAGATTTAACTTGAAGCAAGGTGGCAAGTAATACAGTATCAAAGATCACTGTTTGACTGTAGGCCTACCAGTATCTGGTATAGTTCCGATATGCTAAAAGTCAGTAAGTGTGAGTCTTGTGACTGAGGGTAAACGCAGGTAATGGCATTGTGCAGCTCTGGTATGGTATCGATAGGCCTACCTGGTAAGATTCCTTTATGGCACAGTGTGAACTGCTGTCAATAGGCTAGGCCTGCCCAATTCACTTTTATTGTTAGGCCTACCGAATTTACAGAATCTAAGAATTTAGGCCTACCGATATTATCCTACTGCTACATTGCATGTTAACAATCATGGCTCTAGCCTAGGTCTGAGATAGAAATGACATAAAAAGTAATAGGAAATGGTTATTTTGCCTTTGTAGGCAAAATCTGAAATAATGTTTTCCCTATGTTTGAGTTAGCAGTTAGAGTAAGGATTAGGGTTGGAATTAGGCTGAGGGTTAAGACTAGGGTAAGGGTTAAGGTTAGGGTTTGGGTTAGGGCTATTTTGCCTCTCGAGGCAAAATAACCACTGCCAAAGTAATACAGGTATTTACTCACTGGTGTGCATTCTTAATCTCGACAAGTTTTGACATAGTAGCAGTATATACCGGTGATGGTGAATGCGGGTTGGATGTTAATAGCTCACTTTCAGTCTTTATGGTGCTAAATGTGCCTATTTTGCCAATAAGCAACAGGTTGAAGTTTCTACGATAACTTTTTTGTAAGACGGGCTGTGGGCGGTCCGGGCTTCGCATTTGATAAAAGTCACGGGTCGCGGGCGGGTAACGGGTCAGACATCACGGGCTGCAGGCGGTCCGGGCTCTGAAAATGTCGGCCCGGCACATCTCTACATGGGATTTTTCTGGCAGATAATAATATCAAAGATGAAATCAGGAAGGGAAGACTGTTTTCCATCTTCCATCACAGATCATGATGGTGTCTAGTTTTTACTTACATTAGTGGTACAGAGTAGGCCCTTACAGCCTTTGTATTTGTGGTTAGCAAGCTAAAAGCCGTCTATACATCCGCCCTCCTAGCAGCGCAGCACTTCTAATTTTATTAATTTATTTTTTTTTGCACAATTTTTTTTAGATAAGAATTGTAATGCAGCGATACAGTCAGACGTAACAATAATAATGGCAAATAGAGGTAAGAATAAATATACCGGTACAGGTAGGTCAACTGTAGCAGGCTTAAGGTCTGAGTTGCTAAATCATTCTTAAATCTTGTTGATCTTTTAGTCAATCTCATACCGGTAATCACAGACTATAGCCTACTGTAGGTACCGGTGACTGTTATCGGTTACAACGTGTAAGTGTGTTTAAACTGGTAGGTAGTAATCTCGTATCAAAGTGATAGGCTAACCTGATCAGTTACAGATGGCATTTTGCTTAGATAAAGAAAGAAGGAAGGCTTTATGTTTATTTCAACGAAAATTTTTATCTACTTTTTTATTAACTCTTACTTAAATCTAACCCAAACTCAAATGCTTACTCTAAAACTATTCCCAAATCGAAACCTAACCCAAACCCTAATCTTAACCCCTTAAAAAGCAAATGAGAAAAGTGCGGATAGTTATGTTTCATTTTCATTTTATTCTCTTTAACTTGTAAATTTTCGGTGAAATAGTCACAACCGCAGACCAAGTAAGAATAGATCTATTGGTATCTCAGATCTGGCAATCATCATCGTATTCGGTCCGTGACATCCTGACGTAACCAGCCTGGCACGAGACAGCTCACCCCATGAATCCTGATACCAAACAAAGTGACTTAAGCCTCTTCCAATGCCAAAAGCTCAAAACTTTTGCGCTCCACTTTTTTTTTTCTGTGCTACGCTTATTTTCCAAGCAAAGCAAGTACGGTTACACTTGGTTGTTTAGGTAGGCTACCTTAAGCACAGAGCATTACAATTTTGAATTAGGCTTGCATTTTCTGATAATTGTCAACTTTGCAAGAGTCTTTTATTTTTCAAGACAATGAAAATGCAAAAAGCAAGTTGTGTTTAATATTTTATAAATATTTTTGATGAAATCCAAAACCAGTTAGTACCAGGTACCGGTAATACTAATAGCAGACAGGCAGATAGTACCGAGTCAATCCTGAATCGGTAAAAATGCTGGTGATAAGTTTTATGAAGTGACTCGGCAACAGAAACATGCACAGTTAAATAAACAAAGATTGTGCTGACGTCACTAGTTTTTAAAAATTATTATTGTGATGATTACATTTCTAGTTCTGGGTTACGGATTAGGTTAGGGTTACTGTTAGGCTTACAGGTTTAGGGTTGTTTTTTTTTTAGGCTTTATCTCAAAATGTCTGCCTGCGCGGAACGTGCGCCAAGGTTTTTCCTACCTAAGTTTTTAACAAGGAAGTGGCTATTTTGCCTCTGGAGGCAAAATAGTGTTTTTCCTCTGTTTTGGTTAGGGCTTGGGTTAGAGTTAGGGTTAGGGTTGGGATTAGGGTTAGGATTAGGGTTAGAGTTTGGGTTAGGGTTAGAGTTTGGGTTAGGGTTAGAGTTTGAGTTAGGATTGGGCTTGGGGCTATTTGGGCACTTGCGGCAAAATAGCCGTTCGGACTATTTTGCCTCCAAATGGCAATATAACATGGGGCTATTTTGCCTCCAGAGGCAAAATAGCCAAGTGCCTTTTAACAATGACTAAATTTTGTCATCAAAATTAATATCTTTTGCTAATCTAAAATTTGAATTTCTAATTCTGCTAATTAACTTGTGCAGTACATTGTCTTTCCAGTTTCTATAGGCCTAGTGCTCAATGGACATGGTCCAGAGCCAGTTAATGGTACGGAAAGTTCAGTTGAAAATTTAAAAACCCACTACAGTCTGTTTCCCCCTAATGGGTTTGTCAGGTAGGGTGAAACCCATATACAGATTAGGGGAAGCAGACTGCTGTGGTTTTTTTAGGTTTTTACTAAACTTTCTGTATTGTGTAGCCATTAATTTTGCTGATTATATTATGATTGTTCTTTGTGAATAAGCTATATATGCATGGTTGTTCAATAATCAACAAAATGGATTAATAATATTACTGGTATCTTCAATTATGGCTTTCTTCATTTATTGTTTAAAACTTATTGCCAGCATTTCTGATTTTTACCAATTTACCTTGGAAGGCTTTATTTCACCGCAAATTTTCATCTAGTTTTTTATTAATTCTGACTCCAATCTAACCCAAACTCAAATACTTACTCTAAAACTATTCCCAAATCGAACCCTAACCCAAACCCTAACCTTAACCCCAATCTTAACCCCTAAAAAAGCAAATGAAAAAGCGCAGATGAATATTTCTGATTTTTGTTTTATTCTCTTTAACTTGAAAATTTTCGGTGAAATAGTCACTACGGTTTACCTTTGCTTTGGTTTTTTATCAAAACTCTATAAATCACTTTTTAGCTTTTTTTGTTGTCAGCATTGAGACAAGTTGACAATTAACGGAAAATGTAATGTTTAGATCACATTAACCAGGTGTTAATTGTTATGAGAAAAAAGCGTAGCGTGGAAAAAGAAAAAAAGTTGAGCGCGAAAGTTTAGAGTTTTTGGCGTCAGGATGTTTCGGGCATCTCGATTCTGGGGTGAGTTGTCTTGCGTCAGGTTGGTTGTGTCAGGAGGTCCTGCAGTAGTGCTTCTCATCGTAATATTGTATTGTTAAAATTTAAAGTAAAGCAATCTCTGATCTTCGAAATGGTTTACTATCCCCACAGCTGTCTTGTTCTAACCCTCACTTTGTGACGAGATCATTAGCAATGTTAAAACTTATTTGCTCCTATCTGTATATAAGTTAAAAAGATCCTTTCACAGTCTCAGAGTCTCCTGGCCTTGGCAAGTTGGTAGAAAATGTAATCACAATATCTTTACTTACTTCATTCATAATCACTGTTTATTCGAAACAGTCTTTGTTGTGGACAATAGGGATGAAAAACATGGTTCATTTTACAGTCTGACAATCTTAATCGGTTTGGCTAGTTTAATGAGATGGTGCTGTACAATTTGAGGCACTTACCAGGAAAAGCTGACAGTGATGTGATAGAAAAAAATTACATATCAGTACTATCTCTGATATTGCTTGACTAAACTGGCCTGTTAGTACTCACTTCTTACCAATCTTTATATAATGTACTGTAATTTAAACAGCATTTGGCCTACTGATTATTTAAGAATATTGATCTTTCTAAGTCGGGCTATTGCTATTTAATGTTCACTTAGTGTTTGAGCAACTATGCTACCATATTGATGATCAGTTTATGTTTACTCTATTGATCTCTGATCTTGCTGATTGTGCTAAAGATTGTGTATTTTTATCCAATTTAATTTTGGGAAATGATGAATTTTTACAACAATCAATCAATGGTAAGTCCATGCTACTAGAATAGCCAACTACTACAGTACTAACTCGACTGACTAATTTGTATTAATTACGGTATACTGATAGCTTATATACTTTTCACTTGAATTGGTCTATTCAAACTACAATGCTTTTCAATTTCCATCGAAAATTTTATACCACTTACAATCACAACGTGTGCTATCAAGGACACATATTTTTTCTAAATTAAACTTGATGCTCTGATGAATCATGTGCTCTATCATTTAATTATGTGTTTGTGAGTTACCCTGTTTTTAAATTAAGCATTACCTGATTCGGTTACCATCTTTTGGTTTCAGACCAAAGCAACCTTAGTTTTGATGCTTTGTTGATAATCTTTTTGTTGTTATTTTTTGAAAAATATTATAGTATTTTATTGAAAATTTCTATCTACTTCTTTATTAATTCTGACTTAATTCTAACCCAAAATCAAATTCTTACTTTAAAACTAACTCCAAACTTTAATCTTAACCCTTAAAAAACCGTTTAGAAATTTGTGGATGAATAATTCTCATTTTCGTTTTATTCTTTTTAAATTAAAAATTGTTGGTGAAATAACCACTCTTGTATGTTTTTATGATCAATTTAATAACGTAATTGTTTTGTGTCCTTATTTTGCAGCATCAATGGCCTGGTAACATGAATTCTGAGCATTTAGATGATGTTTCGTATGAGAATGACGTGCACGAAGATGAGCTAGTTGATATGATGGCTGTAAGCCATGAGTTCTCATTGGATGGAGACCAATTGGAAATCTTCCCGAAGCAATAGTTAGTGAAATTTTTAAGTGCTAAATTTATTGTACATCTTTGCAAAGTTTTGACACGAAATATTTTTTTACACTTTTAATTAAAATCATGTTAACTGTGTTTATTCATAGTAACAATGTTTATGATTAAGTAACTGCATCAATAGATAATAAGATTTAAATTGTATGTGTTTGTCTAAATTGTTTTGGTTGTTATTTTGATGTATGTAATGAGCGATTTCTTCAGAATTTATATATTAATTAAAGTCAAATAATGCAATTAGTTTCAAGAGTTTTTCAAAGTTGCGCATCTCAAATGCAACTTGCATCTACAATTAAGTGTTCCCACTAAGCCGATTTTTGTCAGTGAATTAGCAATTTGTTGTAACAAGGGCAAACATGGGTAACTATCTGCTAAGAGTAGCAATAATTGATTAGAAAATTTTGTGACTATGAGTAATTAGTCAAAATGCAAGTATATTTTACCCATCCACTACTTCCTTAGAATCTTGTGTACTTACAGCTTTCCATTGTTAAAATGACATTTAAAAGAAGAAACTTTATGCTATAAATTTTGTTTGGATCATCTTGCGTTTCTGATGTGTTTAGATAACCTTTAAAATGCTAGAAAAAAAATTAAAGGTTGTTTGGTTTTACTTTTATTGGTGCATAATGTGTTTGTTTTTTTTTTAGTTGGTACCATGGTAAACTTGACAGATCAAATGCTGAGGAAAGACTACGTGAAGAAAGCATTCTTGGATCTTACCTTGTTCGTGAAAGTGAAAGAAAAGCTGGCTCCTATGTTTTATCATTTCTAAGTGAAAACAGCGGTGCAGCTCATTTTAGGCATGTTCAATTAGAGTTTTGAAAACTAACCTTTGAAAACGTTGCATAGCATTTATAAGCAAATGATTGCCAAGATTTACACATCTACGCATTTATTTGCTTGGGGATTGCAAAGTCAACCTCTTTTCAAGTTACAGTATTTAACATTAGCTGCAGGGTAGTAGCTAAACTCAGTGTGCTTTTTTATACAATACTGCAAGTACATCATAAAATTATTTTGCTATGGCCTGCAATATTGGGGTGACTTTAGTATTGTTAATTTGCTTTGGTAAAATGAAATGTTTGATCGATTTTGTTCCAATATGTTTATGTATAATAACTAGTTTGCAGATGTACTAAAGAAAATCAATAGAACTTGGCTTTTGTAAGAGTTCTGACAACTGCTACTGAAGATAGATTGTTCTCTTATTTAAAAGCGGTTTAAGTCAAGTACTTCCACCTATTATACCTTTTACCTTAGTTGCAGATGTGAAAAACATACAATAGTGCTAGTGTTATAATCATAAATGAACTTCGGCATGTTTTAACTCTAGCAACATCATTGTTTTAATATAGAATTATTTCTGTGTGTGGTGACTTCTATATTGGTGGAAAGCAATTTGAGTCGTTGGAGCATTTGGTTTCATATTATACGTACCGTTCATGCTTGCTAGAGGTAAGACACTTGAAACTTCAAAGAGAAACGTTGCATTTTCAATAATCTTGCTGCTCAGTTGTTGTTTTGCAATTGAGCAGCAGGCTCTAAATTAATCTCTTATTTAATTATGTTTTGGTGCTGTGTGCATGTTTTGCACTGTTTCTTTAATGTTATAATGCTTGAGGAATCAGCTGTGTTCGAGGTGTTTGCATAATTCGGTTTTGATTCAGCTATAACCTACGAGTCATTATTATTTGGTAGTTTGGATGCTAGCTCTCAGCTCTAACCATTGTTGTTAAATGACAGTTCTGCAGTGGAAATAGAAATGAAAATAAGCCAATTCAAAAACCTGTGTCCACAACAGGACTCACCTAACTGAAACAAGTTTTAAACCTGCAGCTACTGATCAGAAACCAAACCTCCCAAGTTCCAACAACTCAACCAACAAGATTATCATTTAAAATGATGTCTCTTATTGACGTGGGTCAACTCACATTGCTTTAGGGAGAAGTGCTGAAGCATCCAGTCCCTCCACCAGAACCGGTAGATGACCGCAGACGAGTCCAAGCTATTCTTCCATATCAAAAAGTGCCAGATGCAGACAATGACGAATTGTCGTAAGTCTCCGACAGTACCTACCGATATTGCTTCAAAAGTGATTGGTCTTAAGTCATTCAATTTTGATCAGCTGTGCGATCGTAGGGTTCGTTTCAAAAAATGTCAAAAGCATTATTGGAGTATTAGGATTTGTCAGAGAAAATTTCAAATTCAATTGCCGCTTGTATTTACTCATTTCCTTTTCTTTAAGATGAAAAATAAGTGAAAGCATATGTGAAACAATAATTTAAGGCAATGATCTTGAAATCTGTTGCTTGGTGCTCTTTTTATCATCATTTTATTGGGGCCTTGAGGGAGTACTTGTTTGGTTTACTACAAACTCCTTTGGGATTCTTCACAGCTTCACTCTTGAACTTTTTTCAATTTTTATGCTTGCTCAGTAATTTCCAGTGACTGATCAAACTATTTGATCGTTTATCTTGTATGATTTTAGGTTTGAAAAGGACGACATATTTATTGTTCAAAATGACATGGAGGGAGATTGGATGTGGGTGACGTCACTGAGGACAAACGAAAGCGGATGTGTGTTCCGAGGTAAAAAAAATTATTGAAAACTATATACTTCTGGAATTTTGCTGGCTGGATTTGTGAGTTTGTAATTATCAGCTCTAGGTATTGGCGGAGTTGTAGTTGGTATTAAAAGTGGGTGGAAAATAAATTAATTTTTTTGCTTTTTCAATAAAAGAGGTTGTTTAGATTGTGTTGAAAGGACTGTTTTAATTGTATCCTTTATCAATCTTGTAAGTCGGTAACAACCTTGGTCTACTGTATGATTCATTGTTTTATAGCCATTTTATTTGTACCAAGGCTTTCTTTGAACCTTGAGCTTTCTCTATTCAATTATTAGTAGAAATACTGTTGAATGAACTTTTATAGAGAAAAGTCAACTAAGTTTTTGTGCGCTTCAATTTTACGTTTGTTTTTAAAGGCCTTGTCAGGGATGTTAATCGAGATATCGACCCTCACGAAGGCAAAGAATGGTTTCATGCCAATATCACAAAAGAACAAGCCTACAATTTATTATCTGCAGGTGATTACCACCCTAATCAAATTTTAGAAGTACATTAGAACCTAATAAAAATGCTTTTTTGAAAATTCTGAACTGTTGTTGATCAACTGGTTAAGGGGTAGATGGGAGAAAAATTGCATTTGCCATTAGCCTAATTCACTTTTTGATCAAGATTTGGTTTGTTTTGAACTTTGGTCGCAATATTTTTCTGGCAGTTATTGGTGTAATCAAGAGGTATTTATACCCAAAGACCGGAAATGTTATACTAAATGCTCAGCATTCATCAATAACTGGCTCTGCTGTATAGCAGGAAATGCATTGATTAAAGAATAGACGCTTCTTTGGTTTAACTTTTCCTCACACGCACATTCAATTACTTCACGCTAACCCTTCAAAATAATAAAATTTTTGATTGAACTGACAACGTGCATTTTCAGTATAATTTTTTAACATTCGATTTCTGTTTTGAGATAACTTTGACAAGGTTGGCTTTATTCTCTCAAAATTTTGGATTAAATGCCCAAATTTGGATATTTTTTGTTCATTTTCATTTTGCAATTTTAGAGCTTTCGTGTAAAGCTCTGCAAAACTTTTTCTTTTTTTTTGGTCATTGTGGCTGAAATACCTAAATTAGATTTGGTCATTCACTAAAAATTTAAGTCAATGACCATTAAACGATCGAACAAAAAACAAAAAAACAGAACAAGGCGATATCGTAGTAACCAACAACTTCTCAATCCGGTAATACAACGATACATAAAAGTAAAGATCTGCAAAACTAGCTTTGCTTACCCAGAACCCCTAATTTATAATTTTACACTTTTGAAATTGGAAGTGCACGTTTCATTCAACCGTTTTGAGTGAAAAATCAAAATTTTCAAGTGTTAGTTGGAACCAGACTGAGAATTGAACCCAGAGTTGAATGTTTCATATTGCAGTAAACAAGAACGGAAGCTATTTAATACGAGTGAGTGACACGACCCCTGGCGATTACGCATTGTACTTTTTCTTCAACAACAACATTCAGCGCTTTAAAATACATCGCAAGAGTTACAATCGGTTTGAAATGGGAGGCCGTGCGTATGAAAGGTAAGTAACTAAGTATTTGAAAAATATTGATGAAGAAAAGGACTACGAATTTATTTTTAACGACAACCCCCACTTCTAGTTCTTGTGGTGCTGTATGGTGTAGTTCCTTTACGTTTTAAGATTGCACGTAAAAATGATTGAATTGAGGTAAAGTAGTTTTTCATTACGTTTGTATAATATAATTTGGTTGCAGAGTTTGTCTAACAGTTTTGTTTTTGTGAATTGTACTGTGATTTCTTGTTATACCCCTCCCCCATGTACAATTTGGGCAAAGCCTTGCTTTAGCATCACATACAGTTCAAGCTACAGTATGATCGCAGTTGCTGTGGTTTCTGGAAACACGTTTGGTTTCACTAACAATTTTTTTTGAAAAAATCACAGTTGCCGATAATGAAAGCCTTGCTATGATACATCTCTACTATTGTACTTGTACCCCTCTCTGTTCAATCGATACTGGGAGCCTATGACCACGCCTATTCCTTACTACTACTCTTTGCACTGCCAACAGCATTTGGATTACTATTTTTCCGATTGACTTTATTATGGATCTTGGAAAGATTGTGACACGCTACCATGGAATGAGTTTTATTAACAGGGTTGAATTTGCAGAATTCTTTGGCAAAAATAGAAACATTATTGCTTTCTTATTAAACTTCCTGTTTGTGTAAATTGACTCAAGCTAGCGTTACATTAATCAATATGCTACGCGATTGATCCTTTTTTCGTTTGTTTATTAGCTTGGATGACGTCATAGAACACTATAGGCACGAGCAGATAGTTGAAGGCTTCACGTTGAAACAAGCGATTCCGAAAACAGTAAATATTAGCCGAGAATGTCGATCTGACATCTATCAAACCTTGTCACGTGCCACCGCCTCGGATCAAAGCGGTTCTCGAGCCATTATAAATGAGCCTGGTGTTTTGAAGAAAGGTCAGCTTCTCAAAAAAGGTGAAAAATGTTCAAAGTTAAAAACTTTTGCTGATCTTACCCATGTGCTCTTTTGGTATGCTTTTAAAACTATTAGTTTCTGTAAAATATTGCGCACAAAATCGAAATTGCAACGTTTTTTGGCACCTTGATCAATATAATCACTAGGGCAAGTTTTTTTTGCACTAAAAAATTGCATTTATTTTTAACGAAACTTGCAAAAAGTTGCATTTATGCACAAACATTTGAAAAGACAGCGATTTACTCCAGCGATTTATTTACATATATTGCCAAATATTTGCAAACATTATTTGGGGAGAAATGGCGATCTTTTGCCAACAGTTTGCTTAGCATGCTAAAAGTTCGCTCCACTGTGCACGAAGTTGTAAGCCAACTGTTTCATCATAGATGACATTGAGACGCAGGTAGTCCGTCTACTAGCTCTTTGTTATGCAAATCAAAGACAGTAGAACTGTACTGAAATAGTTTTATAGCATGCTTTTTAAATCTAACTAACATTTTGGGCCATACTTGATAAAAATTGCGGTAAAAGTTGCATGTAAAAAAGAAAAAGGTTGCAATCTAAAATTCCTAAAAGCAGCTTAAAACATTGTACTACATAAATTCTCAGTATTTAGAAAGCTGTCAGAAGCTGTAAAAAGAAGTTGCAAAAACTTGCCCTAATAATTACTGTTAGACATTGTTGTCTAGTAGATGCTGTTGAAACGTCGCCTGATACTGAAACGGCAAACTCTGGTTCGATTTCCGGCATAGGCGTCAATTTTGGAGGGGCCGTCTGACACTGAAGGGGGCGAAATATGTCTGGACTCTTCGGTTTTTGGCTAGTAATACCCACTTGGCAACAAGAAATCCGAAATTCCGGACTGAGATAGAACCAGAATGCAGCAAAGACCTTTTTCTTTTTTTTTTCTTTTTTTTTTTGGTCTTCACGTGAATTTGGGGGCAAAATTCCAGACTGAATTAGAATTATTAAGTTTAATCAAACTTCGCAAAAACATTTCGCCCCCTCGGAATTTGCTTAGACAACTAAAGATGGACGCCTGTGATTCCCGGCCGGGTCAAATCAAAGACTGTAACTACTGTATTCACAGCTTTCCTGCTTGACACTTAGTATTAAAAGGGACAGTGTAAAGCCTCCACCGTGTGGTAGACTGGGTGGAAAGGTGGCAACTTGATCCAAAAACCTTCCCTTTACTTCCTCCTGGGCGACCCAACTTGGTAAGTAAATATGTAACTGCAATTGTGTCCTTTAGGTTATTTCGAATTTCCCAGCCTTTTTTAGATGTGTGTCTTGTAATTGTCGAAATTCAGTAAAATGAAAAATAATTCTGGGTCTACAAAAATAACAAGCTTAAGCTTGACAAGTTAAATTTTACAGGAATGGGTAAACGAGGGCACGACACGAAAAAATGGAAGCCTATGTTTTTCGCGCTTCACGGAGAAAAGCAACACCTTTACTATTTTGAACACGAGAAGAAAACAAAACCAAAAGGCCTCATTGATCTCAGTTATGGAGCAATTTATCCTGTTCATGAAAGTTACTTTGGAAGGTAAAAAGGCGACTGTTTTTGTTGTTGCTCTTTGTTTAAAACATTGGCAGTTAGAATTACCATCAGGAATTTTAACTTACGAGTATCGCATTGGTTGAGTATTTTGTAGTTTTTAAGTTTAAAAGAATTTTGTTCTAGGCCTCATTGCTTTCAAGTTGTGGTTCGTGCTTTGAACGAAGTATCTTCGTCGTTTTTCTGCGCAGAATCGTCTGACTTAGCACAGGTCAGTGTGAACATTCGAGATACAACTACAGTATCAAAATGCTTAATTAGAATCTAGCAACATCCCCATTTAACTACGTACAACAAGGTATGCTTTACCAGCAAAACTGTCATTCCAGCAGGACTTAATTTTGACTTATGTCATCTATTTAACGGCAACTCGTAGAAACCCACTATTTTCAGTGCAATCATATATGCCGTAAAATTTGCCTAGTGAAACATATACCAAATTCCCTAGAAACAACAAACAAATATTTTCAAAAAAAGGATGTAAGGGTTTCAGTGAGCCTTAAAAATCTTATTGCAGTCCACTAGGTAAAAGTGCTTCAGAACTGAAAACAATAAAAATCTCAAGCCGAAATTGGTTTTGAAAAAGCTACTGAAGAACGTTGATTACAGAAAATTGCAAAAATGACTGAAAGCCGAACCCGTAGCTTTTAACGTTAAGGTTCATGTTTTAATCTAAAGTTTTCGTTATGTTCTAGGTTATTTCAAAATTTTCACGGCAAGAGATGAAAAGCCACTTTATATTGTCTTTTGAAACTAGCGTGCTGTGACTTTACTGTATTGCTATCATTTCCGTAAATAGCGTGTGATTGAAATCCATCGAAACTTATAAATTATTATTTATTGTTTTTTCCGCTTTATTTGGCTGACATTGCCATATAAAAATAATTTGCAATATGTTTATGCGCTTTATATTCCAATTTGTCTACACCACAAACTACAAATCGGTCCGTAATAGAGCTAACATTTTTTTGTTTTTGCTTTTAATAACGGTATGCTCTTTATTATCTAAAGGTGGATTTACACAGTATCCGTTTTTCGTTGGTTTTTTGACATTTTTGCTTCTCCGTAAAAGAGTATGTGCTTTTTTATCCGTATTTTTATAAGTTCATATCCGCACTAACCAGAATGTCGCATACGGGACAAAAGTTTTCCGAAAAAAAATTTTTTGTTAGGGGGTACAGCTCTGTTTTGAAATACCGCTCTTATCGTTCATCCACAAAATTCTTGAACAAAATTTTTATCTATATGTGACGGTCTGTACGTACGGGGTAGTGCGGATATGGACTTATAAAAATGCGGATGAAAAAGCGCATACTTTTTCACCGAGAAGCAAAAACGATACTGTGTAAATTCACCTTAACTATCATTTACTGCATAATAACGAAGCAATATCCGGCATGGACCAATGAATTAACATATGTTGTAGGTTTGCTATGTATTAGTTGGTCTGAAGTACAGATAACTGCTCCATCTATTGGTCGTTTTTATGATAACCTTTCAGTTTGTATTCACAAAGAATGTCTAGCCTATCCATCCAGTCGTAGTAAATATAAAGGTTGTCATTTACACAATGCCTTCTAGCACGTACTCCGGTCGTTCTTGGTTTGCTGCTTTAAATTTGAGGATCATTCGAAAAGTGTGGCATGTAGCAGCATCGCCAAGTTTATTTAATGTGTACAACATGAGATAACAAACTCTACTCGGACTTTATTTTAGGAATGGATGAAGTTACTCCGTGCTAATTGCGCCAAACCAAACCGTCAGCCGTTGCCTAAACCAAACAGTGCCCGTCAGGTATTATGTTATTATGTAAATTTTGTGGCTATTATTGATCTTAAATTGCACAAATTAGACATTTCCTGATTATAGCAGCCTATAATTTGGTTGAATATGTCTAATTTATCATCTGTGTGGAGAAACGACTGAATTGGGTTAGTTTTGTACGCTATTTAACTGTATGTCAAATCTCACTCATTTTGTGCCAAATTTCTATTTATAATGCAGAAATGGCACGCATGGAAACGGTTTGGATTGCATTATATGCTGTACTGTTTGGAATGGAAATTTTTTACCAAATAGCAGAAAAATCATGTTGGCACTAAAATTTTGAATCTCCAACATTAATAGTAGCCACTTCCTCTATCAAGAGAAGATTTTCAAAATCACTTTGCATTTAGCTGTTTTGTTTTTCAGCAAAAACTGCTCAGCGTTTTTCTTCAGTTACCATATCAATTTTTTTTGCTTGCTTTTTATGCATATTTTTTCATGCTTTTCGTAATGCTTCTGATGCTAGTAAAAACAAACCAGTCAAATAGAGAGTTAAGGCGAAAATTTTGGAACACTTTAATTTACTAAAAAATTGCGAAAAGGTAAAATTGCGGTGGAAAACTTCTCAGAAATTTTCTTTACCGCTGTTGTCACGCAAGACTAGCTTACTGCTGCAGTAAAGATAGTTTTTTTTCAGGTTCGAAGCCTTCAAGTCACTATAGAAGAGGCTCACAGACTTGTTAGCAGAACATCGTGCCGCCCGTATTGCACGATTTCGCTAAACGACGTCCATGTTGGGAGGACTAAAGTAAAAGAGGGACTGCAACCGCTTTGGTCTGAAGAGTTCATGTTCGAGTAAGATTTCCTTTCTGGCGATTTCTTCTATTTTGGTTTTGTTATATCTTGTAGGTCAAGCTCAAGCAAACCTGCTACACAACACAATTTTCAAACCAGAATAATAGCGATTGGATACCTAATCTTATTGATTTTGGGACCTGATTCAAGTCAAAAGTAGTTTTCGTATTGGTTGGTTTGGGACTGTCTAGCTCTCTTCTATGGATGATGGTAGCATGGTGTAGCGAAAATACTACACTGCAGTATCCTAGCCTGGCTGGAGAAGCTACAGGGTTGCCACATCCTGGAAAAGTCATGGATTTTTTTTTGCTGTCCTTGAAAATCCTCGAATTTTGTTTATATAATAAGTCCTGGAAAATCACCTAAAAAGTCCTGGAATTTGATTTTGCAGTTTCTGTGGCAGCTCTGCGGTTATTTTCACTCCACTGATAGAGTGTGCGCTCCATTGCTTCACTGATGCCACTGCTGATTAGTATCCATTGGCCGACTTGACGGCCCGGTGGATGGGCAGCTTCAATATTCTACCCTGAATGAAGCGTATAGGCGACTATTAAAAGTACTGTTATGTTCTAAAATGATGTCAAAAATTCCATAATAAGAGGTCCAGTGATTAGACATGATAATACGTTGTTTCTATTACTAGCTACTAGTTACATTGCTCGAAAGATAGGTTTAGAAAAATTGTGACTGAAGTGAGGCTAACCTAAGAGGAATAAAATGAGTTTAAAGTTCTTAGATTCACATTTTTCTCAGCTCAGGGATTTAGCTCAGAGCAGATTTAGTTCCGACTCATTATCCCCAAGAATTGAAAATGTTTGATTTTCAGTGACATTCCACCCGATGTTGACTCGATAACAATCGCAATACACAATGCGGCAAAACGAACGGCAAAACATGCCAGTATTGGTGAAGCAGTGATTCATTTCCGAAAACTCTCTCCTGGAAAGGCCACGGATGAATGGTAAGAAAGTACAATAGATCAAAATTTGTGCTCATTTTCGAAATTGCGTTACCTGATATTTCAAGCATTGAAGAGCTAAAATCCCTTTAAGGTTTTCGGTCTTTATAATCTATCAGCCTCAGGAGCTACTGCTTAACAAAAAAAGTAAATTTTGGTTTGTTGCTGGCTGTTCTTAAGTTTGTGGTATCGGTGAAATTGTTTGTAACTTGTTTTCAGAATGTTTTTGAGAACAAGAGCATGCTCGATATAAATTTATACTTTGTAACTGTTAAACTTTTTCTTTAAGTGGTCAAATTTCTCTATCTAAATCTACTGCACCCTAAAACTGCAGGACAAAAATCAAGTGATTTTTAGCTTTGATGTTTTTGATCATTACAAGAAATTTTCGGATCTGTTATCGACATTCATGGTATTTTCAGCATGACAGAGCTTGAGTATTGGGCATTCTTTGTAATCACTGACATCTTAGTTTGACACAAAAACTGGATTTATTAGTTTTTATCTTCATAAGTACAGCCTTCTTGCTATTTTGAACGCATTCCTGTATTTAAAACTCAAATCTTTTAGCTTTTAAACGTTTTTGAAAGCAGAAAGCCGTTGGCACAAAATTAAAATGTTGGGATTGCAATTGGCACCGAATTTTACTCAGGTTTGTATGTATCGAGTTAGCCTATGGTTCTCACTATATCCAATGCTGATTCCGTTCAAATGCAGCATGTTCATTCGTGTGTATTATTGTGTTCTGGTACCATAGCCTCTTACAATGTCGCAGACTTACAGTGCCTTTCAATTTTTCAAACGTATAGTTTATAATCCAAGCTAATTCCGTATCATGTTTTTCAATTTCTTATCCCAGGTATAGTTTGATTGCTACTAGCGGCAGTGTGGGAAGTGCGAATGTTGCATCAGTACCAATCGCATCTGCTTGCGGCTCGGTGAGAGTTCGTGCTCGTTATTGCAACGAGTTGATAATGCCCACATCTGAATATGAACTTCTCAAAGAGGTAGAATGAAATATTGAATTGAAAGAACAAAAACGTATAGACTTACATTCCTTTGTCAAAATGACAAGCCCTTAACTTTGCCATTTGGTTAGAGTTAAGTTCGTTGAAATAAAGTCAAAAAAATACATGAATCACCCTGTGAGTTATAATCACATATCTTGCACGGTCCTCATAAGCTCAATACCTGTTTGAGATTACGTTCTAATATTTCTATTAGTATTTTGCAAAACCTGTTTTACCAAACAATCATCCTTATTAAGTTACATTGATATCAATAAACTATAAAAGGCATTAGAAAAGGTGCCTAAACTTTATCTTTTTGAAGTTGCAACAGTGAGCATCTTTGAACCTTACTCAGCATTCTCAGAGCAATTAGACGGGCGAGAATTTTTCGCTGAAACGTTGAAGAATTAATGTGTCGCTTTAGTCTTTAGAGAGATATTTATAGTTATGTCGTGAAAAATCACGGTAAGCAAATTTAACCATTACGTATCAAAATGATGAATGATAAGGTTTCGTTAAATATAACTTGAATCATTGCGTTGTGGTGTTTATTTTTTGACTAATAATTCTCTTTTTTAGCTCGTCACTACAGATATGAAAGTCGTCTGTGCGCTGGCCCAAATTTGCGGGCAAGATCGTACATTGCTTGCTTCTGTGCTGTTGAGAATATTTCGGCAAAAGAAAATCGTAAGTTTTGATAATCTTTGTAGTTTTCCACATTTTATTCTTATAGTTTGCCCTTAGTATTCTACATTTATTTTGATTGTTACTCTATATATGGAAGTAGACAGATTTGTGCTTTGATTTTGCAGATTTAAATTTGAAATGTTGCAACAACTAACTTGAGAAAAGTTTGACTTGTGTATGTCGCTTTCTAAAATTTCAATTGTCTCAACAGGCCAATTTTTTTCTGAAACAGGAAAAATAATGACAGAATTTTCCAGGAAACGGAGCTGATCCGGATGCTGAACGAACGAGAGATCACTAATCGAGATTCGGAACCAGGAACGCTTTTTCGTGCCACAACCCTGGCCTCCACTTTAATGGAGCAGTACATGCGCTCTACGTGTTCAAGCTTCGTTTCTTTAGCTTTGAAAGATGTTGTGAAACAAATTGCCGAGAGTAAGCAGTCTTGCGAGGTAAGATGGTACTGCTGTATTTGACTTGTTTCGATTGCTAACGTTCGAGCTAGCTTGGTCGAGATGGATCAGAACTTTATTGATGCCGTAGTGCAGCGAAATGCGACTGTTGACAAAGAGGGAAATAGGCATGATACTGATTCGGATTTATAAACGAACAATAAATTATTCAACTTGAAAAGTATGGTTTGATCTCTTAAATCATTTTCTCTCGGCCAAAATTTCAACAAAAATGCCATATTTATTAAGTAAACAACTTCTCTATCAAAAATACTCCATGTTTCACTGGCCAACACTTGCTTATCGTATTCAGCTACACGACTTAAAATGGTGCTTCAGTTTGGTTAGCTTCATAAAGTTTTTTAATTCATGTTTAGTTAAATCCGGCCAAACTTGAAGACGGCCAAGAAAAAGACCTTACCTTGCACAAAGAAACCCTACTCAACTACCTTCGAGGAGTTTTGTCTTCAATTTTGTTGAGCGAAGCCATCTTCCCCAAAGAACTGCGCTACGTTTTCGGGCATTTACAGCATTGCGTTTCCCAAAGATGGCCTCACGACCCATTTGTCAAAGTCCGCGTAGTCAGGTAGGGTCCGGTATTGTATTGTTTGACATACGGTTGAAACTTTGTTTGCCTTTACTATTTGCAAATCCCATGGCTAAGGTCGTGATACTAAAGCAGTGGTTCTTAAAGTATGGGTCGCGACCCAAACATGGGTCGTGAAGACTCAAAAAACGGGTCGTGCCAAGGTGATTGAAATCCGTCAAAACGATTTTTGCAAGATAAGAATTTTCAAAATCTGCAGAATTTTTTTTCTTTTCGTTTATTAAGTCTTTCAAAATTATTGCATCATACACATTTAGTTGGCTTCATCTCAACAAAATGAGATTATTACATCATAAGTAGTTTTCTAAAAGCTTAGCGGCTGATCAGCTGCTGCGGAACTACCCGAAGTTACTTTTTATAATAGTGGAGTACAGTCAACCCTCGATTTAACGGACTTCGGATTTTACCGTTCCGTAAGCATAGACTGCTGTACATGTAATTGTTACAAGCGAAAATCAATAGCCGACGAAACGAGAAATCGTGCTACGTTGTCGCAGAGACATAATGATTCCCCGTTTACTTGCATTGTGATAAGCTATGTTAGCAGTTGAGGTGCACACAATTGTAACAGAGTGAGGAACACTGCGTTTTCGTTTAACGGACTTTTTCCAACAACGGACTGTCGTTGGTCCGCATTTGTCCGTTAAACCGAGGTTTGACTGTAGTTTGAAACAATTTCCTAAAGTAGCACATTGAATTGCAAGCATAGGTGGGCACAAGTCCGTTAATCCGTTAATAACGAAGCTAACTTTTTCATTAACTCGTTAATCCGTTAAAAAGTTTTTTCATGTTAACGGACTAAATTAACTTCCGTTAAGTGCTGTTAACGGACTAAAGTAACTTCCGTTAAGTTCTGTTAACTTCCGTTAGGGTTTTTATCGTAAATATCTTGCAGCTTCGTTGCGCATTTGAACTTGTTTTTATCTTGAAATTAGATTAGACTGTAAAATGTAACTTTCAAAACGCAAAAAGACCACCATAGCAATAAATATTTCCTTACAATCAGCTCAACAGCGTCAATACGTGTTCAAGAAGCGAGTGAATGAAACGAAATGTAAATTACACGCAAAATGTTAACGGATTAACGGACTTTATTAACTTCCGTTAATTAAAGCTGAAAATAACGGATTAACGTTAACGGAGGTGGAAGTTTGTTAACGGACCAGTGGTTAACGAAGCTAACGTTTTGCATTAACTTGCCCACCTTTGATTGCAAGTATTAATGTTAAAAATTGTGTCAAAATACTGTTCACTATAACTGGTTGTGTTTGTCTTATCTGAATAAATAGCAGAGTGTTAACATTAAAAAACCATTTTTTCTACGTTTAAGGTTTAGGTCGTAAGATAATCACCAAACTCAGATTTGGGTCGCGCTCAAAAAAGAATAAGAATCACTGCACTAAAGTGAATGATCTGGTGTTGCTGTTGGTGTAACAGATCGTGCTGCTTTGGAATGTACAGTTTTTGAAATAATCGTTGCAATTTGTAAGTGCTGCCCGATAGCTGTGATGAAAATGCATATGCGAATTTAACTGCAAGACTTTGTGAACCGCTATATGCTTTTACAGGTAGTCAATACTCATTGAAGCCTATGTTTGCTGTTTAGTGCAAGGCTAGTTACTTCTCCACCTTGATTTGTTTTTTCTAATCTTTTCAGTGGTTTCTTGTTTTTACGACTCATCTGTCCAGCTATTGTCAACCCGAAGATATTTAATATGATCTCAGAGTCACCAAGCCCAACTGCAGCTCGAAGTTTGCTTCTGGTAGCTAAGTCGATACAGGTAACTATTGGTTTGTTACGTGTAGCCCTATGTCGTACCGATGTTTAACTGGTTTTTACCGTATTTGGTACTGCTATTTAAGGTATTGTAGCCTAATAATATTTCATCAAATCTTTCATTATACTCGCTGTATTACGCCGAAGCGTGTAACGAGTTGGCGGGGCCCAACTCCGCCTCATTGAGCCCGTGTAACACAGCTCCTTGCGAAGAAATGTCGCAGCGGTGGCGAGCCGTTGGCAACACTGTGCCCGATTTGACCGGTCCGAGATTTGAACCTCAGACCTCCCACTCCAGAGACGAACGCGTTACCGCTCGACATAATATTTCAGTATTTTAATTTTAGAATCTCGCTAATTTGGTTGAATTTGGAGCGAAGGAATACTACATGGAGTGTGTGAACTCCTTCATTGTGGAAAACAAAGCCAAAATCGTGACCTTTCTTGAAGAATTGGGAAACAGAAACATTCCTGTACGTATTAGATTTATCTAACTATTACAATAATGATTCAATTGACTACATTGAAGTCCATTAAGTACTAGGCAGCTTAAGATATTGGATTGGAGGGAATTTTTGCTCCCTTTTACATGCTGTACTTAAAATAGATTAAAAATGCGAGTAACTTCGTTTTAGATCTCGTCTTCGCGACATATGAACGAGCGATATGGAGCTAAAATGGATACCACTCGGGATCTCGCATCCCTCTATCAGATATGCAAAGAACACTTGTCTGAACTGCAAACGCTCTCTAACAAAGAGGTACATTTTTAAAGATATTTTTCTAATTCGAAGAGAAGTTGAAAATGCGTCTGCCACGTAAACGGTAGTTCGATTCCCAGTCCGTTTGAACCAAAAACTATAAAAATTAACATTTACAGCATCCCTGCTTGACGTTCAGCATCAAAAGAGACAGTGTGAAGCCTCCACCGTGTGTGGTAAACAGGTGGGCATTTGAGTCGTAGAACGAAAGGTCTCTTCGCTGTCTTGTAACCAACGCAACTTGATGAGTGAAGATGCAATTGCAGTATAAGAATGTATCAAAAGAATAAGGCAGTGGTTCCCAAAGTGGGGTCCGCGGACCTTTTAGAGTCCTTGACGCACTTTCAGAAGGTCCGCAAAAGAAATTTGGTATAGGCCTTACTTGGCTCATAGCTCAATAATTTTGCTTCCGACTCCTGTGCGTTCAGGAGGTACGCAATCTATGCTCGCGAGTTTCATTTTTTGCTTCCTATGCGTTCGTTGTGATCACATTACCCGACTCCCCTATGACGTCACAGAGAGAAAAGTTCAGTGTATCGGCCGCTACTACTATATTTAGCTACTCCTGTGGCCTAGCTGAAGCTCAGTCTTTTTGTACCTGTGTTTTTAGCCTTGCACAAAAGGCCGTCAAACATTTAAACAATTGCAAGGGCTCCGTTGTGAATTTTTTAAAGTTTGGGAACCACTGGAATAAGGCATTGTGCTACAGTTCTTTTACCGTGCTGCTAGCAACACCCCTATCTCTGAAGCTCAGCTATGGAAAGCTGCAGATAACAAAAACCGACAAGCAATGTCAACAAGTGTCTTAATACAAATATCTTTCTTTTTAGCCATTACTAAAACGACTACTTGGGGTAATCGAATTCCTAAACAAGCAGCAAATACAATTTCAACAGCGATTGCGACAACAAGACAGATAATGGACTTAATTCTGGTCTCGCCGGTACAATCAGCTTTTGAGCAGCAGTTGTAGTTTTCGATTCGTGCGTCCTTTAATCTGCTTTTTACGAATTACTTTAGTTTTTCATTTCAATGATGAGCAGATGTTGTGCTTTTAATGATTACACTGACGTTTTGCAATATTCGTTTCTTTTTTGCTTTTTGAACGTACTTAAATGTCGATATTTACTGTTTTTATTACACTTTGTAACGTTAAATTTAATATTTATTATTGCATACCTATTTCTATCGTCAAAGAATGCGTTAGTACAAGAATAGTATCCGGCTGTTCTCATTTGCACCTATGGCGTTGTTGTTTCAATCTAAAATCGCCCGGAATCGAAAACTGGGTCTTGTGGACCAATTTCTGTTAATATGAGAAACAAAACCATTTTTCCACTTGTAATATACCTTGCTTGAGATTTCAAAAGTGACCATAAAGCTATAAACGCACTTTATAAAATACAAAGTGATTTTGAAATGAGAACAGTGTCAAATTCTTTGATAAAGTCGAAAAACGTCGATGGGCAATTGACAATTCTCTGAAGCCTAGTGATGTAATGGTGATTTACGAACTTAGTAGTTTTTTGGTAATTGCGCTCTTTTTAATGCGGGGTTTTAAATTTGAAATTTTGTATATTTTGGCAGTCGAATAGATTTATAGAGCAGTATTGCAGTTTCTTAATCGTCCCCGTTTAATACTTATGCTCGCTTTCTTGCCATTATTGTGATTGTTATTTTTGTATCCGTCGGTTGAAGTGCTCTAAATTGTATGATGATGTCAAAATGGCACAAATCAGTTCCATAACTTGTAACTCAATTCAGATAAGAATTTCGTAGAAGTTCAAATTATTCCTTTTTGCTAAAAGCCTTGTTGAAATCCGTCATAAAGTATAAGGGTCAATGAACTAATCGTATTTGCCATTTTGCACATGCCTTAAAACTCCATTGACAAATCCCAAACTTGAAACATTTGTTAATGCGGCTTATAGTGAGTTACAAAGGAAGGGCATTGAGCTGCAGTGTTTGCCAAACTAGTATATCGTATCCTTGTTGCAGAGGTGGCCGGATTCACATACTAACATATCCGGATCCAACTAGAAGAGATCCACATCCTAAATCTTTTAAATTTTGTAATTCGGATCCACCAGTATGCAACTACACTTTGTACATTTTAACGAATAGTTTGACAAACATCAACCATAAATTTGAAAGTATTCAGCAAAATCTGATCCGGATCCAAAAAAAAAACAAAAACAGTAAGATCCGGGTCCTATGCCACCTCTGCCATGTTGTACTGAGACCACTCGTCCAAAACCTTTTCGATGTAAAATTCTGAATAGCTAAAACTATTCAGTGTTCACCCCTAACGTTGTTTGGTGTATTTTCGACTTGAATGATACTAAGTTATGTGTAGTCGTTTCCTTTGCTTTTGTTAATCATTATTTTTGATCTTTCAGATTTTATTGCAAATGATTCCAAACCAAGCATTACAGGTTAAATAATAGTACAAACGTAATTCGGAAACAACTGCTAACTGAACTCTTTGACTTATGCTGTTTTAAAACAAGCATAGCAGTTTTCTTTTTGATTGAGTCACTGCACTTGGCCATTTATTTAAATTACTATTTCTTACTTTTCAACTATAACTAAAGATTTCTGCATTAAAAATCAGCCAGATTAAATAAATGCCTAATGCTGCTCTGAATAATGATCAGTGATAAACTGTATTACGATCGTGAATAATATTGATGCCATTTTCTTCATTCGTACTTCAACGTGTTATTTATGTGTGCCAGCATCAATAACATGTCTTTGCAAAATACTTGTGCTATTTGCTTGTTTACGAGATCTCCGAGAAAGAAGTGACTGTGAGGAAATCTTACTTTTTGAGTGAGGGAAAATTAGAGCATTTACGAAATTCAGATTTTCTTAGAATTCGCTGCGAACTCGATTCGAAAGTTCTCGCAATTTTTGCTGCCTTAAAAATTAGTCACCATCGAGATCACCAACGATACCTTAACTTCTGGAGCATACTTTTACTTTCGAAGAATGTAAATTAAACAGATATGAACAGTAAATATTTAATGGATGACGAGATCTATAAATTGCGATCCTTTTGCAAATTGAAAAAATAGCAACAGTGCAGAACAGTAACTTTGATCCGAACAACATTTGAAAACTGAAAGTGCTCTCCGCTCCTTGTCGGTCTTTGATCCCACATCACTTGGGCGAACGGGATGCCACGCCTGCTTCTCTACTCCAGCGTCGGAAGGATAATTTCAGCAAATCTCCGTCTTGAACTTCTTCACAGAACCAACTATCGTTTTCGCCGTCGCATCGCTTGAGTGCATTGTGGACAGTACCATTTCCCCTTCGGTGCTTCTGACAGCCCAACACATCCGTAATGAAACCACTCGATTGGACATTTTTCGTTATCACATCCGACCATTTCGCCGTACGAGATTTGGTTGCATAGACAATATCGTGGCTCGTTCGGATCGCAATTCCACTCCGACGCGGTACCTTGTTCTCCTGATCCTTCCGTACCCACCCCTTCCCCTTCCTGACTCCCGCTGCCGGAAGATACACTTTCTTTTTTCCTTTGTTCATGTCGAGACACAGCTTGTTGGCGTTCTTGTACCCAAGCCGCGGCTTTTGAAGTTTGTTTTTTAGTTCGGGAGGGTCTTTGAATAACAGTCCCAAGCATTGAGCTTAAGCTCGAATCACTAATATGTTCGCCACTAGTATCAAACGATTCCATACTTAAATGATCTATTTCGTTTAGTCTTTGGGCCAATTCAGAGGCTCTGGAGTTGTCCAAGACAGCTTTAGCACTCGCCGAACGTTTAATACTGGTATCATGGGCCCCAATTGAAGGTTCTTGTTCATATAAAGAGCTTGATGGAGTGATCGAATGTTCAGTGACCCCACTACTCACTGCAAAAAGAGCTTTGATCAAATAGTTATTATTTCAACTCGAATCTAGTACAGAATTTTTCCGAAAGCTTTTACGGGCTAACGATAACACAGCCAGCGTCCAACGGAATTTTCGCAGTCGACTAATATGAACTATTCGAAGTTGGCCCATACATCAACAGCCGACTAGTATCACTGTTTGATTCAAAGACAAAGTTTAGATTACTCAAAATTTACTTCAAATTGTCATAACTTATCGCATCTCTTAGCAGGCCACACTCTCTTTTCCGGACGAGCATAAACATTAACAAGCAGAGGTTTTATAAAAAACACAAAAGCAGTTTAACTTACTGTCCGTTCCTTCAGGCAAGTCTGTAGGCGTGACTGAAGAATCTACGTCAAAAACAGGAATAAAGGACTTCTCAGGATAATTGCTGTTGTTTCCGTGCATTTGGGGCAACGATTGAACAGCTTTTATGTCACTGTCGGCAGAAGTGTCCAGCTTCAGTCTTTTTTCGGGCATCACACTGTCGCCACTGCTCGACGGCATAACAGCAGATGAACTAGCGCTTGCTGAAGATGTTACATGAGCTCTCCGTCGTTCTCTCTGCGAGAGTCGTTAAAAGTCAATACATTACTAAGTGTTATGATTTCCTGCGATAGGCAATCAGTATTAATTTACAATAAAACGTACCATGTAGTAATGATTATATAGCTACCAGCCCTGCTAATTTTGTACCTTCCGACAAATGTCGTGACAGTGCCGATCTAGAATTCAACTTTCATTTTAGAAAGGGCCTGGTACTGCATACGAATGATTTTTTTTTCACTTTTAAACATTTGATTTTTTTGAATTGACTGTCCGTCCAAAAACAGGCAACTCTTGGATGAACCATATCAATCGAATTGTTTAATTTTTTTTTTTTTTGAAATTTGGCAAGTTAAGGATTATTCTAGGGTGGGCTAAATCACAGACTAAAACTGAAGATGGGTAAAAATTGTTATCCATAATTGACCATTAATTTCTACTCAACAATTAATATTTTTCACACATTTTGTTCTTAACTGCATCCAATAAATGACTACTGCAAAACTATTAGTGAATGTACTTACAGCACTACTTCTTTGGGTAGTTACTGGGTTGTCCAATTCCAAGGATCGTTGTTCTAAAATCTCCGTTATTCCAGCATTGTCCGCTTCCAACTCCATTTTAAATTTGGACAGCTCTTGGTCAAGCTTACGTAGATGTCGATCAACCAAATCATAAATCTGGTTCGCTAATTGCACCTAAAGATTTACCATAATATGTACTTCAAATACTCACCGCTGAGTGGTTTGTTTACTGGTTAACATGAGACCAAATAAATTGATCCTTTTGTCACGGATTTGAAAAGATGAAACTAAACTTAAACTAGCACTGCATGTGTAATTATGTATGCCATAGTTTCAAACCGTTTGCATTTTCAATAAATGCAATTTAAAACGAAATTGTTATTTTGCTGAAGTCAAAAAAACTTGAATCTTAAAAAGTTATAGATTTATCATTTAGCCATTGTACTGCTCGTACTTAGTAAAATTAATAGGCCCTACTGGATCAAACCTAATATCTAGTTCAAAATAGTAGCAAAGAAGAAAGAACAAACAACTTTAACTTTGAATATGCAAGCCAAAGCAAAAGCTCTAAGTACAACTAAAATTTGCATAATCCGCATCAGTTTATCACAAGTACGTATGTGCAATGCAAAACAACAAATCTAAAACCTATGTTCTCCACTGGATTTATTTCTTAACAAAGCTTAACAAATCTACTCGTAATTCTTAACAAAGAATTTGTCAAAATGACAGATAGTACTTTGCAATCGGTTGTTCAAAACAGGCATATTAGGTTAACTTTGGCAGTGGCATTGACATACTATGTCTAATACATAGAATTATTGATACTTGTTTAGAACAATTGGGCATTGTATACTAACTAGTTCAGTTCAGAACCCCTTTGCAATGCCTGTCATATTATGACAACCTAACAAGCAACCCCAACATGAACGTTACTTTTTCATCAGCACTTTCAAGAACTTTATAATACTCGTTACGGATTCCTTCGTATGTTTGATCAGCTCCGCTAAATTTGCTTTTTTTGATAGCACACTTTTCAAACAAATCTTTTGCTTGGCCATTCAAGTTTTCCACGCTTTTATGGATCTATGAAGCAAAAACTAAAGATGTGAATGATATCAACAGAATTACACACATTAGTCATGAACTAAGAGCATATTAATGTTATGCTTCTTTTTCATTTTTGGTCCACGCCAGATGACTATGTCTATTCTTTGTAAAGTTCCATGCTTTCCCAACCCAGAAGGGCTTGGGCAGTACTTAAATTGTAAAATTTTGCATGGGGGGGACGGTTTTGCAGCCTTGACCAAACGTATTTGGCATGCGAAAGTACTTTAGTGAAGATTACATAATCCCATCGCCGAAATTGAATGAACACCAAAAAAAGGTCTTCGCCACAAATCGAAATGGTTTTTTTGCCAAAATTAGGTGAAGACCAAAAAAAAAGGTCTTTGCCAGAACTTGAAGTGGTTTTTCGCCAAAATTAGGTGAAGAATTAGGTCTTTTTTGTCTGATCATCCAGCGCTCAAATCTCGATGGGGGGACACCTAAATCTCGATGGGGGGACGCTAAGTCTCGATGGGGGGGCACTAACTCTCGATGGGGGGATGCGCCCCCCCTACAATTTAAGAACTGGGCTTGGGTATTATACCATCACCAATACACATTAGCAGAATGCACATTAAGTTTCTTTTACTGGTCATTTGGTGATTATTTACTGATTGATCTTCAATGATCAAAAAACGATCCTATTAAAACTTGACCACCGGCCAGTTGGTCAATCAGTAATACGTTCGTTTTTGGAGCGGGAGGTCTGAGGTTCAAATCTCCGGCAGATCAAATCGAACACATTCCTGCCAATGGCTTTCCATCACTGCGACATTACTTTGAAAGCTGTGTTGCCTGGGTGCAATGACGCAAAGATGGGCCCTGCCAACTCGTTACACACTTTGGCATAATACAGCGTGCATAATGAAAGATATGATTTATAAATTGACCAAAATCATATGCTGCTAGATTGCTGGTACCTGCAGGTCCATCTCTCTCATATCGGTGAGTTTTTCTCGCAAGTCTGTAGGCAAATGTTCAATCAATTCCACATAGTCTTCCAGGTACAGCATTTTCACTCAGCAATGCATACACTAAAATGGAACGTAATCTAACTAATCTTTTGTTTTAGGTAAATGTACAGTAGTAGGGAATAGGATGGGATGGAAGGCGAATATTATGATCTGTGATGGTGCTTTGACTTGCCAAACAGTTTTTTGTTAATTGCTGAATTCTTAAAATGAAGATCTGCTATGACTTGCCAGCCAGAATTGGTTTGTGTTTCTTGCAAAGCACCTATGCAGAGTTTTATCGCCAAAGTTAATACCGGTAACGTGTAGGAGAGCTACGCCAAACTCTCCCAAACCTTCTCTCTTTGGCTAGCTGCACAATTGATTCAATGGCTTTTTGATGAAGTTTATTATTATAATCAAAGATCAAAAATTCAGAAAGTGAAGTAGTCTCTATAATTGATGCGAAGACCAACTCAGGGCCTTTCTTCAGCGTTATATGACTGTTTCCCCACAGTCAAAACTCAAATCCAAAGAAAAAGTGATCGCAAAACGCAATTTATCCAAGTTAAACAGCTAAACACGTTCCATTAAAAAATGATGCGGTTCACTCCAATCCTTCCTTAATGCTTAGTCACTACCGTAAAACGACTATACTTCGGACACCAGTTCTAACATTGGACAGTGCCCCTAGGGTTTGGTTTTAAGCTTTTTAATTTTTTTCTTCCTTGAAAGGGTTTAGTGAGTTTCCAAAAATCCCTTCAAAAACACATATATAAATACTAAAATTGAACACCAACCACAAGGGGAGCTGTACCAATTTAGACCATGTTGTCCGAGGTTTAGTCATTTTATGGTACTAATCACCAAGGCTTCATGCGAAATTAAATAGTTAAAGAGCAGTGATAGCACATGGTAGATCACCTCATTCTAGCATCTAAAAGCCGGAAATTAAAAAACAAATAATGCAGAAGACCTTCTAACACAAAGGTACCGAAACAATTTTTAAAAGACAGCCCCAGTAGATGCACTAATTAACAGCTCATTTTTTGACAAAAAATAATGATTACCCAGTAATTTGAATTACGTGCTGAATAGACAATGACAAATAATTTTTTCTATCTAAGTCACAAGACTAGGAATATCAATAATTAATCAAACAAATGCACAAAGATTAGATTGAAATTGGGCCTTCACTCAAGATTCGAAATGCAGGACAGATTTTTTTTCAATGATTTTAACAGATGGAAGATGGGAACTGGAATAGAATAATTACATGATGGGATGGAAGGCAGTCTTCCTTCATACCATCTTAATTGCACATCAGCATGTAGCCCTGAGAACTAAGTTCTATGATAGGCCTAGTTCTATTTCCTTAATTATTGTTAAAGAAAGCCAGATTCTTCTTATCTTTTTTTTATGTTATGATTAATAGCTACAGTATTTCATACACCTTGACTAAAAATGTCAACATTGTTTGTAACTGTGACATAAGAAACACAGTATTTTTACATACCAATTTTACATAATACAGAATACATTGTTAGAATGATGAATGTATGAAAATGAAACAGAATGTACTGATCACAAAGCATCTCATATATCAGTAATGACTGAAAGAGAAAAAACAAAAGAGCAAAACCGTTTTTTATAGAAATTCAGGCTGGGAGAACAAACTCAGGGTATCCCAAAATGTTTTTTGGCAGATACCTTTTTGGATTTCCTGAATATCTTTGCAGCAGCAGCCCCCTAATAATCAATCAATCAACTTGTATTCAGAATGGTTCAACACTAACACCACAACACATTTTGTGAAAGCACAATAACCAAACCAGGAGACAGTGAAAATGACCATTCGGTCTTCAAGTCAGTTGCCCCCTTCAAGGTGACATTAAAAGATTAAAGAAAAGCAAACAGTCAAAATAACGCACACATGATATAATAAATTATTTCAAATTACATTTTTATTTTAGCTAGGCAGTACCTAGGTTAGGTCTATTGCAACTAACTCAATAGGCCTAGTCAATAACTGGAATTTGCTGGATGCTGAACCGCCTTTACAGGTTTTATTAAATTTAAGGCCGTCTGTGCCCAATCATAACAATTGGACTAGGCCTAATTACGCTTTTCAGTGAAACGATAATAAAACATTTTTCAAGAGAAGTAGGCCTAGCCTACTACGTATGTTGCACAGACTGGTACGAGATTTCAGATTAGCCAGGTAGAGGTACCGTAGCCTATGTGGTTATTACAATATTAGTCAGGAAGAGACTACCAGTATTTCACCAAAAACTTTTATCTAGTTTTATATCAGTTTTGATTCGAATCCAACCCTAACTCAGAACTTTAAATAGGCTACGTAGGCCTATGCCTACTCTTAAAACTAGCCTCAAATACTGTACCGTATAAACTTAGCCAAACCCAAACTCGAAGTTAAAGTCTAATCTTGGCTGTTAAAATAACAAATGAAAAATGCTCGGATGAAGATTTCTCGTTTTCACTTTACTCTCTTTAACTTAGTTTTCTTACAGCTTATGAGTAGGCCTAGGCTACTATTCTGCTGTAGCAGATAAGCACTTATCAACAAATGGGAGTTTGCCGGCAAATTCAGTGAACGACCAACGCATAGCTAATGCTGTGACGCTCAAAAGTACTTTTTGTCAACGCTAAAATTAGCAATTATTCAAAAATATCTAATTATGAAACCTCCAGAAAAGTAGATTCAAAATATTTGTCAGTTAAATATCTTCTGATATCATAAAACACTGGCACCCTAGCTTGCGCCGTAGAAAAAATTGAATTTTGGGGGTTCATTTGGGGGGTCACCGAGGGGTGGCACCCCCAAACTACACCAAAATATTTGTCTGTTAAATATCTGCTGATATCATAAAACACTGGCACCCTAAGTAGAGCCGTTCAAAAGATTGATTTTTGGGGGGTCCCCAGGGGGGCGGCACCCCCAAACTATGTCAAAATATTTGTCTGTTAAATATCTGCTGATATCAAAACAAACTGGCACCCTAGCTTGAGCTGTTCAAAAAAATGATTTTTGGGGGGTCCATTTGGGGGGATCTCTAGGGGAAGTGGCACCCCCAAACTATGTCAAAATACTTGTCTGTTAAATATCTTTTGATATCAAAAAATGTAGCACTCTAGCTTGAGCCGTTAAAAAAATTGATTTTTGGGGCCCCATTTTGGGGAGGTTCCTGATGAAGTTGCCCCAAAAAACTTCGGGAGAGAAAGTTGCGTTTGCAGCTCAACAACTTTACCTAAAAATTAGATTTCGATGTTTTGTGGTTTAGCAGAAGAAGAGCGTACAAAAATTAGAAAGAAAAAAAGGAAAAAACGACAAAAAAAGGAAATAAACCTCATCGCGGCCAAAAGTGGGTTGGTTGGGATGAAAGGATATCTTAAGACATACAACCATATAAAATATTTTTTGCCGTACTTGAGCCGTTTTTGACTGAGACCGATTTTTACGCCAAACTTGCGGGGCTGTTTTCGAGTTCTAAAACCAAAGTCAAGCGACCGATTGCTTCGAAATTTGGTACAAACATAATAACTCATTGGTCTCAAACTACTGTCAAAATTTCATGAAGCAATACCAAACTGGTCTCGAGTTATAAGCTAAAGTCTGAAATTTCGCACTCGTTAGTTGGAAAATGGCCGAGTAAAAACAAAGGAGCACGCGACGCAAGCGCCGGTCGTTCCAATTATTTATTTACATTAGACACACTGCATTGTATTGGTCCCAGATCTATGTTTTTGCCTTAAAGGGAGGGTGCAGCCTAGCCAAGTATGACATCAAAAAATTGCATTTAATTTTCTGATTATGAAGCAAAAAGAATTTTTTTCGAAGGTTGTCTAGTTTCTGAAAAAATCAAAAAAATCCGTTTCAACTCCGCATATTTGGAATGGATTGGCTAACTATTTGATGACGTACTAGTTGGTTAGCGAAAAAGCCGCGAAAGCTTGTTCACAATGGTAAACAATAAGGATAAGCGAGGTAGGAGTAGGAAATCACGTCAAATTACCAAAGAGAGATAGCTTTAAAAGCGGCCATTGTTTTAAAACGATTGCATAACACATTTTTTAGCTTATAGGTGTGTCCTCTGTTTCTTCTATACGGTATTTAGATCACGGTTATACATTGGTATACCAACACCTGGTATACCGGATGCATATAAGCTAAAGATAGCTTTAAAAGCAGATAGCTTTAAGTGTTTAAGAGATAGCTTTAAAAGCGGCTATTGTTTTAAAACCATTGCTTAATACCAGTGCTGGGCACTTCCGCAAACCGGTCCGCAAGTCCGCAAATCCGCAAATTGCGGACTCAAGGTTTTGGTTTGCGGATTTGCGGACCGATTTCTTACCGCAAACATTTGCGGATTTGCGGTAAAAAAATTGAAATCTACCGCAAATCCGCAAATCAACAACATCACTGAGATTGTTTCTGCAATTTCAAAAAAATAGTATTTACCAGAGGTGGAGTCGAGGACACAAGGCTCGAGGCCAAGGTCAAGGACACAAAAAAAAATCCAAGGCCAAGGACAGCCCTACAAAGGACAGACACTCTTGAGGCCAAGGACAGGAATGCTTGAGGCCTAGGCCAAGGACTAAGGACACAAGCGCAAGTGCTCTCACAAAAACAAAAAAAAATAGAACTTCAGAAAAAATTTTCAGGCGATCTCCAGAAAAAACCGCTTTCCAAAAATTTTTCAGACGCTCCACAAACTTTTAACAACTAAAAAATAGTGCTGTCCTCGAGCCGAGGACCGGGCAATTTTTGCGGACTTGAGGCTTCGAGGCCAAGGCCAAGGACATCAAAATGTGTTCTCGAGGTCGTTCTTGAGGCCAAGGACGTCCTCGAAGACTCCACCTCTGGTATTTACGATTCAATGTATTGACAGTTTTGGGTGGATGTGTTTCTAATGTACAACACCCTCTCACAAAGTTCCTCTGCTGTGGAATGATTATTTCCCAGAGGTGCTGCTAGTCTTACAGCAAAATGAGTTGGCTTAAGGTCAAGAAACTTCTAGCAGCTTGTTTTTGTGAAGGAAAACTTGGACTTTTTGAAATGGCAAAGGGTTGCACAAGACGACTTTGATCACATGCCCAGCACCTTTAGTAAAAAAATAGGCTGCAGGTCTACCAACATTTTTAATCTTTGTTGTATCTTTTTAGTCTTTTTGTTTCGTTGATCGTCTGTTTGGAAGGCATGCTTTAGACTACAGCTGTATATGCGCTGCCACTCAAGAAATTTCCAAAGATTTTTGGAAATTAATATTATTGCTCGCTTTAGAATCCTGAAAAACATTTCTGTATCCTGAATAATTTTGTGATATTTGGTGATGTATACTTAATACAACACTTTGCTTTTTTTATATTCCAAGGTGTGTGTATTGTGTAAACGATGCATCAAAAAGCTTAGCTTATTTTTTATTCAAGAAATGGCATAAATTTCTGAGCAGTTGGCGGCGTTACTCCAAAATTTTCCTAAGATTCACGAGCAAAGTTAACCATATTGACAAACTTTTTGGCGGGTACATTACTACGGCACATTGATCTTAAAGATTTTTGGCACCAACCACAAACTGGCCACTGTCGAACCAAATTTCTAATTTAACAGTGACCATTAATTGAACCTACGTTACATACCGATAACCAAGACTTAAACCCCAAATTTTCTATTTCTGCAGTTACCTTAAGTGCTGAGTGCTGACTGCTCAGCGCTAAAGAGAAACATAAAATTTTAAATGAGAGCGAGTTTTCAAACAAAATTAATATTTGCACCCAGTGGCGTACGCAAAAAATTTTAATAGGGGGCTTGAAATTTCGTCGCACTGTGACGCCACAAATCGGAAAGTGCCGAAGGCAAGACCATCGTAGGGTGGTCCGGGGGCATGCTCCGGAAAAAATTTGCAAAATTACACTAAAAATACGCGTTTTCGTGCATCCTGGAAGCAAGTTTTAGTAAAATGCTTTTACGAGACTTACTTGAAGAATAAAATCGTAAAATGAAAATGCTTCAAAAACAATACCGAATTAAAAAAGCTAGGTCATTTGTGAAGGAAGAAAACAAACCAAAATAAAGATCTGTTTATTTTTGCATCCTCTTGGAATTTTGCATCTTGAATTTATTTTGCATCCTCATCCTCTTAGAACTGCTTGGTTTTGCATTATCTGTTTCATTTTTAGGGTCTGAGGGGAAGGCCACTCTCAGTGGCTTTCTTCTTAGGTACGCTAACGTCTGCGTATAAAGCTTGAAAGCTTTTAAAAGACTGCTCTTATCCAAAGTTTGACTAGAAGTTCAAGCGTAGGAATTTCATGTAACCATATTGATCAGGACTGTATTGCAACCGAAATAAAATAAACAAGGAACCGAACTTTTGGCTTGTTCTTCTTACACCTAGCACCTTTCATCTTTGCAAAAGTTTGCCTTTATATGAATACTTTTCAAAACAATTTAAAAATTTTTTGCACCAGTACAGGAGCAAAAAAACAACGCTTACTGCAATTATCACGTTTGAAACTAAGTCTGCAAATTGCCATGCGTGATTAAGGGAGGAGGAAGTGACAACGACAACCCCCTCCCCTCCATTCTGTCTCTCAAGCCGTAAATACTAGCCTGTATGCCTGTAAAGTATCACTTTCAAGAACGCAAAAACGCAAGTTCGTGCGTCTCGAGTTTTTACTTTTCCGCGACCCAATAAGGATTTGTGCATCTCTGTTTCTCCAATATGACAAGTATATGTACTGTAAAAGTATGTAAATCAAATAAGCAGAGGTGGAGTCGAGGACACAAGGCTCGAGGCCAAGGCCAAGGCCAAGGACACAAAAAAAATCCGAGGCCAAGGCCAAGGCCAAGGACAGCCTTTCCGAGGACAGACACTCTCGAGGCCAAGGACAGGAATGCTCGAGGCCAAGGCCAAGGACCAAGGACACAAAGCGCAAGTGCTCTCCAAAAAAAAAAAAAAAAAAAAAAAAAAAAGGTCTTCACAAAAATTTTTCAGGCGATCTCCACTAAAAAACGTTTTCCAAAAAATTTTTCAAGCGTTCCACAAAATTTTAACTATCCAAAAAATAGTGCTGTCCTCGAGCCGAGGACAGGCCAATTTTCGAGGACTTGAGGCCTCGAGGCCAAGGCCAAGGCCAAGGACTTGACCTTCGAGGCCAAGGCCAAGGCCAAGGACTTCAAAATCTGTCCTCGAGGACGTCCTCGAGGCCAAGGACGTCCTCGAGGACTCCACCTCTGCAAATAAGGATTTTCAACTCAACGAACATAGTGTAGTTAGAAGTTAGAACGAGCGATGAAAGTAACTGGCAGGTAAAGTTACTTTCTTCCAAGTGTCTACTCCAGCCACTAGAGTCGCAGCCGTAATCCAACTCCGGTCGCAATTTCGTGCGTTAAACAAACCTGCGTACATTTCCACTCGGCCTTGCTACTGACATGAATATTATAACTTACAAAAGCAGAATATTAAAGAAATCGAAGAAAACTTACTGATGTTTATTACAGGTCTGCACCGATATGGAAAATATCAAGCATTGTTATACTGCCAAAGGTCTCCTCTATTTATCAAGCCAGGGAAAAAACAGCAAAGTTTGCGGTTCAAGTTTGCGGAAGTAAAAAGTCATTTGCGGTTGCGGAAGTGCAAAAAATTACCGCAAACGTACCGCAAACTTGCGGATTTGCGGTTGCGGACCACCCATTGCTATTTTGCGGAATTTGCGGTTGCGGACTAAAGTTTAAATTTGCGGTGCCCAGCACTGCTTAATACATTCTTTACCTTATATGCATCCGGTATACCAGGTGTCGGTATACCAATGTATAACCGTGGTCTAGCTACCGAATAGAAGAAACAGAGGACACACCTATAAGCTAAAAAATGTGTTAAGCAATCGTTTTAAAACAATGGCCGCTTTTAAAGCTATCTCTCTTTGGTGATCTTGCGTGACTTCTTACTCCTACCTCGCTTATCCTTATTGTTTACCACTGGGAACAAGCTTTTGCTTTTTTTTTTGCTAACCAACTAGTACAACATCAAATTGTTAGCCAATCCATTCCAAATATGCGGAGTTGAAACGGATTTTTTTGATTTTTTCAGAAACTAGACAATCTTCGAAAAAAATTCTTTTTGCTTTGTGATCAGATAATTAAATGCAATTTTTTGATGTCATACTTGGCTAGGCTGCACCCTCCCTTTAATAACAACAACAATTCTAAACTTCTATCTCAAACAGACGACTGCTTGTATTTTTAATTCTTTGTCTTACAAATATCTTCTAAAAAACTGTTTTAGCTTAAATGAAAAGTAAAGATTTGGGGAATCTATGTATTTGGGGGGTTCCCGGAGAAGGGTGTCACCTCTTAACCATGCCAAAATATTTATTTTTAGGAGACTTAATATTAAAAACAATTAGCTCTCTAACAAGTGATTTAAAGAAATTGATTTAGGAGTGGTCCAATTTTCAGTTACTCGAGGGAGTGGTACGTATGACTATGTCAAAATATTTGTTTAATATTTAGTAATATTAAAAACAGGTAGCTTCCCAGCTTTAGCCATTCGAAAAATTGATTTTTGTGGGGTTTATTTGGGGAAGGGGAGTTCTTAGAGAGATACCCCCAAACTATGTCAAAATAATTGTCCGTTAAAAATCTGCTGATATCACAAAACACCGGCACCCTAGCTTGAGCCGTTCATAAAATTGATTTTTAGGGGGTGCATTTGGGGGGATCCCCAGGGGGTGGCACCTCCAAACTATGCCAAAATATATTTCTGTTAAATATTTGCTGATAACTGGCACCCTAGCTTGAGCTTCTCAAAAAATTGATTTTTGGGGGTCTATTTGGGGGGGGTTCCGGGGGGTGGATCCCCAAACTATGTCAAAATATCTGTTTGTTAAATATCTGCTGATATCAAAACAAACTGGCACCATAAGTCAAGCCGTTCAAGCAATTCATTTTCGGGGAGTCGATTTGGACGGGTCCTCGGGGTGTGGCACCCCCAAACTATGTCAAAATACTTGTCTGTTGAATATCTGCTGATATCATAAAACACTGGCACTCTAAGTTAAGCCATTCATAAAATTGATTTTTGGGGGTCCATTTGGGGGGGTGGCACCCCCAAACTATGTCAAAGTACTTGTCCATTAAAAATCTGCTGATATCATAAAATACTGGCATCCTAGTTTGAGCCATTCAAAAAATTGATATTTGGGGGATCCCGGGGGGGTGGCACCCTCAAATTAGGTACAAGCATATAACTCATTGATTTCAAACCGCTGTCAAAATTTCATGAAGCTAGATCAAACTGTTCTCGAGTTATAAGCTAAAGTCTGAAATTTTGCACGCGTTAGTTGGAAAATGACCGAGTAAAAACAAAGGAACACGCGACGAAAGCGTCGGTCGTTCCAACAAGCGACGAGAGCGTCGGTGGTTCCAAATATTTCTCACGGTTATATGTCTTGAGACACCTACGGTACTCATCCCTACCAACCCATTTTTAGCCGTGATGAGGTTTTATTCTATTTTTTCTTTTTTTTCTTTTTTTTTCCTTTTTTTCTTCCTAAATTTTGTACGCTCTTCTTCCCCTAAACCACAAAACATCGAAATCTAATTTTTATGTAACGTTGTTGAGCTGCAAACGCTATTTTGTTTCCCAAAATTTTTTTGGGCGACTGCCCCGAGAACTTTTCCAAAATGGGACACCAAAAAATTATTTTTCTAAACAACTCAAGCTAGGGCGCTAGTTCTTTTTGATATCAGTAGATATTTAAAAGACAAATATTATGACATAGTTTGGGGTACAACCCCCAGAGAACCCCTCAAATGGACCCTCAACAATCAATTTTTTGAACGACTTACCTTAGGGTGACAGTGTTGTTTGATATCAGTAGATATTTAACAGACAAGTATTTTAAAATAGATTGGGAGGGCCACTCCCCCAGGGACCCCCCAAACAGACCCCCAACAATCAATTTTTGGAACGACTCAAGCTAAAGAGCCAGTTTTTTTGATATCAATAGATATTTAACAGACAAATATTTTGATGTAGTTTGAGGGTGCCACCTCCCTGGGGAGCTTCCCAAATAGTCCCCCAAACATGAATTTTTTGAATGACTCAAGCTAAAATGCCAGTTTTTTTGATATCAGCAGATATTTGGCAGACAAATATTTAGACATAATTGGGGGATATTACCCCCCGGAGACGCCCCCAAATGGATTTCAAAAAGTCTTTGTTTTTAACGGTTCAAGCTAGGGCACTAGTTTTTTTGATATCAGCAGATATGTAAAAGACAAATATTTTGACATAGTTTGGTGGTACCACCCCTTGGGGACGCCCCCAAATAGACCCCCAAAAATCAATTTTTGAACAGCTTAACCTAGGGTGCCAGTTTTATATATACAAGTAGATATTTGACACATAAAATTTTGACAAACTTTTGGGACTCCCCGAAATTAATTTTTTAAGTGGTTTAATCCAATAGGGCGTTAGCTTTTTTTGAAATCTGTAGATATTTGCGTCAGTCGTTCACAGGAGTTGCTACTCAGCAAGCTCCCATCTAGCTTACATATCTTTTTACTCACTCACTTCTAGGACACGTAATGACACGTTTAAGCTGATTGTAAGAAAAATTTATTGCTCTGGAGGTCTTTTTGTGTTTTGGAAGTTACATTTTACAGTTTAATCTAAGTTCAAGATAAAAATAGGTTCATATGCACCAGGAGTGGGGCAGTATCAAGTACAAAAGTACCGCGGTACTTTTTTGTCCCGATAACATTACCGACAACACTTTTTCAAAAATGGTACTGAAGTACCGTAAACGCGATACTTTTTTTTGAAAAAGTATTCGGTATTTTCAGTTTTTTGTTATCACTTATTGAATGTAAAGCAAATTATCTCTCTCTCTCTCTCTCTTTGGAGTGGAGTTAAAAAGTTTTTAACTTTAAAAAGTACGGTTCACTCCAAAAAAAGGTTCAAAGTGTGCTTGCCAACTATGACTATCGGAGGTGGAGTCGAGGATACAAGACTCGAGGCCAAGGACACAAAAAAATTTCGAGGCCAAGGACAGACCCTCTTGAGGCCAAGGACAGAAATGCTCGAAGCCAAGGCCAAAGACCAAGGACACAGGCACAAGTGTTCTCCAAAAAAAAAGGTCTTAAAAAAATTTTTTCAAGCGATCTCAAAAAAAAGGTCTTCAAAAAAACTTTTTTTTTTGGGCGATTTCCACTTAAAGAAAACAAAAAAAGGTCTTCGCAAATTTTCTACGAGGTTTCTGCCGCTTTCCAACAAAATTTTAACGGTTCAAAAAATAGTGCTGTCCTCGAGCCGAGGACAGGGCAATTTTCGAGGACTTGAGGCTTCGAGACCAAGGCAAAGGACTTTAAATCTGTCCTCGAGGCCAAAGCCGTCCTGCAGGACTTCACCTTTGATGACTACGCAACTGCAACATCTCTGCATCCGCAGTTTCGTACTACAGTATCTTTGATGACGATCGAAGATGAAAATGATGAAACTCCTTTGTGTATAAAAGAACACAACACATGATTGAAGCCAAAGTAGTTAATTTGTTGCAAGAGAAGTTGATAGCGCAAGATGCTTCTGATGAGAGAAGCGATATAAACGAAGGTGAATATTCGAACGAACTTTTTGATTTTTATATAAAACAGGCAATAACACTTGCTGAGAGAATGCTACAAAAGTTTTAGAAAGTTTTGTCGATCAAAAGCCTCAACGGCAAATTCGTTCATGTACAGTCTAATTTTCAACATGATGCGCTGAAAAATCTCTTTGTTTGATATAAATATAACTCTGCACTGCCTTCGCTTCAAGTGCAGCAGTCGAGCGAGTGTTTTTTATAGGGAAAGACATATTAACCCTATCTTACCCATGGTATTTGACCAAGGGTATTTGCACGGGGGGAGACAAAAATGCTCCCTCTGTCTAACTCCTAAACCATAAGTCATGGGAACAGCAAATTTGGTGGACGGGTTGGTGTCCACCAAATTTTGTTAGAAAAATTGTTTTTGAGTTCATGATGTTATTGTAGTTGCTTCCCGGCCATATTTTCGAAAAATGAAGTCATTTTTGATTTTTGTGATGACTTTACAGGTGGTTCAAATTTCATACATTTTTTGATGCTGAATTATAAAATGCCTTAGGTCAAGTTGTATACATCACGAAAACGTCTTTTGACGTCATTTTAGTTAAATGTGAGCCAAAAAATACTCAGAAAAGTAACTTTGGGAAACCTAAACCTCAATATTCGAAAACTTTCCTTTACTTCATTAACTTGAAATTTTAGGAGTTGTGGTGAAATTTGATTCAAAGTCAAGTTGATTTGAAAAAAAAAAACGTTCTGCTGGGATTTATCTCGAAAAAAACGAGAGGGGGTGCAAAAATGTCTTCGTGTAAAATAAAATTAAAACCCAAAATTGGGTTAAGCGACAACTTGACGATCATTTTGAGATGCTGATGTTTCTCGAAGTAAATAGTTGTTCTCAATCACGTAGCCAGAAGGGCGGGGGGCTATAGTTCCCCAATTGGACAGAAGAGTACCATGTAAAATGCCCCGTTTTTAGCACTTTTGAGGCCGTTTTTTTGCACTAAAAACGAAAATAGCCCCCCCATTGGCATTGGCGATGAAAATTTGTCAAGATCCTGATGAGATTTTGACCAGAAAAACTGGGTTTCAGCTTGGCTGAAGACCTTTTCTTTTTTTGGAGATCACCTAAATTTGGACAGAATATCAGACTCAATCTGATTGAAGAACTACCAAAATCTGTTGTTTCCTGCCTCCAAAACAGCCCCTTCATTGCAAATTCCTGGCTACGCGCCTGGTTGCGCTCGTAATCTTGGTTTGTCAAAGGCTTTTTTTTTTCACTAAAAATCACAAATATTTTGAAACAAACTTTCTTCATAGATTTTACGACACTTAAATTAAATCATCAAAATGTACCATACTGTCGCAGTCATGCGACTGCTCCAATCAATGACGTCAAGAAATCAAGCAACGGAATAGCAGTAACCCAAACGCAAAGCCAGCAGAATAGCGTAATAACTGAACGGATCATGCCATAAGCTGCGCAGTCGAGCCGGTTAACTGCAATCGAAACACGTACGTTCTTTTTGACCTGCCACAATACCAAGTACTGCTACCCTAGTACTTTTCAAAAATAGTACCTGTACCAATGATACTTTTTTCAAGCAAGTACCGTTTCAGGTACCGTGGTACTTTTAGAAAGTACCGTGCCCACCTCTGATATGCACCAACGAAGCTGCCATCAGAAAATGTTGGAAAATTGCGAACAGCGATAATTAATAAACCTACGAAGCTGCAGCTTATTATTTGCCACAAAAAAGAGCTCTTTTTTTCGCTTTTTCTGAAAAACTCGTGCTAATATGCAACAAGTGTTTCCAGTGCAAATTGGTTTGTACCGGTACGATGAAAGAATGGTGCAATGAAACAGAGGTGGAGTCCTTGAGGACGTCCTTGGCCTCGAGGACGTCCTCGAGGACTCATTTTGAAGTCTTTGGCCTTGGCCTCGAAGCCTCAAGTCCTCGAAAATTGCCCTGTCCTCGGCTCGAGGACAACACTATTTTTGAACCGTTAAAATTTCGTTGGAAAACGCCAGAAACCTTGCGGAAAATCTGCAAAGACCTTTTTTTGGTTTCCTCAAGTAAAGATCGCCTGAAAAAAAATTTTGAAGATCTTTTTTGCCAGAAAAAAAATTTTGAAGACCTTTTTTTTGGAGAACACTTGCGTCTGTGTCCTTAGTCCTTGGCCTTGGCCTCGAGAGGGTCTGTCCTTGGCCTCGAAATTTATTTGTGTCCTTGGCCTCGAGCCTTGTGTCCTCGACTCCACCTCTGTGATGAAAATCTCAACAAAAGATTGCATAAAAAAACTTATTAACAGGTTAATGAAAAAGTTAGCTTCGTTGTCACTGGATTAACAAATTGGTGCCCACTTATGGTTTCGATAAATCTGGCAAAACGTTTATTTATTGAAACCGGCTGATTTTCGCTAAAATGAAGGAAAATTTTTAAACTAAAGGTTAAAAACTTATTATTCATCACTAGCAACATTCCAAACTATTTCGTGAGAGTTTCGGACAGTTTCGTTCGGTTTCGGACAGTTTTGTTCAGTTTCGCTCAGTTTCGGTCAGTCTCAATAAATAAACCTACAGTTGGTTTGCATCTTACGCCGGAAATCGGACATAACAGAATCACAAAAAAATGCTGCACCGGCGCAAAAACCAACAAAGCCTTGTATAAATCCATATTTTGGATTAAATGGGTGCCAATTTTCACACTACTTCGGAGAAAGGACTAGAACAAAAACCTTTATTTTGTAGCTAAATTACGATTAAGAATTTTCTAAAAAAATTTAGCATTTTTTTATCAATTCGGAATTGCCAAGTGCAGCTGTTTTGATGGGCGTGGCGCAAATATCAGGCGTAGTAGGTTTGAAATTTGGCTTTTCTAAATTGAAATTTGTGAAAGGTGAGATGGCTGGCCTATTATCTATGCAAATAGCTTAGGCCTACTCAATGCAATACTATTACTACTAGTGACAGACCAGCGATCGAGCGATGTAACAGGCTGATTTAATGATGGCATTTTTGAGGTTGGCTGGCTGGCTATAGAGTTTTGTGTTTAATTATTTTCTGTACAGTGTAGGTCAAAACACGGAAAGTAGCCTAGGCAAGTAAAGAGAAAAAATTCAAAAAAACAATTTCTACTAAATTAATGTCAACCGGTAGTGTAGCAAAGCACAGAAGCAATTAGGCTGACACGTAAAATCAAAGATGTAGGCCTATTTAGCATAGGTGGGCACAAGCTCGTTAATCGTTAATCCGTTAATAACAAAGCTAACTTTTTCATTAACTGGTTAATCCGTTGAAAAGTTTTTTCATGTTAACAGACTAAATTAACTTCCGTTAAGTGCTGTTAACGGACTAAAGTAACTTTTGTTAAGTTCTGTTAACTTCCGTTAAGGTTTTTATCATAAATATCTAGCAGCTTCGTTGTGCATTTGAACTTGTTTTTATCTTGAAATTAGATTAGACTGTAAAATGTAACTTTCAAAACACAAAAAGACCACCATAGCAATAAATATTTCCTTACAATCAGCTCAACTGCGTCAATACGTGTTGTAGAAGCAAGTGAATAAAACGAAATATAAGTTACACGCAAAATGTTAACGGATTAACGGACTTTATTAACTTCTGTTAATTAAATCTAAAAATAATGGATTAACGTTAATGGAGGTGTGGAGTTTGTTAATGGGCTAGTGGTTAACGAAGCTAATGTTTTGCATTAACTTGCCCACCTACGGTATGCTATTTAGCATATATAGGTTGCCTAAATTCAATACGAAAATATTTTGTCTTGTTAGTCCATATGGTGAGTTAGGCTACTGTAGCTGATATACGGTAAATAGCAATCAAGGGCAAAATTGTATACTGTAAGTGTAGTTCTACCAGTATCGATATAGCCTACTCTTTACCCCGAGGAGGAAAGTAGGCCTATTTGATTCATAATCAGTAGTCGATATGGCCTAGTGGCCTACACCATGAGGCGTCAATGCATCAGTCTAATCCACTGTTACGCAGTAAGACTGGTAGAGAGTACAGGTAAAAACTACGTACCAGTAAGAAGCAATCTGCAATTGCAGCAACACCTGAGCACATACATACGGTACCAGTACCCACTGCAGACTGTACAGTGTACAGCTCAGATCTATTCAAAGAAAATCGACTTATACAGTTGAAGAATTATAGATACAAGAAATTATGGAAGTGGGTTAGGATTAGGGTTAGAGTTTGGGTTAGGTTTAGGGTTTGGGTTAGGGTTAGGCTTAGGGCTATTTTGGCACTTGCGGCAAAATAGCCGTTAGCACTTGCAGCAAAATAGTCCTAACGGCTATTTTGCCTCCAAATGGCTAAATAACATGGGGCTATTTTGCCTCTAGAGGCAAAATAGCCACTGCCAAAAATTATCTGTAGGCCTACTGTCACAGTGTCAGCTGTAGTTAGCAGTGTCAAGATAAAGAGCAAGGCAGCGAGTTGTGACCTTGACGGTAAAAAGGGGGCGCGTGTTTCAGTGATTATACCTGTGGCGGCTAACGAGAAATTGTGAGTTCAAATCTTTAAGACAATGGGAGAATGGCTCGCGCGTAGGTTGTAGCTCACAGACGCAAACACGATCCAGTTAAAGGGGAAATCACGTGTTATATTGCCAATGGAATGCACGACAGCTCCGAACAGCAAAGACATAAAGCGCACGAACCAGAAAACATACCGGTACGTAAAACTACACTCCCACAAACCCGAAGGTCAAACCCACAAGTCCCAAACACACACGATGCAAGCTACCAGATCATGCAAAACAATGCGGGGCAGAGCAGAGCACGGTAGAGCAGAACAAAGTAGAAGAAGCAAGGTAAAGCAATTACTGAAAATATTTTGTCCTCCATTAAACGAACTAAATCTCAACTAACTTGTTTGTGTCCAAGATTTGGTAAAAATACAAAACATGAGAAAAAGGATTTTGACAAGAAAATATCGTGGACCCCAAAGTTAAAAAATTTCCACATCGATGACTAATTCACCCGTATCATCTGGCAAAGTTGAAAAAAATATGAATCACGATCTACAATAACACGAGAGTTCTACTTGTTTACGCCGCGTTTCCGTCAAGCAGATCTATGGTGATATTGGTACTGGGATCTGTACTGTAGTCTGAATAATTGCAAAATAGCCTACGAGCATTTAACACTAGGCTACAGTTGTAACATCTTAAAAGATTTTTCTTGAAAAGAGGCAACATTTCAGTTTCATGCCGAAACAGCTGACATTGGCAACAACAGCATTTTTCCATAGTCTAGGCTATCATATTCAGTATCATGTAGGCCTATACCGGTACTATCCTACAGTATTCTTAAACATACCGATAGTATCTTACACTGATGTAAGTTACAGCTTACCTGTATTCAGTATCCAGGAGTCAGATCAGAGATAGGTTTATGCACTGTATTCAGCATTGGGTGATGCATAAAAAAGCATGGATTTAGTTGATTTAGATTCTGGATCTTGCCTAGTAGCAAAGTTTTTTGTTTTGTTTTTTTGTGTTTAATCTTTTGTGCATATCAGATATGAGATAGGCCTATGCTAAGCAGAATTTTTTTTAAAAACCTTGTACTTTTCGCTTTGTTAGCAGTTTCCGATAGGCAGAATGAAAAATTTGTATCAAACAAGAAATTACAGTTTGCGACTCCATATTACTACACGGTAATGCAAATGGAAATCGTGAGTATTCGTCCACAACAATAAGGATTTGTTTTTGCTCGACGAAGACAAAGGACCTTTGAAATCAATGAAGAGAAAGATGTTGATGGACTAGATTGACACATTTTTGAGAAGTGACCTCTTTTAGTACAGTTAAAACAAGTTACATTCCTCGCAGGACAAAACTTATGTGCATACTAGGGATGTACCGATACCAAAATTTTTGCCGATGCCGATACCGATGCCGATTCTTGTTGAAATACCGATTCCGATGCCGATTCCGATGCCGATTCCGATTCTTTAATTACTATGTAACTTATATATATGTATGCTGGACAAAGTTATTTTAAGAGGAGTCGCGTTTAAAGCAACGCTTTACAAACAAGCAGGTGTTAACTCTGAAAGCAAAATCAAGCGCAAAACTATTGGCTACACCATTAAAAAATGACTAACTGCATGTCGCTGACATCATTCGACCGACGCGGTAATATTCTTTAATGGCATATGGTAGCTTAGTGTCACACCAATTCTGCTTAGTTAGAGCTTCGCAACATCCGTGGCTTATCACTGCGACTGACTAGCGATCTCGCAGACACAACATACGATTAGAAGAATGATCAACAGAACGTTGCGATTTTAATATTCGAAATGAAACACTCGCAAATTCAAATGCAGCAACGTTGTTTATATACTGTTAATAGCGTAGCAGCATAAGTGGGCACAAGTCCGTTAGTCGTTAATCCGTTTATAACGAAGCTAACTTTTTCACTAACTCGTTAATTCGTTAAAAAGTTTTTTCATGTTAACGGACTAAATTAACTTCCGTTAAGTGCTGTTAACGAACGAAAGTAACTTCCGTTAAGTTCTGTTAACTTCCGTTAAGGTTTTTATCCTAATATCTTGCAGCTTCATTGTGCATTTGAACTTGTTTTTATCTTGAAATTAGATTAGATTGTAAAATGTAACTTTCAAAACACAAAAAGACCACCATAGCAATAAATATTTCCTTACAATCAGCTCAACTGCGTCAATACGTGTTCTAGAAGCGAGTAAATAAAGCGAAATGTAAATTACACGCAAAATGTTAACGAATTAACGGACTTTATTAACTTCCGTTAATTAAAGCTGAAAATAACGGATTAACGTTAACGGAGGTGTGAAGTTTGTTAACGGACTAGTGGTTAACGAAGCTAACGTTTTGCATTAACTTGCCCACCTACGTATGCGTATCGTGTTTCCCCGATAATAAGACCTACCCGCAAAATAAGACCTAGCGTGATTTTTGAGGATGATTTTAATGTAAGCCCTACCCTTAAAATAAGCCCTAGTTGAGAGCGGCAGAAAGACGAAAGATATTACTTATGGCAAGTGGCAGAAAGATATACACGATATACATGTTAATGGCATGTATGTACATGTATACATACATTTTGATATACATGTTAATGGCAAGTAAATGTAGATCTTTTTTCGTAATTTCTGTTTATTTAAAATCTTGTAATTTTTACTTTGCAAATTCATTTTTTGATATCAAAATAATACATCCCCCGAAAATAAGCCCTAGTGCCATATTTTGGAGTAAAAATCAATATAAGCCCTGTCTTATTTTCGGGGAAACACGGTAGCAGCATCGTTGTTTATATACTGTTAACTTTTTTACAGCAGCTTTAGAGTTCAGACTTACACGTGTTTCATTTTCAAGCTTTCTGTTCGCTGCATTCAAAACCACAGCAATTGTATTGTAATGAATAGCTTTGTTCAAACAATCCTGTGATGCAATAAACTGTTTTTACCATCGTGTTGCACAATATGCAACTGCGCGAAATAATAAGCAATGCGCTCGCTAAAAACCTTTGTTTCATTTTTTCTTCAACAATTTGTAGTTTTTCTTTTCGTAACATGTGTAAACGCTTTCATAAAAAAAAAAATGTTTTTGTCTGGTAAGAAATACCGATGTAAAACGATCTGATCGGAAAAAAATTAGCTATGTTATTATGTTCAAAGAATCGGCAAGTATCGGCCATATTTTACCGATGCCGATTCCCCCCAAAATTGCCGATACTTGCCGATGCCAATACCGATGCCGATTAATCGGCACATCCCTAGTGCATACCTTTTATTTCTACAAAACATGCATTTTTCAGTTACTGCTGCACTATATTCTCCAGAAAAACCAGGAGGATTGAGTTTATTGGAAGCAATGTCGCTCTTCTCTGCTTGTATTTTTGCTATATGCAGAGCAAAGGGATTAGACTGAGATGCATTGGAGTTATACATTTCGGCATTTTTCAGAGCAATTGCAAGAGAACGAGCTTTATCAAATGCAGTTTGGTGTGTAAGAGTATGATCTATGAGCAAGTGCTGTCTAATGTTGTTTGACATCATACCTCCAATAAATGCATCTCTGATAGCTTCTTCTTTGTAGACTTGAGCAGAAACAGTTTGATAATTGCAGTCCACACTCAACCATTTCGATTTCTGAAAATAAATATCTAGCGACTCTCCTGCCTGTTGTTTACAGGACATCAATGAATAACGAGCAAAAATAGGGCTAGGAGTTCTTGCGTAAGTGGTTGACAAAATAGTAATGGCATTTTCGTAACTGGTTGCCTCTGCAATGAGTTCATAGACTGCTGCATCAATGTGGTTGACTAACAAGTTGAACGTATTAGCTTCACTCACGTCCTCCATCTGAGCTAGATAAGTAGTGAAAGACTTATGCCAATGAATCCATTGTCTTTTTGAGTCACCACTTTCATGGTCTGCTGAGAACAATCGAGGGCGTAATGCCTTGATATCCATCTTTTCAATTAGCAGATATTAAGTTATTTAAATTGTTATGAACTTGCAATAAACACAACATATCATCAGTAAGTGAGGTTTAACTAACTTAAAACTTCACCTAAACATAAAAGAGATAAAACATTGTTAACCTATAATATCTACAGTACCGTACTGTAACATGACTTCTTTCAACTGAGTAGCTACAAAACGCAAAGTAATGTAAAATTGAAAATACAGAGCAGCAGTTACGCTTCAATAAACAGAACGTAGAATAATCACACACACAGAATAATCTCATGATAGGGTTCTGCTCGAGGCCAGTTCAAGTCACACAAAGCCTGAGCTACGGCATTTTTGCAACAACTTCAGGGCTCTTTTGCACATTTTCTGGCACCGACCCAGAAGGTGAAAAGTTAAGAGGGAACACTGACCAGTACTGGATATCTACTTGACTACTGTGTCTTTTTACCCATATTTCAGATTTAAACAGATATCGATATGAGTATGACTATAATCATAGACTGTTTCCAGAATTGATAGTAAAAATGGATTGGAATTTCGTTATTAAACCCCTGTTGAGTGGTGGAACAAGCCATTTTACTTCTGCAAATGCTTCATCAGTTATTAATGCCATCAACGAAAAGTATGAACTTGAGCGAGTTTTGATTTTGTAACTGCATTGTATGCTTTAACGCAGAGGCTACAGTTATGTTAAGAAAATCTCTATCCTAACCCAAACTCGAACCATAGCCTTAACCCTAATGTTAATCCTAATCAAAATCTCATGCAAACCCAACCCTATTGATAATTTAAAAAATATAAAAGAGTAAATAAGCAAATGCGCTCTCACGCTTTTCTCTCTTATTCTCTTTATGAGAGTTATGTAAGGTAACACTAGCCACTTCCATGCTTTGAATGTTTGTGTACAAATATTTTAGCCTATTGTGATTCATTTTATTATTTACACGTAGTGTACAGGTATGATACAGCTGTACAGGGATTGATCAGTTAATTAATTAGTTTTGTTTACTGGTAATGAAAAAGTTGAGCTATATAATCATTGGTATCACTGCATAATGCATATCTGACATTAAAAATCTTATAGCACTTGTTAAATATCAGAATTGTGTTTAGTATACTATATTGTGATATACCGTGCGTTATGCTTTCATTACATTGGAATTTAGCTTAAATATTTTTTGATAAGCATCAGAATAGTATGTTTTTTACACCTTATTCTGTTTCAGTTCAAGCGATATTCTTCAACATACTTTACCTTATGAATGCTTTTATTCATCGTTTATCGCTTTGGCAGGCAACATGCTGGCACAATCTTTTGCTACAAGTGAATATAAATGATAATCATAGTTATAGCAGTGTTTTCGCTCTGTTTATAATGAACCTACAAATGTTCTTTATTGCTGATACCAGTTAGCAAGGTTTTTATTTTATTAAAACTATTAAAATCTAAATATAACAAACTCTAACATTAAATTTACGACAAGCATTTTGGTACTTATATCATATAATAATATCTCTGATCAAGCATATCATAAAAGTGTCTATACGTGCTAAAATAGCTGTTCTGATCAATAAAGATTCTTGAGTCATCTTTTTGTTTAATTTATGAAGTAATTTTTTATGTTATCCTTGATTTTAATGCTATTCATTATACTACCTTTTTTGTCCTACTCTACTCGTAATTATTGAATTACATTAGGTTATAGTTTTTGAAGTTAGTTTTTGATTATCAAAATGAATTTTTTTTAGTTCCAAGCGATCATTTGAAGCAGGCTACATCTGCTTGCCAATGCATGCTTGAGTTTTGCGTCAGCCGAATTGTGGATTATGATCTTCAAGCATCTCAATCTGATGTAACTCGAAACAATTTCAGCAATATCATTCAATGTCTTTGCAGTAAGTTTTCAATTCATTGTACCTACCAGTTTATTGTATTGAAAAGGCTAATGATTATTGTTCATTTTTCAGTGTAACTAGATTATGTTTTGTTGATATGTAATAACCATCAAAGTGATAGCGTCACTTAAAGTGCTGTAGGCTTAATGATTCTCGCTTATGGGATTGTTTGATTTTTCATATGCTGTAAAATTCATGATCACACACATATTCTGTTTTTTAGCCAAATATGAATTACCAAGATCTGATATTATCACTTATTCTGCACTAATCAAGTCAGCGAAACTCCCACCAATTGTAAGAAACAAGCATGATGTTGGTAAGAAAAAACTTTTATATTTTGCTATTTTTAAACTTCTAATACTTACTCCATAAATATACGATGAAAATTAACTTGGAAATAAAATATTTATAAATGTATACTGAACAACTGCCTCATTTAAAATAGACTAGTCAACGGCTATCTACGCCTTCTAATTTTGGTTGGTAGTAAATAATCTTTTGGTTTGTATATTTGGTTTAGATATGATGTTGTCACTTGAATGATAATCAGCAGAAGTCTGATTATATCTACAGTATTTTTTTTTTCAGTTTACTTTTGTTCAAAAAGATGCACTAAACCGTGTATTAGCTGACAGTTAACAGGTCACAATTAACCGAAATTTGTTGTTGCAATTTTTCTCATGAGAAGGCTGCGGAAAACCTGTGGTCAAGTTTTTATGTGAACTGGCTTGGTTGCGAAGTTTCATGCAAAATATGAACTATAATTGCAGCCTGTGCCAAATGGGCAAAAATCATTACCACAAAAACTGAAAGACTGTCTTCTGTATCGTGATTCAAAAATGCTTAGCCAATTTTAGGTTTTCAATCTAAAATACTTAAATACAGAAAATCAAAAAGAAAAAATTGAGCTCTTAATACGAATTGGACAAAATAAAATGTTTTTTTAGTTTGGGTTTGCCAACTTGAAGTGACCAAAGCAATGTTTTAATTCAAAACGTTAAAAATTATTCACTTGATTGTAGAAAGTGTGGAAAAAAATTGTTTTTTAATAGCTGAGAACAAAGAAAACAAAGCAGATACCAGCAAAGAACTTGAAAAACAAAAAGTTAGCAAAGCCCAATCTACTGATTTATTTTCCTGTTTGTCCAATGAAAACAAGCAATATTCTTCAGTTCCTCAACTTTACGAAGGCAAGTATCATAGTATGCTACAATGCGAATACGCATTTTTTTTTCTTCAGCTTCATGTTTTGTATAATATTGTGTTATATTGTTTTTGGGCGCAATAAACGGAAATGAAAAAGCATAAGACATGTAATACCGGTAGTAAATTATTAATTACTGCACCCAGGACTCTGTGAAGCCGAACGATGGCTTTTGGCCAGATGCAAAAATATTGCAGTGGTTCAAGAGCCCTGAAGGAAAAAAGAAATACTAACCTACATTAAAACAGTGAAATGAAAGAAAACATATCAAGAACTCATAGTTGTCAATAATCAGTTAGTATGCTAAATTACGATGTAATGATTCAAGTTTGTTCTAAGTAAAATTTTTTAAATGTAATTTTGAATTTTGTGAAGCCTTTTGTGCTTCTGATGGTTACTGCTAGACTGATTATATTTTAATAGTTGCTAATGATGCTGTAACAATTTATTAGCACTTTCTGTAATGTGAAGGTCATAATGGATTAAGAATTTCGGTGAAAACCATTAGACATTTTTTTTGTCTTATCTGGATCTGCGAAGTGGAAAAACTATTACAGTATTTCGATATGAAGGCTTTATTTCACCTAGAATTTCTACCTATCTAGTTTTTTATTGATTTTAACTCAAATCTAACCCAAACTTAAATCCTTACTCCAAAATTAACTCCACATCTAATCCTAGCGTAAAGCCCAACTCAAACCCTAACCTTGACACCTAAAAAGCAAACAAAAAAAAATGTGTAATTGGACTTTTCTCATTTTTCTTTTACTCGCTTTAAATTAAAGTTTTCCAGTGAAATAGTCACTTCCATTTTAATCACGATTTAGTTGAAAGTAACAATTTTCATTTCTTGTTTTAGAAAAAATTGTTGTGGAAGATATACTTTTTACCACAAATATGGCTACTTTGCAAGATCTAGCTGTCAAATTTGGTTTGTTTAAATCCTTTTTAAGTCTGCCATATTTGCTGAGATATGTGAACAGACATCACAATGTAACCACCTCGCAACAACCTCACGACATGAAGCCTCTGTCTCTGCCACTCCAGCAAAGTGATGCTACTATGGTAAAAAATGGGTGAGTACACTTTACTTATGTCAATCAGTGGTCAAGTGGATAGAGCGTTTGCAACTAAAGTGGTAGACTAGGGTTCGATTCCCTGTCGGGTCAAACCAAAGACCATAAAAATTGGTATTCATAACTTTCCTGCTTCATGTTCATTTATAAAAGGGATAGTGTGAAGCCCCTAACATATGTGGTAGACATATGGGCAGTTGGCAGCTTGACTCGAAGATCAAAAGGTGCCTGTGCTGTCTCCTGGCCTTGGTAACTTGGTTAAGAAAGTGTAATTACAGTTATAGCATCTTAGATACTGTTGATTATTTGAATTTGTCACTAGCGTTTCGTGTGTACTATTATTGTAACTTACCAAAATTTTTAGTGAATAATCAAAAATCATGTTGTCATTTGGTTACAATGATCTAAAAAAGTACGAAAACCTTGCATATTTTTGCATGCATGCTCTAAATTTGTGCTTTAAAAATGAAAATAACCTTGAGGTTTTTGTGGCTTTGACCAAAAACAAATTTATCAATTCAGTCATTTGACTGAAAATTCTGAGGAAAAGATAAACCCAGATCAAAACTAAAGATATTTGTTGAGATAAATCCTGAAATGTCACTTGTTTTTGAATTCATTCATGGGTATTGACAATTCATTTGTCCTTGAAAAATAAAAAACAAATGCAGTTTCAATAGGAAACAAGCAGTTTGTTATGGATGGCAGTCAAAAATCAGCCTATTAGAGTCTCAGTTAACTTAATTCTAATCTATTTCCAAGGCATACAGTAGTAGAATAATACATTGGTAAGAGAGTTGCTGAATAAGCTATGACTGCTCAGTGCTCATTGGTCAATGATCTTAATAATAGCAATCCTACACAAAAGTGTGTTTTCAAAAACGTAAGTTATAATAATTTTTTTAGGTTGGATCAGCTTTATAGCAATGTGAAATTAGTTGCTGATGCAACGAAACTACCCATCGTTGATCCGTTGAATTCTGATCAGTTGGAATCACACACTGATGTGGCATTGAGTTGTTTTTGTGCCAGCATCAGTGTCACAGTTGCGATTGCAGTAGTTGACACTGGTGAGTTAGTATTAAGAAGACATTGTTCTTAATTTGCTAGTAGTAGGTTTTTTGAAAAACAATGCTGATTATATTAGAAATTAAGTGCTCTTTACTATTTGGCTTGTGTTTAACTTCAGCATGAAGTACTTGCCGTACTACTTAAAACAAAGATTACTTTTAAACTCTCGAATTTGGTAACTTTTATGGCAAACCCTCCTTTGGATTACGAGCTTGATTAGGGGTAGAGCTGTCCAGTACGCACCCAGCACTAGCAGTTCGTAAGTAGAATCTGTGGGGACAGTGTTACCCTCAGTATTGGCTACTTGAGTGATGGTGGCGGTCCACTATTTTAAGTGATTAAAAAATGACAACTTTTTATCCCAGGTTCCCCATAGCCCTGCTGGTTTTTTTGGTGTCACGTTTGATCTGTTACGCCTTGTTTACATGTACAGGAAAGAGGCTTTCTTTGCTCTGTTTGAGTTGGAGTTAGTAGTTTATTTTTGTGCAATTAACGTAGGATGGAAAAGCTAAAACTTAAAAATGGTTATTGATTTGATTTGATTGTTTTACCTCTTTTAGCCGAGGCTTCTACTTCAACAACTTCACCTGATATGTGGGAAAGCACTGCACAAAGCATTATCAAGGATGGGGTAAGAAACATTGGTCGTATTTTTTTATCGTAAGTTCTTTGACATTGGTCATATTTTTGTGATTGTAAGTTCTTTGTCATTGCTGTAACTGTTGTATAGGACATAGGATAACATTTCGCGAATTGTACTACTTTTTTTGATCAAATGTACATTAAAGAATTATACTTGTCACTTATAGTTATGTAGTCAGCATTAACAACGAGCCAAAACTTTGCATAATAGACAGGTTTCCATAGGTAATACATAAAATGTGTATTTTTTGTTCAGGTATTTATCAGCATCTAAACTTGCAGTTAAATGTGTTAACCAACTTTTCAAAATTACTTTATGCTGAATTTTAATGATGTAGTATTTTTAGATGGATATTTATTTATCCATGAAGGAACTGCTTCAAAAATCAAGCCAATATGGTGGCCAAGTTTGTCAGAATTTTCAACTACTGGCCATTTACTATCTTACGCAAGGTATGGCAGCGATTGATAAGCACCAAAAATCCATTGAAAGAAAAGACACGCTTAAAAGCAAAGGAAGGAAAGTGAGGTATGGTATAAATTATGTGTGTAAGGCGGTAATATTACATAATTCTGTTAAGAAAAAATTACGGGTCAAATTTTGCATTTTTTTGCTCGGTTTGATGGGTTTGGTTGATTTTCTGTTCAGTGTAGCAAAGTATAGCAAATGGGTGCTGAGTTTTGAAGTTTTTTTATTTACACATTTTAACCTAAGGTAAGGTAGGGAACGTTATTTAACATCTTTTAATGCGCTAGGCTCTATTATGCTACTTTTGTGGAGTAGTTTTAAAAGGTTCTAAATTGTTAACAACACTATGTACTGTATTGCTGAACTTAAAATTTTTTTAAAGCATACAATTTTTTAATTTGTGAATATTTTTGTATTTTTGCCAAACACCAAACTATAACTCAGTCCGAATTTCATGTTTTGAAATCAATGAACTTGGAAATGAGTTATTTACAGCAAATTCAATTTTTAGCGACACATTAATAACTGCACTTTCGTCGCTGTTCTTGTCGGAATTACAAGAGCTCTTGGACCAGTGTGACGTCAGCGCCAGAGTGTTGGATCACGAAAAAAATTCTTCCCAGTTTCAAACAACAATTAATTTGATGCAAAGTAATACCCCAACCAAGCGATTCCAATTTCTAGCTCATCATGTAAGAACTTTTTCATTACATGATACTATGATTGTACAGTACACTGGTATTTTGCTTTTGCTCTGTAGTTGCAATTTAATGCTACAAAAACACTTTTGAAAGTGTTTTGTTTATAAGGATGGTATCAATGTTGAAAAGTATTTTTTTAGTTTCGCTCTAAATTTAACATTTTTCATTCGTTGCTTAGATTCACTTTTACCGTGCCTTTAATTTTTTTTTTCATATTTTACTGGAAAAAATAGCTTTTTTAATAGTTGTTTTTTCGTATAACCTTACATATTTTTATATCTGCATTTCATTGTTCAAATTTCAATTTTTGTTCAGCGAAGTCTAGGTTAATTGCTTATTTTGAAAATTATTTGATAGCCAAGCCAGTACAAGGCTACTCCGTATTTTTCAACGATAATTCCGAAGCTTTTCAAGCAATTTTGGAGTTTTTTTACCACCAAAAAAGCTATTTAATTTAATTGTAGTTTTTGGGTTTCTGTATGATTCTAGTTTCAAAAAAATTCTTCAGGTGTATAATCCGAAATCATGTTTTCTATTTCAGTGCAATTTGGTTGAACTTTTGAGCAATTCACTATATCGAAGCTTCGAACAAGTTTACAAAAAGCGATCGTTTAAGAAGGCAGGCGAAAAACACGTCACAGTTTCGTCCAAAGTGATGATCAAGCAAGCAGCTGCGGATTCCGGTGCTTCTGAGGATGAAGATGCGTTTGGATGTTACGATGAGGAAGGATCGGAGGACTTCTCCAGCTCCGATAATGAATCCGTTAAATCTGGTTAGCTTAAAAATGCATTTATTCAATTTAGCTCTCGAATGACCAATAGTCCGATACTGTTTGTTTATTTTTTACGTATTTTAGTCAGTTTCGCATTTGAAATTTCATAAAGAGTAGTGTGAAGCATCTACCGTCTGTGGTAGACAGGTGGACTGGTGCCAGCTTGATTCAAAGGCCGAAAGATCCTTTTGCAGTCTCCTGGCCTTGGCAATTTGGTGAATAAAATGTAATTATTATTTCATTAAGGTGTGCCTGGGATGGCTAGTGTGAATTTATTCAAGTTAGTTTTTTCAAAAATTCCTTTTTAAGAAGTCTTTTTTAGATAAAGGTTACAAATTTTTTAAATTTTATCAAATTACACTGCTAGCGATTTGAATTTTGTTTTTTTATCTATTTGATAGAAGTTTAATTTAATCGACTTCAATGTTCAGTCATTAACCTTCTTAAAATTTGAAATTTTTGCTTTTTGCAATTCAAAAATTTGCTTTTAATTCAGAGAGTAATGACCCCGGAAATTTGATCCTTGGTGCTTGGATGGTTGAATTGATGCGGAGCGGTGATATTGATGAGAAGAAAGATGACAAGAAAGACGTTTTAGTCCCGACATCCCAACTACCAAACATAGATTCGGAATCACTAGGGTATGGTAAACTTTATGTCGTGCTATGTATGCAATGGAACTTGCTTCGCGATTATACTTGCTAAGGCTTATGCATTACGCAATTTCAGTAAATTTCTCGTATTCAGATGTTTGATTTTTGTTTGGGTACGATGAGACTGCTTCTGAACCACCCCTGAAATAAACTTTCTTGCTTAAACCTTGTTTTTCGTAGTCCATTGCCTATGGTGGTTTGTTTAAGCATTTGGCATTACGCATTTCAGGCTAAATTCAAACATTGTCTCCACCAGATGATATTGCGGGGCTCTAAGAGCAATTTCAGTCATAAAATTGGACTGAAACCAGATGAAAACCACAGAAATCTTCAATACGTTTTGTCGCGAATCTTGGGCGAAAGTAAAGTTGATAAATAAATGAAAAAAATTGTACGTTTTTGCTGGCTTGTTGGGGAACTTCTGGGTTCTCCAAGTCTAATTAGCCCTGATCTCCACCATTACAATCATCAAAAATGACACTATTTATTGTTTCAGTAGTTATCTTCTTTTGTACTCACTCTCGTTATGCGCAATTGTGCTAAAGCGTTTATCTGGTTGAAGTAGAATCCGTGAAAATGTAAAACCATATTTAGAGCTTGCATAGTGACGTCATGATTATATGAAACGTTTATTTTCAGATCTGGCGCCAGTGGATCTGAAGATGCATCAAAAAGAAGCTCTGATACTGGTGCTTCTCTCTTCCTGGCCTTTTCCTCTGACTCTGGAGTAAGTTGGATACTTAATCGACATTTGTGTATTTCGAAACATTAACAACAACATGGCTGAAGATGACGTTACTGAATTGGGCTGATTTTTTCGCGCTGCATTTTCAGGCAAATGTGCAAATTTAGGAAAAAATTGTCATTTTGAAATTTTTATGGGTGATTTTTACCATTGCAAGTAGGATTTTAGACTATCTCTCTGCAAAACATTTTGTTTTGATTGTATTGTAGCTTTCAAAACACGTTGTGCTAATTTTACTCATCTAATCAAAATCCGTGAGAATTTAGCAACCACGGTGAAATTTGTCTAATCCATCACCTCTAGACCTATGAAATCGAAAAACGAGCGGCGAATTAGGAAACAGGCCCAAACTCTCCCAAAACTGGGGCATGTTAATTAATCATTGAATCGTAGCTTTAAATAGTTTGTTTTCGAATCCACTTCACGTCAATGTACGTAGTACTTTCCGTTATAACTTTCATAAAACAAGGCGGACAAAGTTGACGAAGTCATGATTTCAAAACGATGTTTTCTTGATTAAACTTGCTGCAGTGCATTGTTTAATCAAAATTTTATCATAAACGATTATTCCTTGCAAAAAGATACTGCTGTGGTAATCAGTTAATACATCTCTTATCGAACTATGCTTGTCTTTAGGTAATGCAACATTTCGCTGACATTCTTAAGCTGTTTGATGACGGCTTTTTATCGTCCGGCAACCGGATAGTGTCGCGCTACTTTTGTGACATGTTCACCGATAAGATGGCTCTAGACTTGTCTTCTATTATTTGCGTGCTTGATCATGATATGGCTATAGACGGAAATGAAGGTATTGATGTTATTTTATAAAGGATTGTGATTTTCTAGAACTGCACGCATGTTTTTGTTTTTCGACCTGATTTTATAGATTTGGCCGAAAACCCGAGTTTTTCAAAGTTTCAATTTAGGGAACGTCTCAAATTGTGCAAAATATCAAGTTAACAAATTTTCGAATAAAAGATGTCCTAATTTATTCTGGACTGAACTCAGGCGAACTCTGGCAAAGCTTGACTATTGATTAACCCTAATATACAACTGCGAAATTATGAATTAATAATACCTGAAATCAACAAAATTCTTAATAGATAGTATTTAGTTTAGTATAGTTTGTAATTCTGTACCATTGAAGATGCTCATTTTTTTCTCTTGGATTCTAAGAATCGTATTCTTAACTCATTTCTTTTTAAGGAGTTGCGCTTATGGCGTTTCTGCAAGATCTTATCACCAACAACCTGCTACACAAAGATAGAAGACTCGAAATTAGCCACTTGTTGTTGTCCAAGTCATTGATTTTGATTCCATACAAACTACAGCTCGGTCCAAAGGCAATGTCAATCCAAGCCCAGGTATTTTAGAAAAAAATATTGTGAAGTTGAGTTGCATCAATGTTTTGTGGTTTAAAAACTGCTCAATCATGACTTGACCTAGTTTGTTGCCGAAATTGTTGTCAAGATTAAAATTTCAGAATAAACTAATACCTCTATCTCGTGACATATTTTGATAAATTTAGCAGGGTATCTTCTTCAAATAGAATTACTTCTAGTTTATTGTTTGTAAATGTGTGTACATTTGTCTGTTCATGATGTCTGTGAAGTCATGTTTAATGTTTTGCGAGATTTTCGATAAAATTTATAGTTTGGCTAGGTTGATCAGTTTGGTTTGTTGCGATTTATCCCCAACTTTGTCCCTTATCAAAAATTTAATTAATTAGAAAGTTTTACAAAAGGTTTGTAAGTCGGAGGTGAAGTTTTACGACTTGGCTGTAGTCTTCTAAAGCTGAAGCTGCTAAATGTGTGAGAGATAACAAGCAGGTTTTTGCTGTTTAGTAGGTTTCTTTAAATTATACTGATAAACAACTGATCAAAAAAAATCTACCACATCATTAATGTTCCGAAATAAGTACATATTAACATTTTGATTCTAATTAATTTTTGCATTTTTATCCACGAAGTTACCCCGGCGAGGAGACGCCAAAGAGACTTCCATGGTCCTCGAGACAAGCTACCGCCTGCCCATCCGCCACACATGTAATGCTAATGCCAAATAGGGAAGCAGTGGATACCAATTTGTATAGTTTTTGGTTTGACTTAGCTGGGAATCGAACTTAAATCCACCGTTTCAGGAGCAGACGCTTGATCCACTCGACCACTGGTCGTTTTATTTCTATTTTGTTTCTAGATGTTGCTGCAACAGCAGCAATCGATGAAAGATCAGGAGAGGGACAGTCAAGATGTGTTGGAATTCCTGTCGGATGTCGTTGACCATTTTAAGGTTACATGCGCTATTCAATCTTTGTTGACTGATAGTTGTACTCTTGCATTTCCGTTACATGAAGCAGCAAAATATATCTTGTCCGTTTTTTTAATAATTTGGACATTCCTTCCCATATTACTCTGTCAAAGCCATGATTGTTAATTATCAAAATTCAGTGAATTTTCACATTCACATCGTGGTATAAAGTTTCGCATTATAATGTGGTGGCAAAAATCTGCTCATTTAGTAAACTAGTGAGACAATCAGTTGGTTAGAGATGTATGGCTCTTTCCTGTGGATGAGAGCAGGATGCAGCAAAATGCTACTCACCATAAAACCCTAATTTAAATGGGCTGGAGGAGTCTATTGAGCTGTGTAAAAATTGTCTTTTTTCTTTTCAGCCAGACTGTAGAAAAAGTGTCCATTTCACAGCACTCAAATAGTGTGTAACGGACGACCGGTGCACCTCATTACCATACTGACATCTACAGTTGATGGGTATTGGTTACTGGGATACCCATCGATCGCCTTGGGTGGACCTTCACTGTTTATCCTCGAACAAAGCCGAGGAATGAGAAAATTTATGCCACGCGGCGATTGTATCAACAATCTACATTGCTTTAAAGACGCTTGCGATAATGCAGTTTTTGATTGAGACTACTACTTATAATTATTTTTATTTTAGGCTTCCGGAAGCATTGATCTTGGGGTTGAGGTTTTGCAATTGACTTTATTTTTGTTTCATACGCTAACTGATAACGGAAAGCAAGGATTTTTGAAAAAGGTAAGAAAAAATCTTATTTGAGTACCAGACACAAACCAAGGATTTTGTAACAAAGACATGGCACTAAGCTATTCGCTAACTTTTTTGCACAATGCTGTGTTGAAATTGGTAATGTAACACTAGTTTGCTGTTTGTTACCTAAATATCCTTGAAAAACTATTGATTTTTTGCGTGGTGGTGGTGGTACTACCCGACCCCTTCCGAGGGATGGGGGCGCGGAGGAACTCCGCGGAGACCCAACAGTCGGGCCACACCCCAAGGTCTGGACCAAAGATCGAGAATAGAGAGAGAGGAGCCAAAGATAGATTTGCGAAGGGGTTCAGAAGCAGGACAATCGAGGAGGAGATGATTGAGGTCCTGTAGAGGGTGTCCACAGGCACTACAATCAGAATTCTCCTTCCGACTGATCCTGTGAAGATAAGAAGATAAAAGAAGACTGTGACCATGGCAGCGAAGACGAGAGAGCTCACTGCGTATGGAGCGAAAAAGAAGAAGTTCCTCCGAAGAGACTTCAGGGACTTGGAAGTTCAGGTGGGAGTGAGAGATGTGACGTCTCCAATTGCGGTATTGGGAATAACGGACTTTGGCAATAACTGGGAGGAGAGGGCTTGGGATCGCATCAGTGGGCAGAGAGGCACCAGTTTTGGCAAGTAAATCAGCTTTTTCATTTCCGGGGAGACCTGCATGTCCGGGGACCCATTGGAAGCTCAAAGTGGTATTGTTGGAGAGGGAGGAGGCAAGGGACCAAACATTCCATACGGATTCAGGCAGGAGAGAAGTGGGGGCTGAAGAAAGGATAGAGAGGGCTGATTGAGAGTCGGTTAGGAAAAGAACTGACTGGAATTTGCAGGTCATCAAATGGCTAGTACACCAAGCAAGACCTTGCTTGAGGGCAAAGGTTTCAGCTGTGAAGCTGGAGGCAATTGGACCGGAGGAAAAGGATAAGGAATGGGATGTGTTGCATTTGGAGCATGTTGCATAGACTCCAGCGCCACCAGGACCGAAAAGTGAGGGGACAGATCCGTCAGTCCATACTTGGATATCAGAGGGGGGGAGGGAGGATAGTCTGCTTGAAGCAATTTGGAGTCGGGCTGTACTGCTGCCTGTGCAGTCGGGAATGAAGGGGGAAACAGTGAAGTGGGTTGTGGACCATGGTGGAAAAGGGGGGCAAGTGATCAGAGACTCGCGTGGGGATGGGAGTGGTTGTGTGGTTGAAGAACCTCTTGGGCTTTCCTCTTTTGTTCAATCCCACCCCTAAATTCCTTGGAGTAACCTTTGATCGGACTCTATCCTTTGGGGCCCATGTCCAATCCCTGTGTTCCAAATTCTATCCACGCCACAAAGCCCTTCGCTCAATTGCCACTGCCTCTTGGGGTCCCACAAAAGAATCTCTCTCCCTACTCTACAAAGCCTTTGTTCGTCCGGTGCTCACATATGCCTCTCCTGGATGGTTCCCGTTCCTCTGCAACACTGCAACCAATCACCTGGAAGTTCTACACAGAGCTGCATGCAGGGTCATTACTGGATGCCTCTCTTCAACCCCCTCCTCACTACTTCTTCTCGAGGCCCAACTCCCTCCTCTAAAGCTGACTCTAGAGCATCAGACCCTCTACTCCTTTGAACGCGCTCTGCGCCTTCCCCCCGACTTCTCCAGCCTTTATGCCTTGGCAATTAAAAACGTTCCCTGTCGACTAAAGAAGAAACCCTCCTGGAGATCATCCTGTTTTTTGCGTCGCAACTAACCTCGTGCCATGATCAATGGCGTAAGTAGAGGTTTACGCCAGGGAGGAGGGCAAGCTTAACCAGAAATCCGCTGCATTTTTGTGTTAAGTTTTCCCCTTGAAATCGTTTGCTTTTTTGCCTCAAATTAAGGTGAAGACCAAAGAACGGTCTTCACTAGGAATTTATTGTGTTTTTCCAGAATTTTTTTGCATCTCGGGAGCCCACTTTTCGGAGAGGGCCACATCTGGGAGGGGGTCATATGCCCCCTCTGTCCCCCTTCAGTTTCGCCTGTGACTATATTGATTTCCCAGTATTATTATCCTTTCGATTAGTAACTGCTTGCCCAAATGTCGATTAATTGATTACTTTAGTTTTTTTTTGCTTTAGCTATATGTTGTTTTTTTTTGCTTTTTATATTTTTTATAATAATAACGTGCAAAAAATTTATAAATTTTTTTGCATTAGCTATCAATCAATCAAATCTTTTATTGTTCTAGGTTTCTAGTTCCTTAATCGACATGCAAAACGCTACTCCACTTTCCGTCAGTCGACTTGTTCTTTTACTCGACTATCTGCTTCACGAATTTTCGCAGCCTTCAGATGAATTGATACAACAAGTACGTAGTGAAAGCATACAGTATTTGCTCCGCTAAAAAACAAGCTAATCCTAAAAACTATTTCGTGATCTGTGATTATTAAACTTATAAGCCAAAACCAAAATTGAGTGACCTAAACGTAGAGTGGCCCAAGTCGACTTGGACCGAAAATGATTTTATCATATTTTCTGATAGATTAAAGCCTTAAAAATTTTTTGTAAAAATTTTGAAGTTCTTCTACATAAATTAATTTTGGCTCAAGTTAACTTGTAACAAGTTAACCAAAATGTGAATTCAGTATAATGGACCATGCCAATTTGGTCCACTACAATGTAACATCTTAACCAAATTTCTTTCCAGTGTAATGGACTAAGTAAAACTAGTCCACTATTTTGTTTACTTTTTATGAAAAACCCAACTTTACTACAGTGGCCCAAATTCACTTGTGTCGGTTTTCGCCAATCCATTTAACAGTTATTATTATTTAACTTAAAGAGTATTCAATGTGGATGATGATATTTCAGTTCAATTCTTTTTCATGAATGGAATATACGCTACACAATGCCTAATTGGCTTTTAAAGAATGCATTTTTTCACTAATACTACCACATAATAAAAAATTTATCCTTTAAAAACTAATTGCGTATATGTCTTAGTTAGCTTTTTCTGCATCGTACTGTGATATTGGTAGTTTCTAATCTGCTTACCGCTTCTTATTTCTGCTCTCTTTCTCTTCATTGCTCAATTTTTCGTAAGGGTCGCAGAGGCAGCAGCTCGAGATTAACCGGCCACACTTCACAGTGTTTCATCAACTCCATCATTTCGCTTGTGTGAAGTCCCAAGCGATTCCATCCAAGATCCACAATCTAGGTCGTCCAACTGGTCTTTTCCAATTATTTTACTTTGGCAAGTAAACTGAGGCACTTTGCTTACAATGCCAAATCATTTACGCTGAGATCTTTTAATTCGGAGATGTAGCGGCTCGATGTTTAAAGGTTTTCAAATCACAGAGCTATGCTCCTTGCTAAATAACATAGCTTATTCGATTTTTTATAGAAATCTCATTTCAAACGCTTGCACTTGTGATCGCACTCTTTCGGTCATTGCCCAAGATTCATTATAATAATTGAGAATGGGGACAAAAACTCTTTTGAAAATTGAGAGCTTTGCTTTTTTTGACAATTTTTTGTTTCATGACAACCGAAAAGTGCAAAACTCGCATTACTGTATCACTTAAACCAGCTTTGTTTATTTTTCGGATATCTAGTTCCTCATCTTGTCTTCCGTCTCTAGTGAATGCAACCCAAAGATACTTAAACTTCTCTACCTGTTTCAGTGTCGCTTCATTCACTTTCAACAAGCACTGATCAGGGTTTCTTGAAAGATGAAGTATTTTAGGTTTGGCTGTACTTATTTACTTATATTGCATTCAGCTGCAAGCCATTTAATGTGGATTGGAGGCTAGACTGTCAAAGAAAGCAGAACCAAATCATTATCAAATAACATGCGACTTATTTTGCCATTTCCAATGGTGACACACTTAGCTGGATATGTCGATCCAATTCATGTCAATAATGAAGAAGAGAGGTGACAAAACGCATCCTTGCTGGAGTACTACGCCGACATAAAATGGCTTTCATTACTTGCCATTTACCAGAACACAAACCTCCGGTCGGCAGTAAAATGACTTTATTGCACTAACAACTGACTATCAACTCCATATTCCTGCAAAACCTCCCAAAGTTTATCCCGAGGAACTCGGTCTTATGCTTTTTCGAGATTGACAATGCATGCAAAGAGATCTTTGCCATCTTCCCAAGATTACTCAATGAATTGTTTCAGAGTGAAGATCTGGTTCGTGGTGCGGCGACCCAGACGAAAACCGCACTGACCATCTTCCAGTTTTGATTCCACTATTTCTCGGCATTTCTGTTCAAGGCATTTATATACTTTCCCTGGCAAATTAAGGAATAATATCTTTCTGTAGTTCGTACATGCTCACCTGTCAGCCAATCTCTGGAAGTTTTGCTAATCTTCCGCGCAACTTGACAAGGCTTTCAGAATGGTGCAAATCTAATAAGTTAACAATTAATCCTTCAAAAAGCCAACTCCTCGTTATATCCCCAAGAATGATTGAGTTAGTGACGGATTTTGATGTGCTCCTGAACGGTATTACTGTCCCTCTTTCTAACTCTGTCCAATATTTGGGGGTAACACTTGACTCCAAGTTAACTTTCGAGATTCACATTAAAACCTTAGAAACCAACTTGTCCAAAGCTGTTGGTATTATTTGTAAACTAAAATTCGTTCTTCCTAAAGATGCATTAATAAAACTAGATAATAAAACTAGGGGTGGTGCCTTTCAAGACAGAGCTACCCCATTTTACTACAAACTTAACATTCCAAAATTGACCGATTTATACAAAATTGAAATATCAAAACTAATGTACAATATTGTACACAGGCCTCGATATCTTCCGAATAACTTTTCCAAATATTTTGAAAAGGCATGCAAAATCTTAGAGAGATCAACGAGATCTATCACTCAAGAAAATGATGTTGTATATAATCCACGATTTTGATCGAACAGATAGCAAAATAGCATTAGGTACCTGGGCGTCAAAATTTGGAATTCCATTACTCATTCAATCCGTTTGCTATCTCCAATTTTTTTCAAGGTAAAGTTGAAAAACTTTTTTTGTGGAATCAAATGAGTCTTAGAATTTAGGATTTCAACCTAACTTGTTGAATTATTTTAATGATATAACTCACACTCTTTCTCAGGTATTTTTTATTACCTCTATTTATCAAAAATTATATTACGTTGGCATCTGGGTGGCTGCTTGAATCGATTACCGATAAGGTCTTTTCGCAGCTTCCTTGTCGTGAAAACTGATTCTTAAGAGATACATGAGCCTTGTTTATTAATATCGTATATTGTTGAGTGTGTGGTTTCTGTTACCGTAGTATTTTAGTTACAGACAAAAATAAAAAATGACTTGACGTAACACACTTGCGTTAACCAGAGAGTTCTTGTTCGGTCAGCACTTTTAACATCTTTGGTCTGATTTCATCTTCACCAGCAGCTTTTCCAGATTTTGTCCCTTTAATTGTCGTTGCCACTTCTACTGCAGCAAAAATTTCTTCTAACTGTACTCGTGTACTTCTTACATCAAATGTATCATTTCTTATGTGTCATGAGTTGATGTGATGTCTTCCCAGGATTCAAAAGATCTTCAAAGTATTTTTTACTTCGTGAAAAGGTTTCACTCTCAACCATTAGATTGTTAACTGCAGAATTCTTGATGGAGTAAGTGACAGTCGATCGCTTACAACGTAACGGCTGATGGTCTGCCAAAATACTTTGTTTACCAATAAATAGTTGAAATTCAACCTACGACTAAACTCTTTCTAGGATTTCTTGGATTTCGATACTGCCAAAATTGCCGCTTTTCATGTCTCAGTGTACCGGGATTGCAAATTAGATGGCAATCTGTCCTGTAGCTAGGCCATGAACAAATCTTTTTTTGTTTGAATAGCTTCTTTAACTTCTTGGTTCCACCAAGGGTTATTTTCTCACGATTCCCTACCACTCAAAGTGGCTTGCGCCCACAACATTCAGCAGCTGATGAAATGTTACTGATCTGACCAGCAGCTATTCCTTCTGCATGTACTCAGATGTATCATGAAGTTGTCTGAACTTAGATGATATACGGGGTGCAAACTGTTTCCTTACTTCTCTGTCTTCCAAAGCCTCTTATTTGGTCATGTAAGTAACAGAAGACTTGTTGGATTTCCTGTTTGGCCAAGGTTTCGCAAGTAGGAAGAAACATACTACCAGATAGTGAGCAGTTGGCAATTCAGCACCTCGCTTTACTCAATCGTCCAGCACATCCAAAAACAAATTTGACGAAATTTTTTGATCCATACTAGGTCGATAACATGTCTACTTATGAACCTCTCTGTGCTGAAAAAAGGTACTCACGATGTGGAGTCCGTTGCTACAACAGAGCTGCAATAAATACCTTCTGTTCTTCATTCTAGCAACTCCATGCTGTCCGATCACACCCTTCTATGTATCTGTGGTAATTAAGTTACCTTGGTCGGGAGACAGCGAAGGGACCTTTTGGTCTTTGAGTCAAGCTACCGCACACGGTGAAGGCTTCACACTGTGCTTTTAATTGCTGAACGTCAAGCAGGCAAGCTGTGAATCCCTATTTTTCTAGTCTTTGGTTTGACCCGTACGGGAATCGAACCTGCGTCTATCGTTTCAGTAGCAGGCGCTCTATCCATTCGACCACTGATTGGTTCCAACACCGGTGTTGATTTCAGTTGGTGATACTTATAGAAGAGCATCATTCATTTCATCCTCAAAAGCCTGATGTTCATTCGTAACATTGGGGGCATATACCTACTATAGGCACAATGACCAATTCAATACTTTGAGCTTCAACGTGTAGAGTTATGATCCCCAAAAAAACTAATTTACTCAAAGTCAGACAAACGAGAGCTTGTGAGAAGCCCCATACCCGCTTGCGCAGACATACTAGGAAGAATCAGCACCAGAATAGAAGAACTTCCAGCTGCCACCCAGATCCACAGTTCCAGAGCTACATCTCTTGGTTCAAGAAACTCAAATAATATCGAGATGATACTGCTTTGCTTCCTCAACCTATTCTAACTCTTTTCCTGTGATGGTGAGGATATTCCAGTAGGAATGCTTCGTGCTGCCTCCATTCGCCTCTCCAACTGTGGGGCAGGCACATTGGTGGAGCTGCTACAAGAGCTAGCTTTTGAAAATTGTCGCTTATTTTTCGAACGAGCTTCTCTATCTAAGACCCAAATGCCGTACAAGTTTCGCTGAATGATGACCTGGGAGGTCACTAAGCGCTCCCCTGCCGGACGAGGCTCCAACTGTAAAGATAAACTCATTAACGTCTTGCATGTAATTTTCATTATACGTACACATCGAGATTTTTTGGCAGTTTGACGTAACTTCGGAGAGGTTTTATAAGAGTTGTCCTTCTTGTAGTTTATGCGCTTACCGCAGCTAATGGACATAACCAACTAGGGTTTAAAGTTTTCCATCTTGTTTGGTTTGAACTATACTTCGTCTCGTCTCTACCCTCCGATTTCTAACTGCCTATTCTTTTGCATGGGATCTAACCCTTGTTGTTTAACCCCCTCCTCCTAAAGGCGTCATATGATATTTGAACGGCCCCTGAAATTATTACTATTAAAATAGCAGAGAAGAATGGTTATTGTGCAATGATTTAGTATTTGTAGTGGAAACACTTCATATTTTTGAAGTCTTTTTCAAACAAATTCGTCATCTATTCAGCAGAAAATATATGTCCATAGAACTTTTTGATCAATTGTTTGACCGAGCAAAATAATATCCTTGATATGGTTCCACTTCATGCCCCTGTTTTTCTTTTTTTAGTTTTTTTTTTAACTTGAGCCATTACACGGTAGTAGAAGTTTTGTACCAAGTTAACTTGTATCCGCAAAACTTGCAAATATTGGAGTAGTGTAGTGGCCCAAGTTCGAAAATGATGCAATAAAAAAAAACATAGCGATCACGTGATCACCAAATTTTGTGAAAAAAATTTTGATCACCCCAGTAATGAACTCGTAAACGTACGTAGTGCTAACGCTTGAATGAATACATAAAAACAACCGTCAACTTTAAACGCGGTTTTCTCAAAATCACTAATTTCGACTTGGGCCACTCTACGTTTAGGTCACTCAATTATACTTGCTTGTTGTTCTCTTTTTTTTGATTGGATTGAAGCAGTATCTCGGCAGGAGTGTCGGAAGTGGTGGGGTATTAGCAGCACTGTCTTATGATGATCTCGGAGATTAGTCCCTCAGGTCTCCTTGAAAAAGTCGCCTGCTAAGCCTGCAAAATTAAAATTATTTTTTTACTAGTGATTTACACATATTTTTGAAGTTTGTAGCATTTGCGTTCGATTGTTCGGTCAAATGTCAAGAGTTTGTAAATATTTTTTAGGTCATTGTAAAACACATTCGGACATTTTCGCATTTGGAAATGCCATCGTCGGACTTAAGTGCGAAAAAAAATGCTTAACTTTTTCTTTTGCTGCCAAACTGGCATAATATTTGACTGTAAATACTAGAGGACTGCGTTTGATTCTAGTGCAAAAGATCAATTCAGTCTTGAAGCTATAATTCTAGTGTAGTTAGTTAAAAGGCATTTAAAATCTATTCGTTCCAGGTCCGATGGAATTTCTTTGCTATTCACGGCGTGCTCCAAACAGCAGTGCCCAGACGTAAGCTTCTGACTAAGCAACGTTACAACGCTTTGAAGAAGTATTCGCTATTTGAGGGACTTGCTGAAGCTACAAATCCGTCGACCCCGACAAAGAAAGCAGATCCCTCCATCCCCCCCTTCTTCACTCTGGCTCTCTGCCCCAAGAAGTCCACAACTGAAAAGGAAAAAGGAGATACAACTGCATCTGACGAGGTATGGCTATACAAGAGATACCAGTACGGGTACTACGGTAATACATGAAGTGCTAAATTCCTGGTATCAGAATATAGGCTGACTGTATTTAGTGCCATGAGTTTGAGTAGCATTCAGTTGTGAGCCCTTTGAGACCCGATCTACGCTTCGCGTAAAACCGTGAGCGTACGAGCGTATTCTTTGTTTATTTTTACCAATTTGCTGCATGTGCTGTTCGCTGGTTAGGCGGAACGTCGTGTGTCCCGAAATTCTCGTACGTTGACGATTTTACGCGAAGTGTGAAGCGTACCTTAACCCAGTAATTTCTTGCTGTATTTAGCCCTTTTTTCTCGTTACTTTTTTATTCCGTTAGTCTATAATTTTTCGAAAGCTTCAACTGGCCATGATTTGCAGTACCAATCACCATTTTCATATCTAATAAATCAAGATTTAGCTATGCTGAGTAAATATTGAATTCACTTGAGTTTTGAGAAAAAAAACAAAAAAAAAACAAGATAAATAAAGCAATTCTATTTCCTCTTTTTCTAGATTCCCCCCCCCCCCTTTTTTTTTTTGGTCAAGTTTTTTACATGTTACCGTTTCTCTGCTTCATAGTTCTTAAATATGCTTTTTTCATTACGTTAGTTTTTGAACGAACAGTTAACAACATTGATTTTTTTTGTTGAAATCTGATGTGTTTTCAGAAATTGCAAACAGCTCCGTCTATTTTCTATGATCTTCGTGCAAAAACAGCTGATGCACCCGCAAAGCAGCCGGATGTAGACAAATATGTGAGTATTTTCAGAACTTTTTGAGTTTGAGACGTTTTTTTTTCACTCTTAAAAGTCTGTAATGAGTTGTACTTGCTGCTGTTTCTGTGTTGGGTATTTTTTGTTAACAAATCTCTACAGAGAAATCAGCCGATCAGTCAGTCGAAGCCTGCAACCGAGATGATAGACTTGGGTTCGATTCCCGGAAGGGTCAAACTATTGACTAATATTAGTATCCACAGCTTCTCTGCTTGATGTTCAGTGTCAAAATTTGCAGTGTGAGGCCTCTACCGTGTGCGGTAGACAGGTGGGCAGGTGGCAGCTTGACTCGAAGACCGAAAGGTCCCTTCGCTGTTTTCTGACCTAGGCAACTTTGTGAATAAAGATGTAATTTGAATCACCTTTTCCTTTTAGGCAATTACACTGCTTCAAGAGATTTGTGACGACTACGATGCTCTCTATGCATCCCTGGTTCTCTGCTTGTCTCCTGGCACTACATCAAACAACTCTTTTCGCATCAGCATGGAAAAATGTACCGCCAAGAAGAAGAGCAAAGTATGGAAAGGTAAAAAGAATTCCATTGCTCTTAATCATGGTTTTAGATTCCGTAAACCGGTGAAAAACTCACCAAACGGCCTTTTTTCCAAACATGCAATTTATGAAGTGCATCGGAAACAGTATTAAGGTGAAAGAAACTTAAGCTAATACTATTATATTATGCCTGATAGAAAATGCACAAATAAATTAAGAAAAAGGAAAAATACCTAAAAATACAAATTTTAGTCATATGCGGCGAAGCGTCTCTAAGGCAAACAGGCGCGCGTCGAAACGCCCGAAAAATCGAATCGGTCTTGTCAGAAAGTCGTATTTGACCGCAAAAGTCGCTGCTTTGTAGATATGTGGCAGATAGTATTGCTTACGTTGTTCAGTAGTTTTGTTTATCGATTTTTTAGAAATGCCTTTTATGAGTTCTGTGGCGAAATATTGCTTCCAAGTTGCGTGGAGAGTTTTGAAAGTGATGCCACCATCAGAAGAATTTCAAAAAATGTAAGTTGAACATAATCTACATTTTCAATAGAATCTTTCACATTTTCAACAGTTTTAATTCTTAATGTTAAAATATCAAATAAAAATTTTATGCGGTATCTACTTTTTAGCTAGTTATTGGATTGGTTACTGTCCTACTCAACAATAAAATATCTGGAGGCTGATTAATTTCTCTACTGGTCAGTCAAATTAGGTCTCGAATTGCTAACGGCTTGCGATCGCTGTGACGTTTTTCGAATGAAGTTGTGTAGTTTGACTAGGTTTTCTTTGGTCATTTAGCGGTTGTTGGACTAAATTTTTAGTGAGTGACCGAATAAAGACCAAAAAAAATAGAAAACATTCCGCATATTTTTGCAACCAAGCTCTAAAATTGCTCTTGCCAATGCGAAAACGACTTTAACCGAAAAAATATTTCCAAATTTGGGTATTCGGCCGACAATTTGGAGTGCACAATAAACCCAGACCCTAAGCGCTACAACCCACTCTTAGAGCTCGTTTAGTTTTTGCGTTAGAAAAAGAGAACAAACTAAATTTTTAAGAAGGCTAACGTAGAACGAATAATTCTTTTTCCGTTTCAGAATGGCAGAGAACTTGACAGCTACCGCTTCAGAAGCGCTGATAGTGTGCTACCAGCTAACGAATGAACTGGCTCAGTTGGAAAACGTTTCGACTGTGGAAGCCCAGGCATCTTCAACAACTGGAAAATCAGAGGCAACTCAAAACAAGCAAAATCAAATCGTTTCCCAACTTGTAGACCTAACTTCCCAATATCTGAACCTGAACATTATCACTCCCCAACTGGCTCCCAATCTTTTTGAGGTACAATGGTCGGAAGTCATTTTTAAACGGTAGCAAAACGCAATTTGTTTGTTTTCAGAATTTAAGAACAATGCCAGCCTCGGCATAAAAACATTTAAAAGCACCGGCCAAATTTATAAATAAGGGCCAGTTGACTACGCTGTTCTGTTTTTGCAGCTTTAATAATCGACAAAACTTTTACACAACTCAGCTTTATACCATGCAAGAATAAATTTGTGTCTCTTTATTTCTTAATAATATTTACGAACAAATGAGGCTGAAAATTCGTGAAAACTGAAAAGTTAAGAACAGCCAGTTTCAACCCAAAATTTACTGCTTAATAAGAAAGTGTATTTCTTTCCACTTTTTTGTATTTTCTAGAAATTGTAGTACAGTACTTCAGTGGAACTTGTTTTGAGTAAAAATTGATGGTACCGTTTTTAATTTTAGATCTTGGTTGCCGAGAGTTTGATCACACAAACGCAATCAATCTTATGGGCCAAGCAAATGAATAGCGATGACCCGTCAAAGTTTGAGTCCTTGGCTTTATCATTGCTACCGTGTATACTACAAGCTGTTACCAAACAATCTACTTTAAGCAGGTCATTACAGTGGAAAAGAATTAAGTGTCAAAAGTTGTAATGATGTTAACAGACAAGACTAAATTTAACTTTTTTAAGATTGCGATTGCATGAACACAATACTGCTACATTCGTTATTTTAGGCAGTTAATTTTAGCAAGTCTCAGCACCTCTATATAGACTATAGAGTTTAATTAAAATAAATGTGCTTTTATTGTAAGTAATTGAACATCTTAATTCAAGAAAGGTACTACTTTTACGGTTGGGGGCCATTCTATGTTGTAGTAGCCCAGACTAATGAAAGGCCTTCCTTCAAACAAAATCCATAAACGGGCGATTAGTGTTGGTTGGACAGACACAGAGTTCTTGTATGTACGTAGGAATCGTAACTTTGTTTGATGCGTTTTTGTGTGATACAGGTGAGACTTTAGATTTCACTTTTGTCATATGCCAACACCTCTCCCAGCTGCCCCTGATCCTTTTTGATACATTTTTCTATCTTTTTTGGGGGTTGGTCTACCGACTGCTTTATTAACAATGTTATTGCCATTTCCCGCTTTAGTGGCATGAACTCAGTTTGAAGCTACTACCAGTAGTACGTCTTTCACTTGCTTTAATTTAACAAAGTCATTTACGATCATTTTTCCTAGGTCTTTGGTTATACTATTGGCTCAAAAAGAAGACCCAGATACATTAAACAAAGTCCAGAATCTTGCATCAATTGATACTCTTCTATCCAATGCGCAAATCGATGCTACTTCCATTACCAAAGGAACCACTGTTATATCAGCGCCTTCAGCTGTCACCAAAATACTGACCCAGTGGACTCCGTACCGAAAAAAATGCAAGGAACTCCGTGGAAAGGTATAGTTTAACCTAATTTGAGAGCTTAAAATAGTTTACCTAAACTACATCTGGAATTGAATGGAAGTTTACAGATTCTGCGCTGTTTGAATTTATGATTTGCTTTTGTAAAACAAGCAGAGCTAACTGTTTGAAATTGGTTATTTTACAAAACAGTAGCTAATAGAACACTTAAAACCTTTTTACTCAACATTGATATCGTCGTGTTTAGCAGATGTTAAACTTCTGTTTCACATGTATGTAGCATTGTACAATTCTTAGTGAACAATTTTGATTCTATCCTTCAGTGAACTGTTCAATATTCATCAAATTTCGTATTATTTTCATCTAGGTGCAAAACGAGCCTCTAGACCATACCTTGGCCGTTTGTCTCAAAGCTCTCGCGATAAATACCGAAGAAATTTTGGACAGAGATTTTGCAATTAGTCTTATCATGCTGCAAGAAGCTTTAGTAAGTGATGCTTTTTTGGAAATTATTTTTTCCGAGTTCCACTGTGAACTTTTAACAGATTGATAGGAGAGTTCCATTCTTAACAAATTTTTGCTTCACACAAGTAAATTCTGCCTCCTGCTTTTTTTGAGTCCCAATGCCCGCTTGTGGAAAAGCACCACACGATAAAAGCATAAAGTCCGCTTTGGAATAATGTAGAATTGAATATAAGCAGCGTTTTGTTGGCCCTTTCGGCTTTAGCGGAGCAAAAACACCATTTTTATACAATCTTTTTAGTTAAGATTAACTTAGTAAAGACAATTGTTACGTGTATTAAGTGCAAACTGAGGGAGCAACTTTTCATTAATGTTTGTATGCATCCATTAATATGTCGCAGTCGCTATTTCACTGCTGACCCTTGTCCTACTCCCCTGCACATTCTTGTTTAATTTCTAGCATCAACTATGCGATGACTTGGTTATGTGGGTCAAGGATTCTCGAAGTGAGATTTCGACACGTGTTTGTGACACGCTAGCACCCCTGCTCCTTGATACTACCAATTCCGAATCACTCGACCTCATTAAAGCGTCTTTGGAAAAGGCTTCCGGTGGCAAAGCGGGGTCACATGAGTTCAATGATACTGTTAACTTTCATGTTATAAAGGTAATACCCATTAAGCTAAGTTGTAGAGTGTTGGAAACTTACAAATCTGAAACTAGGGTTCGTAGTTTTTAGATAATTTCAAAATCACTGCAGATATTTATCGTTTTACATGTCCTTGTTTCATGCCCAGGCTCTTGGTTCCGATGCCTCTTAATGATTGCGACATGTCAAAAAAAAAGTTTTAAATTATGACTGAGCCGTACCAATCAAGGAGTATTATGCCTCCAAAAGAACAACGTTAACAAAATTTGTAAATTCTTTGATTGGCACGGATATTTCGTAATTTGACAGTTTTTTTGGCATAAATTAAGAATGAGAATGGGAATAATAAACGATAAACAATAAGCATGGACATGGGAACCCTGAGCGGAAATGTAAAGTTGAAAAACCCTAATCATTTGAAATTTGCTTGAATTTATGATCATAGTTGAAAGTAGTTCACTGTATATTTTTTGGTTTTGACTTTAGGTTGTTGCTTTAAAATCCAACTTTTCGAGTGATTTGATTTTAGCGTTTACTCGTATTTTTTGGTTTCTTCATTAACAACAATGAATTGAACTTGTCTGTCCGAAGGTTGCTTTAACGATAACACGCTTAAAATTCCTTAAGTTGAATGTTTTTAAAGCGATTTGTTGAATAAAATTTTTTGATGTTAACTGACTGTTTAAATAAATGATTTGGTATGCTTTTTTTCTAAACAGGGAATTTACAACATTCTCGTGAACCACATTAATCCTACAACTGGTCTACCAAATTCGAACGTAGCTCTGGAATATCTTACTTATCTGGAGAAGTCTCTGCATGATCCGAGCATACAAAGGTAGGTAAACAGCTACTGTACTTAAAAACCTTTTTTTTTTTAAATACCGTACTTAGAAATGATAAAATGTAAAAATTTTCCATGTTTTAAGGCAAGTGGGTAGGTAGATGCAGTATGAAAATTACAAAAAATAGTAATGTTCTAAAAGTTTCTGAATTATCAAGTCGCATAGGTCCCTGTAGTTTCATTTTTTTCTACAGAGCTTTGCACAAGTTTTTCGTTTCCGATATTATTGAAGGAGCCGAGACAGAGGAGTCGAAAAAAGGAGCGACCAAACCAACTAAAGAAGATAACATTACCTTTAAAGGTATTTATCAACAACAAACTATAGCTTCTGTTAATGATATTCTGACAATTTAAAGGAGATTTAAACCCATGCCTATTTCAAGGTTTTGCTTGCTAGTATGAATGGGACTATCACTGAGCTATCATCAAAAGCAGACTGGTTAAGTCATAAAGAAGTAAACATAAAGCTTGTTTTTATGTTATGCAATGACACAATGGCGGCTAATTTTTGAGCTCTTACACGTCTTGGTAGTTTGTCTTGTCTTGTTTGCATTTAAAACTTGGCGAATGGCGATTGTTAAATGTATTTGTAAATTTTTTTTGTTTTTGAGGGGGGGTCATTTAACTGTTATTGACCTAAAATTTTAGGCAATGACCAAAAAAGGTCAGTCATTTTCGTGAAAATGACTTACTGTTGCAATTGTGGTAATAACCGAGAATTTGTCACCCTTATCTATTTGTCTGTCTCAAGTAAGGGCTAAAATTTAAGACTTGGATCATTTTATTCATTTTAAGACGACATGCTTTTTTAGGTAATGTGGAGGCAGAAAAAGGCTCAGTTGTTGAAGTTCTTTTGAGCAACCGAAATCTACCCACTCCTGATTATTCCAATCGCCTACTGCAGTTTATTGCCAAGCTTTGCAAAACAGGTAAAATATGTCATAGCAAGTTTACTGGTAGGGTTTGAAAACTTTTTCGTAATGTTATAGCAAGAATTTGAAGACAGCATCAATTCGGTCAATATTAAAAGTTTAATTTTTGGTTCTAAATCGCTTGCTTTTATGACAATATTAGTTTTACCGGTAACGGTTTCAGATCACTGCACTTAAAACTAATACGTTACTTAAAACTACTAAAAAACTTAACGTTTGTCAAAAACTTAAACCGCGTGAGATAAAAAAATGTGCATTTTATCTAAGTTTTATAGTTTTTGTTTTTGAAATATTAGCGATTGTATTTTTAGCAAATAAATAACGCATTAGGCTGACATGTGTGACGAGTAGCTGGGTCCATCTCCGTGTAACTGTGCCTGGGAAACGTAGCTACCTTCTGTCGAAGAAACGTCACAGCGCTGGAGAACAGTTAGCAACACAGTTCCCCGTTTGACCAACTCGGGAATTGCACTTTAAGATTTCCTGTTCCAGAGGCAAACGCATTATCGTTGCTATTCAGCCAATGGGCGATATGAGAAAAAAAAAGCAAAACTGATTACCTAGTGTCAATTTTTAGGCAATGGTTCTGATGCAGAAAGTTGTGCTCGCCTGGGCCCTATTTGTTCGTTACTCTGTACGCTTAATCTCGACCGTGAAGCAATGCGAAAGTGGGTCGCGAATTTTGAACTTGACATGGTTTCGTCGACTGGTGCAAGCCTGAAAGAGGAACTATCGAACGCCTTGCTCACTCTCTCACATTTTCTTGTCAGCAAGAAAAAGTAAGCAAAATTGTCCTACTGAGAAGTCCAATGTTTGCCTTAACTAAGTAAACGCATAGTGACGGCTAACATAGTCTATTGTGTAATTTAATATTTTGTTATAGCTTTAGAATAGTCGACCAATTCATGGAAATAGGACTTTAAGTGTACTTTACTACTAGATTGGTACGAAAGTTACGGCACGTAAAATATGTAATTTTACAGCCCTGGTTGCAATTGTTTTGAGGAAATTTGGGCACCCACCGGTTAGCCAAAAAATTAGAAAAACCTTGAATTTTCTAAACTCTGAGTTTCAATAATTCTAACATTTCTATGTTTTGAATTATTTTGATGTTTCTAAACACAAGATTCGCTGGTTTTGTGCTTTCCAGAGTACAGTCATTACCATGTTTTTAGTGCAAGTGTGCAAGGCCTGGCGCTATCGTTACTGGATGCCATTTTGCTTGACGATATTAGTGAAGAAGTGGCTGTCCATACAATTCAAATCATTTCCCCCACGTTTGTGGTGATACTGGCCACTCTGGCAAATGCAGAGGGCGGCAAAGGACATTATCGCTTTTTTGGGTTTGCCCTTTGGTGGCTGACTGCTTGCATCAAGATACTCAGCAATGAAGATACAGTAGAGAAACTGCACAATCAAAATGAGGTAAGTCATTCGCATGTGTTTTGTTGGCAATAATAGGTAGCTTTAAGTTCGGGTGAATTGATAAAAATCGAAAGTGCTTCATGGGTTAGGAATATTTAGGCTGCCAATGTTGTTTGGAAAAAGCCGCCCAAGTTGGTTGTAAGAATTGAAAAAGAACTCGCGTTAAAGCGTCTCAAAAGTTAAACTGACTGCGCCAAAACGTATTACGTCAAAAAGTTTTGCCTTTTGTTCTGTGCTGCAGGTTTTCGTTGACTATGCTTGATCCACAGAAAGTAGGTCGAGCAATCCCGTCCAACCAGCCTGCCAATTTGGCTTGATCTTGATTAATGTGACACTTTTTTGGTCACGAAAATTTCGAGCGTAAGAATTTAAACGTATAAACTTTAGCTTTTTCTTTTTCAGAACAAGATATCGAAAGTGATGGCGACATGCGCTCCATTGCTGTGTACGTGCGGGACATTTTACAGGCGCTAAGAAGACGAGTGACGGCGAAGCAATTGAAGGAGGTACTGCTTGGGAAACTTCGCACCATTTCTATCAAATATTTCTTTTCAATAAAATTTGACATTTGATCTAAGAATAAGATCAAGGTAGTAGAATAGGATTTTGAAAGGTTTAGGTACTGGAAACTTGAGTTTATTTTTTTTGCTCCAAACTTTTGGTCAAATACCCGCTTTTAGAAATATTTTTAGCTCAACTGTTTGTCACTTTTACGATTGCAAGTGCAATTTCGAACCTTTTTTATGCTAAAATGTGCAAATGTTTTCGGTCATTTTGACTGAAATGACAAAACGTTTTTTCTGTCGTGGATTGAAATTTGAGGTCTATGACTGTTAAAACAACTAAAAAATAGACTCATTGTTCAAAACTTCATAAAATTTAGTTTTTCATCAATTTGTTTTCCTCAGATGAAACGGACCTCGACGAGTCCATGGAAGCGCTATTTGAACACGAGTGTGAATTCGAGGATGAGGATGCACAGACGGTAGTGGCGATGGAGGAGGATGCAGGTCATGATGAAGATGGACTCTGAACAAACTTTGCACCTACACCATCACACAGAAGAAATTTATGAATCAGCATTGGTATATAATAACGTAGCATGCAAATTATTAAAAATAGAATTACCTGCTTTCTACTTAATGCGTGAGAAAAATTTCCAAAATGGATTTTTGGAAGGAATAAATGCAATGACTGTTTATCCTCTGGTTGCTTGTCCAGGTGGCAGTTAAGGGCGTTTTTTGGTCTTCGAATCAAGGCTGCCTTCTACCACACACCGTGAAGTCTCCTGTACACACTGTCTCTTTGATTTGCTGAACGTCAAGCATGAAAAGCTGTGAATACCAATTTCTATGGTCTTTGGTTTGACCCGATCATCAATTAAACCCGAGTCTACCCTTTCAGTGGCAGATATTCTGTCCACTCCACCAAACCATCACTGATCGGTTTTGTGTGTTAGTTTTGAGTGCCGTTTTGGTAGGCTTTGCTCGGAGTAGTTTACATGGAGCGAAGTTAAGCCATGATGGCGAAGTTTGCGAAAAAATCAGTGTTTAATTGACCTAAAACGTTTGACAGTTTCACAGTGAATTTACATGTACAACCTACAAAGCAAAATTCAAGTAACAGGAATTTCGCATTTCTAGGTACCATTGCCACACTTGTGATATGGTGGACGGAGTGGGCGTGTGCACAATTTGTGCCAAAGTGTGCCACAAAGGCCACGGAGCTTTCTTACGCTAAGTTTGGTTCGTTCTTTTGTGATTGCGGAGCTAAAGAAGATAAGTCTTGCAAGGTAATTTAATTACTTCGAGTCAGTTTTTTCATAAAGTTAGTCAATAATCCTCAAGACACTTAAAACATAGTTGTAATTGTTATACTTACCGTGAGTGTTAGGGTGTTACATTTTTGGTGACTTTTGAGTTCCTGCTTGCCCGGGTTATTTTTAGAGTGTAAATCCGCCAATTTTACATCCCTTAAAATATTTTTTTATTTTTTTGATGCTTTGAGATCTTATCTCTCGATCGAAGTCTCAGGGGCCCCTCGCGCCCCCCAAAACTCATAAAATTGCCGGCATTTCGAGAACCACACGATTATGAGTGTATCATTTGCCGTATTACACTAACTGCAACAGTAGTTTTCTGCTGTTCAAGTATATGAACCATACATTTAGATTTGTGTAACCACACCTACGCAGAGCACCTTTTTTTGGTTGTGGTTGTAAGTTCTCCTTCAGGCTAGACCACCACAACGGGTAGACTGCTGAAATATTAGTTAAAGATTATTGTGCCACTGTACTGGTAGTTCTAGTGAGCAATTGATTGCTTAATGAAAAAAAGTGCTCAATAGATATTAGTGGTCCTTTGCAGCTTTTGATCATTACGGTTATGTTATTGTTCTTTTTTATGCTTTGCCCTCTTCATTCAGGTACATGACAAATACATCATTTCGCACTAACTTGAGTCTGGCCACACTAACGAACCCTAATGTTGTCATTCGTTTGATTTGTGGTCAATTCAAAGTATGTTTCAATCTTTCTGTAGGCCATGGTTAAGCGCGTACCCGGTAGCAATAAGGTAGCATCCGGAGTGTCTGCATTTTCGGACTCCAATCCTCCATCCGCCTCTGCATCTGC